>OX155960.1:6291911-6979411 GCA_944548615.1 Micropterix aruncella
GCACAACGCCGGCGGGCGGTCATTCCTAGGATCGGTCGAGAATCGGTGTGGTCATCCGCATCGCGACCGTCGTCGGCCGACCACCTATGTTGCTGTCATCACAAAGGCCCCTTTCAAAACTATACATCGAGTCTTGTGTATTTATACAACCCAATCCACGCCTGACACATATATCACCCGCCCAGAGGGATCCGCAGACGGAGACGCTAAATTGCAAATATGAAAATTTCTCACTAAACGGTTAAACGTCTCGATTGAGTAGTAGAAGCTGTAGGATTTGATATATGTATATCATAATTTATGGTTGGTTGACGATAATATGAAACGTATTGCGGTGGTAGTATATAAAGTTGTTAAAGTACGATAGTGAAAGAAACGATTGTGCACAAAACGATATTTTAAAGTGCGTTCGTACGATAGTAAAGCGGACGATTGTGAAAAATACCATTCAAAAAAATAAGATTGCGAAAACTATTCTGAAATATCTGCATTCGCTTTATATATGACCTAAGAAAGTATGACCATAATACGAAGTATAGAAGGCTGCACTGATAAAAATATACCGATGTAATACACTGAAATACTCATGTTTCAACAAGGTTTACGTATTTAACTCGGACTGTGGTCCATACGTATGAATTAACATGAAACGTAAAGGTGTTGGCGTGACAGAAGTTACAGTGCCGACGACATAATGTTATTTCATTACGTCGCGACCTTCGGAACTCCCTTTTGACAAGACAGCATGTAGTAGTATACATACAGTTATAGTCGGACACATGAATCATGTTGAAACTACAGTATACTGTAATTTTCGTATTTACTGTACCGAAAATATTGATACATATACAAAGAGTAAAGGAATTTCAACAAAATCCATTGTAATTCAACAAAATTACGATTGAAAAATCGTTATTCTGTATAAAACAGTAAAAACAAAATGGTTATGTAAGATCCAATCTAAACTTTCTCTCAGTGTGAGGATCCTAGAAAGGAAAAATACCAGTGTCCTCGATTTGCTCTACAGAACCTTGGAGGGGGGCGCTCCGAGCTATCTCATAAGTAGGTTTAATGCTCTATCAGCTCACAAGCGTCCTCTGAGATCTGAAGACAACCTACTATTCTCGATCCCTTGTCACAATAGTGATTTCTACTCGCACTGTTTACCCCTACGCAGAGCCGGTCTTTGGATAGTTTACCCATACATGTAAGGAGTTTGTATTGCTGTTACGCAACCTCAAAGAACACTAACACGCACTGCTAAATTTCTCTCAGCGCTTCCCTCCTCTCCCTTCACTGCCTCATTATAATTTTATGACTTTTTAATTTGTTTGTTTATGTTTCATTCTCTGCTGGATATTACTGTTAGATACGTCAAATACGAGCTGCTTTTATAAGTGATTTTAATAATATTTTCAACATATTTTTACCGCAAAACGTGTTTTCATATTAGGTCAAATTAGCTGTAAACATGCCGATTTGTTTCAACAAATAAAGCACTATATTGCTATTATTACTCTGCCCACAAAAAACGAAGTGTAATGTATTCATGGTTCATCTATGTATGTTTTCCCTCTCTTTAGTCTACTATAACTTCTAAGCGCTCTAACCGATTTAGAAAAATGTAATACTGTTAAAATCTTTATGCCATTCCAATTGTCATAGAGTACCTTAACTGTCCAAATACCAAGTAATTAGTGGTCTAAATACCTAAAATTCCAAATGTCAATAAATTAACATAAATATATCATGTTTAATGTCAAATGAAAGGTCTGATTGAGTAAATTCCGGAGATATAAATGTATATATATGGATAAATACATAAATCAGAAATATTATAACTACTGTAGTCGACTTTTTGTAATGGCAGTCGTATTTTTTATTAATTTTAATATATTGTTATTCTTTATTCATTTTAATATATTTAATATATTGTTATTATTGTTTCATTTATTTTAATTACTTGTTAATGTATGTTTCATTTCTGCTGGTTTTCTTTGTTAGGTAGTTAAACACGAGCTGCTTTTATAAGTGATTTTAATAAGGGTCTCAACATATTTTTACCGTAATACTTGTTTTCCTATTAGGTTAGAGTTAGCTGTAAAATACTTCTTCAATGCAATAACCTCGCCGATTTGGTTCAATGAATAGACCGTTTTATTGCTATTATTATATATTTTTTGGAAAAGTAAGATTATTAATACATACCTACTACATTCTACATTAGAGGGCATTTAAAATCTTCCAGATAAATTCCATTTCCCTACCCATCCTCCTCCTTTTTAAACTTTATCGTCCTTATCGATGTTAGATTATTTTGAAGTGGCACATCCTGTGCCACAAAGAGTTAACTCTATATTTCTATCTATCCACTTTTTTGTATTTGTCATACTATTTGAAAGGTTATGTAGCATCTACTCGCGAATAATGTTTATACAATAGTGTATAGGTTAGCTTTAAAATATTGCCTGCAGGCAATAAGATAGCCTTTTCTTAAGAATAAAGCGTTTTATTATTATTATAATTATTAATACCAAAAAGCGTGAATCGAGTTTAATTAAATGTTATCGTTTAGAAAGGGAGTATCTACGGATAGCAGCTTACAAATTTATTAGCGTGGTCTGTTGACAGTAATACCACACTAAAGCAACCACCCGTTAACTACTAGCTGAGGCTGTTATCTGAGTGCGGCGACGCGGACGTGTCGATACGGTCTTTATCTGCTAGGTAAGTGCTCGCGCTAATCGCACCAGAACAGCCACGACATTGTGTCTTACAGAGTAAGTGAACAAGCTCGACCGCTTTTGCGGACCGCCATTTAAACACCTCCAGCCTTATCGACTAAATAAAACAGAACACCTGACGTCTGAGTGCACAAATCTTCGCAGATATTGCTCGTCGAAGCGCTATTAACAGCCCGCGGTATTCGTTTCTCGCGACCCTGGCTGAGACTTCAACGAGATCGGACATACTACAGTAGGGACTGTACCAGTGTGATAGTTTCCATGTGATATGCTACCTCGAGTTCAGTATATATATATATATATATATATATATATATATATATATATATATATATATATATATATATATATATATATATATATATATATATATATATATATATATATATATATATATATATATATATATATATATATATATATATATATATATATATATATATATATATATAGAGAGAGAGAGAGAGAGAGAGAGAGAGAGAGAGAGAGAGATAGAGAATAGTAAAAGCACTCACACGCTATAGAAGATTCCGGGGATATAGTGTGAGGTAAGTGAGCAGAGGGGTACGTTTCGATGAACGCCTTTGGTTAGCGTTACGCGCCTGTGAAGGTCGGCAAATTGATCAAAATGTTTGAACGTATACGTTGGCGGAGTAGTAGACATGTAGCGGTCATATGCGAGCACTTGGACTCGTGACGTAGATCGCCTCGTTTTGAATTTTATCCTAAGAGACGCTACTGTCTGGTATACTGTGACCTGAGTAAGATTACAGAAGACAGTATTTAGTAAGGAAACGATAAAATACAAGCCACGAGATGGAATATCGATATAAGTTATTATACTTAACCATAATACATACATATGGACAAACAGCGGAGTTGTTCTGAAAGCACTAAACGCTGAGAGAATCACATCCAACTAATCTGGGATTCTCTCAAAATCGTCATTGAACTGTCTTCCATAAAAATGGTAATCCTCGCTTGAGCACCAATAAGTAAGCATTAACGAGGTATCAATTAAAACGGGAGAACCCTTCACCCCAGGAAGTTATAACGACATCGAGCCAATTATTCTCCCATCATGGAGTGAACGTGAAATACTTAGTGTTTCATACTTAGTGGACAGCACAATCCACAGTTAAACTACGGCAACAGTAAGAGTCAAACGCCTTACAGCTAGACACTGGGAAATGCAACCAGCGGGCCAACATGGCACCCCTACCTTAACTAACTACCCGTCCATAACTACCAGTTATTGACAAAATTCCTCCATCATTCAGTCTGGTCGCAGATTCGACATCGTTTGCGCATCAGGAAGCAAGCAAGCAAAGGAAAGAATCAAAGAAATAAGGAAGGAAGCTCAAAAAAACAAGAAAATGCCCTGGTCAGGGAAGGGTTATTAATGCACCTGCTGGATTCAGAATCGGTCTTAGGCATACTAGAATGCCTCCTCACACTTCCCCCCAAAAAGGGCAGAAAAAAGAACAGGAAATATAGTAGAGGCCAATCAAAGCCGCTCTTTGCAAATATATATATATGAAACATTGCTCAAACTGGACAAACACCGAATAAGAATATAAATACAATTTTATTGATGTGAATATTAGTGACACGTGTGCTTTGAAAATGCAATGTATAATTAATTATTTATTTAAGTAAATTATATGATAGGAATTGATTATAAAATTAAGTATTTAATGCAATAAAAAATAGAAAATGAATTATCCTTAAAATATCGAAACTGACATGAGCCTACGACGTAGCATAATTTTGAGAATATATTGTAGGGCCAATAAAAAAACCTTTATTTAGTTGTAAAATGCAATCTTTATAATAATAATAATAATAAATTATTAAAGCAAGACTCTCAAAGCGGTCGCAGCACTCTAATGAACGGTTCTCTGGCCATTATCTTAACTTATCGGCCTTTATCTAATTAGATTAAGAATCGGACGTGTGTAGCCAACAAAGGCGTGTTTGGAGTCACCCAGCTCTATAATATCAGCAGATAATACTGGGTTTTATCGCACTGGGCTTATTTTAAGGCTTTAAAACCAGCCTTTAGAGATAAAACGCGAATATACCCCATTTTATAGCGTTGCTACTTGAACTTAGCGGACCTTGACTTTCCGCGCCGTTTAACTCGATAGAGTAACTGGTGATAGTGACTGCCGCGATAAAACATGGAATCTGTCGGGAATGGCATTAAAATCGAGATCAATTGAAATATTTAAAGATTGCTATAAGAAAATATTATTAAAGAACGATTTTCAGGAACAAATATTTGAGATTTTTCTCTAATGATTACTTCTTATTCTCATCGTTATTATAAATAAGATAAAAAACTAATTAACCGCGTGAAGTTTGTAACACCCGACGTTTCGGTGACGTTGCAGCCGCCGTTGTCTAGGGTAGATAACCTAACCTAACAGTCTACCCTAGACAAAGGCGGCTGCAACGTCGCCGAAACGTCTGGTGTTACAAACTTCTCGAAGTTAATTCGTTTTCTATCATATTTAAAATATCAAACAACGGCTATGGTCTAGGATTTCATTATTGTTTTTGTTTTTAATTGGTTTATACATTTTTAACGTGATTATTTGACATTGATTTTTTTTTTTTTAATTATTTAGATTTTTGGGTTTATTTGATTTCGATTATTTTATTACTGCCTTTTACCAATAATATGTGTAAAAACCCGATTAGGAGATATCCAGAGAAACCACTAATTTTCGGCGTTTGTAGTTTTATAACATAGTTTTGTCTATTTTCAAATTTAACTTATAATTTTGTATTTTTTTGTCTGGTTTTTGTATTGGCAGGTGTACACCAATGATATATTATTATTGAATTAGGTACATGTTGTCCTTGTTGTGTAGAACTTCAGTGTTTTTGCATTCAATGTCTTGTTTTCTCGTCAGTAGGGTAAGGTAGGGCAAAATAGAAAGTTATGGATATCTGAAACCTTTACCCCTTCCTCTTTCCGCTTCACGATGAGATAATATATAAAAATGCTTTGTCGCGTGGAGACGTATGTTTAGCATCTAGGGTTAAATATATTTTTGTAGTGTTAGCAAACCTTGATCAGAACGACATATCATATAATATAGTAAATATGATAGTACAATAGAGTACAATATAGTATCATATATTCCCTGGGCATAAAAGAACAGAGTAATTCTAAGATGGGTTCCCGGCCATGCAGGAATCGAGGGAAATGAAAAAACTGATGAACTTGCTAAGATGGGAGCAAAGGGAACGTTATACGGCCCTGAACCTTGCTGTGGCGTACCAAAAAGCCTTGTAAACCTAATGCTCAAACAAATATGTTTAGAACAATCCGTCAACCACTGGAACAACAAGCCAGGGTTGAATCATTCCAAAGCGCTAATTAAGGCTTACGACCGTAACACGGCCCGTGGGGTCTTATCGCTAAATAAGAACAATCTACGCATACTGGTGAGAGCGCACACGGGGCATTGTGGCCTGAACAACCGCATGTTTAACCTCAAGCTCCGAGACACAAAACGTCCAAGTTCTGCCAAGGGGCAGAGGAAACTCCCCAGCACCTCATGTGCGAGTGTGGCCCGCTGATGCGTAAAAGATACACCCACTTGGGTAACATTACCTCCAACCTGAGGAGGTAAAATGATCTGGTGCCAAAAGCCTGCTGCCGTACTTGAAGGACACGAGGCTTAGCGCAGAACTATAGTAGGTGGCGAATACGGTAGATCAGCAATGGTCGCAGTGTTACAAGGCTCATTAAGACCTTAGAAAAGCCCCACTCAACAAATAAAAAAATTAAATAAACATATATTAAATGTGACTGTGATGTTATATGTGTAATTTAATGTATGTAACATTTATATGCAATATGATATAAGCAATACAAATTTTATTTTTTAATCAGAATCCCCACAAATACTTTTTTGTTTACCAAGAAAATCCTTGAATTTTTTCAGCCGCTAAATATGTCTGTGTGTTGAACACGGGATAACTATATATAACATGCTATAACTGGTATGTTTTTAGGTATTTTTAGGATTTGTAACTTCGATTATAGTTATGTAAATTTTGAGTTAAACGAAATAAAATAAACACGAAAATGCGTTTACAATTCCGCGAGCAGTGATTATTTTTACCATTCCAGGGTTAATGTACAGAATAATCCCTACATTTGAAATTATAATCGGATATCGTATAGTTACATAAATATAAGTTACTAACTCGCTGTAAATCAGCCTCAGCGTGGCGCGAACCAAACGACACCGCGACAAATGGGATGAAGTTTAAATCGGATTTAAATTCATAATTTTGAGACTAAAGTGGTGCACACTCGAACTGAGCTTGTAACTTACGAGAGTTTCCGAGCGACGACAGCCTTACGTGGTAATTAATTTACATTCGAACTATCTGTTACAAATTATATTAAGGCAAAATTATGCCGCTTATCGCAAACTCGGTTCATAACACCATCTATTTGGGTTGATCTATGTTGTTATAAAATTTATTTGTCGATATAACTAATAAATATACGCGATTGCGTTAGCAAACTTATCATTAGCACATTGAATTTAATTTGCCTTATTCGAAATGTTTATCCACTGCCCTTACTGCATATATTACCTTGAAAATAAATTTACTTTAATTCTTAGCAATAGTTGTTTCATGAAAAATTGGCTAATACAAGTATTAAAAAATAGATATGCTCCTCTTTTTGCTCATGCTTTTTTCAAATAAGGTCGATGTATTCAAAATATTAGTCGCATTGCCCTATCTTTTCGGTATCACTTATAATTCCTCGCTTCATTAGCTATCTGACAAAAAAACAGCTTTCTATCTCAAACAGAAAATTTAGTCCATTTAGAATGGTTACCAAATAAACACAGGGGGTGGTAGGAGGGGGGAGGGGAGCAATAATCAATAGAGCACCTAGCATTAGGACTAAGTGCTGGTATCCGGTTGGTCTGCTATCTGTTGTGATGTGGTGGTGAAAATCTCTTCAGATTGTTGAATTCTCTTATTGCTCGATAGATTTTACAAGAGTACAATGGTTGATTACTTGACTTAAGTTTAGATGTAATTTGAACGATGCAGTTCGGCTGTCCAGTCCTTCTTTATACTAATTAATCTATTGATTTATTGATTTATCTCGGACCAACGTGGTGATTTATCCAAACCAAACGGATGAGCAACGTGCATGTTGACATATTTATCTTGTTACTTTAAACAATTCAAAATGCTCAGGTGCTAAACTAAGATATATTGTCGGTTGCTACATTGGGATAGTAATAACATATCGTTCTATAACATATCCCCTCATTCCATCGTCATAATCAACCATCGAAATTTGAAAGCCTATCGTCGATGCTGCGGTGATCTCTCCGCTATGCATATTTTATGAGAGCCCTAGTTGCAATGTAGTTTTTAAAAAATCACCAAAAAATGAAAGAAAACGACCCAAATCTACGAAATACAAATTTCGAAAATGTTCAACGTGAATGAACATCACGTTGGCCCGCGGGTGCTCTTCTGTCAGGCGTATAATAATAGAATCGAATGACGTTTGACAAATGATCAATTCCGCACACCTTTGAACCTGGCGCAGTTTTTTCAAGACGCTTCTCAACCTCGAAACATCATTTAGAAATATTGACGTTATGGTAACTGGATCAGCATGGAACAGTCGATATTTTGCTACAAGAGCAAAAAACAAAAAAAAACATTGCTTATATATTATGTACTTCCAGAATTGTCATTAAAAACATTTTTATACATTTTGTCAATTCTGGTATACACTGGCCTGTAAAAGCTAGATACTGCATAAGTAGAATAAGACAAAATATATAATAATAATAACCATAAATTGTAGGTTTTGAAGGTTTCGACGCTGAAAACCTTTATGGATATCGTATAGAACAGCTTCACAACACATACCTTAAGGCTACGCGCAAGGAATAGGTAAAGGGACCTCACGTGAGGAAGATAATAACGTTGTTACCAAATGGTTTTGCAGTAAAATTAATACGGTTATTTATCCAAAGACCCAAAAGATGATGTCAATAAATGTTTATACCGCAACATATCCTATATAGCGTTAACCCATGAACGATGCTCGACTAAAACGCCTAAAAAGGCTTTCACTGAGCGGATCATTATAATTGTTATCGATACGTAAAATTTAAAATATATAATTAATCTCAGAGTTCAAGAGCTGAAACCCAAAAATTGGGAAATTGCAAATGTACATACCTGTTTTTCATTAAAAATCAGACAAAATCTCTTATATTTAGATTTTTTTTATTAACAAAATAAAATAACGATTTAAAAAAAACTAAATTTTAATAGTATTTATTAAGTTACACCGGTATATTATGTTACTTTAATGATCGGAATCTGAAACTCGTTATGCTTTTAGGCTTGTTTTAATAGATATTTCTATGCGTATTCCTCATAATACGTAGAGGACTATTAAATAGACATTTATTCACATGAAATTTTAGACATTTGTCAAACTATTAGTATAAGATTTGTTGTTAAACCATTTGTTATTTTGTTTACGTTATGTGACTTTACGTATGGTAATCATACATAATTATATTTTTCTTTTACATTATTGCTATTTATTTATTCATTTAATTCCATAATCAATTCAACATAACAGTTAAGAGCAATCCGTTGTAATGCAATATAAACATAAATATAAAAATTACAAACATTGTAAGTACATACATACAAAAATTCTATTGTATAATTCTTATTGTAACTGACACAAATAAATGATATTGCTATAATTGGCTAGTAATTGCATGCAAAGGAAAGGTCCTAACACAAGATGCAGTTAGAAGTAAACAGCTTCTGAAGTGGCGCCCAAATATCCTAGTTGTAAAGAAGCCAGGATGATGGAGCGTTGATCCACATCTACTTGCTGACTTCAGTTGACGAGTAAAGCTACTAAGAATCTTATATTATTTTATTAATTTGTTTATTTTAAACATAATATGCGGAATCCATAAAATGGTCATACCACGTAATGGTGCGAAGTAAACGACGACCCACATTCATATGACCATGCTCAGCGCATGCCCAACTAGGCCGAGTATAGCCTGTATCTGGACATACGATTTATTTTCAGACTTGGGCGGAGAAGCGTAACTGACGTAGGACACATACACTTATACACACACATATACATATACACACATATATATATATATATATATATATATATATATATATATATATATATATATATATATATATATATATATATATATATATATATATATATATATATATATATATATATATATATATATATATATATATATATATATATATATATATATATATATATATATATATATATATATATATATATATATATATATATATATATATATATATATATATATATATATATATATATACCTATACATACATACACACAAACACATATAGGTTACATTTTGTTTATTATCTTATATCACATTTATGCAGGTATATTATTTTTAGGAGATGATTTGCAGAAGATTATGCTCTGTCCTTGAACGACCTATATCGTAGAAGCCTTGTTTTAATTTTTATATTGAATAAAAATGTATTTTAAAAGTTTATAAATATCCAATTCCAAAATTAAATAACTACCACTATTTAACCTAATTTTTAAAAGGATCTCATAAATTGCAGGTTACTAAAGAAAGTGCCATTAATAACATTGGAGCTTTTACTGCTCATGTAAGTGCTATTATGTCCGAAATCGTATGAGTTATTATTGCGCCGTACAATTAATAGCCCTTTGAGCACTGCCCAAGTCACTACCGTCGAATATATTATCGTTACCGCGATTTATCGTCCCGATTAAGAGTTATACGTATATGCTTACTATTGCGTATATATTTTTGCAGTGACATTAATTTAACCGAAGAATTTTTTACATCGTAGGTAAAACCAATAGTATATGTATAGGTAAGCTCATTATAAAACTGACGAGAAAGTTTACAAAAGAGTTCAATTAATTAAAATAAAAAATTAAATACGTATACAAATTTTAATTCAAAGTATAATTTCAGCAAATGTTATGGCTCTTTTTTAACGAAAAGCTTCAAGTAGCTGAAAATTTCAGAACACCACGATCGTAGATCATTCTTTAGCAGAATTATTTTAAAATTGCTACCATGTTTATTGTTTTTGTGCTATTCAGGAACACTCTTAATTTTTCTGCAGGTTTTCATTTGCTCCTTTTGTTAATTAAAGGTACCTACCACGACCGTTTCTTCAGCAATGCTCTCGATGTATATATCATCTCCCTGTTGTGACAACCAACGCATCTCAAAATGCACTTCTATATAGAGCGTGGCATAGACATAATACAGACTTTTAAGTATGGAAATATTACACTCATCAATAAAAAAAATCTAGAGTCTATCTAGATTATCACAAAATATTCATACATATTATATTTCATTGATTTTAGTTCATAGACATAATTTTATCTGAAGTATATTCATTATAATACCTATATATCATACATAAAATTAAATATAAATAGATTTATGTACATACATAATAATTTGTTATCTATTTTGTGTCTTCCTTTCACCTCACTTCCCATCCTGATTCCCCCATTCTCAAGCGGAAACAATATAAAATTATATTTCGTTCATTTTGTATACATTATAATATATTCGGAATCATATTAATGGATTTTTGTCACTTTTGAATACGTTTTTATTGCATTTTTGCTGCTGTTTGGTTCCAGAATAAAAAAAATTTAAAAATGAAATAAGTAAATGTATCTCAAATCTCGCAAAAACACAGATTTCTGTAGATATTTCCCCATTCATCGCCAAGAGTCCTGCAATTTTACAAAATCTCCCCAGACGTAGCATCCGAATTTATGCCACGGTGCATATTATTTACAGGGACACTTTATTGTCGTAACGATTTACTGCACTTATCCAAGTCTTAAATCTGCTGCAACAGTTTACCCGGCGGCAATACATTACGGGGACAGATAAAGTGCACATTTAATTCAACATTTTGACAAATTACTCAGTCCATTGTGGTCAGGCGAATCGTCGGCGGCAATAACTCTCGCTCGTACTCGCAAATTAAAGAAAACGGAAACAGAAAAGTGAGACGATGGAATAGTAGTAAGTCGTACCGAAATGAGATTTATAATTATTAGTTGTTCGATTATTTCCTTTTCTTGTTCAGATTATTCCTTATTAGTTGTTTGATTATTTATTTTCCTGTCCACCCTAGCACCACTCCGGGCTAGTACCAGTTGAGTGACAGAATCAAATAAGCAAAAGGTTTTGCCATTCGGTTCCTGTTATTTTTAAAGCAAAATCAATGTGTCATAGTAATTAATTCTTTAATAAATAAATAAATAAATAATAAAATATTTGAGATCATAAAAAGATCGTTTGACCGCAAGAAATAAGTATTTTGTCATCTTCGTTCGGCGTAGGGAGACTAATAAATGTCATAACATAAGAAGTCTATGTCAGTATAATTCACAATATTTATTAGTTACCCAGATTGATTTAGAAACAGCAAAATCATACGACGCTGTATAAGGCGTGGAAATAGGTACAGCCTGCCCGTTTGCCATACAAACATTAGTAGCTCCTGCTATAGCAGGAACCTTGCCAAAATGGCTACGGTAGGGGTGGATCATTTTAAACGCGAGGCAGTCCGAAAAGGACGATGGTATGGATTCGATACGAGCGCACCCGGTGAACTGACAGTCAAGTCTTTTGAATCTTGGTCACTCATTGGCATAATGTAATTATTATACGGCGTATCTTGAACAGCCACATCCAAGATGAGACCTTTGTCATGTTTCTTTAATGGTTATGTAGAGCTCCTACCGCAGGACGCTTAGCCCTTCATTGATATAACCAAGCAATCCGTGCCAATAGTCTCACATCAAGTAAAGTTCTGATAAAATGCAAGAGACATCAGAATAAATCGCGGGCATTTACTAAAAGCTTCATCCGTCCAGTTCAAAGGTATTCACATGTGTAATGATTGTCACTTAAAAATAATATTCGTTTT
Organism: Micropterix aruncella; assembly: GCA_944548615.1. Lineage (NCBI taxonomy): Eukaryota > Metazoa > Arthropoda > Insecta > Lepidoptera > Micropterigidae > Micropterix > Micropterix aruncella. The sequence goes on from OX155960.1 coordinate 6,304,721, forward strand.
TACATTTCAAGGCGTTTATTTAATCCATTTCAGCTGCGGCTGCTAGACAACGCCACTTCAAAATGATCGTTTAAACGTCGCAAATGTTTTGGCCACACATGCATCAACAATGAAACCTCATGGGCGCAAAAAAGTGTGAAAGGGAACGAAAACAATTGGGAAGTTTTCGAATTCCGGCGCAGGCATCGCTGTAACATCATTTATTATAATCAATTTGTTCTTGTAACCGAAATCCGAAGTTGCAGCGGGCGAAAGATACTTGGCCGCCGGTTTACTAACTCTAGTACGGAGAGGAGTTCCAACTCAATTTAACAATTTCAAAATGTTAAACTCTCAAAAACAAACAATAGTCTATATTAATTATAATAAAGTGACCAGTATTTATAGAACCGATTAACTAAAGATGCGGCGTATTCCAGCTCTATTAGAATTATAGATCCCGACCAACGGAATATCAATGCTTATAGCATATGATTTGAATCTCCAACAAAATATTAAAATAAGTATAATACTTAAAATATGTTGGTGTAAATTTATGGCAAAAATGTTGTATAACTTTATATAATAATAATATAGAATATAGTTTATAACAGTTTCTTGAGTATAACAATAATATAGAGTATAAGAGTAATTTTGATTTACCGATTCCTGGCTCATGCTATGCATCTCATTATTTTCCTTATTACTTCGAAATATTACTATAACTAATTTCTTGCTTATAGGAAAAACAAAACCATAACTCTAAAACTTTAAATGTATATTGTAAATATCGCTGAGCTTACCCGGGATCACCATGCCAGCTTTAATCGTGTAGTAAAGGATTATCGACGATTATCGACTTTGGAATGCTTTGCCGAAAAATGTGAGAACTGCGCCGACCATAACATGTTTTAAAAACCAGACACAGAGAACATTTGAAATTTTCCACGGACATTTCCTTTTTCTTCCTATTCTCCTCATTATAAAACCTTTGCGCCCTTATACGCTTTAATTAATTATGTTGTGGCATTAAATATTTTTTGTATGTTTTATACTTTTTAAATAAATAGTTTAAATTAGTTACTATCCGCAAAAAATGTTCGCAAACTAGTATAGGTTATTTATAAATTTTCGCCTTTAGACAATAATCTCGCCTTAGCTTTTGAATGAAGCGTCTATTTTTGGGTCCTTACCTATAAAGTTTCTGTTCTATAAAGGAAATATAGTTTCAAGAATTTTATATGAAAATATATATTTAATTAGTAGTAAAATTGACCCCTATTATCCATGCAGATTTCTCATTTTAATGGGAGCTGCTTAATTCCTCTGATTTAAAAACTCTCTTGGACAGGAATCAATGAATTCTTTGAAGGTGTTATTCACCGATTCTTTAGATTTGATTTTTTTCCTTTATAAAGGGTTATCTAATTTCTAAATATAAAAGAAACTCTATTGGAGCAAGGTCCGGTAAGTACGGTGGGTGACCAATAGTATCCAGCCACAACTCCTGCAACTTGGTTTGCAGTGAAATCGGTGGTTATACGTTGTCATGCAGAAGCAGTGGCGATGAGCGATTCACCAAGCTCGGTTATTTAATCACAAGCTTCTCCATCATTGTGTGCAGTTATTACCATTACACATTCATGGTAACTGTATAGCCAGACTGCAAGAAGCAGCAATAGAAAACACCGGCACAGGATCCTATGTTTGAAAATAATGCATATTTTTAACATCACTATGGTTGCACAAACGAAAATTTTTGAGCAAAAACAAACGTCGGAAAGACACATAAACAGCTGATTTTATAAAAACAATAATGGGCCCGATTGCGTTTCTTTGTGAACTAAAACCTTAAATTAGTTCAAGCGAACGAGACAGAGCAATACGTTAGAGCGGAATATGAAACGAACGATCGTCGATAAATACTACCTGTCGAACTTATACTCGTCCGAATAAATTCGAGCATATTTCCTGCGGTGTAAGATTTGACCTTGGCGAGCAGTTTTAATGCGAAATAGTGACAACCGGTCATCTCACATTCCTCTCTAGCGTATTGCCCTGTCTCATTCACACGGACTAATTCCCGATTTTAGTTCACGATGAAACGCAATCGAGCCCAATGTGGCCTTTAATTTAAATTGATTTGAATTTGAAATTACAACTTGAACCTAAGCTATTTAAGTTAAAATTGGCGAGTGTGAAAAAACAACAATTACACAGGTAAGGACCCAATATTATTAATATTATTAACCTGTATAGTAAAATCATTATCCAGTATTTAAAATCAATAGAAATACTTTTTTTTAAATACGCTTGCACTTTCATTACGAGAGCTATTTGTGCCTATGCATGTAGGTTATGTAATTTGAATGTCGTAGTCGGCGCGAAGGGACTGGAATCCCTCGGAGCGAGGTAATTCTCTTAAATGGTCTTCTTAAATATTTGATTAATGGTCGGGGATTGGCGAAATAAAACGAGACAGAAATGAATTTAAAGTGGAAACGCAACGTGGCGCGTTCGACAGCTCGAAAGGGAAAGAAATTCTCTCTCTTCGCGCTCCTTCAAGGAACGCCGAAAGGTATATATGGCCCTCTTCGCGTTGAACATTGTGTCGAATTGTATGGCGATAATTAATTTTAATGAGAGCGGGTGTCATATAAATCAAATGATGTCGACATTTTGGGTTGTGGGTTCAGGCACGGTTCAGGCACGGTTCAGGCGTAGGATATATTTATGTCTCAGTCTGTTTTGCTCAATTCTTTAAAGTTTCCCTTTGGATAACCTAGCAAAATATCCATTTTTCTTGAAAACGTTTATTATATATTTATTTTTTATGTATGTATATTTTTATTATATATTTTTTTGTTATTATATATATTTATATTTTACTATATTTATTATCACCGTTTTTTATAGATAAATGAAATCGAGGACTATCGCTGTTGTTTAACATTATAATTAATACAAAAACGGGTTTACCGCCTAAAGGTTGTAGCTCCCGAAGTTTCGGCGATATTGCAACCTGGGCAGTCAGTCTACCCTGGGCAACAGGCGGTTATAACAACCCCGAAATGTCTTGGGCTACAAACTTCACTCGGCATATATTTTTTTTTTTTTCAATTTCAATTTATTTCCAAAAAATCTTAACAGATTGTAGAAACTTAATATTTAGGTACATTTAAATTACAGTATATTAGTTCGTTTTTACAATATTTAAATTTATCACCACGTACATACAGTTACTTCTTTATTGCTTTTAGTATATTAGTTCAGTAATTAATACAGTATATTAGTTCGTTTTTACAATATTTAAATTTATCACCACGTACATACAGTTACTTCTTTATTGCTTTTAGGGCATAACATAAGCATATGACATAAGGTGCAATGGAATTCGCCGACCATCACTGAATGATTGGTTGTTGCTGTACCAGTCGACGGGCCCTTTGAAAGGCCCGTGACGTCTTCCACTATACATTATGTTCGGTGGGGCTACTCGTGAGCCTGGCCCATTGACCCGGCTTTCAGTTAGGGCATCACAGGGCTAAGCGCCCTGTGGAAGGTATCGTAATACCGGATGTCATTAAAATATTATTACACTTATGTGGGTGAGCGGTGAACTCTAGACTAACGACCGTCGTGTCCTGCCATATGTGAGGGTACACCCTACCCTTTCACTCCTCCTTCGAAGCCATAGACTTTGAGATGCAGAAATTGTGGTTTTAGGCCTATTTTTCAAGGAAAGGGTCGATCTTTGAAGAAGTGAAACAGAGATTTGACTGACAGGCCACGAGTGCCAATTTCCACCGCGCAAAGGTGAACAGTGAAGCCATTCCGGTGACGACATTTGCGAGATCATGGTATTTATTTAAGGAGAGTTTAGAGAGTTAAAAGTGAAAGTTTGTAAAATGTATGAGTTTCACTACTGCTCTAACAGCAGAGCAGCATTGGACGCTCTTCCTAAACCCACCACAGTATCTTCTGTGGTCTGGGACTGTATGCAACAGATCAACATATTAGGAATAGCCAACAAAATAACCTTAATATGAATACCGGTCAGCAAGGCAAACCCGGGAATGAAAAGGCCGACTGACTGGCAAAACTGGGCACAATGGAATGCGGCCAGTTGGAGAATGGAGCCAGTTGTTGGGGTCCCCTTCGCTATAAATAAAAACATCGCCAGGGACTGCTTGGAGAAGGAACATCGGGCATCCTGGTATTAGAGCCAAGGATATCGCCAGGCAAAGCCATGACGGCGCAACCACTTCCAAAGAAAACCAAGGTCTTACTTGACATGAGTAAAAAGAACCTTAGAACTACTATCGGTCTTCTCGCTGAAAACACGACCCTTAGAGCACATCTATTCAACTTTGACTTGACCGAGAGCAAATACTGCCGAATATGTGGCGAAGAACTTGAAGACAGCATACACATCGTTGGTCGATGCTCAGACCTCGCCGCAAAAAGACACAGTTTACTGGGACGAGCCTTTCTCTAACCCAGCGATCTGTCCAACTTGAAGGTTAGTGATCTGTATGGACTGGTAAGCAGTACCGGGCTACTAGCTGACCACCGACCCAACCACAAAGTGGGTAGTTACAAAAGATCTTAAAAATACAGGTGACATCAAGGGCTGAAAACAAGCCCCCATTCCCATTACTACTACTACTACTACTACATGAGTTCCACTAAGTTTAATACATTCATTGATAAAAAATACGACTAAGTCAATTGTACTCGCAGTTTTAAAAAGTATAAGTGTTCTCAAAACTGTTGTTTCGTTTTAGTTAGTTGATAACCACAGTGGGATACCATAGAGCAGATGTGACTTCACGCCGTTTAAAGATACTTCTGCACCGTTTGTCGTAGACCCTTAAACTCCCAAAGAAGTTTACGTAAATCGAGATCACACAAAATTCCAAGGTGCATCCGGCGCGACAGAGCGTCTTGATCCACCATTTATCCAGTTAGATGATTAATGATTTAATTTTTGCCCATTATCGCGACAGCCCGAGAGCTTCCCCGCCGCATCGGCGTGAATTGCTAGGTAAATATAAATATGCAGGGGTTGTCCCGCTCGCCTTTTTCACGTTTTCAAAATCCTGACTAATGATTCTGGTTAGCGAGCGACAATGGCGTCTCGGACGGATTTTCGCGTCACAATGCCACTTTTGGAGCGACGCGCTTTTTGTGCGCGAGCGCTCATCCGCGAGAAACGATTAACTCCGCGTTACAGTTATGTTTCTGGGGTGTAAGATGACTAATGGCGAGCATAGGCCACACGGGTACAGAATAGCTTTATATCTGCAAAACCACCCCTTGTGCAGGTCGGGCCACTCGTTCATATGTAAATATTGATGAAAAAATATGACAAAGTCAATTGTACTCGCAGGCTCAACAAGTATAGGTACGTGCTCTCAGATTTGACAGCATTTATTTATGGTGTATATAAAGTTAGTGAGTATATCAAGTTATTTATTACTGTTTTATTCTACTTCAACTTACACTGAGGCTGTTCATTACGACTATTTTTTATACTTTTGCCATAATTTTGGATTACAGGGTGAGTGTTTAATTAGTGACATTCTTGAAGTGGGCGAATCAGTACGAGAAAATTAGCAAGTTTTGATAATAAAATATCAGAAAAATCACAATAAAAATAGTTTGTTTGAAATTTGAAAAAAAAATGTTTTGAAAAATAGTTGGTAGGTAAAAAGAGCGGTAGGTAAAATATCGGGAATATTGTTCATTCGCGATATTTTACCCATTTCTAAATGGCGCAGCGCGGTTAGCGCTTTTCAAACTCTTATTTATCAGTCAAATTTTTCAAATTCAAAAAACAATGGAAAAATTGTTTTTTTAAGAAAAAAAAAATTGCTATGTTTAAAAATGTTTTTAAGAAGTTGCTTATTTGTTCATTATGATTAACCCACTTCAAGGATATTACTAATTAAAAACTTCAAGGATATCACTATTTACGTATTGTGTTTATACTATGAATGAATTAACTTTATATTATATCACATAATGTGTGGTGAATTTTATTACCTACATGTATAAAAATATTTTTAAATTTAAATATAAAATGGTGAACGGTTAACTTTTATTTTTCCTCCCATTTCGATCTTCTATATTTTTCTTTTTGATTCAGATTAGTTTAATACCATTATTCATTTATTACATTATCTGCGTCATGTGCACCTGGTTACAGGCCTGAGAAGCCTCGTTAGATGTGCATAACCCAATTCGTTACGTAAGTTGTGTCAATCTTAAGTTGTTCTTTACAATGTATATTTTTTTAACTTTGGTAACAATGTAACTACTTTTCTTTTTACAGGTATTTTTTTTTTTAAAAGTTTACAAAAAAAGTACAATAAATTACATTTTTGCAAACGAATTATATGCTAATAATATGGAAAATGTAACAGGTAGACCAAAAGGGTGTTGGCGATTTGATTCCTTAATTTCATGAAATCTGCTCGTTGCGGGGAGACGGGGCGTATATTGCTAGCCGTGTCGCATCTTGGAATTTAGTCGCCATGACCGACGATGCCAATAATCGACTTAATTTCGTTAATCTGAGGCTCGACCGTTTCAACGATTTCTTAACGTAGTGTTCACTAACGAGGCGAATTTCCATCTTAATGGTCAAGTGAACAAACAAAATGGTCGATTTTGGTCAGAGAACAATCCCCAACGTCTGCATGAACGTCCACTTTACAGCACTAAAATTGTCGTGTGGGCTGCAATATCAGCAAACGGTGTTGTCGGGCCATACTTTTTCGAAGACGAAAGAGGGCACGCGATGAGGGTGAGAGCCCACAATTATTGAAACATGTTAAGAGGGTTCGTGGTCCCGGCTTTGCAAGAATTTCAAAGCGTTACCTCGAAGATATGGTTCCAACAAGATGGTGCCACATGCCATAACACTAGGGTGTCTATAGACCACCTGCTGAAGGAAGTGTTCCTGGGAAGACTTGTTTCGAAAATAGGGGATATTGAATTGCCTCCATGTAGCCCAGGCCTATTTCCATGTGATTTTTTTATATGGGACGTCCTTAAATCGGTGGTCTATGAAAATAAACCGATAAATTTGGAGCAGCTCAAAAGAAACATTATATGGGAAACCAAAATATTCCAAGAATAATATTTCGCCGAGTTTTTAAAAATCTGCGACTTCGGTTTCAAGAAAACCAAGCAGCCGAGGATCGTTATTCAGATAAAATTATTTTTGATACATAAAAAATCCAAGATTCAAAAATTAAAATTTAAATTTCGTATGCTTCGTAGTTTGTTTTAAATTTCATATTCGAACCGCCAACACCCTTTTGGCCCAACCTGTATATAACCATTTTTTTATTTGAAAACAAGTGAGTTTTCTTCAGTTTTGATGGTTTGTCATTAACAAAAGTCTTCTAGAAAACTTTTAAGTGATTGATGTGTTATGGTTTTTGAAGTTGGAAAAATTCCCGCATTCAGGTTATTAATACTCTCATAGGATCCAGAAAATGAACATAGATTTACGAATGGTTTAACGTTTCTTTATTGAAACGATGTTACTGCCCACGCGGGTTTAGAATATTTAACCTCGGGTTAATCGATTATGAAATGCATTCGCCGTCTCCATATTTTAAAACCAACAAGTGATCAATATTTCACCTAGTAAACCTAATTTTAATGAGGCGTCATTTCGAAATGGGCACCTACTTTATCAATATAGTTTGCGTGTGAGAACTAACAAGATGATATTTCATACAACTCATACGCACTCGTGATAATAAACAGCGCCGTAAAAACGTGATGTATTACTATTGGTTGCGGAGCGATTGCGTTTGGGACGACACGAAAGGCCCCGTGCACAAAATTGAAGAGAAGAGTTCTCGAGCGATATTCAAAAAGCGGCCGAACAGAGGTGCTTCCGTGCGAACGGGCAGTTTGTCATATTCACTCGTTACATAAATAACAGCTCTCGATGGCTTGCTTTCAATGGCTTGCAATCGCTTTGCCATAATAATAATAATATGCCGGGAGAGGGAAAAAGAATATCGAAAATTGGTGCTGCTTTAAAATGTTGGCACTTTAAACTCCGAAGCGATTACTAATTATTACACGACTGCCCAACAAAAAGTAACTGCAAGTATTCAGGGTTTATCTATGTATATTTTCCGTTTCTTTAGTCTATCATAACTTCTAAACGCTAGAACCGATTTAAAAGTATGTGGTATTATTGTTATAACCGCTATGTCATCTTGAGTGTCATAAAAAACCTTAACTGTCAAAATATCAAGTAAATAGTTGTCTAAATGTCCAAATGTCCAAATACCAATAAATAAATTTAAATATATCGTGTTTAGTGTCAAATTAAATAAATTAAATAAATTACCTATACACCCGGCAGATGAACGCAGTACTAAATATCACCTAAATACAGGCTCTGCCTAGTGAGGTGATAAAATCCCGCCGAAGCCGCACCTTTAGTAAATTTCCAGGGTTCACATTTTGTATGTACGACTAAATCATGTAAATATACTATAGGAAATTTAATCATGTAATACTAGGGATAAATAAAAAAAAAGGCCTGATTGTGTACATTCCCAAAAAAAATATGTGTTTATGGATAAATACATACACCACAAATATTTCATTAAAAAATATATATTAAGCAGCAGTCGTGTTTTTTGTCATTTTAATATGTTTAGGTACTTGCAAAATATGCTGTTATTAAATTGTTAAATTAAAAAGGTCAGTCAGTAATGTTTAAATTTAAAACATAAATATGCACTATTTATTTATTTAAAGAGAAGCAAAAAGTTTTTAACCTCAGTACATTATTCCATTAGCGCTATTAGAAGCTTCATTGTAAACAGTAACAAAATATCGAGCACTGCAGCAAAGTATATTCTTCAATTCAACGCTGCCTAACTAGACCTAGGCCCGTACTAAGGCAAACATACTAAGAAAACAATGAATTGTTCAGAGGTCATTATGTTATTATAAAAATAACTTAGGCATTTAAAAAAAACAGAGGCATTTTAAAAAATTAGGAGGATTAACTTAGGCATTTTAAAAAATTTACGACGACATGCCAAATATTCACAAAATTAATGTTCATTAATGACAAATTAAACCTAGTCTTTAAATCTATTAATAGAAAAAATATGAAGTAATAATAAAATTGTTAGATACAAATAATCATCAACGAGTGCCATTGCATCAACCTAAAAACTAAGTCATTAATATAATCTTCGAATATTATTTTCAAATAACCATCATAAAAAAAAACATATTAAAATAAGTAGGTAAAGGAATTTCCATAAGACGCAATAAAGATTAAATAATAATTATGAACCGAAAAATAGTATTGCAATAAGTATTTAAATATTTTATTTCAAATAGTCACATGATAAATTTATACTAAAATGGTCACGCTGGTAACATAATATTTTTTTTTAAATATAATCAAATAAAAAAAAGATAGATATAGCATTATCATAGCAAAGTAAAATATCATAATATTATATCAACATAGGTAAAATATTATATTTAATCTTTTCATCAGCAGCATTAGCAGCATAATAGAAGCGGTATTTCTATTCTAATATTCATACAGACAGTGTTAAATTTTTCTTTTGTAATAATAAATGTAATAATTATTATTGGTTATGAATACTAGTAAGATAAGTATGCTTTGAAAATAAATAAATAGATCTTGATAAATTAATAAATAATAAATATGTGTTGATAAATTATATAAATAGATCGATTCTACTGTTTGCTTATAATTTGAAACTGTTTATCAGAACCGACAACCAGCCCATAGCCAATAGTCAATAGTCTTTTATTCATTCAAAATTGCTAATACAGTTGGGTATCTCATAATCCTAATTGTTTAAAACACAATGATCAAAATATACATGTAACAAATAATTCCATTTGTTTTTCGTTTCAGTAAATATAATACTAAAAAAACAAAAGCCAGACAAAATAAAAGATAAATAATGCCTTACGTAAAACAAGAATAATCATAAAGAATAATCAAATATTGTCAACTTATTACTACGAGGTTTACCTCGAATGTTTTAACATATGAATAATAGAGTTACATAGAGATATGCTATAATTTTTCATAATAAATATGTACCTATATTAAAGGTATTGTAATATTTCCTGGAGTTCATCTATCTTATAAATTTTAACTATAATATATTTGAATATTTTTGGTTCCAAATCTCGTCTAACATGGTTCACTTGTGATTACCAGGAAGATCGTTGGAAGATGTTTAACGTTATTTTAGTATCTTAACAATATCTAGTTTGTGCAACTTGGGTTGTCGACTACAGCGGGCGAGCCCGTCACCTCAGGAAGTTTTAACGATTAGTCGTTTTATCTCCCTGGAAGTGAAGGTAGAAGACTTGGGGACAAAACAGTCCACCGTCTAGCTACGCCACAATCCCGTAAGAGGCCAAGGCCTTAACCGCGAGATAGCCAGGAATGTTACCTGGCGGGCCGACACTCACGCCCTTACTTCCAATTGTGACCAGATTACTCCGGTCTCTCGATTGGTTACGAGTTCGAGGTCGCTTGCGCGGTCCTCTCCTTTACGAAGCGGTGAAACGGTGTTTACCGAATCTATCGCGGACCATAGCGTCCTTTGCCCGGCTGTTCACCCAGGATGGCCGATGGTCATTTCAAGAGCAGTCGCCGTAAGGTCCGCAACCACCCTCGCTCTATAGGAAACAGTACAGCTTTCAGACTTCCCCGACTCTTGGTGACTCCCACGCATGAAGTGCGAGTCCTACCCAGGCTCGCACTTCATGCGTGGAGGCCGTCGGATAGGTGTTGACCCGTGAGTGTGACCAACCCTGAACAGAATGGGTCTTCGTGGCCAACTCAGCAAGGGCCCATTAACTCCCTGATATAGGTTCCTGGTAAATAGTTCGTCTCCCTGATCTAGTTTGTGCAGTATTATATAGGCAACTCTGTGACGTCACATAATATTATTATAATTATTAGAACCTACTCCAAATCGACTTCCGGTGCGGCGCCGCGGCGTCTAATCTGTCTACTAGTCAAAGCGTACGAGTTGACTACCGAAACGATTTATATACGTCTTTTCGCTCTATTCATCTGGTAAATAGTTCGTCTTTCTTTTTATTCCGAACAAAACAGAAAATGAATTGCGACTATTAATCTCAGTGCGCTCTGGAAAAGAGACAACGAGATAATGGATAAAAGAGATGTCTCCTGCAGCAGCGACGATCTATTAAGAAACTGTATCGAATAATATGGCGCATAAAGTTAGTTGAAGACGAAGGTCGTTTGAGAATACAATAACAATCATACAACGTCAAAATGGTAAACCTTATGGTTTAGACGCCATTAAAGGTATTGAAATACTCGAAGTTCAAGTGTTAGTTCAAACCTGTTTCCTGTTGTAGAGACAACATAAATATTGTTTTTTATATTGTTCAGCGGGCTTTTTCATTGATGAAAATAATGTCAAGATCTGCTCGTCGATCATCTCGGCCTTCAATCACAATAGTAACTATACCACCGAGTCAACTTAAGCATCAAGAGTTGCATATTAGTTCCCGTTTTTCATTCTCGCTCACTCGGCCAGTCTGTTTGTTAAATGAGCGAGGAAAACGTAGAACAAAGACGGAAGATGACAGAGAAGGAAGATAAATTATTACTGCGTGTGACGAATCACTTCAAGTGACGTTCGCGTTGACAATTCCTAAGTATTTTGCGCCGCTGTATAAAACAAGACCGTCATAGGTACAGCTGTCGTTCGCAGCTGCCTTATTTTATAAATGCATCGGTCCATTTATCATAATAAATAGAATAAATATTACATCTCTTTATCTACTTGTACATTTGAAATTAAATCATTTGAAAATATTAAATATCAAAGAAACTGAATGAGATCTGTTTACAGTTGCTTGTAACATACTCTCCACTATTCACATTTAATTATTAAGAAATTTCAAAATAAAGAAAAAAATATTTTTTTTTGTTTTGTTAAGTTTGCCAATACAAAACTAGATTTTGGCAAAAAGAAATAAAAGAAAAAATAATATTTTTTTTACATCTTTTTTTTTCACGAAGCATTTAAGATGATATTTTTGTGGATTTTATCACCACCACTAGATTGTATCTGACATAATATATCTGTTCTGGGGTGATAGTATTTAGTACATAGTGAATAAAAAACCTGATTAAAAACTTTATAACAGTTACAGCAGGTACCATCCATTTACTTGAAATAATGGGAGTTTAAAACAAACATATATTATTTAAAAAAAACCTAAACCACGCACTCAGTTGCCGGATCAACTGCGTTAATTTCTCCTAGAACTGTCAAGTATAATCAAACATTTCACTAGTGGAATGTCGAGTCGACTATTGCGAACTAAAATTCGACTTCTCCGGATGTCACAGACAAGATAACGTACCTGGGGACAGTCAATCGGGCAAGTCACAATATTTTATTCGCCGTCATTCAATCTGCACAATGCGTACTCACTATTGTCGCCCTGCATGCGTGCGGATACCAGACAGTTGATTTTTTGAATAATCAATTTTGAATCAAATAAAACTGGTTATATGCGAGTTTAACTTGCGCTCCGGGGTTCCTTATCATTTTAAGATATGGGTTCTTGCCATAAAATATTTTCACACAAAATAATTAATTCTATTTCTTTTTTAATTTTATACTTTTTTGACGTTTATTCAGAGAAAATGTTTATAAAATAATTTTTAAAAATATTTTATAAAAAATAATAGATAAGTAAATTACGAATTAGTTTTAAAAATGTATAAAAAACATTGTAGAATTTTTCGTTTTTTAACAATTTATATGTATGTATTAACTTGTCGGGAGGCGCTACTGGTTAAAATTTAAGCAGTGGTGTAATTTTCGAAAAAAAACTTTCATCCTCACAACTTCCGAACAGCAATTTGCGTGAAGCGTATGGCGCTCGTCGATCAGTTGGCTCCGCGCGTTTGGTCTCAAGTCTGGTATATCGTGGTCTCAAGGGACATGTGAAATGAGAGTGGATGTTTTTTTTACCCGGTAGTATTTGTTTCTGTAGGTAACTAATATTTTAAAGGCTTTGATTTTGGGAGTCTCGAAACATACGTTTACTAAGCAGCGGGGGTAGATTTTGACCTGATGTCATCTATTACTGAAACGACCCGTTAACCACCCCATCCCGTGTGATATTGACGGACTAAGATAATCCACTATATAGCTCCGCTAACTAACCCGCGAGAGACCAACCCTTACTGCCCGGCTCCAGGTAGTTACCCCGGCGGGCAGACCAAGCGCCCTCGCTAACACTTATGGCCAGATTTCTCCGGTCTCACGACCGGTTACAGGTTCGAAGTTACTCGCGCGATCCTCTCCCTTGTGTAGCGGTGATTCAGTGTCTAACGTATCTGTCGCGGATCCTTTACCCGGCTGTTCATCCAGTATTGGGTAGCCGAATGGTCGTTTCAAGAGTGGCTGCCACAAGGTAAACAACCGCCTCCGCTCTATAGCAAAACAATGCAGTTTTAAGACACCTCCGATTATCAGTCGGAATGCACAGTCGATTGGCTGACGCCGCACGGTGCGCCAACCGTCCAGGAACGCCCGAAGGTTGATTCCTAGGGTAAACTGACCCGTAGGCCAGATTCCTACCCGGGCTCGGACTTCTGCGTGGAGGCCGTCGGATAAGTGTTGAGCTGTGCGTTTGGCCGACCCTAACCACATGGGTCTTAGTGGCCTAACTACAACAGGGTCCGGGAGCTAATAAGCCCTGTTGCAGTATGGCCACTAAGACCCGTATGTTTAGGGTCGGCCAAACGCACGGGTCAACACCCATACGGCTGCTGGATTGCGGGTAACTTTCCCCTAGGAGTCAACCTTCGATTAATAAATAAATAAAAAAAATAAATAAATCGATTGTACATTTCGAATGACAGCAGGGGGAGTCTGGAAACAGTATCGTTTCCTATAGAGCAGGGGTAGTTGTTAAACTTAAGGCAAATAGGTACTCTTGAAGCGACCATTCGGCTACACGATTCCGGGTGAAAAGCCGGGCAGAGGATGCCGTGGTCCGCGATAGATTCGGTAGAAACAGTATCACCGCTAAGTAAGGGAGAGGACCCCGCAAGCGACCTCGAACCTGTAACTAGTCGGGCAGCCGGAGTAATCTGGTTACAACTGGAAGTAAGCGCGCGAGTGTCGGCCCGTTAGGTGATTAACCTGGTTATCTCGCAGTAAGGCGTTAGCTTCTTACGGGCGAGTGGCGTAACTAGACAGTGGACAGTTTTCATCCAAGTCGGGAGATCTAATATCGTTAAAACTTCCTGAGGTGACTGGTTCGCCCATTGTAGTTGACAGCTCTAGTTGCAACAGAGCTTATTAGCTCCCAGTTATAAGAATGACAGAACATCGATCGTTTGTCCACCCTAAAAGCTCAAGCGCGCGTCTCGTCGTAGGCGCAGAAGCACCGCGAGACGGGGCTGGCGCGGCGCGGCGCATTGTCGTCCGCGCAATAGACGCGGCGCCGCGGGCGTAATTTCGAATTGAGAATCACGGGAGCGTGACCGCGTGTCGCCTCTCGCGCGACGTTTTTGCCGCGCGCAGCTAAAAAATGGTCCGTTCCCACGTTGCGCGGCCGATCGACTTATGAACCGCGGAATAGGGTCAAGTGGTGCGCGCGGCCGCTCGCGATTCCGCTCAATAAAAGGGTAATTTGTGATTATTAGGTATACACAGTGAGCATCAATCATGGCAGTCGGCTCTAACGCCCGGAGAAAATTGCTTTTTCTCGACGTGCGTGTACCGCGGACACTGCGCACTGCGACGCTGTGCTGCTGCTGCGCGAATTTGTCTATCGGGATTAGTTAGGCCTTGCGAATGAGCGACAGCAGTTTACCTTCTAACTTGAAAGCTTTGAAAAATGTGTATGCAGTCAAGCATTCCTGACACTATAGCTAAAGACAATAAATTGATATCCAATTTATCGCCTATCTTTTTCCCGAGGATTCGGACATAATTATATATATGACTTATTATAATAAATTCAAAGTCTAAGTCCACGTACACACAGTATACAAAGAGAACAGCGACAGGGGATTGCGGGGATAGGGTAATAGGGAAGTGAGCCGAGGGGTACTTCTCGATCAACGTCTTTGGTAAGCATTACGCGCGTGTGAAGTTCGGCGAATCTCTCAAAACGTTTGAACATCTACGTTGGTGGAGTAGTAGACATGTGGCGGTTATATGAGAGCCCTTGGACTCGTGACGTAGCTCGCCTCGTTTTCAATTTGGTTCTAGTAGACGCTACTGTATGACTGTTGCTTGCATAAGTAAAATCTGTTAGTCTTAGCTGAATATTTAATATCGCGGTAATTATAACTTTATATGAATTATATATCAAGATTATATATTAATTATATATTAAGTTTATATATTACCTTTATAATAATAAAACTTAACCCTTGGAGTAAATGGGTATTTTCATGGATCGACGACATCGACGGCGCTCGACTTAAAGTACTATAACTACGAAACTACTACACCAATCATAAAAAGAACAACTGCACAATGATTGCATTGAAATTTCGAATATAGAATATCGAAAAATAATTTTGTAAAACAATTAGATAATTATGAATAAATATGAGAACGTCAAAGAAGTGAACGTCGAGCGCGACCAGATTTGGTCGACTCGTACTCAACGGATAATTGTTTCGCGACCAGATTTGGTTGACTCATACTCAACGGGTTAATGTCGTATGTACCTCGTTTTATTTCGTCGTATTCACATACATATTTGATGTTACAAAGTTTGTATGACAATATAATCGCATGCAAAATGAGTTTATGATACGGTCGCCAATTGGAATGGCAGAAGGTGATTATAAATACGAGATAAGATAAAAACTAATTTGCCACAGGAACTTTGTAGGACCCGACGTTTCGGCGATGTTCCAACTGCCGTTTTCTAGGGTAGACTGGGTGGATGTGCTTTCATGGTTGGAACAAAAACGTGACAATTTTATGAAACCGTTTTTTTCTGTGGTAAAGCTGCGATTAAAATACTTGGATACTGATGCCAAAACTACCTATTTTTAAAGTATACCTACTCGTGTACCCTAAAGAAGATCAATTAACAAAAACATTTTTGGCAAAATTGTCAATAAGTTACCTTTCTGTAGTTAGCAATTCAATTATTATAATTATGTGATGAGCCACCTAAATATCCCAGTAATTAGGTCGTAATGAGGCTATTTCTCTTATGAAATCATATTTTAGTATTCCTCTGCTCAGTTTGGCGTAGGACATACTGTATGTTAAGTATAGCACCTAGCAGGCTGTGTTGAAGGCAACATGCAAGCCGTAAGGCAGGTTGATCTAAGATCCCCAGAGGTTAGAGAACTTAATCCTAACGGAGTCCATGCACAAAGCGTCGTGATCGAAAAATAAACAATTCAATGAAAATATTAATTAAGGAATAGTGTTGGGGCACTTCCCTTGAGGACGATATTAGCAATTTTAAAATATGTATACGAATAATTTATGATTCTGCTGTAAATTATAATGGATAGATCAAATACCTAGGATAATCAAAGACCCAAGTCGATATAAATAAATATGTATACCTCAAAAGTGTTCTATACAGAAAGAAATCCGTGGACTAAATTCGGTGAAGCAATGGCGATAGAGCAAAAGAGTTGATCATTTTGGAAATCTTTCGAAGCTTACTATTTTTTTTTATAAAATTACCCAAAATATCACATGGTTAATTTTCCTAGGAGTTTTTAAATCTTAATGAAAAATTTTGCTAAATTCTACTGACACTTATAATTTTATATATATTTCTAATCCTTTTAGAGCATTTATTAAGTTATTCACTTACCAATTGAAAATGGGCATAAATTATTTCATAAATAGAAATCTGACAATCATTGCAGCCATATTGGATAGTTTTTATAAATATTTCATATAAAATAGTTATATAATAATAAAGAAAATTTCAGTGGCAGGATACTTTAGACTTTTATTAAACTACTCGTATTTCAAAGTTCAAAAATAAATATATGAATTAAAGTAACTTAAATTAACGCAGATATATTTATTGATTTGACAACACATTCTAGAATTATTTGGACACGAAATACAAGGCTCCTATATTATTTTTATTTATATAATAATAACATGGTTCGACAATAACATCGTACGTATTTAATTTAAATTGTTTATTCATTTTTATTTATTGGTTTATTTCAAACAAACATGTAAATATTAATTATATTAAATGCTCAATACTGGGTAATTGTGCAACGTAAACGACTTCCCACATTCACATGACCATGATCAGTGCATACCCAACTAGGCTGAATATAGCCTGTATCTGGGCATACGATGTATTTTCTGATTTGTGTGGAGAAGCATAACTGACGTATACATATAACCTAACTTAGGACACTTCTCATTATATGCAAGTGTTAAAATGTACACTGAGAAAATTATAACGGTGTAACACATAAAAATACACATGTTTCAATAAGGATTACGTATATAACTAGGACTGTGGTCCATACGTATGAATTAACACCACATGTAATGGTATTGTCATGATGGTAGTTACCGTGTCGTAATGTTAAAATATAATGTTAATACAATAGGTCACGACCTTGGGATCTCGCTTCTAACCTGACAGTATGTAGTAATATACGTACAATTATAATCGGACACATGACTCATGTTGAAACTACAGTATACTGTTATTTCCGTATTAACAGTAAGAAAAAAGTTGATACATATAATCGAGTAATAGAGTTTCAACAAAATTTCTTGTAACTCAACAAAATTACTATTGAAACATCGTTATAATCGTAATAACAAAATGGTATTGTAAGAATCAATCCAATATTATTCTCAGTGAATAATTATATTATTATTAATATTATTCTCAAAAATTTAAATAATTATTTTTAATATATTGTAAATGTAATAAAAAAATGTATGTATGTATAATAGACATATTAATTACCAATTACACGTATATAATATATTTTATAGTATTCCTCCTATGTATTATTTTTCCTATTACATTATATTTAATTAATTTTATTATAACATATTACGTAATATAATAGCAAATTTATGTAGGTATAATATTTTAAACACATAGTTTGTAGTGGTTCTTTTTCTGTCCTTGAACGAGCTATGTCTTCAAGAAGAAATATCTTATTGAATTAAATGGTACTTTCTATTTTCTTTTAGTCGTCATCTATATTTTTTAATATTTTATTTGCTATATTATATTACTTTTTTGGGCAAATTACGATCGGTTATCTCAGTATTTATTTCTTAAAGCCTAACATTTATTTCTTAATGTAACATAATAATATAGCGATGCATCAATAGAAACGTCGCAAGTCTAAGTGAGATGTTATCTACAATTGAAAATAACCCTTCAAATTCTTTTCATCTGTTGAAATATCGTCAATAATTTCTCATTTTTTTCATACCATTAGTGCTACACTTTGGATTCAAGTGAGCATTGATAATTTTAGGGCCGAGAGCGGGTTGTCATAGGGGTCGACTTCATATTTCGACAATTTTTCAATGTACTCGACACAATGGAAACTGGAGTAATAAAGTCGCGCGCGCAACGCGCTATTCAAGAAAAAAGTATCTCAAAAGCGTCCCCCGGCCCAACAGTGAGAATCGCAATCGTTTAACCCTGTAAATGACACCGTGTCGAAAGTTCAACCGGTACGTAGGCAGAATTACGACCTCATGAATAGCAAAGTCATAATTAATGTTTTTTATCGCATTAGCATTTCGTGTATTCCGGGTTAGTTTTGATACAATGTACGATAATAATAGCCGTTGGAGAGTGTCTCTCGCGATGTAAAGAAGAAGTGCGGTCGGGCGTAATGCGGGATGTCATTTTCAAGACCTGTTTTGCTTAAGATTGATTATCGCATGTGAAGAATGTTAAAATGATAGACTCGGATTTTTAATTATGTGGAATGATCCCGAAGATTGTTTTTTTGCAAGCGTTACCTTTTGGGCTTGGATACGGTTGGATATTTTTAAAACTGCCAACTACAGGTACATCAACATAGAATGAAAAGTGTAGGGCAGTAATCACAGCACATAAATAAAATTTTGCTCAATGTCATCACAGAGCTGGTTTAAAAAAAATAATCAACTATAAATATCTAGAAATAAGAAGAAAACAATAATCTATTGAATAAATATGGCTATAATTAAGCTTACCTTAGTATGTGCAAAGCCTAGTTAGGCTGGCTTAGCAACAGATGATATATTACTAATTTCAAAAAAAAAAAATTTGAACATGAATACCATTGTTGAATAAGATTAAATAGAGAGTGGGAAGAAGAACCTATCATATAGATATTGTTTTTTTTTATAAAGAAACCATTCTATAAATATATGTATATTTTTTTTTGCAATATTTGTATGACACATAAGGTATATGTACAATACATGATGTTAGTCATCAGTCTCCTTTTCCTTGAAAAACTTAAGTTAAACAACACAAAAAAGAACTCGTTTCGTTAGTTCTGATCAAAATATAATACTTCGGGACGAATTGTGCGCCGGATTTAGCATGCGACGAAAATAGTTTTTCTGCCTAACCTGTTTAAAACTCTTCTTCTGTTTATAATACTGAGATTTTTTATCATTATATAAACAAAAAATAATGACTTTAGAGGTTTTCTCTTTTCTATCTATTCAAAGCTATGTATTCTCTTTATAAGTCGCATACGGATCCGAACTGAAAGATTAAGGTGACGGATCATCAACAGCTGTCGACAAGGTTTGTCTTATAGCATGCGGTCGAAAAGTCGAGTGGATACTTTGAATTTCGTAGAGTCATTATACCATTGTGAGCTTGCGGCGCAACGAGAGCCAGAGAAAGTAATATATTTGAGTATTATTTTGAATATGTAATCAGAACGTAATGCCATTTCAATAAACATAGGAATACATATTAATACTACTATAACCTGTATACTAAATGTTTCAAGTTATGAATATAACTTTATTAAATATAATAGAAAAAAATTATTTTGTTTTCCAAGACAGCTCCTTCATTATTCGCAGGCGAAACATAATAACTCATAATATTACACTAGTATAGCTAGTAAGCATATATCCAGTGGAGGAGTCGTTATATTTGAATTTACTCTTCTTACTCTTAAATGCTCCATGTTGCGTAGAAACAATATAAAAGGGATTACTTATTATATTTAATTTAATATTATAATAGAAAATAGTATAATATAATAATAATATAAAATAATAATTTAATTCAGGAAAAAAACTATAGTACAACAAAAAGTAGGCAAACATATTAAATATACAGTTACACACAAAAAAATATTTACCATTAAATGATAAATATATAAAATAATAAAAAAACAGTCATTCAAAGATATCCACAGCAATACATACTTATATACACTACAAAACACATGTTGATATAACAGGTAGGTTCATCCATAAATTACATATACAGCAAATGATATATAGAAATCGATAAAGTATTACTTATAAATTATTTGAAATATAAATATATAGAATAAAAATATGGTAAAGTTCATTGACATTAAATACCGCTCTCTTTAACAAGTTTTTGGATCCGATGCACGGTTTAATGCGTTGAGTTTCTGAGTTTTGTCTGTATTGGATCGTGTGCTTGGCTCGTTATATTTCCCGTAACCATTTTTCCTAAGGACATCATTTACATATTCCATCTCCTGGGGAAGTTGATTAGCGTCGCATAAATCGCGTGTTCGATTCACGAGCGACGTTTGCACTGAACTTAGATGTAGGGATGATGCTGTGAGGTGGCATGAAAATATTTGTCCATGTGTGGGCTTCCGAAATACTTTATGTCCGAGAGCATTGCCACTTCTCCTCGTAAATTTGGCAACCAAAAATGGCAAAATGCCTTCCTATTCTACTTCATAGGTGAAGCTTATTTTTGGGTGTATGGAGTTTACATAACCCAGGAATTCTTCCACCGTTTTTGTATTACCCTTTAGAATGCAGAAGGTATCGTCCACTTGTTTAAAATAATCGCCACTCCATAGACAGTAGCAAGATGTCAGGCTACATTTAAGCACGTCAGCAAAGATAATCGGGAGTTCCTCAGACCTCAATTTATCTCTTACCACTGTAAGGCACTCCAACATGGGCAAATTCGTAAATAGAGGCTCGACGTCAAAGCTTTACATTATTTCGTGTTCTCAGTATTTCGTCTTCTTATTATAAAAGTGTTTGACCGACGCAAAACCTTTCAAGGAGGTTTGTTTAGACCAGGTTTTTCACTGGGCAATATGGATAGGAAAACAGCAACGATTTAAGCATACAATTAGCTCTGCTTATAAATTGTGTGGTAAATGTCACGTATCTTAGTGTGATTATATATTTTTTTTAATACTACAAAAGTAGTAAATAAAGTATATTATTAAAAAATATATCTTATTTTTTTTAACGTAACCTACGCTGTAAATATGATTTGGTAAATTTCAATGAAGATAATCAGCGTAATATTTGTTCTTTACCTTTACTTTGTAGTAATTTTATACTATGTAATACATTATATAGAAAATAATATAGCGCATTTAAAGGGTAAGCTTTATATGTGATGACCTAAAACACGCAATGCACGGCATTTAGACTCGTATAGCTATACTTCAACAAGCATAAGTAATAAAAACCATACTATATCTTAGAACTTAGGTAGGTAGTAGTGTATACCTGTTTGCATACTGTGTACACCTAATATTCCTTTACAATATTAAGATTCCCTAATAATTATTTTTTTTAATATTACTGAAGAGTTACCGAAAACAAATTCATGATATTTGGAAACTTGTCAAAGAAATCTCAAGATGTCCAGCATAAATTCGAATCCATTCATATTGTTTACACCTAAATAGTACGTGAATTAAATTAAAACAAATAAAAAAAAACACCAGAAGTTTTGTGGTGTTATAAATTTTATATCTGTGCTATGTTCGAATAGTCTGCCTTTTCCTATTAGGATTTATTACAAAAATCACATTTTACCAAAAACGAGAAAATCCTTTTTTTTGTAATGATTAACGAGTACTTTATTTAAACCTCTGAATTCCGATGTGAAATATACATAGTTCAACTCGCGTCTGACCGTTTTTTTTATACATGCAAACTCAATATGGCTTCCAAGTCTATGTGACACTCTAATGTCTGCTTTCGAAATGGTCAACCTGCAAAAGTGTTGCGGTCAATGAGTTATTAGTGTTGGTGCGCATTGTCTCTCGTCACTTTAGTGCTCGCGTCTCGAGAGTGAGTGTCTGGTCTAGCTCGAGCTTAGGTGCCGAGATTGGAGAGGTGAGAGAAGAATCTCTCAAGTTCACACGGAAATGGTGGTCGCGCTGTGCCATTGTCGACCGTAATTATATGTCAGCGGAGAAATCTGATTTTGCGGCCAAACATTTAAGAGTTGATGGTGGGTAGGCGCGTAAACACTGGTTAAGGATCAAGTTTATTGTCTTCAACCTTATATATAGTTGTTTAGACTCTAGTATACAATAATTTAAGAATGTTTTATTATATAATTTGATTATAAAATTCATTGAAGTAAACCAGTTTAATAACGGCTTTTTTCCTATGGATTTTATAAACAAATTATGTAATACTAGCTGACCTGTGCCCGCTTCGTTGGGCGGTAAAACTTTTTACCTGTGATGAAATTATGAGTGTGGTTCGGTTAGTACTGAGTGCTATAATTTATTTCCTGACTGCCAAAATAAGGGTTATATTTTTACTGCATATGTATGTATGTATTCGCATGCCAATTTGACTATAATACCGTTGTTTCTGAGTGTCTTCTTGTGAGTGTCTTATTTGTGAGCGTATTATCTTTTTAACTATTTATGCAGTAAAGGGGAAATTATATGCAGTAAAAAAGAAAAGCCTTTTGTTTTAAACACTTAAGACGACACATTTACTTATTTTGTTAAGAATTCATAATTGTTGATAATATGACCAATAAACATGACCTAACGATTTAAATTATTTTTTTAATATAAAATACTACTTTTGTGACTTTAATATAAAAGTTAGACATATGCTGTCGCTGACTCTTTTGTAGGCATTATCAATCTCTACAACTTGTCTCTAGAACTTAATCATATATCTCTCATCGTTAAGGCAGCGTTAGTTAGAAACGTTATCGTTCGACCGCTTATTCTCCGACTTACTTTGCAAATCCGACTACCACGAAAAAACATTCATTTTTCGGATTAATATAAAGCATTTGACACTCACAAATAACGTGGCTTTCTATTGGCAAAACAATTTTTAAAATCGGTTCAGCAGATCCAGAGATTACTTCCTACAACCTCACAAACTTTACCTCTTTATAATATTATTATAGATTATATCCTCAAAGTCTTGTCCTAAAAAGTATCGGTAATCCGATTGATAAAATATTTTTGTAGATAGCTGCTTAAGGTTTGAATAATATAGGAAACAGATACTGAACCGAGGTGGCTGAAGAGTACCACATAATTTATAATTTTACATACTTATTCAATACTTAGACTTACAAATTCAATCAAATAATAAATTTACATGTTTTGAGATAAAATATTAAATTATCAATGTCTTTTAGAATATTTTGACTTGAAAATTATCGAATTAATTGTCATGAAATAGAAAAAAATACGGCCATACAAATATTCAATAAAGTGATTATCGGAAGTAAAATAAAATAGTTGATATAAGTTAATAAAATGATAAAATATAAAATGTCAAGCTAAACGAAGAAAATCGAAATTGAAATTGCCAGTAACTAATTGGAATTTATATCGTACAATTCTCTTGCTCTATATAAGATAGATAATTTGATATATATAGAACAGAACCGAGAAAGCCTGTCGCTTTTTCCTCCGTGCACCTATCTAATAAATTGCAAGCCGTTGGCTCCCCGAACGGTGTCGCCGACTATCAGACAAGCCATAGAAGTACGTAATATTAATTATAAATCATAGCTGCAGTACAAGTCATATTGCAATTAAATTAATGTTTCTACACCCAAATCCTAACTGCATTACATTTGTCTAATACTCAAGACGAGCGCATCGGAAGCTAACGACTATTTGGTCATTGACTCTGAACTAATCAAGCCGAATTCTTCTTTATTATGACAGATTATCTGAGTTGTAATGGTTTTGACACCCATCAAGACTCTCTCGGGAGTGATCTTAATCATCCGATAAGCGTTGGACCTTTCTTGATTACCGCATTACACAAACGCCAATCTTGATTTGATATAGACACACGTAGACTATGTGATACAGAATAAAGTTTTTTATTGTTGGAACCTCACAAACTTTACCTCTTTATAATATTATTATAGATTATATCCTCAAAGTCTTGTCCTAAAAAGTATCGGTAATCCGATTGATAAAATATTTTTGTAGATAGCTGCTTAAGGTTTGAATAATATAGGAAACAGATACTGAACCGAGGTGGCTGAAGAGTACCACATAATTTATAATTTTACATACTTATTCAATACTTAGACTTACAAATTCAATCAAATAATAAATTTACATGTTTTGAGATAAAATATTAAATTATCAATGTCTTTTAGAATATTTTGACTTGAAAATTATCGAATTAATTGTCATGAAATAGAAAAAAATACGGCCATACAAATATTCAAAAAAGTGATTATCGGAAGTAAAATAAAATAGTTGATATAAGTTAATAAAATGATAAAATATAAAATGTCAAGCTAAACGAAGAAAATCGAAATTGAAATTGCCAGTAACTAATTGGAATTTATATCGTACAATTCTCTTGCTCTATATAAGATAGATAATTTGATATATATAGAACAGAACCGAGAAAGCCTGTCGCTTTTTCCTCCGTGCACCTATCTAATAAATTGCAAGCCGTTGGCTCCCCGAACGGTGTCGCCGACTATCAGACAAGCCATAGAAGTACGTAATATTAATTATAAATCATAGCTGCAGTACAAGTCATATTGCAATTAAATTAATGTTTCTACACCCAAATCCTAACTGCATTACATTTGTCTAATACTCAAGACGAGCGCATCGGAAGCTAACGACTATTTGGTCATTGACTCTGAACTAATCAAGCCGAATTCTTCTTTATTATGACAGATTATCTGAGTTGTAATGGTTTTGACACCCATCAAGACTCTCTCGGGAGTGATCTTAATCATCCGATAAGCGTTGGACCTTTCTTGATTACCGCATTACACAAACGCCAATCTTGATTTGATATAGACACACGTAGACTATGTGATACAGAATAAAGTTTTTTATTGTTGGAATATTTTTATTTATGTACATGTGAAAATGAAATAAAATGAAAAATCACCTTATTGCACAGTAAAACATTTTACACACAATGGCGGAAATATTGCTAATTTAACAATATCTTCCAGTCGACTGACAGTACGATAAACTTTAAAATATTTCTTTTATTTTAAGGAATGTTGCGCATCATATACATATGTAAAGAAAAAGTAAATAATAAATTATTAATTGAATATAAGATATACATATGTAATATTAACACATAAATAAGCAGCTAAAATAAGTTAAAGAAAGTGAAGGGTTAAGAGAATTGTAAAAATTTGGGTTTATATTTATTGTAAAAAGAAATGCTCTTTCAATTATTGCTCAAGGTGAAAATCGAGCTGGTGCCTCTAAAACCCAGAGGAAGCTGATTACATAGTCGAGCTGCATGTACGAAGAACGAGTAAGGCAAAAATATATTTTTGTGATTTGGGATACGTAGAATTATAACCTCACTTGAAGGAAGTGGAAGACATGACTTCCAAACCCGGTAAAAGCCTTATTAAGGTAAGAGTGAGATATATGTTTGTGTAGGACATTGTAGAGTAATAAAAGTATGTGCAAATTTCTTCCGACAAGCATCCGAATTGAATATACAACATCTACCTATCTTGCCATTTCTAAAACATTTCCTTCTACATGAATAGACATACTTACAAGCGTAATATAATTTTAGGATCGTGTTCACACATTTTAAAATTGCATATTAAGTTTATATTTTATCCCATGTCTCAAAATATAGGTATGTGGTATGTGCGGTGAAATTACAACAGCCAGTTGAATGTCTTCTAGAAAAATTTCCCAGTCGTGTGTGGTTTTGTGTTGTTTAATCACAATATTAACGACTGGTTGTAACGATATCCATTAAAAATAAGATTAGTCTGAGTTCTTAGACCACAGCTTAGCACTATTGAGATCATTAAACGGATTAATATGCGTGATTAACTAATTCAAACGCCTGCTAAATAATAGTAAAATCACGAGACTGCACTAGTTTGGACGAATATCTTTATTTTTTTGTCATTGGTAATTATTAATTATTCCACTCTAGATCCAATTAAAAGTAGGTTTTTTGTAATGTTAATTTTAATTGGATCAGCATCATTTATTAATTATTCCTATTAAAGACATTTAGTTAATTTGCGATGATAAGAATAATAATTAATAGAATTTATTTTTAAATTAAATTTGCCTGTTCGTGATAAACACAAATAAAAACCAAGCATTGCAAAATCGTTGGTATTTTTATACCCGGAACCAGGTTTTATTTAGTATTAAATGAAGAAGCGTCTGTATAAAATATAATCTAAGCGAAGCGGTTCTTTCAGTCATGCCTACGTGACATTTAATTTCGCGTTTTAGTGACATTCTTTTGTTGTTTTACAACTTTTCGGCAATTCGACTTCGTTTAACATCACTTCGTAAGGTCATATTTGCTGAATTATAACGAAAAATATTACCTAAAATTATATACATATAGGTATATAAAATTCTAAAGTACATTTTGATTAATGTCCCATTTTTTTAAACTCCTAAATACTATGAGAACTTTGTGATGGAAATATGTTATAAAATTTTTAAAAAATCTTTGGTTGGGATCGCATTCTCACATGTTTAAAACATTTCTCTATAAACAGAACCAATATAACCTGAAACACAATAAGTCGAAGAACATTGTAAATAACTTAAAACCCTTTTTAGAGTGTTCAAATTTTAGTAGCCCAAGTGGTTTTATGAGTTTTACTGAAAAATAAGGAAATCTGATTTTTAAACCCTTGACGGGGTTTATCTATTTTCTGAATTATCCTGGCATCTATTTATAAGTCAATAAGTCCTCCAAAGAGATTGGAAATATGTCAAAGTGTTCAGTTTATAGGTGTCAGCTTCCAGTTTCTTAGGTGTGTCAACATTACTCGAGTCTTCCAACTGCAGCTGCAGATTTACGCAAATGAGAAATTGCAGTTCTTAGATCTTGCATTTATAATACAACCTTGAGAATCCAGACGGGTGCCAAAAAGTTCTTGTGGTAGATAGAGTTAATCACGCCAGTTCATGACTGCGCTGGGTCATCCTTCTCCTCACTTTGTTATCGTAGACCGACAAGGAGAATTCGCTCCCACAAATTATAACTAGAAGTCAGAAGACCAAGTTACAACTAGAAGTCAGAAGTTCTCAATTGGCTAAAAAAATACCTTGTCAGTAGGTATAATACCAGAATCCTGGGCTACCTTGACTTTTCATATTAAATTTTCTAAAATCTTGTCAAGCTATTGATAGTTATATTTTTTTGTTTGAATTGAGACGTTAATATTTTATGCTTGATACATTTAAAGTATGTAAGTACGGAAGTTAGAGTATACATATACCTGTTATGCACCTGTAGAAACTGAATATAAAACCATTGATTAACATGGAAAACTAAAATTTTACGATCAAAGTAGCAAATTGTCTTTTTTCCTAGACCCGTTCTTTATCTTTTTCTTAGCCAACATCTCTTCAATTATGCAGAAGACCTTACAATTCAAGTGTCTCCGACATAATGTGAGAATACAATGTTATCAAGATTTCCGCCCTACATCTCAGAGATCCCTAAATGAGTACCGATTCCAGATTAACAGATATTCAAATACCCGTTTGACTACTCCAGACCAATATTAATTAGCGGAAAGTAACTGCTCTTGGAAAATTAATTAATAGCTGGTAGCAGCGTGCGTGTTGACACGCCGGGTCCCGCATAGGAATTTATCACCACGACCGAATTTGTGGCCGTAATCCATTCGGATTTAATGAATGCCATATTAGTTAATTGCTCTCTATAGCCGAGAGGTTAATGTTGCTTACAACAGTTTTGAATTATCGCGACAGT
Organism: Micropterix aruncella; assembly: GCA_944548615.1. Taxonomy (NCBI): domain Eukaryota; kingdom Metazoa; phylum Arthropoda; class Insecta; order Lepidoptera; family Micropterigidae; genus Micropterix; species Micropterix aruncella. The sequence continues at coordinate 6,332,992 of OX155960.1, forward strand.
CATCCGAAATGTCGTTCAGCAGGAATGTATAAGTTAATAAAATAAATGAAAAAATATCATTAATTAAAGTAGGGAAATATAAGAATAACAGAAGCGAAGAAATCAATGGTTTTCGACTATGTCTTGATAAATAATAGGACCAGGCTAAATGCTATGGTACACCATAATCAGCTGGAAGCTTCTACTTCGAAATTAACTAGTACCACAAATCATACTACTACGCTCCTTCGACGGCTCCTCCTTCAATGATATGTTCGAGGTTGCCACTGCCCTCACACATTCTGGATATGGTGTAACTTGTACACTGAGAAAAATATAACGATGTAATACACAAAAATACGCATGTTTCAACATGGATGACGTATATAACTCGGACTGTGGTCCATACGTATGAATTAACATGCCACGTAACAGTGTTGGCGTGACGGCAGTTACCGTATCGTAATGATAAAACCTAATTTTATTTTATTACGTCGTGACCTTGGTATCTCGCTTAAAACATAACAGCAGGTAGTAGTATACATACAGTTATAGTCGGACACGTGTAATATATTATAAGGAAAATGTTGATGCATACAATCGAGTATTGAAGTTTCAACAAAAAACCCTGTTATTCAACAAAATTACGATTGAAATTTCGTTATTCTGTATAAAACAGTAATAACAAAATAGTAATGTAACAATCAAATCAATATTATTCTCAGTGTACCTTAGGTTTTCATTATCTTTAGTTTCTACAGTTGTATTCATTTTGATCATTTCTCTATTAGCTGACTGACACTTTCTATATTGTTTTTTTTTGTATCGTTTAAACATTTTATAATTATTATTAGGTTATTTTTAATTATGACCAATTTCTGCTTTATAATTAATACAATGATCAAAATGAAAAAAATTATTTCAGAAAGTTGAATCACTTAAATTCACAGAGTAACAGGGGAATTAAACATGTGGTAATTTATAACAGTGTTTGCAAAATTATCACTTTGAGGTAAAAAAATATGGAATCCTCGAAAGTTGGATAACCTTGCTTTTTAACCATTTGATTGGATTAAATGTTAGAAAGGTTTAAAGTATTGAGAACAAAATACCGTAAGGTTTTATACATTCTAGAGACTTATACAAAATATTACAAAATAATAAAAAAATAAGGCTACCTATAGACTTCTCAAGGATTTCCATATTCTTTGAATGAAATTGATTATTTTTGCAAAAACTTCTATACTTCTACCAAATTTAGAATTCCTTTTTAACTCTGTGAGTTTTACAATTAAGTTCAGTAACTGATCTTAAACCAGTCTTCATTAGTTTGTTTCTTTTAAGAATTTTAAATAGCGTATTTCCTGCGTATATAAAGTTTTAAGTAAAAATTAAAGAAACCCCATCGGGCCCCAGAAATTCTTCTATAATAATGGGCAGAAATAGCGGACATACTCGTAAAAGCGACTGAAAAAAAGCCGGTTCGTTAATATACGGAAGTAATAATAAATATTATGTTAAATAATTAATAATTCGTTCGGATTCAATTTAATTTAATAATGCTAATAATTATTACTCAACAACAAGATTGCATAAACTTTGCATAATTAAAGTAATTGGAACAGGACGATATATCAACATTTAAATATCGATACAACCTTGATTATCGAATAAAGTTAAAAAGACATCAACATTTTATTTTAAAACGACGACTCTTTTGGATAAGTATGTTATTTTAATGAGAATGCTGATTAAGATTTATTAATATTATGAAGTAATGAAAATCGCACTGGATTAGATGTTGCTGTAATATTATATACATAATATATACACTTGCGAGCAACTAAATCGACTCACCCCCTCAGTTCGGATAAAAACCAGTTCTTTCCTAAAATGACTAACCGGATGTACATCAAATATGTACTTTTATGAAAACCTAAATATTTAGCTTTCTAATGACACCATTTTTATAAAAATCGGTTTAGAATTTTTAAAAATAATAATATCTAAACGAAAGTATTGGAAACTACGCTATTCGTCGCAAAAAGTTTTCGTGTCTTATATTAATCACTCATAAATCCCCCTGGAACAGGTTTATTTTTAGCAGACACTTATCTGTAGTTGACGTGAAAACATCTCCGTAAGCAAAACTCATTATTATCGTAAAAGTATGGATACTACACCAAAAAAACCGCTCAGGCTATTGCTTTATTGCAGCAGGGCCTTAGTCAACGTACAGTTGCTCGTCAAGTAGAATTTAGTCAGTCTGTAGTCTAAAGAGTAAAAAGGAGGTTTGAAAAAACTGGTACCATCAATTGGAGACCAAATAGCAGCCGGCGCCGGTGCGCTTCTGAGAGAGACGAACGTTACATCGCTTCGACGTTACTGCAGAATCGCGACCTCGCTGGCGTTAATGTACAGCAGGAGCTGAGACAAGTTCAAGGGGTAGCTGTCAGTCAGTGAACGGTCAGAAGACGCTTGAAGAAATCCGACCTCGTTCCAAAAATACCTGTCACAGGCCTTAAATTGACCACACGCCACCAGCAAGCGCGCCTTTAATTTGCTAGAGAGCACGTCAGTTGGAGCATAGAGCAATGGCGGTCAGTTTTAATTACTGACGAGAGCAGAATGTGTCGGTATGGAAGCCACAGAATAGGCTGGGTCTCTAGGCATCCAGATGAGTGATTTTCGCAGTGCTGCTTCGCTGAAAAAGTCTTCTACGGCGGCGTTTCCTGCATGGTGTGGGCTGCCATTTCTTTAGAGGGAAGGACCAACATGGTTTTCTGCCAGGGGGAGGTCGGAGAGAAGGCCTGGATGCTGAACACTATATCAAATATATTTTCTTGGATCATGTCATACCGTATGAAGGATTTATTGGAAAAAAAACTCTCTGTTAATACACGATAATGCACGGTGTCACACAGAGCGTATCACTCGGCGATTCTTAGATGAAGTTGGTTTGGAGACAATGTACTGGCCAGCTCTAAGTCCAGACATAAATCCCATCGAGAATTTGTGAGACGAGCTGAAAGGAAGAGTTCGAGCCAGAAATCTGGCAACTTCTAATATCTACGAGCTCAATACAGCGTTGTTAGAGGAATGGGATGGGATTCATCAAGGCTTGACCTAAAAACTGATCAGGACGTTGAAGAACCGCATGCGAGCTGTCATATGGGCAAGGGGGGGGGGGGGGTAACACTAAATATTAATTTAATTAACGTTTCTTCCTAGATTTGCATTTTCCGTTTTAATTTAATTTTAAATATCCCCAGTTTTCTACTTCTGAACATTCATTTTACTCCCATTTTAAATTTTATTTAATTTAAAAAGAAAGTCTAAGCGTATTTTCATGATTATGGTATTAACGGACAGCTAACAAAATAAGGGTTTTAAAAAGTATATATTTGTATGGATCTACTTAGCCATTTTTGAAAAAAATAGTTTTTTTCAGCACTGAGGGGGTGAGTCGATTTAGTTGCTCGCAAGTGTATTATATTATATTATATTATGACCACCCAGAGACCTTCTGCTTTTTATTTTTAATTATTAATCGAGCTACGGCGGCATCCTTTAAAGGTTTAATCCTAATCAGGCCATTAAGAGTCTCGAAAATGAAGCATATTTTTCTATTACCAATTAAGCTGTGTGAGGACGCAAATGAAATATGGTTGGGATTTAGATAGGAATCGAGACAGCGCGCTGTGCTGTCGAAAAATAACGACGATACATGTACTATATGCAGGTTTTCCCGGTCTATTTGGAGGTATGGATGAATTTGTGTAACGATCCTCACAAAAGCTTGTTTTGTGAGGTTTCTTTTTTTGCTTAGTTTTACAAGTATTTTTTTTTTCACTAAAAACGTATGAATTTCGGAAGATGACTAATCTAGTTAGGGGACTCATTAACTTATTGGTTTTAAATGTGGGATAATTATTTTTAAAATCTATTCTAAATATTATTTTATTAATAATTTTGCCTCCTTTTATCGATATTTCTCTTAGGAAATTATGTAAAAATCGCCAAAAAGTCTTTTCTAGCAGGATTTCTTTTTTTTGCTGATTTTTTAAAAATAAAATTGAGTAAAACGGATAAATTCTGGAACATGTCCAAACTAAACAATATCGATTGGAAGTCTGAAAATCATTATAATAATAATTTTGGGTCGTTTTGTCGATATTTCTTCCTTTATTTCATGATAGATTATAGAAGATTAAATAAAAGTTTCGCCATATAAAACTTTTGGCCTGTATCTAACGATTCGTATGACATCGAAGACAATCGCGGTTGTTTGACATTATAAATACGATAAAAACTAATTTACCGCTTGAAGTTTGTTACTGTCGACGTTTCGGCGATGTTGCTACCGCCGTTGTCTAGCCCGCCCTCACCACCGTTTTAATCTACGCAGTGGCGGCAGCAGTATGCGGCTTACCCGCGTAACATCAGTTAGACAGCTCTACAGTCTATCCGTAGACGACGGCGGTTGCAACATCGCCGAAACATCGGGTGTTAAAAACTTCACGCGGTTATTCGTCGCTTTTATAATAATTATGCAATATGATTTTTATTTAGTAGGGTACACTTCGGTCGAAGGGTTTAAAAAGTGTATAAAAACTACCGTGGTGCTTTTTTCTGATCGCTCACCGCGCAGTCCCCTTAGAATATCATCAGCTTCCGAGTCACCCATATAGACAGCACGTTTTTTTTCTCTGCTCCACATTGTGTCCGCGCGGTAGAAATTATTACGGAAAATGCTATGTAAAATTAATGACATTTTAAAGCGCGCCCGAGATGACTTGAAATTAACATACAAATGATCCGCTAATAAAGACTGGACGATCACAAATCAAAGTTGGTCCGTTTAGGAGTCAGACGTGAGAATAGACAAGGGAATGGCCGTGTTCTCGAGAGCGTTTATGATGCCTTTTTACACTCGCGTTTTAATTGACTCAGTTCTTAATTTTATGAGTAATATACACGCGGTGGTACCGCTACCGGATGTTAGCTGGTTGGTTGGGTTTTTGATTTAATGCTGTTATGCCAGGAACAGCATGGTCTAGTTATGAAATGATACTGGCTAGTTTATATTTTTCTTAAAATATCATCTAATTCGGAGATCGGCAACTGGTGACGTGTCTGTCATCCAAATATAAGCATTCGTTCAGTGACTGATTTCGAAAACGATTCTGTTATTTAAATTCGCTTGATTGATTTAGTAAAAGTAGACTAAAAACAAACAATCGCTTCGCATAGGATGATTGAGAAGTTTAAGTTCTAACAAACAGTCGCTGACCAGTGTCTCTATCTCTCTAATAGTCGAACAAATCAGTCGTTTAGGCAAGTCAAGGTCGAACCGAAGGAAAAAGAGGCTTTTTTCATTCATTGAATAAATAACTTAGCAGAATGAATGAAAATCAGTAAGTAGAATGACCGAATCATTCGTGACTGACGCATAGCTTAGGTATCGGATGGCTTTTGATAAAGCTATAAATAGGATAGAAAACGAATTTACCGCGTGAAATTTGTAGGAGCCGACGTTTCGGTGACGTTGCAGCCGCCGTTGTCTAGGGTAGACTGAAGAGCTGTCAGTCCGTTGTTTTGCGGGTAGGCCGCAAACCGCTGCCGCCACTGCGTAGGTTATAACGGTGGTGGGGGGCCGGGCTCGGAGCGCGGGAATTTTTAAAATCCGTTTTGCACACAACACTCACTGTATCCTGTTTTACGTCTTTGCGTTCGGCGTTCGGCGGCGGGAACATTTTAAGAAGAGGGTTCCACGTAGAAGAGAGTTTGTAGCCGTCATCTCTATTGAAGTTCGGAGTTCTTCTTATTTCAATGCCTTCCCGGATCATGCGAGGAAAGTAGAATTGTAGAAACGTCGGCTCCTACAAATTTCACGCGGTAAATTCGTTTTCTATCCTATTTATAATGTCAAACAACCGCGATAGTCTTCGATTTTATATTTGATAAAGCTGTTGATTTTAAGATTTATATCTGCAATTTCGATGTTATTCATGTTAATTAGACGTAATTGATTGATGAATGACGTGACTCCCTGGTATAAAACTACAAAATTAGGCATTTTTGGTAAATATTTTAAAAAAAATGTTTACATAATTCCTGCGGTTTACGATCCCCTCCCAGCCTGCGACGCGTTGCTTGACAAGCATGCTTGATCGTCTAGATAGCCCCTTAAGGTTAGTGTAGTGTAAGTAAAAATATTATGTACCTTTGTGGTTTCTTTCTGTTTGAATACAGCTACAGCATTTTTCTTATCGTGAGTCTGAAACGAATCGAGATCAGGATTTTTCCATATCCAAATCGCGGTTGTCATTCACGGTCGTCCGCATTCGACGCGCCGCTCTCCTCGTACAATCCACCCTAATTGTTGACGTCGCAGCGGCCCGACAATACCCCGCCATTGTATCGTGTTTTGCAAACAAAATCACGTGCTTTTGTTGAGGCGCTTTCAAACGCCAAACGCGCTTCGCTACGCGTCTGATTATCGGATTAAAAATCTTGAGCCTCGCGACCGCGACCGCCATTATAGTGTCACATCGCTCGCAACTGTTCAATTGAATGCGGACGCTAACTAGATTATTCTGTGTAGTTAGATCTGATATGTTCATCGCGTATTCATATAATGGATGATTGGGTCTAGTGTTGATCATAGATTTGGGTGCCAAAAAAAGAACGCAGTGCTAGATACAGTAAAACTTAGCACAACATTAATTGACGGAGATTGTGAGAGGATAAGTGTCAGAGTCTGGACATTCTATATTTATAAAAAAAAATTTTTTTAAATCATCATCATCGTCATCATTATCATCATCATCAGCCGGTAGACGTCAACTGTTAGCCATAGGCCTCCCCTTTAGAATACCAATACGAATGGTATTGAGCCGCCTCCATCCACCTATTTTCTGCGACCGATTTTAAATTGACACTTGAACAAACTAGAGCTAATCGGTGATTTTCATGGTCGTTTTAGTAACCAGCGTAGTCGATCTAGTACAGAACAGCTGACATTGTTCTTGTTACATTTTTGCGCCAATAATAAGAGTGACGAGGTGAAAGTAAGTAGTAAGTAGAAAGGCTGCAAGAAAACGTTACTCCGGACTCCTGTTTCAAATAAAATTTCGTCTGCTATCTCGAAGTATGATAGCAACCATCTACAAGACGCTCATCATAGCAGTCTTAATTTACGTTTCAGGAACGCGGACTCTTAAAAAAGCTGAAGAAAATGCACTACATATTTTTGAACACAAAATACTCCGCGATCTTCGGTGTCTTGTTAGCAGATGATGTGTGGAGAAGATGAACAAACAAAAAACTACATTTATAACATATATTCCTGAAAATCGGAAACAGCCGTTGAAAGGCATTTTTTTTTGACTTCGTAAAGTCTGACAACCAAATCTGCGATGGCTTGTTCTATCGTTGAAGATCAAATGTACTTGAACAACTGGAAAATCAAATCCCAGGAGAGAGTGGAAAGGCAGATTATTTTCCAAGCCAAGATTCGCAATGTAGCGCTAATGAAGTCTGGATATTTTTACAAGCTTTTATTTATCTTACAATATTTATGTTAGTATGTATGTTAGTTTGTTTAGATCAAATCTCGCAAACTGAATTAGAACCACTTTCTCTTATCCTATGAAGTTGAAATGTTATTTGTTGTTTCAGTGTCGATGCCAATGCATTTTTATAGTGAGCATGACCTGATTCTATACTCAGGATTGGCTACCGAGGAGGCAACTCTTCCAAGGCCAACAGCACATACACACAATTTTGTATACGCATTCAATTATGATAGCCCGTTCTAAGTTTCACCGCGACAGGGCTGCCGCACCCAGGGTTGGCTTCCAACGAGCGAACTCCTAAACTGTCAACAGCATAGAAACAAAATTTTGTATACGCAGTTTGTATAGTTATAATAGCCCGTTCTAAGCTTGACCAAGCCGGGGCTGCTGTCAACAAGGGGACTCCTTAACGGTCGACAGCACAGAAATGTTGTATACGCATTCAATTATAATAGCCAGTTCTAAGCTTTACCGCGACAGGGCTGCTGCACCCAGGTTTGGCTTTTAACGAGGGTACTCCTTAACGGTCGATAGCACAGAAATGAAATTTTGTATACGCATTCAATTGTGATAGCCCGTTCTAAGTTCCACTATGACATGGCTGTTTCACCCAGGGTTGGCGCGGGATAGAGCATTTTAATAAAAGCGTGTTTTCTAAAATGTTTTCTTACTATTAAATTATTATCTAAAAGATACAAAGTCAAAGATTTCGGTCCAAAAATTTAGGCTTTTTTTCACATTTAAAATATACGGCTTACGAACATCGCTCGCAATACATATACACTCGGGAGCCATGAATCCGAGTCATCAGCATAAACCTTAAACCTCAGAAACTAAGAATGCTTGCTTATTCAAATTAAAAATATTTCGTAGACTATTAAATACTACTTAAATAAATTTAATAATACTTACATATTAGTTGGTGTAAAGTAATGCCATAACCTAAATGGCAAAAAAAATATTGTTCTGTTATTAAAAAATAGATGAGGAATGTTCCTATTATAAAATATTCATTATGAATATGGTAACTACGCCACTTACATCCATTCTGAGTTTCCGAGATATTAGGGATTATGGTAGTGACCCGGATTCATTGCCTCAGTATTGAATAAAATTCACAGAAAATTATTAGATTTTTTCAGTACTAAACAAGAAACGTAAAATTTAAACCTATTGGACAACAAATTACGACTAAAAAAACAATTCATTTTATTATGATATCTCAATACAAATACTGTTGTTACAGATTTTTATCAATGTTTATAATAATGTAGTAACAGAGCATTGACATTTCCCCCTCTCGTCAAGCAACGGGCAAAGAGCCATAAATTTTTGATGCGATTTAGATAAAATTAGCCACCTATTCACCGCGGACATCGTACTGCATTGATAAGATCTCCTATTGAAATTCATTAAAAAATCGGAGTGCCACTTTATTATGATGACACGCTGAATAGTAAGGCTTATTTAATCGATTTTATGATACATTCAGCCATACTATTAAAATCGCTAAAATCAGCAAATCAAACTCGATATTTTTTTAGTAGGGACCGATTATATATACACCAGTAAAACATATATCGGGCTTTGTATACATTTATTGGTGCAGCAGGACAAAAAGCTAAGAAATGTCTTACTCTACAACTGTTTATTTTTTTTAAATTCTTTAATTAAGCTCTTAAAATATAGTTGTTGTTATGTATCTACCACAAGAATAGACGGTCTATAGATCGAAAATATCATATAATTACCCTATTATTATTAGGGTATACACAACGTTAATACACACAACGTTACTATATAAAGACAAATAATAACAATATAGTAATACACAATAATAAGGCGGATTTACTGGAAAAAAATTTATTTAATGTGTTTATTTGAGCTATAAAATAGAATACAATATATATTTGTGAAATTGGGCATGTGAAATAGAAAGAGGATGAGGGTGATTGATTGATTGAGGATTAATTTAGTTAGGATGATAGTGAATCTCTCACTATTTTGGGAACTCTCTATTTCTGCTCGAATCTATCAGTTAAGCGGTAATGAATTTCATTACTACACCGTGCAATAAAAAGATATAATGAGTGTGGTCAAGTTAACTGGTTTGAATGTTCTTTTATTTTTCGACACATTCCATAGTCACTGTTATATGAAAGAGAGACAGCAGGACACACTCTGCAGCAGAAGGCGAATATAAGCGGTGACAGCAGCAAATTCGGCATCGGAGCACACCAGGATGGCCTGGAATCTTATCTGTCATCGTTTCCAGGTCTCCACAGTGGACGATGATCGCGATGGAAAAAGGGCGATTTTACGAGGACTACAAGCGTATCGTGTGTTTAAGAGAAAAAAGATCGGGCAAAAAAAGAGATCAACATAAAATCGAATTTGCCGATTTTGTTCCGTGACACGGGAGACAGCGTAGCGCCGGGTGAAACGAAATGATTTAAGCAGAAAAGAAGATGTACTTTTTAATATAAGCAGTAATGCACGAACTGATTCTCATGCATACGCCGCCTATTTACTATTGTGCACGATTTATTCTATTTAAGTTATAAAAAGAAGTACCTACGTACATTTGTAATCATTACATATTTAATTTCGAACTAATAATGGAAAGCATCTGCAAATGCCTATTTTAAAATTCATGCATATTTTTCCTTTGAACCTTTTTTTTTTAAAACTTGCATATTTGCACATAGTGGATTATACATAAGGACCGACGATTACTCGATTGTTTTTTCGACTCGATTTCGCATTCGCCCAATAACGTTACGTTTCTAATCGAGTTGCAAGAATGAGATAGGTATCTGCGTCTGCGCCACGCTCGTCAGTGGTTAGCCGATGCCCAAGAAACAGCTGCGAACCAAGAGAGTAGAAAATTCGGACGATCGTAAAGTAAGATGTAACAGTGAGATATTGGATATTGAACGTTTTATTTTGCCCGCTCCGATTTTATATGTCCGCCCGCCAGGAGAGCGTGTAGGATAATTTTATTGCGGCCTCAGTTGTTACTGGGGCGTTCTTTTAGTTGCGTTGGAGCTATCAAAGTGTTCTGATCAGACTACTGACACCCACTGTTGGTTGTTGGTAAAAAAGCCTTGGAGAAAAGGAATTAAAAAAAAATTCCAATAATTAGTTAAGTGACACAATATATGGTATAAAAAAACTTTATTTATATTATATACATGGTTTGAATATTGTGAATTTATGTTTCACGTATATGATTTGTAAAATAACAAACATTAACACTACAGCGCACGCGCGCTCTACTATGGTAGAACACACTTGCATTTTTGCGCGTCTCTTTCTCATTTCTTGACATTTCCCCCCGCGCCCCTAGATAAGCCTCGGAAACAAAACTACGCATCGGGTTAGTATGGCGCCAAGCGAAAGCGCGAGCGCAAGCTTCCTGTGTTTCCCGCCAAAGTCATCATTCTACAATAGTAGTGCGTGCGAGCATCTGCGTAATGAAAATCTAATGAAGGTAAGCAATTTATTATACGAACTTTTTTACTTTTTATGATTCGAATGTTGTATTTAATAGTATATTTTGTATTTACTTTTATATATTAGTAATAAGCATGTGCCCACTTTTATGTTAACGCGATGGCAGCTCAAGCCCAGAGTTCCAGGTTCTAATCCCGGTCGGGAAGTATTTTTTATCTTAATTTTCGACTTTGAATCTAACTATTGAAGTATATTTTGCTGTTTATTAAGAAACTTTTATGTTTTGTTTTAGTGACATCATGGACCCTCGTATGGTCAGTTACATCGAGAGGTGGCTAGCAGAAGAGCTCGATGGCGACGAAGTTATCTCGAGTAACCCAGACGATGGAGAAGACAGGACGGCTTCTGCGCCAATACCCATGGAACAAGGTGAAGCTGACTACTTACGCGAAAAGATAGTTGAAAATTATTCTTCTAATGATGATTTACCTCTCTCCGAAGTTTCATCGAACAATGCACGCAGAGAAGTTTATGTGTCAAGAACAGAACACAATGGAGTAAAGTATATCATTTGATTGGCGAAACCCCTCATGGTGCGAAGGTTGACAATAGAAAATATTCCTAGGAAACTAAGAAATAAAACAAAATGGCTTTTGGGGCACAGTGATGAGATGCCACGCAATGAACCCCACAGATTGGGAAGAGTAGGCAAATGTTGCATGTGCTCTCGAGCCCGAAATCGCTCCACAAAAAAATGGTGTAAACGTTGCTGCAGATAGATCTGCCCTGATCACGAAGCTGTCTTATGCATAGAATGTGAGGAAGAAGACAAATAAAACTCTGAAGACATTTTCTTAATTTAATTATACGAGTTTATCTCAGACTTGCCAAAAATGTAGATTTTTTCTAATATGTTCCTAAAGTAGTATTAAGGTTCTAAAATTGTTCAGTTTCTTTTTTATTGGCTTTAATAATAAACGAATTCTATAATAAAACTGGTTTTTTAATCAAAATATCTTTCTGTTTGGGAAAAAACGCATTTTACTTTTTCTACCATGGTAGACCACTCGAGCAACTGGTTAAAAAAAGGGGCGCGTGCACTGTAGTGTTAAAACATGTTAGTAGTTAAAATTCATAATTTAAGGAACTATATATTTACCAGATATACTTTGTGTGTTTGAACTGTACGTACCGATAAATTACATAGCGATCGCAATGGTTTTTTAAGGGGGAGCCTGGTTTAGAAGCCAAAAAAAAACTTGTTAGCAAGTTTTGTTTTAACTCAAAGTTGAAATCTATTTATGAATCTTTTATTTCTGGAATATCTGTTAGTCTCAAATTGCTGTTAGTGTAAACAACTTTTTTCCTCAAAACGCGTTTTCCTCAGAACTATATTTTTCAGCTTTGCGCCGTTGAAAAAACTACTTGACGGATCAAGTTGTTCCAAAGAAAAAGAAAGGTATAAAATAAGAGAAAAAAATATGTATTTTTTTTACTATATCACGAATTTTTGGGGCAACAAAGCGTTTTTATTTTGTAAATCCCTAAAAAAATACATACTTTTAGATATTTTTACACTTCATCTAACAAATACATATGTAAAATTTTTGATCTTATTTTTTTTTGTTTCAGGCAGAACTACGCTCGCTATTACTACGCCAGCGCAAGCAGATTTTGTCATTTCTGCAGCGGAAGAAATATTTGCAAATTAATATATCAAAAATAGTTTTTTTTACTATTGCAAAAAATATTTTTATCTTTCAAATGTTAATCCACCTGATATAAAAGATTCATGATCAGATGTAAACTTTATGTTTAAAAAAATATGAAAAACATGTTTTTCTGGCTTTCTAAATAATGCTCCCCTCCCTTAATAATGTACCGTAGTACGGATATTATTGTAAATAGGCCAGTAGGGAGTGTTATGGTACTTCTTTATTACACCACCCACTGAGCTTGACATATTCTGTATACATATCTCTTTGGCAGCTAAAAGTCAATTCGACGCTATCTCATTTCTATCATAAATAGGTACTTTATTTGATTTAGTTTTAATATTTTACATATTTTTAGTCAATTTTCCTGATCAGATTACTTATTTCATTCCATTATTATGGATTTCTACCCACTAGATTTACTATTTAGGAGCGAATTGGATTTTCCTGTAAAACTTCTAAATATTATTTAAAATAAATAAATAAATCAATAATTGTTTTCATCTAATTTATATTTCATTTATAAATTTGATATAACGAAGACATACTGGAAGATTTGACAATAATAATATTTTCACGATGATAATTTATGATGATTATTTTCTATGTAAACTTTGTATTCCATTATTTCTATTTTTTTTCTCTCAATTTTTTTTTGTATATTTCAATATTTTCTGAGTAGGTACTTTTTGTTTATTTGTATATTGGTTATATTAAAAAAAATATTACAGCTATGACAACTATTATGATAGTGATGTTTATATTAATTAATTTTTAAGCATTTCATTTTGTTATGCAGCCCAGTGTAGGACTTTTTTCGCTTGTTTCAGATTTTTATTACATTTTTTGGTACCGTGAATTTTTGCTAGTTTTTGTATGGTAGTTCGCGAAATTATAATAAATAAAAAAGAGAAAGGTTCATCCACATATTAAGGAAAGGTCACACGCCATATTGGTAATAATATTACAAATCACTTTCACTGGTCCTCGATGTTGGCTGCCGCTCGTCAGAAGTACCTACATATCTGGCAAGTACTTCGCGGATTGGAGTAGTTTATTGTATTGCGTTGTATTGAACACCTTTCCTATTGGGAACCGTGTTTTTTACATAAAGTATAGGTTGATTATTATAACTTCATCCCATTGAATGTACTAGTGTCGAAGATTACGCAAGAAAAACTATTCAATTTAAAAATGTGATTTCCCAAGAAAGTATACGTAACAGGTAGTTTACTTCGAAAACCAACATAGAATAACACTATTTATTTGGTAATCTCAAGGATAAAACGAAATTATTATTATGGTATAAATATTGTCTATATAGGGAATTAGATTGCTCATTGCCAAAGTACGTTTTGGCAAGTCTTTTTGGCTGCGACATGCTTGTGGCACTGATAGCGTTATTCGGCGAAACTCGTAGCAATTTATTTGGTCATCTATAATAACATTGATCGATTAAAAAAATAATTCTTCTTCTTCTTAGGGTACCTCTCCAACTAGTGAAGGTTGGCAGTCATTCAGTCAGACTCTGCATTCTTCTTTTCGTCTTTCGTCAGGAAAAACAATTCGGTGACACTCGTAATCATGGTCCATTCTCGAATGTTTCTCAACTAAGATTTTCGTCTTCGGCCAGGTCTCCTCTTCCCAGCAACTTTTCTTATCATAGTAAGTTGCAGGAGTTCGAACGATATTTAACCACTGATAACCATATCAACATTGGAATACTAATGTCATCTTTTAGTATATTTGCCATTTATAATTACATTGATTAGCGATCTACAATAACACTGATTGAATATAAAACCAATTATTTAATCAATGATAACAATAAAAACTTTCAATTTAGTGCCATCTGTTAGTATATTTGAACATTAATTATTATATATTCAAGTCTGTATACCAAATTTTAAAATTAACATCTGTTAGGTAATATTAAAATAATATTTCCTAAAATTATATATTTTTTTTTAATTAATTATCATCATTTTGTATTGGGATAGGATACAGTAACGGCTTGTTTAGAATGCCATGTATTTGGCAACAGAACATAAAGGAACTTTAATCAATGTGTGTATAGTAAAATCCTGGCTTCCAAAACGTAGTATAGAATTGACCAATCTAATACCCTATAATATAATGAATTGTATAAAGTAAATGTTGATAAAAGTGCAGTTTAGAAAATGTTCATTTTATCGATTTTACATGTTAAACAACATAACAAAATATTTGACTTCCGTGACCGCTACAAACAAAAATATGTAACCAGCCCCCATCTCTTAATAGCTGGCTTGAGTGATCCGGATTAGACAAACTGCATTTTAATCTAGTTCAACCCGTAAAACTTGATTAGCACGAAAACACTGATAAAACAGTGCATAATCGCATTTACTTTCAGATAACAGACCACACTTAATCGAAGCATCACATTTTCTGATATGCCGGAATAGATAAAGATGTTTTATTTCTGTTTTGACTTTTTAAAAGAACTTTTTATCGATGCTATTTCGAGATGTAGATTCATTACATTTCCCTAATGTTTGCTCCGATTAACATAACTGAATAATAATGTAATGAAAGTATTTCTATAAATCTGAGCAGCTTGAGAACATTTTTTAGTATTTCCAACAAGATGATTTAGGTATGTAAAATGTGTTCATTGCAATTGACCTATTTTGAAAACCTTTTAGCTAAATAAAATTACAGCAAGATCATCAAGAGTAACAGTATTAAAGATAAATAATAATATTCCTAAAATTAATCATGCAATAAGCAATAGCATTGTAATGAAAATCTAAATTTTTAAAAGTTATAACCGAGAAGGAAATAAGTATTTTCATAAAAACCATTGAAGACTTATTGATAAAAGCTATTATAAAATATTTAAATAAAATCAGCTTTAGGTAATAACCCCTATCATGAATATAAAACACTAATTATAGAGCAGAAATATAAAAACTAAATCATGGACTTAAAATTCAGTGTAATTTAAAATACCTTATATAAAAATTATAAAATTATTAAAAATGTTCAATATTATCGGCATAAAATGAGACTTTAAGTACCTACTTACTCGTATGAAAAATGTATAGAAAAACATATCTGTGCCTCCTGTGACCGGTGATACAATTGAAAAATCACTACTTTACAGGACAGCCCAAACAATATTTAAAAAATTCTAGTTCATGAACGAAGTGGGTTAGGTTACATTTAAGTACCTTCTTTTGTAGATCGAAACATCCACTTTCATTCTGTTTTTATATTTTTGTGGTAAATATTATACTTTTGAAGTAATTCATGAAAAACTCGCAGTTGTACCCTTTTTAATTTCTAATATGTGATAAAATTACGTGATAAATGATACAAGTACAGTTAAATCATGTTGCACATTTATGTTGTCTTTGTGTAAAGTGATATACAAGAAGTGAAAAAATCCAATAACTAATAAGAATATGTTCAAAACACAATGTAGCTCAAACAAATGATAAAAATAATACTCCAAAGATTCGAATTTTTTACTTCAGTCTTCTATTTTCATATTTTACCTGAATTGTATCAGTTTGCTAAAATTCTAGTCTTTATAAAAATGTGTTAAATGATACAAGTCCAGTTATATCCTGCATTAAAATACCTATGTATGGTGGAAATGAATACAAGTTTTAGAAAAATACTTAACGTTTATTAAAGTCTTCAAAATTATGAAATTACTTACAAATAAGGCACAGTTTTATCAAAATTATAAGAAGTAAATAGAGATCTTTTTAAATGCAATTAGTCTTAAACTTAAATACTTAGAAATGACACAGATCAATCTTACGCAGCTATCACAATAATCAAAGTGAACCTACTCAGTACAAAACATAACAGCACAGCCATTGTGTGAATCCTTAAAAAAATCTAGAAAAATAATAAACATCAAAATTGCTAACACTTTAAAACTTACACAGTACAGTTAACAGCTGTTAACCTATCCTATAGGCAGTAATTCGACTCTATGAGTGAGGTAAAAGAATGAAGAGAACAAAGAAGTACGTAGGTACCTACTTAAATCAAAATAAAACCTTTAATAGGTCTTGGGAGTTAGATGAACATAACTATCATATCATAAAATTACTCATCATCAGAATCATCATCATTATCCGGAGCAGTGTCTTTGACATCATTCTTGCAGCTCAGACTTCTGTAAAACTCATGAGAGCTCTCATGAATAAAGCACAGCAAATCCAATAGATCCTTCTTCTTTTCGGTTGAAATAGTAATCTTGGAATGGTAGGCTTTCGGTACTGTATTTATTGTAATCATATCGTAAGCTTTACCCCGCTTAGAACAATCCATGTTCATGTACTCAACATTCTTGAATTCTTTTTTGTAAGAAAAACGGGACATGTTTTCTTTGGTATACAAAACAGATCGAACGTCGCACCACAGAAATTTTTCATTGTCTGTATTGGTTTTCCTGAGAGTATAACATTGTTTTGAAAAAATGTTGAAATCGTAGAACATATCACGAGTCATCTCGATAACAGTGAACTTCGCTGTTTTGTTTGAAGCTGTACGCACTAGCTGGTACCAATCTCTTGGCAAGTGAATATCCATACTCGTGTGCTTCTTCTTACGCTCAATCAACGCATGGTCGGTGTCAGCCTCCATGTGAGTATGACCGGGTACGAGAAATTTATGTTCAATAGATTGTAATTGAGGGGATAGTTTAGCCACTAGCATCAACATTGTTGTAACAATCGAATTCTTGTTTTGACCCGGGCAACTATCTGAGTACATGATCAGCTTCTTGGCGTTTGGGTTTAAATGCGGCAGTTGATTTATGATAAAATCGTATAGACATGAAGCTATGTCGTTCGCTCCTCTATTCCCTTCACACTCCGGCCACATGTAGCAAAACGCTTTGTTTGTTTTTAGATCATGTATGGTTAGATTGTACGTCCATAGCTGTCTCTTGTAAAATGCTACATTCGTTTGCAAGTGTGGGGTGGGCAAACATTGTTGCAAATCAAATGTTATTACCATTACATCATCGCATGTCTGAGCCAGGTGTTTATCTTTTTTCTTTTCTTCGTAAGCAGCCTTAAATGCTTCTTGGTGCTCTTCGAGTGCCTTCGTCAAATCTGCAGCCTGTGCCTCGGTTGCGTACTTAAGTTTCATATTTATGGAGTCACATTTAGAACAAGTATCTACTGATGGTTTTTTGAAAGACAAATTCATGGTATCAAATACCTTTTTGAAAATGGTTTTGCTGACTGGAGTTTCTGTCTTCAATTTGTACGAATTATAAAGAACTTGTAAGTTGAGTTCAGAATTCAAGAATTTCTTAGTCGTTTTGTTACGGCCGTAGTGGCTTTCTGTGCAAGGGAAACAGGCAATATGAGCTTTTATTTCCTTTAGTTTGAAATCAGGAATCGACTTACCGACTCGACGTTTACGTGGTGGAAGGTGACCGCCATTGTCCCGTAGTTTTTCGCAAATCGTTTGTAGAAATTTATGACTTTCGTCGAAAGTCTTCAAAAGACATCCTTTACAAATTTGATGTTTTGTTAGATCAGAACTTTGAACGAAGTATCTAAAGCTGACGTTGCGTTTTTTCTTTGGAGAAGACCTTGACGTTTTTTTTCCGCAAACTTCAATGCATTTCGCCATATAATCGATCCTACTTTCATAACTTCCCAGACTCCAATATGTATCGAAAAGATTTTTCCTTACATGCAATGGTAGCCTATCTTTGCACTTCTTACGACAGTTGTCTAGATCACGTAATTCACGACATTTTCTTAGTTTTTCCTGACTTTGTTGTGTATTCCAAGCCAGTGTTACGAAAAAGTTTTCTCTTTACTCTATCATGTCTTCTTTCTTTCTCACTTTTTCTTGTTTTTTTCTTTTTTCCGCCACTATTCATACCGCTATTTTTCCAGAAGGAATCAGCGGGAGCATTCTCTGATATGCTCGCATTATTTGGAGATGGTGTTTCAGGAACCGTAATATTATTTTCTGATGTAGCCGTTTTCTTTCTTCTCTTTTTAACCGGAGTTCTTTCGTCATTAGTGGATGAGGAAGATTCATCAGTACCGCAAATGTAATCATCACTGCTAGATGATCCAAAATCACCATCGGTTGATGAACCTGCATCTGTCAAATCATCTAACAGGTTTTCGGAAGCATTTACATTTGTTTTGCTCGTCTTATCGTTGTCAATAACCATTTCTGTTGAATTATCTGAAGATATTGGATTCTGGTGTTCGTTGATAGTAGGGACTGGACTTTCAATAGACTTTTCTGGCAGTGATCCTTCAATTGGTTCTCTTACTTCGTATCCGTAGCCGCATTCATTGGTATTATTATTTTGTTCTGTTCGTTTAATTTCAGCTTCGATGGGGTATTGAGAACTCATGTTTGCTGCGTCATTAGTGGCTAAATCCATTATTTTAGCTATTCGGGATTTCGGAAACGTCAACTGAAACAAAAATAAACGTCTGTACTGTAAGAAGGTACGTACTTACCGGTTTTAATTGAGCAATAATTGTAAGAAAACTCTTTAGAATCAGAGTACGGAAAAAATAATTATGTATCTCTAAACTACTGATAGTTAGTACTGATAGATAGTAAAAAAACATCAAAAGTAGGTTAACCAAAAAAGCGGAAAATCACTTTGAGTAGGTAGTCAATCGTGAATCAAATTAATAGGAACAAAATAGCAAAAGTAAAGATTAGTACCTTGACTATGTTTACATTACAATAGGTACCTACCTATCTATTTTGTGTCAAGTGATTTAATTCAATAATGAAACAAAAATCCAAAACTATGCAATTTCGTGTAAAATGATACATCTAACAACTTACGCGTCGATCCATGGCGACTTCGGACGTGACCAAGCTTCATAAAGGCCGCAGCGACACTAACGCCCGCGCATCTCCTACCCCGCGTCACGCCCTCACTTCGCCTCGCGCACCCCCGCCACTCTCGTCATGTTCGTACTTGTATCACATAGCACATCTAGTAATTAATAAAAAAAAACAAATCTGGTTTGAGTTTTAGATACAACTCAATTTATATTCGTTTACACATAAAAAATTCTTTGTGTCGAATGATGTAAGTCGAGATGCATCACTTATCACAAATCAGGCACAACTTTAGATTCGGATTAGTAGGTACATGTTGAGTTATACCCTAATCAGTATGGAGAAAAATTGGTGCAAAGTGATATAACTCTAAATATATCAATATTCACGATAAATATACTGAAAAATAAAGTGTGTAAATTAATATAATCTCTCTTATACCACGAGGCACAAAAAAAAATGTGTGAAGCAATGACCTAAAGGGGTTACGACTTGACTTATATCTAAATTCACGATATTTTTTCCGAAATTCTGTCAGTTATATCACTTGGCACCAAATTATCTCCGAAACTATAGCAGATAGAAGGACTTGAGTTGTACCAAAAAAATCGTAATTTTTTTCTGACAATTTCTATGTAAAAATCACAAAAAGGGTACAACTCGAGTTAAATCACCTTTCACAGGAGGCACAGATATTATTGTATTAGTTTTCAAGTTAACCGTAATAGGTAATCAGGAACTTTTATATGATATGTGGAGCAACCTAAATACCAAACACTCACACATTTGCTCACGCTCAAGCAATGGCATTTTAATTTTATGAATAGTATTTTTAATAAAAGTATTTGTCAAAGTAATTTCTGTAATTTTATTGACATCTGTAACAGACTGATTATTTTACTGTATTATTTACTGTATTACAGGGTGACTTTAATAGAGAATATAGAAAACGAGTAATGAAAATTTTTAATTACGTTTTTTTTCCAGACATTTCAAACGTTGATTTCGCGAAGTCCATGTTGTCATTGTATTTTCAAATCCTACTACTATTATAAATGCGAAAGTTTGTAAGAGTGTATGTATGGATGTTTGCTACTCTTTCACGTAAAAACTACTAAATGGATTTTGATGAAACTTTACAACAATATAGCTTAGACATCAGAATAACACATAGGCTGCAAAATTTATAAAGATATCACAATTTTCCATCACCACGCGGGTGAAACCGCAGGGCGCAGCTAGTATACTATATACCTTTAAGCTTTGTACGCCTGTCAAAACGGAATTTAGATGCATCAAATCTCGATGCTGGCTATATTGAAAAGAGGTACTGTTCGTAAAATGTTGAGTCTCTTGTGCATTCGCCGCGTTTAATTTACGGCGCTTATGTAAATGACGCGTGCGATGGTAAAACGAATTTTCCACCGCGGAATTAAAATGTAATCGCGTAATTACCGGGTGACACGGCACCGAAATTTTATGTATCGATACGTGTAATAAAATTAAGTTACGAATATTGCAAAGAATTTATGTGAAGAAAATGCGAAGGTATACAGCCTGACCCTTCTATGTTTCTTACCGCGAAAGCCTATGCCCTGACCTTGTTATGTTTACAATCACGAATCAATTAACATCCGTGCTGCAATTAGACATATGTAATTTTTAAAGCCAATGGAACACAGAAATTCTTCTTTGTATTTTGGAAATAGTGTTATTTCTAGAAATAACAGTGTTTGTTTTAAAATAAAATATCTATGGAAGATATCAATTTTATTTTTTGCTATTATTATACTGCTTGATTTTTGGTATGCAGTAAATAATTTTAGTTTTTATTAATCTTTACATTTTACTTTACTACTAATCTTCACTAATAAACTTTATATTTTATATGACAGCTTGCAAACTAAAATAAGACGTAAATGCCACATCTGGGTACATGCGTAAGCCTAGTTAGATATGAGACGTGCCTCGGGTTTCATAAGATTGGGATTATTTTATCCTTGTTAGATCTTAGTTGAGATATACGATTTGTGATACAAAATAAATAGGTAAATAAAAAGACAAAATGAGAGTATTTCCAAATCATTCAGAATCAAATAGCTGTGTATTAATAGAAAATAAAAATGAAAGCGTTCATGGGCGCATGCGATCTTACGGTTCGAAATGGAGGTCAGACGACGCTGGTTTCTTGCGTAGACAAGTTTAGATGGCGAATTAGAGAGGGAGGTGAGAGGCGTTATAAAATGGAGGGGATTTTGCTACAGAGGGGAACGCCATGCGATCACATCAACGCTGCCAGCAAAGAAAAATATAAATTTAAATAATATAACACACTTTTATGTGGGCATTCCTCATAAAATTATGTACCTACATATTTCCTAATACGTTTAAGTTTAAACTCTCAACCCAGCACGTACATAGGTGTGATTACTTTTTTTGAAATAAAATTATGTTGTATTATGTTATGTTATATTATGTATTATATTATGTTATATATATAAATATATATATATATGTATATATATACATATATATATATATATATATATATATATATATATATATATATATATATATATATATATATATATATATATATATATATATATATATATATATATATATATATATATATATATATATATATATATATATATATATATATATATATATATATATATATATATATATATATATATATATATATATATATATATATATATATATATATATATATATATATATATATATATATATATATATATATATATATATATATATATATATATATATATATATATATATATATATATATATATATATATATATATATATATATATATATATATATATATATATATATATATATATATATATATATATATATATATATATATATATATATATATATATATATATATATATATATATATATATATATATATATATATATATATATATATATATATATATATATATATATATATATATATATATATATATATATATATATATATATATATATATATATATATATATATATATATATATATATATATATATATATATATATATATATATATATATATATATATATATATATATATATATATATATATATATATATATATATATATATATATATATATATATATATATATATATATATATATATATATATATATATATATATATATATATATATATATATATATATATATATATATATATATATATATATATATATATATATATATATATATATATATATATATATATATATATATATATATATATATATATATATATATATATATATATATATATATATATATATATATATATATATATATATATATATATATATATATATATATATATATATATATTTATATATATATATTGTATATTATTAATACATATATAAATATATATTAATTTTTATCATGTTTTAAAATAAAATAATATTGACAATTTTAATGATATTTTCTTACGAATTTTTATTAGTTAATTATGATATTTCTGTTACATTAAGTATGATTTTGTTTATTTATATAAATATAATATTATAGATTTCTCAGAATAATAAAAATAAATTGTCTACCTTCGGAACAGGCGGCAGCCTACTTAGGTTAAGACTTGTGTATTGAATGTACCTACTCATAATTTGAACTCAATAAATAATTTGAAATTTGAAAGCTTTCTTTATTTTAATTTCATGGTTACCTGAATCCGCCAGCAATCTTTCATGACATAAAAAAAGATATATTAATTTTTTTTTCAGTCTAAACGTCATTTAATGTGAATTGACGACGTTAGCCACTCGGTCTAAAATTCACTCGCTCTAACATTATTTTCGGATCAGTCGCTCTAAAATACAGTGAGGATAATTTTAGAGCGAATGAGCTTTATTTAGACTGAGTGATCTTCCGTTAAAATATTGAAAAATTACATCGCGAGCCACTCAGTCTAAAATGTAGCAATTCACTCATTAGCGGATCAGTCAGTCTAAGATGTAGCAACCTGTGCATTTTCATTCTTTTTTTAATGTTTTTTTCATCACATTTCATCACGAATAGGGCGACTTTACTCTCAGCTTTGATATGATATTGTATTGATAATCGAACAAAAAATAAAGAGCAGTGGTCCAAGTATCGAGACCTGTGGCACGCCACATGCAAATAATTTTAGCAATGATTTAGCACTATTTATTTTACAATCGTCTGATATTTAGATAAGGTGGAACTAGCTTTTAACTATTCCACGAATACCATACGTCTCTAGTTTATCTGTGTAGAAGATTCTGGTGATTTACACAGTCGAAGGCCTTCGACAGATCACAAAAAATGGGTTTTAAGATGGGTTTTTGAGATGTGTCACGTGACTCTAAAATTTGTTTCACCAACTCGCTAATTGCCACAGTGGTTGATGTATGCTTCCTGAAGCCGACTTCATTTCTTATAATTGCATTAATCCTATATAAAAGGGCATTTATTTCATTTAGTGTAATTTTATATTATAAAATAAAATATGTTTTTTAAAATTTAAAGACTTTAAAGAAACACGACTCTAAAATATGTGAGGAATGTTATTATTATCTATTTTACGGCCCTGAAATATCGGAATTACTTTTGCGATTTTCATAGTTGTGGGAAAAATGTCTTGCTTTAGATATTTATTCAAAATCGGTAATAGGATTTGCGTAGTTATTTCTCAAAGATATATCCTTGACTAATTTTATACTGTGTCCCCATATGCCAGTAGATTACTTGGGTTTTAATGATTTGTTACAAGGACAAACTTTACCCTCCGTCTTTTTTTCATCCCTTATCTTCTTTTTTATAATTTAATGCAATTTTCCCTTGCCATTGGCTGTGATCTCAAGAATCCTAAAAGATTTCCTGAATGGTGTGTTATTTTCATAAATAGTATGTAATTGCACGGTGTTGATACTATGAAAATGGAAATATTATTTCTGGTTCTTCCCTATCTTAGAGATCAATTCGCTTGTCTAATATTCAATTCATTCTTTAATTTCCAAAAAGAAACTTAAATTACTATAGAAAACTTAAAACTACGTATGGTACAAATAATATTACTTATTATATAATAGCAAGAGTTATTGGAAAACAAATGTTTTATGTTGGAGATAAAATATTATGTACTGTTAAATTATAGTATGCATCATACAGATGCATAGGGCTGAGTTTTGAAAATTAGGACATCGTTATTTAAACGCTCGCAGAATTTGAACAGAAAGCTCAACATTGCGGTGATATAATAAAGCAAAAATGTATTAATGTACATATTAAAAAGGCAGCCAGGGGGCATGGTGGCCCCTATGGGTTACCTACCTAGTGCCTCGCCGTTGGCCTCTGGCAGGTTTGTGGCTTTGTTGGATGGTAGATGTGTATCATCCCAAAGTCTTACGCTCCCAAAATCTCAACGTCGTTACGCTCACTCCACGTGAGACAGAACGATCATTATTGTTAAAACCTACTAATGTGACGGGTTAGCCCGTTGTAGTTGCCACCTCCAAGTGTTCAGTATAATCTGTAGTTTCGCTCTTTGTCGAGACATCCTTTAAGTCAGTACAGATAATGATATATTGCTTGTTGCAAATACTTTCAGTATGAAATTTCCTCGAAGCATTCAAAAATACAGTGGTATTAACGTATCACTCCTATTTAACTTAACACTTTTTCTTCTGTATTAGAAAATATTACAAGGTTTATCCTCTTTTATTCAGCACTCACACCCGATTCTAAAGTCGATTGTTTAAGCACTATTCAACATAGCCTTGTTCAAGCAGCTAATGATTCAGAATCGATTGTGTTTTATAGACACTTGACTACAAGAATTCGGAATTATTTTTGAATCGCCAGCCAATATATGTAAAGTATAGGATAAAAAACAAAAAATATGTGTATTTAGTAAAATGCTCCTAAACAAAATACTAAACATTTATATTTCGTGTAAAAATGCTTAAGTGATACGTAGAAGACCAATATAAGTAACTAGCTGACCCGTGCCCACTTCGTTGGGTGGTAAAACTTTTTATTTGTGATGAAATTATGAGTGAGGTTTGGTTAGTACTGAGTGCTATGATTTACTTCCTGTTTACCAAAAGAAGGGTTATATTTTTACTCCATATGTATGTATGTATTTGCATGCCAATTTGACTATATTACCGTTATTTGTGAGTGTCTTCTTGTGAGTGTCTTATTTGTGAGTGTCTTATCTCTTTAACCATTTATGCAGTAAAAGTGAAATTATATGCAGTAAAAGGGAAAAGTCTCTTGTTTTAAATACTTGAGACGATAAATTTACTTATTTTGATATGAATTCATAATTGTTGATAATATGACCAATAAACATGACCTAACGATTTAAATTATTTTTTAAAAATACAAAACTACTCTTTGTGACTTAAATATACAATTTAGATATATGCTGTCGCTGACTTTTTTGTAGGCATTATTAAGCTCTATCAAGCACTTCTCTATAACTTAATCATATATCTCTCTTCGTTAAAGCAGCGTTAGTTAGAAACGATTTCTTTCGACCGTTTTTTCTCCGAGTTACTTTGCAAATCTGACTACCATGAAAAGGTCTTTTAATTTTTCGAATTAATATATAGCCTATGACACTCACAAATAACGTGGCTTTCTATTGGTAAAAGAATTTTCAACATCGGTTTAGTAGATCCAGAGATTACTTCCTACAACGTCACAAACTTTACCTCTTTATAATATTAGTATAGATAAGACAATGTGGTTAAACCTTATCAAATGCTTTCGAGAAGTCTGTTTACACAGTAGCCAAAACGAATGTCATAATTTTTTTAAACATATCACATGTCATAATATGGCAGCACTGCGCCTCTCTTAGTACGATCTGTATCATGTTGGCTCCGCCCATTATGAATACGCTGTGAAACACTCAACTGGTATTAATTGCAATGTGGCGGTGAATGTGTAATACCGGTGCATATTAGTGGTGGGGGGAAGCCGTATTGCCATAATGCCGATCTGTCACACCTATTTAGATCAACACACACAAATATACACAAAGAAGAACTTCATTACCCCCCCACACGCGAATGCGTAAACACGCTTATAACGTGTATGCAAAAATTTGCAATGTAAATTTTGTTGTTTGTGTATTACTCTATTTGTATTATTTTAATGAGTATTGAAAGGTTATCTTATTTTCTGCTACGATACAATGTAGAAAATGGAAACTATAATTACATATATCTGATACACCAATAGCCTGGCAACTTTCAAGATATCTATAGCCTCGAGCAGCGCTGCAAAGTGGTCGATAAGTTCATTATATGTAACATTCTTCAGGTGCCATCGCTTGTTCATGTTTACTCGCCATAATTCAAATTCATCGTTCAAATTGCGCATCATTCAAGTTACGAATGCTTTAATCTATACTATCCGCATTACAAAGTGGCGAGTCAGGTAATTTATCATCGAAATCGAGCCATCTCTTTCGCACTTGCACGGCCTTATGGAGCGATACCTGTAACCGTAGTGTAGGTAGTTTACGCATACAAAAGGAATGTCGATAAAGTAATGAAACGAGGGAAATAAATATTATTTCAGTATTATAAAATCGAAGACTATCGCGGTTTTTTGACATTATAAATAGGATAAAAAACGAATTTACCGCATCATTTTCTATCCTATTTATATTTCAGTATTGTTTCATTACGATAAATATTAAATAAGTTAAACATATAAATATTGATATTGAATTATTAAAATAAAAATATAAAAGTATCAAATTTATAATAGTTGACAATAAAATAATTGTTGTCAATTATATTATGTGCTTTGGCCAGGTCTTCGTTCTGGAGATTTTTGAATCGATTCCGAATTCGATCTAGAGTTCGTTCGCTCGTTCCACAAACTAATGCTGCCAACTTTCTTGGTTGTTGAAAATCAATTTTCCTTATGACATCAGGGTCTTCTTTCAACTTATCAAACCACTTATAAATGTTGAGAATGACATGCCGGCTTTGCTGGTTAACATCACTTCCTAACTTGGTCAAATTAGTTTTGAAAAATCTTCCATCATGATGTAGATTCACAAATAGAGTTCGTATAACGAATGAGTTATGCCCTTTGACATTAAGCCTTTTATAGCAGAATATTTTGTTATCAATAATGCCTAATGACCTACACAGTACGCAAAATAATTAAAGTAGACGAAAACCAATTTGGCAAAAGCGTCGTTAAAATGTCATAAAATGTCGAAATCGAACTGTTACGGTTACTACAATTAATAGTCCTAATCGGTTAGCTACTTACCACCTATTACGGTATTTACTCACCGCTTTTGGCTAAATCTAGGAATTTTATCTATCTAATTTTAGCAGGTAAAGTCTTTTCAATTTTAGGATTCATTTATAGCCTATGACACTCACAAATAATGTGGCTTTCTATTGGTAAAAGAATTTTCAAAATCGGTTCAGTAGATCCAGAGATTACTTCCTACAACGTCACAAACTTTACCTCTTTATAATATTAGTATAGAAGTACAGATTACGATACGGTTCCATACCTATGTCGTATTATCTCTTTAATTATTTATGCAGTAAAAGGGAAAAGTCTTTTGTTTTAAACACTTAAGACGATAAATTTACTTATTTTGATAAGAATTCATAATTAATATAATATAAAAGTTAGACATATGCTGTCGCTGACTTTTTTGTAGGCATTATCAAGCTCTACAACTTTTCTCTAAAACTTTATCATATATCTCTCATCGTTAAGGCAGTGTTAGTTAGAAACGTTTTTGTTCGACCGCTTATTCTCCGACTTACTTTGCAAATCCGACTACCACGAAAAGGTCTTTTCATTTTTCGGATTAATATATAACTTATGACACTCACAAATAATGTGGCTTTCTATTGGTAAAAGAATTTTCAAAATCGGTTCAGTAGATCCAGAGATTACTTCCTACAACATCACAAACTTTACCTCTTTATAATATTAGTATAGATAAATATTTTATCGACATGGTACCATTCCTATGTTAACTGTCTCTAATTGCCCCAGTCGCCAGTTTGTACTGCGGACACTATAACTGATTCCTAACACATAGACATTACAGTGATTGAATTTAATCATCGTATTAAACACCTACTTTGTAAAAAAACACTATAATATCAACGACTACATGAGTGATATAAGTGCCTAGTGCTACTTTATGTATTTTTAGATTCGCCCGATATATAAATATATAATTTTACGAAAAGTGGAGGATTTTCTTTTGTTTCATTACCAATTTTCTATTTGTTTCTTACCAAACCATTTTTTTCTTTCGTGTGTTATATACTTAACTCGTACATTCGAAAGACATAAGAAATGTATCTAGATTATATTAGTATTAGAATTGGGTTCTGCTTTTCTTTAGGGGGTTCTTTCCAGGGGAGAAACGTTTATAATATGTTTTAAAAGTTTTAAAAACGAATTTACGGAGTGAATTTTCTAGCACCCGACGTTTCGGCGATGTTGCAATCGCCGTTGTCCAGGGTAGAAAGTCTACCCTGGATATCAGCGGTTCTATCATCGCCAAAACTTCGGGTGCTACAAAATTCACGTGGAAAGTTCGTTTTGAGCCTTTCGTAATGTCAAACAATCGCGATATTCTTCGACCTCATAATGTACATATACCTACGCAATGTATTTACGTAGATTTTTAAAAATTCCTTTTCTTACGTAATATGATACCACCTTCTAGGACCTAGGATATTGATATAATCCTGCCAAAAAAAACTAATTTATCAAAATAGTGTATATACTTAATACTACTTATTTGATTGCAAACCTGGCCACGCAAGCTGATTATGAGAAAACAAATCATCTAACTACCAAGTTCTGAAAATTGTTCCTAAAGAAACAATTTTTAAAACCGATTTCTTTATACTGATTATCGACATGGCCTCACGTTGTTATGCCATATCCTATTCTATTTCGACACTACAAGTCTGCATTCGATTTATTTTTGACTTAATAAAGAGCTGCCGTATTATTGAGTACAGAAGGAGACTCAACTGGCTGACGACCCGAGAAAGGAGAGCTACGAGCGTCCTCGGTTTGCTCTACAGAACCTTAAAGGGGGGCGCTCCGGGCTTTCTCATAATTAGGTTCAATGCTCTATCATCCCACCGGCGCACTATGAGATCTGAAGACAAGCTACTGCTCCTAATGCCTGGATTACATTACTTACTTCTCTGTACTTGGAGGACTAATGTGATTTCTCACTTCTGTGATGTGACTAATGTGACTTCTCACTTCTGTGATGTGACTAATGTAACTTCTCAATTCACACTTCTCCGTAGATGGAGCCGTCCCTGGAATCCATTATCTACATAACTAAAGACAGCACCTAGTTTGTATTGCTAAACGCAGTTTGTATTGCCAACTTTAACACGCACTCATAAATTTCTCTCATCCCCTCCACTTTCCCTTCACTGCGTCATTATATTATAACTATCGCTTTAAAAAATATGTATATATATGTTTAGCCTTATATATTTGCTTATAAATATTTATTCATAGATTTTTGATTTAAGTATGTTTTCTGTTGGATTTTAGTATTAGATATATTTGATACAGCTGATTCAGTAAGTGATTTTAATTTTAAAAATGTATCTTATTCCTACCGCATAATATGTTTTCATATTAGGTTAAGGTTAGCTGTAAAATATTGCTTCAAGAGAAAGAGCTTGCTGATTTGTTTCAACAAATAAACATGCAGTCGTTTTAAATCTTAGAATCTAAGCTTTATTTATATGATCTTTCTTGCTGCAAAAAAACATTAAAACAATATTTGCCTACCTATTATAATATGTTTCATTAACTTAGATTTTCTTAACTGTTATAACGTATTTTGTATTTTTGTTTCTATGTACAATTTTTTTTCCGCTGTAAGTAGTGGTCCTTCGTATATGCGATTATTGCTCAAGAAGCTCTTTGCAAATTCTATTGCAATAAGACCTCGGCAATATCCAACGAGAAATTACATCACATGACACCAGAAAAAACCCATTACCTCCAACCGATCGTATCACGTACTCCCTAGTTCCAGGGGACTAGATACGTAGGCCTCATTTTTTAAAATAAATTGCCTGATAGATTAAAGCCGAATAAAAACATTTTGAAGAGATCCATCCGAATTTATCTGCTTAAAATTAGCATGTATACGTGTTTGACCTACTAAAATAATATTCCAGAGGAAATGAAAAGCCTTAAAGAGGACCAATTTAAAAAGATAATTATAAATAATTTGGTAAGAGACCCAATTTATGGTATAAGGGAGTTTGAAAATTCCGAGTTTATTTTCCATGTCGATAATTAATAAAATTTGTAAAGTTAAACATAACGGTATTATGATAGCTGACATTCTATTTCTCATATAATTTATAATACATTTATTTATATTTAAAAACATAAGAAGGCATATTGCTGGATTGACAATAAAATAATTTTTCGTTGATTAGTCTACATTGAATTCGCGTTTCTATTTTAATATATTATTCTCCCTTACTATTAAATGACATTAGTGTATTTTGATTAGGTATTTGTAAGTAGGTAATATTGAATATAATATTACAGCCATGACAACTATCATGATAGTTATGATTTTAATAATTAAATTTTAAGCATTTAATTTTGTGACGCATAGAAGTGTAGGAATGCCTATCTACTGGAGTAGTTGATTGTATTTTATTGTATTGTATAATGACTTTTTAAAGACATGTGAAAATACATACCTTCTTACCTATCCAATAAATTTCAATTGCTTTATTGTAACTTGATATGATATAGTCTTTGTTTCCGTACATTTGATAGTTTAAAGTAATCTTTTGTGTATCATTTCTTGGCTAAATTAAGTAATTAGTTTAAAATTAATTTAATGGTATTCCTATATAATTGTAATATTTGTATTGGAAATAAATACTTTTTATCTTTTTCTTTATTACACCATTTTATTATTTTATTGGGAATCATTTTTTTTTAATGTTTTGACAGTAAAACCTATTCATTAAACGTGTTATAAATTCAAATCCACTCTAACTTTCTATCGAATTCACGAATATGAATAAATGGTTTTCGCGCATGTTTGCGAAGTCAAACATTCGCCTAGGTGATTGCACCCGTGGATCGTAAAAAGAGGTAAACGTATAAAAGCGATTGACACGTCTTTTATCAATATTCCAATAGACTCAAAATGTGAAAATCTAGCACTCACCGTGAAATCGCCTTTTTTACAAAGTTCTTCGGAATGTGTCGCGTGAATTTTCAGTTTTTAGATAACTAGTCCTGTAGTCGCAGTGTAATTTTCACCTGAAAGAAGACAAATTATTGAATTATTTGCCATATTCTATAAATTATGGTCATATAAAATACTTCTTCGCAGTATAAACATTGAAATATTAGCAAGATACTCGTATAAAAGTCTCTTCGTAAGAATATTGATTGTTCATTTATTAGGTACGTAAGAAATTCTCAGATAGAACGGGTTATTGAAAACAGCAGTAATCAAAAATGTGAGAATCGTACTCACGGACGACTATTGAGCTGCAATGACATTTACAATCTGCAAAAACTTTTCTGTCGAAGAATAACATAATGTAACATAACCTAATATATAAATAATTAGTGACGTAGCTACAAAATTGCGATCGACATCTGCAACGCCGCTCGCCTGACTTGGTATCATCGCTCAACATCATCTTAAATTAGTCTGGTACACTGGCGGTAGTCAATCAAAACCACATAAACATAAAGTGAAATACGCATTTTCATAGGGATGGGGTGAATGTTTATCGATATCGATTCTAACACGTTTCGTTAGACATAATAATTTACAATTTTTAGACCCTCAGTTTTTAGAGCCTCTCTTACTAAAAAGTACAGTACCCTACCGCTATTCTTATTTTCTAATCTACCGTTACTATTTTATTTTTAAGAGAATTGATACGTTAAAATTATATATAATTAAACCTTATACCCACTTACATAGCTGGCTATAAACAAAGTCCAATAATTACAGATTTTAGATGAAATAAATTTGAGAAAACCAAAAGTTCAAGCAAACAAATTAATAAATGAAATACTAAGTATCTCAACTTTATTAAATAAAAAGATATATGAATATGATCTCATTGGTAATATATAATATATAATATAATCTCATTGGCTCTCAAATTATACTAGAGATGAATGCGAAAGTATGATATATTAAAATATTTTATTTTTAACCACAAATTTTAGGATATATAGATGTAAATTATGGATATACAGATATACAGATTATAATATGTTATATTTTATTATGTTATACTATATTATATATATAAATATGATACATTATTTTATATGTTATAACATATGATATTATATTATATTGTAATATGTTATATTATATTATTTATATTATATTATGCTAAATTAAATTACGTATTGTTTTTTATGAGACGTAAGAAGGACAGCAGGCAAGGCGTACAGGCTCAGCAAATAATACCACAGAACTTTGTATCCATCACCCCAACACAGGCGTATACCTAGTGGGGTGATGTAATCCTGAAACCCTTTCGGGATTTTCATCATATGTATTCTTTTAAAACTGTGTTAAAAAAATGAACGCAATCTTTTTTTGTAACTATAAAAAATAGGATAAATAAATAAATATGTAAATAAAATCTCGGCTTGTATGGGTTATTTTTCATAGTGATGTTGTTATTGATAAATTAAAGTTTAACCAAGTATTTGCTAATTTTAATTAACTAACCAACACGTTTTGTTTTATCCGATTATGTTGACAGCTCTCTTAGGGTCGCCAACTAAACCAAGTCAGAAGGAGGACAGCGTACCATCAATTAAAAGCATAAATAGGATCACATCAAATTTAGTCATTTACATTATATACATTTCCCGAGGAATTCTATTTTAGAGTCAGACATAATTTTGGGTCGACCATTTTATATAGCACGGCTTGTAAAACTATACTCTTTTACCGGCAGTCATTAAAATATCATATTAGTTATAAACTGTTGTTAATTTTACACCTAATTTGGCAGATGGAGATGACAAACAAGTACAAGTGATTCATTGAACCCCTTGTTGCATTATCTCTTCAGCTTTATCTTGTCACAAAAGGTTATAATAGTTTGAATATATTTTATCGATATCGTGTTCCAACCATACACGCCAGCACCTTATCCTTGCTATCTCTATCTCGCCAGTTCACTCGTTCCATCTCGCAATGCTCGTTATGAATAAATAAATTCGCCATGTCAAGTATTTATTGCGGGTATTAATTCTGACCTCCCCTGAGATATAACTGCTCGATTTGGATAAAAAGATATTACTTAAGTAATGTACCGCAACGAGGAAGGGAATGAGAAAAATGATTGGCAGTATCCGAAACAAGCTTAGACCTAAATTATCATCCAGAAGAATACGTAAATGACGAAATATAGCTAATATATAAAAAAATATTAGTTATCAATTTTATATAAAAGTATTTCTTTTAGGTGCGTAAAAGAATAAATTATTTTTATTTATTTTATTTTATTTTATTTTATTTTATTTGGTACCCAAACAGAATATTGACAACACATACAGTGACATATATATAGTACAGTTACATGACTACATCAATATCCTTTTGATATGAGTACACAATTAGCACAATGCATGAAAAATGGTTGAATTTAAAAAAAAATACGTATAAAAAAAGGAAAAAAAAACAAAAAACACCAGAATTACAGTATTTTAAAGAGGGACGCTTTGAAGGAGCATAAACTATCATGAAATATATCGATGCGATTGTCAAGATGAAATTTGTTATACAGACCACATATACGTGGGATTACGTTATTTACTCCGGTATAGTTTTTTGCTAAAGGTGTTTTAAATAAGTCTGGATATCGAAGACTTTTTTTAGTAATGTTAAATTGTATTTTTTCTATACAAGAGGTATCGATTTTATTATTTAAAATTTTGTACAGGAACACTAAATCTGCAACCTGCCGGCGTTTTTCTAATGTGACAAATTTAAAAGCAGTCAGTCTTTCCTCGTAGCTAGTCAGATGATTCCTCCTCCTAGCTTAGGTATGATTTCAGATACATACCTAAGCTATGTATATCCTTTCGTATTTCAGGTATATACCTAAGCTATGAATCGTAAACGATTTATCCCAATATAACGATTTTATACTTTGAAAAGTATGAAGCTTTATGATGAAAAGATATAATAAAAGCCACTTACGTGGCAGCGAAGAAGCCCTAAAATTCGAAATTAATATCCGGAAAACTTCGAAGAAACGTAGTTGCGTCGATTTTGCAACAAAAACTTTCGACAAATCCGGGATTCACAACGTAGCTGGCTGTTATGCGTCGAATTTCGTGTAAAAAAATAGTAAAAAAGTGGCGAATTTTAGTATATTATGAATTACGTCGTGGTCCCCTTGAATAAAATGACATTCTGCTTATTTATTCGAATAGCTACATTTCGCACTTACGTCGTTGATCATCTAAATGTGAGATATAATCGTTTTTCGACAAAACTACAATTATTAAACATTAATCCTCTATTAGTCAGATCGCTCATTTCTTTTATAACACGTGTTCTATATAAAACCGTTGTTTATATAAAAATGGCACCTCTCCCTGCTCACTTAAATTCATCTGGTAATTCAACCAGCCATTCATTGTAGGTCACCTCTCCGGATTCCTGAATGCCCCCTGATATTGCACCTTCGTGTGGTCGGGCGCTACTCTAGCAACTTTTTCCCAGTATGAGGTCTTCTTCAGAATTGCAATTTCGATCGTGTTATTAAGTGAGACGGTTGTATAGGATTTTCACACGAATTCTCATCATAATTCCTCAAATACGAATACCATTTCGTCGTTACGAATCGGCTCCCGCAGTGTTATAGACAGCATGACTAGCAGATTTACTGAACTATTAGTCAACTGGACATGTGATTCTTTCTAGGATATGTTAAAAAAAATTGGAGGACATGAGGAAATATTATCTTGTTTTCCTTACGAGACAATTGTATTTAAAAACCATTTAATATTCACTTTTAATTTACTTATTATGAACTCCTCCCTTACCACCTCTTCCCCAAATAGGATTGTCCTTGAAATGTAAAAACTATATTTATAATATTTCGAAGCAGCTGTATTTAGGCTGAATAAAAAAATACATTTCGATTATGTGACTTTTGCGTACTAACATTTAAGGGGTACTTAACATTTATTTACTTAACCGTTTTCCATTGAAAATGAGATACATTTCTTTTGGGAATGGCTTGAACGATTTTGTTATTTTTTATATGCTTACTATTTAAGTAAAACTGAGGCTAATTTACAGAGGAATTTCAAAAATATACAAAACTATTTTTTTAGGCTGTAAAATTTTGAAAAATTTGTAAAGTTTAAAATATATATATATTAATATTTGTAATCAACTATTTGAAATTCCCTCCGTAAATTTGTTGCCAACTATCAACACTGCTCTCAACAGCAAATAATCACCTTGATATATTGTGTTATCATTTTTAAGAAAAAATGTACCAAAATGCAAAAAAAAATGAAAAATATTACTCTTCAATAGAGCAAAAAAAAATAGTATAGTTTTCCAATATTTTCAATAAATAATAGTAAGTATATATTACTTTATTTCTTCAGTCTTTTCTAATGAGTGAAAAGGGGAATATTGGGAGTACTCCGCACTGCCAGTCAGATGATAACCGACCTTGCTAATTTGAATTAATTTTTTGAGCACTTTTACTCTAGGGATAAATCTGCAGCTTCTTTTATTTTTCGTTAAATTGAATAACGAATAATTCAGGAGAAAACTTTTTTTTTCAGATTCAAGTGAGTAACCCCCTTAAACGGCTCAAGTTATCTGTACATAGGGGGACCTAACATTTATGTAATTTCTTGTCAGCATAGACCTCAGGATATAACAGATCAGAAACATATCGCTAATCGCTGCTCTCTGCTGGTTGCCTATTATAGAAAAAAACCCGTACGGTATTAGAGTGGTCGTAAATATCAGTGATTTGTAGTGAAAGACCTCATAAAAATAATATAGTGGCGCGCGACATTAGCATGGATTTATTTTAAATGCGAAGTTATTGTTTAATGCCTTGAGGGGAAACCGGTTTTGCGGCTGTTGAAAAAAAATCTTCAACAGTGTTGATATGAGAATAAGACAATAATTAATTGTTGTTTAGCATCGCAACCTCATAAAGAGGGTATTTTTTACGACGGCCGACAGCGGAAGTCTTACGAGAAATCTGATATTGGAATTGTGTTTTATACATCGGCGATATTCGGCGCTGCCGCTTTGATTTGAAAGATTAGATCCGACTTCCGATAATTATTTTAAATAATTTGTAGATTAGACGAGTGGAAATATAAATAAATTAATGAAAATCTCTTTCGTAAAAGTAGATCATATTTATGGTTACGGAGGAAAATGATCAATATATGGCTTCGACGGTTTAGAAGGGGGAGTGAATGGGTATTACGGTGTAGGCTCACATGTGGCAAGACAGCTGTCCTTAACCTACCACAGCCGGTCGTTAGTCCGGAATCCACCGCTCACTCCCAGAATTGTAATAATATTATTATAATGGGCTCGACTCCGGTCGGTGAATTCCATGGCAGCACCGTTTGTATTTTATTTATTTAGTGAAAATAGCATTCCAGTCCCATCTTTAGATTTATTCATTATAATATACTAAATATATTATACATATTTTATTTTAATGTACTAAATATAAACGATACAACGCATTGGATTATTCTGTAAGTTGTTTCTTAAAAATAAAATGAACAATTGACAAAAGCAAAAAACAACACTTCATTCTTGATGTCACTCCTCAAGGAAGGTCCCCGAGATAGCACTAATTGATGAGTATGTAATGAATAATGAAAATGTAATGTATTGGCAAGTTTATTATATTTAATGATATCTTGTGTACAAATTTATTAAATTTATTGTGAACATGACGTCCTTGATACACGAGTCCTTAAACTCTACCAAGACTACTTTTTTAAACTATATATCTAATATATGAGAATAATATTTATAAAATGCAAAACAGTAAAAAATGTGTTCTTTGTTTATATTTAGTGACCCAATTTGTTTTATAGTCGTATTTTAAATAACACATCAACAATATATTATACATACTAACCCATTTTAGCTCCGCAAACACTCCTCTTTAAATACATAAATAAAGTCAAATAAAATTATTATTAGTATGCGTGATTTCGTAAATAATTATATATTTGAATGCTACACTATAAATTACATGTTTATAGCCATTGGCTTTTATTAGTGAATAGAAAAATGATATCGTAAATTTTATTCAGTAGCACATAAAAATATGCGGGAGTGGAGGCGAGTACAAGACTTCGACGCTCGGATAACATGAAAACAACCACTTTCTCTAAAATTATTGATTTATATACCTAGTGTTTTATTTTTATTTCAATGAGTGTCAAATATTTTTACATTATATTTTATTTTGCTATTAACTGACTATATTACTCAGGTATGCGATAATAAAATCAGTATCGACATTGGATTAGTTGTTTTTGCGATTATATATAACAAATGCAGGCAAGTTTTATGTAGGTGTAACTTACTTTAAGGTATACGAAAGTCATTTTATTCAGATAATGAAGCAGCAACTATGTAACTCATGGAATTAAGTTTGTCCTATCAGATCAGATCAATCAGGATGAAATGAAGAAGAACTTTTCTGTATGTAAATTAACTTTGGCAATATGTAGCTCAAAAGTAATTTTTAGTACATTATATCTTATTTTGTATTGTACACTTCAATAAATGAAAGATGTGCTGTTGGCCTACTTGGTTTTCTTGCTGTCTTCTTTTTTGTAGCTTATTTTCAATTCAAGGGAACGTATATATGTTGTACTATTATTGTCTTATGCCGTTCGGAGCAAGTCCGTAATGTATTTAAACACAACAAAAACTAAAAATGAAAAATTGTAATCAAAAAGTCATAAAGCCATTATAGCTCATTTTTTATAGAAGTGTATAACATGAAACTTTAATCACTGGTCTTCTCTTAGACCAGTGATACCCAAAGTGATTTATATGAACCCCCATGGGTTGATTTCGATTTGTAGGAATCCGTATCAGCGACACAAAAATAGGGTTGCACGAAATGTAAATGGGGGTCCACGTTAGCGTACACTATCAAGGCAGGTCATCATAAACATTTTGGTGATCCGTAAATGTCGTATTACTTGTAAAACAGAGAGTGTGTACAGCATAGTATTTTAAACTGACAATAATAGCAATAAATCAACGCGCGCGTCCTAAGTATCATGGAAGGAAATCAACACTCAACTCAAATTACATGCCTAGTCGATTGAGGAGGCCAACGCACATGATTAACAAGGGAAGGTGTGAGTAATATGACAAAAATGCTCTTCAATGGGTATCCGTGCGAGCGAGTAGGCTAGATTTGTAACATGAATGAGTTAGCGAGATATGTGCGGTTATGAGCGGATTTCTCAAATGCTTCGCACTTCAAGGTCGTGGACACATTTTGCAACTGTCCACTTTACCAAAAATCCTATGTAAGCGATTAGTATTGTGGAAGCTGTCAAAAACATATTTAAAGCTAGTGAGTTTAGGAAAATTCAATCTTATGCAGACAGGAGGGTCTACAAAAAAACAGCAATTGGTCTACGGGACAATAAAGTTTGAACACCTCCGCTTTAGACCTTTATCTAACTATTAGTGAAATCTTTCTTTCACGTATTTTGGTGCTATGTGATGTTTGCCGCTTCCTCGTGCTTTCGCCCTCTCCACTAATGCGGTATTATTTCACATTAAACAAATTGAAATATAATGTGTTTTATTTCAATTATTTTATGACAGTCAAAATGACTTCATTGGGGGCATTCCCATCGGGCATTCTAGTGTTTAAAAAAACTACCTTCTATGAAACTACATCACATATTCAGGGAGAGCTCAACGCGCGGGCAAGCTTAAACGCATACGTCACGTGTCAATCAAGTATGCCTTCATTACTCACTCGCTGATCCTGTCGGACCTTTAACGAAATACTCACGACCGCAAAGCCCTCTGTAATAGAGATGTGGACTATTATGATGCGGTGCGCAACCCGGCACAGCCTCGTCCTATTAATTCCAGCGCAACACCCATTCAAAGTTGCATTTAAAAAGGATAATATTATTAATCTACAGTTATTCAGTAGAACAGGAACATATGATAGGCTGCATATGTATGATATTATAATTTATCGATATTGAATAATATTCTGTAATAACAAGGAAGGCGCATTTTACAAAAAATCATAATTCAGTACAAAATATCTAAAAGTTGTGTTAATTGTCAAGCCTTGCTACATCATTTTCATAAAATAAAAGTTTTCTGAACGTATTTAATTATTAATATGAGACATCTTATCTGGCCCATTTCATTTTTGCTTTAATTAGTTCAGTAAAAAAATACCTTGATTTCCCCTCTGCAATTTAGCAGAAAACTACAAATATGTTATTGGTTATTTGGCCAATATTTCAAAGATACATATTTATAAGTATCTTTGAGATATTAGCTGGTTAGTAGCTGATATTAATAGCTGGTTACCCTGAAGACATCTAACGGGTTATATCATTAATTAATTGATGTTTTCACCTATACTAATATTATATAGCCTACGTTTTTAAGCTGGTCCGGGGCAAAGTTGATAATCCTAGCATGCTAGCGAAAGTTTGTCTCTTTGTTCCGGATAACTATATTCTAGCTCGGTCACATACTCTATTTGCGAAGCCGTCCTCGCGAACCAACTTGAGTCGATGGAGATTTCTTACGCGTGCCTTGCGACACATAAATGCGCTATGTTCAACAGCGTCAGACCTAGATATTTTTTACTGCGAGCCCACGTCTCTTCAAGGTATGGGCATTGCGCTACCTAATTATGCTAGAAAAAGATCTATTGTTTTTTATTTTTTAAGTATTCTGTTACTCTTACTATTTATAATGCTATAGCTTGCATATTTAATGCCTTTTATATTTATGTATATTACATTTCAAGGAATTGGTGGGTACTGTACTGTTGATTTGTTAAATAAATAAATAAAGAAGTAATATTTGCAAGTTTGTATATTTGTAAGTTTGTATGTAGGGGGTAATCTCCGAAACTACTTATCCGATTTCAAAAATCAATAAAAGAAAGCTCCATTATCGACGACTGCTTATTGCCTATACTTTATTGCATTTCATTTATGAAAATATTGGTGTTCAATACCAAATCCCGATATTTGTAAGTTGAGTCAGAGAAAATGAGCTGGTGAGTTATTTTTTCGGCGTGCGCTGAGTAAACGGTTTGATATATGTGAAATCAATACATAAGAAAACATCGAATTCAAAGAAATCTATAAAAAATCGGTAACAGCATGTATACAACTTTTATATTAAGCTACAATAACTACTTTTATGACTAAAAAAAATTAGGAAAATAAATATGCAGTGTTTTTTAAAATAAGAATCCTAATCAAAATAAATTATTCCATTCATTTATTCGATTCAATTATTCCATCACATATCCATCACAGGTGTTAAATAGAGATAAAATTAGTCATGTAATGTACGTTTTTAGGTTGTGTAGTTTAGTTTAGGTAGATATCATGAAATTAGTAACGCGTACAAGCACCTCGAAATATATAGCATTTGGCTGTAGCTGCTTGCTCAGCAAAGTCAGCGTTCAACGAAAGGCGGCGCGGGTGGTAAGGAACAAGACGCGTATGTCTACGAGGTAGGTTGCGTGCATCTGATGGAGGACGCCTTGCACTAGCTACCTAAAGGTAGCATTTAAAATGGCAAATGAACGCCGCTCTAGATAAATTAACAAACCGATTCAAAAATTTAAGCGATGCCTCAGGCAACAGCTGGTTTAGAAATATATGTAGTTTATATTTTAATACAAATTAAAGATCGATAACGTTGTCTTCAATGTTTTGTTTTATTGAGCCAGTATTCAAGTAAGAATAATATTGACCCGTTTTTACCGGGCTTAACGTCTTCTGTAGGTTGAGCCATCTTCAAGTGCCATTTTAAAAAACATTTAAATGACGGTATGAACACCGTTAAATACGATAGATTAGGAATCAAGGAGATAGGGCCCAGCGTTATATCGACCTCCTCATTAAACCACATCGCGTGTTATAATTTAAGAGCGTACTAAATAATTAATGACGCTCTGAGTGGACACAATACGATTACACACGAGCGCCAGTGACAAACATGCTGAGCATCTTTTCCTAGTAATTACGAAAAGAAGTGGACGACGCAGACGGCGCAGACGCCGAACGCGATACAAAGATTTATGGTCTTTGCAATTACCACCATAGACAATTATTGGTATAAATGTAATAAGCGGTTCGCGTCCACAAAACAAAGGTTGGAGATCAAACGCGCTCCAGGCGCCACTTTAATTGCGTTCGGAATGCTTAATATCATATCTTTTAGAGGTGTGCGACTTCGGTGCCTGGGGATGATCCTTTATATCCACTGAGGCTAATGAGAAGATGTAATACGGACATTTAGTTCATAGTAATCCTTCGCTAATCGCGTGCAGGTGTTGTGATAATACGATCGGGCATAGCGCAGCGGTACATTTAAATTTATTCTGTGCTGCGAAAGTGACAACTAGGAAAGGTTTTGCCATAGTGCATACCACTTTCTTAAAATTTACTTGATATGGATTCGTTCACAGTACGCTGAGAAAAAACAAAGATAATAAATAATTAATAGTTTAAAAATACACTAAAACCACGCTTTTATATATGCACGTAAAAACCAAAAAAACGACTATTGAATCAGAACAACGACATCTTATCTGTAAATGTATCTTTGCAAAACCATAATAAACTATGAAAAAATTGTACACATATCTATCGTTGTTACAAGACAAGTCCAAACACGGCTATGATACGATATTCCATCATGGAATACCAGTGCCTATCTTCCGGCTTCATCAT
Organism: Micropterix aruncella; assembly: GCA_944548615.1. NCBI lineage: Eukaryota > Metazoa > Arthropoda > Insecta > Lepidoptera > Micropterigidae > Micropterix > Micropterix aruncella. The sequence goes on from OX155960.1 coordinate 6,375,658, forward strand.
CAGACCTTGAAACCTAATCGTGGTCAAAGTTCATTCCAAGACTTTTCTAACAAGTACAAACACAGCTATGATACGATGTTCCATCATGAAGTTCCAGTTCATATCTTCCGACTCCATCATCAGATCAGTTCGACAGTACCATATTATTTTATTGTCATCAGAACTACATACAGCTGCCTATTTTCATGACGCTACGATCCTTGGAAGATGGTTAAATTAGTTACCTTAGATTCCAATACATTGTTTAGTTACATACAGGTCGACCTAATAAAAGCGTGTTAAAAAAGAAGCTTCTTAAATAACGATCTTATTGCCTTACCGTAGTCCTTACCAGGGTAGACTTTCTTTAAAGTGGCTCCTGGATAGGAGCTGATCCGTGAGTAAAGCCTACCAGGTCTTAATGGCCCAACTGCATGAAAACCGTCAGCTGCCCTAGTGAGCTAATGGACCCTGTTGGAGTTGGCCATGAAGACCCATTTGTTCAGGGTCGGTCACACTCACGGGTCAACACCCACCGGCGGCCTCCACGCATGAAGTGCGAGCCCGGGTAAGACTCTGGTCTGAGGACTAGTTTCGCCCAGGAGTCAATCTTCTGGCGCTCCTGGACGGTCTGCGCTCCGGGCGGCGTCAGCCAATCGATTGTGCATTCTGACTAACAGTCGGGGGAGTCTGGGAACTATAATATTTCCTATAGAGCGGTGGTGGCTGTTAACCTTATGGCAACTGCTCTTGAAACGACAATTCGGTCACCCGATCCCAGGTGAATAAGCCGCGGAAAGGATACCGTGGTCCGCAATAGATTCGGTGTACACCGTATCACCGCTTCATAATGGAGAGTAACGCGCAAGCGACCTCGATCCTGAAACCACTCGGGAGGTTATTCGATACAGGCGAATAAAAATCCAACAAAAGCGGACTTGAGAGAAGATGGTAATTGCGCGACTGTGAACTGCGAACTGAGTAGCGGCCTTTCACAAAGAATCCAGGTGGCCTATCTTCTGCGGTATAGCTGCCGACAGCCGATGTCGTCTACATAGTATGTATATGTCAATGTCTACCACTTAGCAGACGCCCGTGTTCATTATGTGTAAAACTACGTTTTGCGTATATCGTTAAAAGGATAGAGTTTACGGTATCATTCTACAGTGTTCTACAATTTAGGTTAGATTATGTCCCATTGGCTCACGTCACGAGTCGTCGATCATTTATTGCCAATCTGCGCAAATATAAACACTGCCGTACTCTGCACTGAATTGAGCAAGCGACGTCGTTCAATATTCAAGTCGACCACGGCATAAATTACATGGCCGTATCTCCGCGAGTCATATTTGGCTCACATTACTCAACGTTCTGTTTTAGCTACAGAAAAAATCGACGATAGAGCCGATAAGTCATTACTGTCAATAGGATGCTCTTGAGATATATCGGAGGAGGATGTTCTCGGTAATTGGGTGATATGATTTGTGGTTTATTGGCGTCACGACACGAGCAGACCTGAATTCTTAGCGTAGATTATATGTGATGCCAAGCTGTTCTAACACGATTGAATTTATGAATGAATAATACGTTTTAATTATCGTCAAGGTGTGTGTTATCTTCTACTTTCCTCTTAATAACAAGTATGATAAAAATGATTTCATTTCAGATAATGAAAGAAAGAAGATAAGAAATGACGTGTTATGTCGTGGAATAGAGGAAATATATATTTAATTCGTCGATATTAAGAGAGAATTTAAATATATAATTAAATATATACCTTTACTCAAATTTCTGTGTTTTTTTTTTGTAAGATATTTCTTGAGGTATCTATGAACTCATAATTCAGACCAGTTTTATATTTTGACGGATTTCTTTATAGTGTTTTATAGCACAAGCTTTTTTATTTTGTTGTCATTTTGTATTTGTCACTTGTCTTCTGGATTTCGGAAAAATAGTTTTTTTTTCTTCCAAAAATAGGTCAAAGTTTACATAGAAAACAAAGACCAGTAATATGTATATACCACTTTTCTGCTTTATAATACTTACCCCTTTTTGAACATACCCTAATAACAACTTACCTATGAAATCGAAGACTATCGCTGTTGTTTGACATTATAAATAGAATAGAAAACGAATTTACCGAGTGAATTTTGTAGCTCCCGACGATTCGGCGACGTTGCAGCCACCGTTTTCTAGGGTAGAACCAGTCTGCAACGTCACCGAAACGTCGGGATCTACAAACTTCGTTTCCTATTCTATTTATAACAACTTACCTTATTATTAGTTTCCTTATCCTTATATTATTATTAACCTTGTTATATCCCCACTATCAACGTGCTCATGCTATTTCTATCATAATTTGTTATGCAAGCGTTGTAAACTGTTATTATGTTAGTAAATTTATTTTGTTAAATTAGGTTTTTATGTATTTACTATCTGTAGGTTTATTATAAAATAAAATAAAAAATACAGTATGCGTACTATCAAGATACAGATCCAGTAAACATTTTTAATATAATGATAATATAATAATTTAGGAAGACGGAAAAATGTGTAGGTATACATGATAAAAAAATAATGTGACATACCTACGGTTTCGCGTGAAAAAATACATTAATAGAAATCTGTACTGTGCTGGTTAGTATATAACCAATATCTCTGACGAAATCCATTTTGAAGTTTTGTAATATATCAGTGCCGTTAAATTTGCGATTGTAGGTGGTCACGATGCACTTTATGGTGTAGTTTGTTTTATACCTGGGCACGTGAAACCTACTAGGAAACCTTGATGGCGATCATACACGAATGCGTGGCATTATGAGAATGGAATCAACGCGATTAATAAAAAATCTGTGTAGCAGCGCTAAAGTTATTGCAAATTACGCAAAAATTACTTTAATAAACAAGTTTATCTTTTTCGAATTAATTGTAATTTTATTTTGTGTTTTTAATATTTAAAAGTAAAAACTGACAATGCTACGGAATTTCGAAATTTGTCATTAAAATGTATACATAGCTTTTTTTCGCCAGGCCCGATACTGAAAGCGGGAAACCGTGACTTTTATCTCGATTTCTCTAGCTAACATATCTGAATCGTTTAAATTCACCGCCGTGGTGTGTTTTCAGGAAAAATAGTATAGTGGTTTTCCGCCATACTATTTGTGTCTTAGATTGCTTATCATATGTTGCTTATCGTATGTGATAAGATAAGAGGTTAATAAACTAAGCCCAATGATTATGATAAGAATTTAATAAAAAATTATAGGGTGAATAAAGTTTGTAATACGCGGCTCGGCCATTGATATGTTTAAAACATCATCTATCGCTCCCAAGAAATTAGTGATTATTTACGGGATATAATGACAATGGAATTGCAATATATCAAAAATAAAGATATATATTTTAATAATATGTATATATTACTATATTATGTAACCTGTATTTACTTTATATATATAATATTTACCTATCATGAATCCTCCATTCCCATCTCCCTATGTGTTTTTATTTTCATAAAAAACATATTCGAGTGGAAACATGTGATTAGCTTTGTCTTTGAAATTTAATAACTTCTAATCTAACGTATTGAAACACCTAGGTTTGCTAAATAATAATAAAATAAAAATAAATAATAAAACATAACCGTAAGGTGCCGCATGCGGTTCCTGCGGTGTCAAGCGGGTGCGCAAAGGGCGCGGGCGGTAGGTGCGGAACCGCCGCCCTCGCCGCGCGGCTAATCGACGCGTGAAAATCGCCGACCGCATTTAATTTGTCGCGTCGCGCTTTCGACCGCGTCGCGCGGCCGCCTTATCGTGACGTGCGTCTTTTTATCGCGCGATAAAGATGTCCGAAGCGCCCGCGAGTGCCGGAAACGATTTTGGCTCGTTTCTGCGAGCGATCCGGACAGCCGCGCGCTTGCGCATCCATAACCAACCGTGCCGAAATTGTAACAGACGTATGTAATTTAAATCTGTACACCCTGACGCTGCGATAGGTATGTAAGTGTAGTGGTTGTTTTACACACAACCATAGCAACAACGTGGTTAACGATTTTTGCGGTAAATGCAAAGGCGACCAAAACATTACTTCGCATAAACCATAAACAAAGAAAAGGTGTATTTACAAATAATTCAACGAAAAAATATGATACGAATAGTTGTGGTCTAAAGTTATATGACACTAAAATTTTATTTATTAAACTTGTATCTCTTGGTCAATAATTTATTGATTCCTCTAAACGGCCTAAACATATTTCAGATTACATTTCTTTCTTAATAAAACTCTGCAAAAAATAGCTGGATTTATAGATATTTTAAAATTAAAAATTTAAACACTCTGAAAATGTCGCGATTCATTCAAAGAGTTATTCATTATTTTCTTATTATTTTCTTTGATTAGTCCTATTATTTTCATTATTTTCTTTGATTAGTCTAATAGGCCAAGTTTGTTGATATAATAATAATAATAATAATGTTAATAATAATAATATAAATAATAGTATAATATAATAAAAATAATATAATAATAAAAATAATAATAATAATAATAACATATCGCTTTATAGACCCATCTCAATCCTTTCGGTATTTAGTAAAGTTTTCGAAAAAAATCATGAGTTTCATAAGTAAGCGATCTGTAGTCACGAACTTAAGTCAATTAACCGACGAAATCCTCGATAAAATGAACAGTCGGATGCAAACTGATATTATATATACAGATTTCTCAAAAGCTTTTGACAGGGTAAATCATTCTGTATTATTACATAAACTTGAGAAACTACACGGTATACACGGTGATCTGTCAAGATGGTTCAAGTCTTACATTCACATTCGTCAACAGGCTGTCGTCGTAGGTGCCTTTAAATCAGACTTTATTTTGATTCCTTCGGGTGTTCTACAGGGATCACATCTGGGGCCGCTCTTATTCAATATATATATATTAACGATATCGGTTCCTGTTTCAAATCATCCCAGTTTATCCTATACGCAGATGACCTTAAAGTCTATTATATTATCTCAAGAGTGGCCGACTGTTCACGCCTGCAGGATGACCTGAGCCGTCTTAGCGAATACTGTGTTTTGAACAAGCTCGATCTTAATAATAATAATAATAATAATAATAATAAAACTCTTTATTCTTAAGAAAAGGCGAGCTTATTGCCTGCAGGCAATATTTTAGAGCTAACCTATACTATTTTAAGAACATTATTTGCGAGTAGACTACATAACTTAACCTATATAAAGAGTATGACAAATAAAATAGAGGAGGATAGAAAGAAGTATATACTTTACTCTTTGTGGGCACAGATTTGCCTCATCAAAATAATCTAACACCTATAAGGACGCTAAAGTTTTAAAAGGAGGGGGATGGGAGGGGAAAGGAAATTTATCTGGAGGATTTCAAATGCTCTCTGAGTCTGTTTTTAAAAGTTGTTATGCTTGGCGCGGTTCTCACATTTTTCGGCCAAGCATTCCAAAGACGGGCTCCATGCACGGTGAAAGAGAATGAGAAGAAGTCACTGCTGTGACTAGGGATAGAGAGTAGCAGGTTGTTTTTTGATCTCAGAGGGCGTTCATGAGCCGATAGTGCAGTAAATCTGCCGGTAAGATAATTGGGAGCGACGCCATCCAAATCTTGAAAAGCATACAGAGAACTCGCATGTCTCTTTTCTCCCGGGTCGATAGCCAGTGAAGCTTCTCTCTGTACTCCGTGATGTGGTCAAATTTTCTGAGGCCATGGATATACCGAATGCAAACATTTTGGAGACGCTCAACTTTAGTGGATAACTCCTCTGTGAGGTCGAGAAATGCGACATCTCCATAATCCAGAAGGGGGAGGAGAGCAGACTGACAAATCGTAATCTTGCTCTCCTCCGGGAGGATATTTTTCAGCCTATTCAGCGAATGAAATCGGCCGAAGAGTTTGCGTCGCATTTCTCGAATATGTGGCCGCCATGAGAGATTGTCGTCCATATGGATACCGAGGTTTTTAACCTCGAAAACTGAATTAATGTCAAGAAGTGCCATCGAATCTCGTTTACGAGAAACAAAAATAAAATACTTTACGATTACAAAATTGGTTACGATAACATTAAGGAGACTAACATCGTCCGAGATTTGGGGGTTTTACTCGATTCTAAAATGAAATTCGACCAGCACATTGAAAGTATTGTCGCCAGAGCATACAAATCGCTAGGTTTTATATTACGGGCGCGCAAGCCCTTTTCCGAGACATCCACCTTGATAGTAATATATTGAGCCTATGTCCGTATTAAACTAGAATTTGTATCCTTTATTTGGTCCCCTCAATACAACTTATACAAGCAACGAATCGAGCGTATTCAAAAAAAAAACCTAATCTGTGTAAGTCACTTCAACGCCAAACAAAGGAACAAACTCTTAACAGTTTATATTTCATCGCCACCTTCAAATGCTCATTTCATGCCATGTGATGTTTTCGTGATCGCATTACGATATCCCGATTCCTCGAAGCAGATTAGCAATCTCTCAAAATGTATTCGTTACCTACAGATTGAAGACAAAATTGACTGGGATTTATCGGTTTACATTAAGGCCAGAATTCCCTATCCTAACGAACTCTATCTTAATTTGTATAGCTCTGCTCCAGTTTGAATTAATTAATTACCGTCGGCGTCGTCCTCACGATAGCAACTTACGATAAACAGATTGAATAAAAAAAATCTCATCGGACTCATGAAAAGAATTCATTAAAATTCCGGTAAAAGAGGTCCGAAACTGTATCAAGTTCGTAATCTAATTGGAATTTCTGTGACGATACACTAAATTAAGCAGTGATCAAACACACCTGATAGTAATAATGTCAATTTCGCAGAAAAACACATTTAAGTTGAATACGATTGCTTTCTTTCACATTATTGAAAAATAAGTGTTTGTATTTTTTTTGTATTCAGATTATAAAATAGTATGTATACAAGTATGTTTTTGAATGACTGTATTTTTTGTAGGCTCTTTGGGTAAGTTTATTAAGTACGATGATGTTAAAAGAAATCATAAATGACGAAAATAAATTGTCTATTGAAAATATTAAAAAAAATCAATTGAAAATGAATAGATTAATTTGATTTGATCAGATTTTAATAACTAGAGAGGTTATGTTACTCACATGGATGACTCAGTATATATGGGTACAGATATGGATATATGTCTAGATATGTACATATTTGTAATAAGTATATATGTATTATTATATATTGGTTGGCAATTATCGTTGTTGGGTACCTAATAATAAATAATTTATTTTCTACTAATGTGTGAGTGTATGACAGGATAATTCATAGTATGTGTGTAAGTATTAAACAAGTGCGAATGTTTACTTTTTTCGTTTTCATATAACCGAACATCATAGCAGGATGGCGGTGTCGACAACAACGGGCAAACCCGTCACCCCAGGCTGGTATAACGATATAGATCGTTCTTTCAGCCGTGGGAAGAGGGTAGAAGACTTGGGGATAGGACAATCTACTGTCTAGTTCACCAGCAACCCGTTAGACGCCAACGCCTTATGGCGAGGCACCGGGAAAGGTAACCAGCGGGCAGCCTCACCTAACTACCAGTTTTGGCAGGATATGTCCGTCTGGAATTAACCTTCAGGATACCTCCGTCCTCCCGACTGGTTACGTGTCCGAAGTCGCTTACGCAACCTCTACCTGTTGTATTACAGCGGTAATACAGTTTGAATTTATCGCAGACCTGGGCGTTCTTTGCCCATAGTGTGACACGGGATCGAGTGGCCCAAGGTCATTTCAAGAGTGGCATGACATCAGGTGAAACATCCACCCCCGCTGCTTAGGAAAGGGTTGGGTACCTAATAATAAATAATTTATTTTCTACTAATGTGTGAGTGTATGACAGGATAATTCATAGTATGTGTGTAAGTATTAAACAAGTGCGAATGTTTACTTTTTTCGTTTTCATATAACCGAACATCATAGCAGGATGGCGGTGTCGACTACAACGGGCAAACCCGTCACCCCAGGCTGGTATAACGATATAGATCGTTCTTTCAGCCGTGGGAAGAGGGTAGAAGACTTGGGAATAGGACAATCTACTGTCTAGTTGACCAGCAACCCGTTAGAAGCCAACGCCTTATGGCGAGGCACCGGGAAAGGTAACCAGCGGGCAGCCTCACCTAACTACCAGTTTTGGCAGGATATGTCCGTCTGGAATTAACCTTCAGGATACCTCCGTCCTCCCGACTGGTTACGGGTCCGAAGTCGCTTACGCAACCTCTACCTGTTGTATTACAGCGGTAATACAGTTTGAATTTATCGCGGACCTGGCCGTTCTTTGCCCATAGTGTGACACGGGATCGAGTGGCCCAAGGTCATTTCAAGAGTGGCATGACATCAGGTGAAACATCCACCCCCGCTGCTTAGGAAACAGTGTATTTTCATAGTCTCCAGACCCCTTCAGCAATTAGTCATAATGCACAACCGATTGGCTTCGCCGACCAGTGGCGCCGGAATGTAATCCCGCCGGGAGAAACCGGTCCACCAGCGCTGAGGCCTTAGACACGGGAGTCTTACCCGGGGTAGCCTTCCACTCGAGGAGGCTTCTGAATAGGAGCTGAATCGTGAGTTGAGCCGATCCGAGAACAAAATGGATCTTGTGGCCCAAGCTGCACGAAACCGTTCACCACCCGTCATAGCAGTCAGTTTATAGAAAAATATCAGCATTCCTAGATAAGGGCGTTTTTGTTCAGTTAAGTATGCGATATGCCAATAGCTATGGGTTTGATTCGTTTTTCCTGCAAGATTTATATTATTGTATATTTATTATCATAGGCATTCTGCAGTAAATCTTATTGTATGTAATAAAGAAATAAAACACTATGATTTAATAATATGATTTAAAAAGTATGAATTAATATAGAAGTCTGCTAAGTAAGGATCGTGATTAAGATCTTTATGAATAACTCCCGATAACAAGGATGTAATTAGGGAATAAAGATTATTTCAGGCCATGAAGTTACGGGCATAATATCATTTTAATCTTCGAAAACTTTCTCAAAAATAAGTTGTTTTTGGAAACTTTTGTACACTAAGTCAACAAATAGATTAGGTTACACAGAGTAATAAAAAAACAAAATAAACAAATTACCAAAAAACAATATTTATTAGCCAAACCGACAGATTTATTTAACTATATTGTTGACGTAGATACAAATAATAAAATTAAAAAAGTAATTAACAAACCTTTTTTTTTATTATAGCTCCCTTCTATTGCATATAAAATTACAGATATAATTTTATATTTATATTTGTGGAGTGTTTCGGACCTAAAATCCTTTTTTGAGATGGTGACTAGGTGCATACAAGATAAAATATAAAATTCAGTTTTTTTTGAATGATTATACGTTACGACACTTCTCTTTATATACAATTATTCTACAATAAAATTAAGTTTAACATAACGAAAAACTTTTTTTCATTTAGGTTTTGATTACACAAGAAAAGGCATTTTTATTCCAAAAATCTAGGATATTTTTTTTATATCAGCTACGAAAGCCAAAAAAATGGTTTATAATTAATAATATGTCATTATTTTATATAATGAATATAATATAGCTTTCTTTTTTTTGGAAAATAATCTCATGTTATAAATAAAAAAGAGTATTTTTTCTATAAAATAAAAATTCAATAAAAAAAATCATTAGTACCGATCACGCTGTATACCGTACACTACAGATTTATGGAGAGTAAATAAGTCTACGAGGATGGTCAATTGTGACCTCCTAGTTAGACAGTAAATATAATTTCAGTGAATATAAAATCATGCCGCTCTAGCCAACCGGCACATGTAAAGAAGAAGAGAACTGCAGTTGCGATTTTTCTGATTGCTGCAAAGATTGCTGAGATATTGCTAAGGAAATATAAAGGGGTATATGTCTGCAATTGAGGCGGAATAGCAGAGTAAGAGTTTTATAAAATAATGTCTCTGATAGGCAGTCATTCGATTTGCTTGCGAAAGTGGAGATGTGAATACTACGTTGCCTTCTGATATGGTAATCTCGTAAATAAAGATACATAATCTAAATATATACAAAGCTTCTTTGGTCCTAACACCGTCTTGTTGGAAACATGTATTCTTCAACGCCTGTTATAACAATTTAGTTTCCAATAAATCGTCTAAAACTTTCTTTAGTATAACTTGAAGGAGCACATCCTCGAAGTATATATAGTACCGTCCGTTGACCTTTCCTGCACTAATGCCACTTTTTCCAGATGTAAAACGTGGCTAATGTATCGGATGTGCGTTTTTAGTTCCTCAAAAGCTAGCATTCTGTTTGTTGGCGGATTTATCGGGGTGAAAACTCGGTAAAATCTGTTCTCGTTTAAATCGTGTGTAAAATCTCGAAAAATAATTCCTCGGTAAAATCTGCAATAGCTTTCTTTACATTTAGAGTGGCATAGATACTAAAACTTCCGTTAGTGCTATCTACTTTTCTCAATGCCTGTTAGTAAACTTTTGAAAAATATTGTCCTAGGAAAAGATACAGACAATTCACATCAGGACTTTGCGTGTGGTACTGCCCTAAACATTTACGTATTAAACATTTACGTTTAAAAAGTCATAATTACAAATGTTTTAACTACATTTTTTACACGAATAGCTAGATAAAGGCAGCTAGATAGTTTCATATGACTATAGTTTTATTTATTAGTTTTCTATATCTTGTGATAAATATGCATAGAAACATTGACCCAAAAAGTCAAAATGACTATATTTGGCTTACCCGGCGCATCAAACGACCAGGAAAGAGAGATCGCGCAAAAATTTATTTTCGGGATGTGGACAAAAATATCGATTTTGAACCCCACTTAGACGTTAAGACTATTTTCGAATTAAAGTATATATGTTTGTGTGTCTGTGTTTGTCTGTTTGTATTTCTCCACAATGGCGCCCAAACGCTTAATCCGATTGAGCTTAAATTTGTTATGCAGTCCTCATTATGTAATGGCAAGAGTTGGACCAACCTTGACATTTGAAGTTAAGGTGACACAACTGATTTTTTATTCTGATTTCGATCCTTAAAGTAGCATGAACCACTGTCAATTTGTAAATCAGTAAGTTGTAAAGATATTGAAAATCTTACGAAAATTATTAGTTTTCCGTAAATTCACCAAAAAAAAATAAGCAAAAATAGGCAACCGCGCCAAAAAAGCAATCATGTCAATATTGGCGAATTTTAATATCGGTTTAAAGTTTATTACATTTTATGGAGACAATAGAAGACTCTATGAACATATTTGCTAATACTGGAAGTGCCTGTCAGCTATCACTGAGCTTTAGTTAATAACTATTCACCTCGTACACGTCTTCAATTAGTTACTGAAAGTAAATTTGTTGACGAAAATTGTCATGTTCGATAAATCAAACAGAAAACTCTGTGATATTAAGAGCTGCAAGAAATACAGCCGTGTTTTGATATATAGGCGGATAGTAAAATCGACGCTGGAGACGAGGTTAAAATGCTTTCCGTGTTCTAACCATCGCAAGCATCAATCAAACGCTTTGCGACAAATTGTTTTGATGCGCTCGAGAGACCAGGTCACCGTCGGCTTATCTTGGAACATGGCGGGCAGGTAGAACGGCTACACGGAGGGTCGCATCCATCAGTGTAGACCTACGCAAAATGAGTTTAGTGCTACGTGAAGCGTAGTTTGTTTACGCAAAAAACTAGGCAAATAACGAAGCATTTTTTAATCCTGTGTACACTGAGGAAAATATTACGATATTATACACGAAAAACGCATGTTTTAACAAGGATTTCATATATAACTCGCACGGTTGGCGTGACGGTAGCTACTGTGTCGTAAAGTTAAATTATAATGTTATTTCATTACGTCGCGACCTTATGTTCTCGATTCCAATATGACAGCACATAGTACGGTTATAATAGGACACACGAATCACATTGAAACTACAGTAGGTATACTTTTATTTTCATATTGACCGTAAAGAAAGTGTTCATACTTATAACCGAGTAATGGAGTTTAATAAAATTCCTTGTAATTCAACGAAATTACAGCTGAAACATTGTTATTCTGTATAAAATCCGTAATAACTAAATGGTAATGTAAAAATTAACCCAATATTTTTTCAGTTTACATGGTTAATGGTACATAAACTATCGCAAATGTTGCAGCATAGGAAACAGCGTCGTTTCTACGTTTATTAAATTATACGTCAAAAAAATCAAGTCCTAATTCTATTATACTTACTAATATTAAATTAAATAGATTAATATATTGTTACTCTTATTTATCATATGGCGATTTTTAGCCCTTCAGTAACGCAGAAGCGTTTCACGCCCGATGGAGGTGCGATTAGGCTAAAATCTACTATTTCCATTAGTTTGATGCACGATGAGTGCGTCCTCGTCTAGCTTTAAATTTAGTGACCCGATGACGTAGCTTCAAATCTAGTGATATACATAGTAATAAAAAAAGTAAATGAGAAAGATAACAACTACTTTATTCTTTTAATTTTTTGAATTATTTTATTTTACTTCCATTTGCTGAAAATAAATAAACCTGAATCTTCTCGAGCTAAGCTTGTCCACACAGTAAAACAAGAAAATATTCAACGTCTTTTAACAACGCCGTAAATCTATCTTCCAACAATAATGTGAATATATTTTTATTGTCCCAAAACTTAGGTACAGTTTTAAGTAAGCGCGGTTTTTAGTAAGAGTTGCGGATTTAATTTTTTTCATTGTCTATTTGTAATTTTTTTCTTAAGTAATATGTCACTTGGAAGTATCTATTCTTTTAATATTATTGTATTAATATATACTTTTTTCGCCCTAAAGCTCAAATTTAATCAATTTGATTTTCACAGTGTATTATTGTGTAGATCGTGTAAATAATAAAGAATATACTTGTATTATCTTAAATAATATTAAAGGAACTGAGCATTTTTATATATGCATCTTATTTTCTTATATAAGTTAAATGGTGATAAAAATAAAAGGGTCCCTCAAACCCCAATTCTGTAGTTGATTTTTTTAAAATATATTATTTAAAAACTATCAACATATATAGGTTGCAAGATTATATTTTTTGCAGGTTCTGTTTTACACTCAACTCTATTAAAAAAATTACAATCACATTATAAGATGAGCGAGTTTAAAGTTAGGGCTTATTTGTTTTATAACGGTAGTAAATTTTATGAAATTTCACAATCCAGAGTTAAGAGAGGATTTTATGGGAAAATTGTGATATATACAGCTTATTCCAATGTTGTTAGTATAATTACTTGATGCTTCAAGGAACGCTGAAATATATGCGATCCAAATTTTATGTTTTAATACTTTGTCTATTTTCAATTATAATTACTGTATCAGAGTGCAACTTTATACAGAAAATACTAAATAATAAAGACTGTAAACAAATACTTTGGTTACTGCTTGTTAGAATTACAAATTTCTTGTCCAATATCAGTTGACTTAATGCCTTGCAACGAAATTTGATATATACGTATAGCATTTCAAGAAGAATAGAAAAGTCTACCTTAAATATAGGTTTTTGCTTTCTAAATTCATAGAAATAAGATTTTTTAAAATTAAACACCCCGTTGCTTTTATAGAAAGTGATGCACTTACCCACATTGAGAACGCGAGCAAAGCTGCAGGGAAAAATGTAGTCTGAATAAATAAAAAAGAAACTTACGTTTTCACGAACTATTTTGAGACGTGGTTTAAAAGTCTATTGCAGCGGCGGCGATGTCTTTTTTCGGCACTTCACAATTTTCAAAAAGTTGCTCATTTCAAAATACGCAACAAACGTACTTAAATATGTGCAAGGTTGTGCTAACGTTAGTTCGCGTTCCTTTTGGTTTGTCGGTCTAACTAAGCAAACGTTACTTTTACGAGGCGACTTTATTGACAGTTCTGGTGATTGCGTGAGATTGGAAAATTAACGATGCTCCACGGAAGGAATTAAGACACAATTTGCATCACTTGTCACATGTGTATTTTTTTTGGAGAACACTTTTTCGTGTCAGTGAAGAGTGGCGCTCAGGCGCGGAGCATGAGGCGCGAGGAGATCGAGCGCACCACTGATAAGGCGGTCGATGTGCGCGCGCGCGGCCGCCGGCCGTCGATCGATCGTCACCCGGGAGAGGCCGCGTCGCGACTGCCTTGCGCGCGCGCCGCACAGCCACCGGGCGGGCAACGCATCGATCGGCCGTCCCTCTCCATGCGACGAGACCACCGTAAAAGCTCAACGCGGACGGCAGATGCGACCAGTCGACGAACGCACGTCGACCATGAAGGACGTGCTGCATCCTACACCAAAAATAATCCATTTTTACTTTCAGAAATATCCCGTAATAGGATTTAAAAAATCGTATGTAATTTCAATAATAATTGTACGACAGGTAGGAAATCCTGCAAATCATTATGATGGGAAACGTTGCATGGAAGAGGAGACCAGGACGTAGACGTAAATCTTGGTTGCGGAACATTCGAGAATGGACCGGGATTATGATTAATCGTTTTGCCTGGCGAAGCACAAAAAGAAGTATGCAGAGCTAACTGCCCACCTCCACTAGTAGGAGAGGCACCCTAAGTATAAGAAAAGTAAATATAAATGTAGCTACTATCAAACTCATGGCCTGCGTCGGGTCAATCTTAAATCTGCAATGGCTCACATTAAGTACGATAACCTAAGTACTGTATCTAGCATCCGTGATCTAGAAATTAAGTTTGATTCAGACCTAAATTCTAAGATTCACATTGAAAATGTAGTCGAGAAAGCTAATAAGTTGCTGAGGCTGATTATAGCTAGGAAGTTTAGATTATTATGTTAGCGTGTTCAATATTTTTTTATTTGTTGTGTGGGGCTTTTCTAAGGACTTTATGGGCCTTGTAACACTGTGACCATTACTGATCTATTGTGTTCGCCACCTACTATAATTCTGCGCTAAGCCTCGTGTCAATTAAGAATCGCAACAGGCTTTTGGCGCCAGATTGTTTTACCTCCTCAGGTTGGAGGTAATGACCACTCAAGTGGATGTATCTTTTACGTATTGCGGGCCACACTCGCATATGAGTTGCTGGGGAGTTTCCACTTCCCTTGGCAGTACCTGCACATTTTTGTGTCTCGGATGCCCCGTGAGCTCCCTCACCAGTATGCGTAGATTGTTCCTGTTTAGCGATAAGGCCTCACGGGCCGTCTTACGGTCGTAAGCCTTAATTAGCGATTTGGAATGATTCAACCCTGGTGTGTTGTTCCAGTGGTTGACGGATTGCTCTAAACATTTCTGTTTGAGCATTAGGTTTGCAAGGCTTTTTGGTACGCCACAACAAGGTTCAGGGCCGTATAAGGTTCCCTTTGCTACCATCTTAGCAAGTTCGTCGGCTTTTTTATTTCCCGTTCAATATTAGTGCACTCTTATTTTGAATTTTGGCTCCCCATATTGAGTCCACTTTTTAAATCGCATTCCGATAGAATTTTATCTATTCAAAGGAAATTTCTGCGAATGCTGTCTTTCGAATGTGACCTTAGAAATTAGCTAACTGTATACGAGGATATACTTAATGTTTTTAATTTGTATCACTGGAGAACGCCGTCAGGTGGAACACTTAGTTTCCCAAAAAATTTTGACAAATTATGGAACTTGTGATTTCACAAACAAAAATCTTTGAAATCTGGACGTATTTAAACTTCATTTAACGAGAAATAATACGGGATTTAATAAGGTTTTCACTTATATATGTCGTCTGTATAACAAAGTTAATTATGAAAATCTTAGTGAGATATGTAGTTATAGATTATGCTCCTTCAGAGCAACATTTTTAAACAAATATCTTAATTTCCCTTTTTTTGAAAACGATTTTTCATTCGTTGCTATTAGCGTTAAGTCCTAATTTTCCGGCTTTATTTTGAACGCTCAAAAAAGTCTTTTTTAGATGAAGACGAAACCTATTTTGAGTCTCACCGTTACCGTGAAGTTAATTTCCAGACTGAAGGTTCTCTTTGAGCCTGTGTTTGTATCTGTGTGTGTCTGGGTATCTCTGTGTCTGCGCGTCCGTGAGTATGAATTCCTCAACGGTAGCACCCAAATGTTTAATCCGATTAAACTATAATTTGGTTTTCAGGTATCATTTGTTCATGCCAAGAGTTGAAAAGATTATGGTTGAAATCGGTCCATCCTCGAAATATTGGACATTGTGACTTAAAGTTTGGTACACAGATTACTCGTTAGACTCAAATTACATGAAATTTGAAATTTGAACAGTGAGATTTTGGTTCGAATATCTCATATAAAAGCTGCATATAATGTTTATATTCCGTCATACAAATGTTTTGGGGAATAAAATATTTAAATTTTGGGGGGTGATATTTTAAATACATATTATGAATATTTGGTTTGAGTTTCGAATAAAATAAAATAAAATAAACATTTTATTTTCTTCTGGCAGACAAACAGTGTATCAAGGCTAACAGCCGGTCGTCGTAGATTTATTACAGATGACTTACTGCCTGGTAATCTGCATTATCATATATTCACTCATAAATATTTCGAAGCCGAAGATTTGAGATACGAAAATCACGGTTTTAATTTTATCCTAGGAAAAGTTTGTTATTTCCTAAATATAAAATGATTGTTAGATAAGTAAAACAGGGATTTGGCTCTCATTCCACGATCACCAATTTCAATGAAGCCATTTCTGACGGAGGCATTTCCATGATCATATTATTTATTTGTTTATTCATGATTTTTGGGAATACTTAATAGGAAATATGAACTATACTATATTATATTTGATTCCCATGTAACTATTATTTTTTCTATAGCATCTTTTGAGTTATTACGTAAAGATTTATGTCCATTTGGACGAATTCGGATATATACATGCTTAGAAGTTGACTCAACTGCCAGAATCCGCTTTGGAAGATTTCTCCATCACTATGAAAGATTTTGGGGAGGTTTGCTATTGCATTGAAATTTACTATCAAACCCTTGTTGGTATGAGCTACTGATAGATTAATAGCCTCAAGTAACTGCAAGATATATGCCATTTCAATAGATTTACCGACTTAGATCTAAAGCTGACTTATAACCAGCTAAAACATATTTTTCTATGCTAAGGGAATTACTACATAGGGAAGATGAACTGTACTTCCATTAGCCCCAACGAGCAAGGTAATTTATGGGCGAGAAATTTCTGAATTTCTGGTATCAAGTTATACATTATTGTGTTCCAGTGCTTTCGAGGGTTAATGTAAAAATAACCAACCGTTATCAAGTCATTCTGATATCGGAGTCATTAAACTATTACCGCCATCTTATACTTAAAAGACTGGCTCATGCTTCTACTGCCATCTCTAATTCAGCACCATTTTGCATATCATAAAATATTGCATTAGAAATATAAATATAATAGGGTTAGTAATATCGAAAATTCATAAAATGATAATCAATAACATCTTATTCATTAGAATTTATCACAATATGTCATTAATACATCCATCTCAAACAATAACCGTATTTTTTTTTTAAAACCTACAATTATATTAGTAATAGGTATCGACTTACACTTTTAGGAAACTTAATTTGGACTAAGTCATGAGGTATAATATAGAAATGCATCAAAAAAGTATTTTGATTTAATACATACATGCTTTTTCTTCTGCATTCCTCTTTCTGTTGTATTTGTTTAAAGACCCGGACATCATGGGCATTGCCATCATGGACATTCAAAAGCAGAAGTGTTACATGGAAGATGTGAACGGAGTATCTTTATACGTGAAATATAAATTCAAATCCTATATTGCCAATAATTGTACCAAAATAAGACCATCTGGATTGCTTTGCCGGTTCTTTCTAGTTAAGGTAATAGAATCCTTCCAAAAAAATATAAAATGTAGGTATTATAGTCTTTTAACATTTAGCTTATGTGCAATGTAGGTTGAGTCTGTTTTTAATTGTGGTCATAATCATGATAATTACTATATACTACAGCGGCAAGAAATGTAGCCTTCATTATCTAAACGGTATACCTATCACGGGAGTATGTCTAGTTGAAAACACAGAGATATCAACGGTCGGGTATATCATAAATGACTGCTCATCCTCAAATAACATACATATTAATATTTCTGTAACTTTCCATGCATATTTATTATTCATCTGATATATAAACTACTTTATAAATTACGTATCATTAAAAAAAATATTTTGCTGAAAAAACAGCAAACTAAATACTGACTACCACTTAGTGAAAGTTGGAAAAAGTATTCGAAAATGGAGATATTTATTTTATTTCAACAAATCCCATATATTTATATTATTATAACAAAACACCACATAATTTATTGAGGAATAATACACTGAAATATGGATTTACATGTTATATTATGAGGGGATAAGGACAAAATGCATGAATGAAATATTTTCAAATGATATTAACGTTGAAGTGGTGCCATATTATTTTAAAATTTAAATGCCTACTTGAAGGAAGAACATTTTGTGGAAAAATGTGATGTTATCAGAAGCCTAAGATGTAACTTTCTATACGTTATAATCTCAACATATTTTACATAAAGAACGGGAGAATACACGAGTACATTTTGTAATCCATATTCTTGCATGGCACAGAAACATACATTATTGAGGAACAGGAAAATTATTTAAAGTTGCAAGAAATAAAAATAGTATTACATTTATATATTATATCCCTGTTTATATCTGTATCGACTTTACAGCAGCAAGTTAATAAAACTGGAAAAAAAATATTTTACATAATTAAATTATATATAATAATCGCTCTACGCCCCTGTGTGAATTCTCACGTCACGATGGCAACGACATAGTGGCCACTTCCTCGTACGGTCCATATCGCTCTTCCAGCATCTCCCTTTCCTCTTCATCTCTTCGAAGAGACCACTCGCCGTCTCTCTCTGGCCAACGGAGTGCAGTATGACCGCTCATCTCGAGCCGCGAAGACGACGCTCGCCCTAGTCCGTAGTCCGTAGTCGATCGACCGGCCGACAGTCGACGCCGAGCGCTTGGGTGAGGTGGATAGCTGCGGGGCGGGCGGCGACATTCATTTTTTTACGAGATCTATGCACATAAAAACACATTTTTCAGAATGCAAAATGCCTCCATTCCTCTTTTGTCTTCCATGGTATACTTACACTCATAAATAATTACGAAATTTTAAATTTAACATTTTAAAAAATTCAGAAGCTTTAAGCACGAATATAATACATATAATATCTTTATCGCTTAAATTGTGGTATTACATGATGGAATGTGGGTTATCTAGATATCAGCAATTTTATATTTTTTGAATAAGGCATTTTATTCTACAGCTAATTAACCCATTTTCCGACATTCAGTTATGCTAAAACTTTTATAAATTGACTATTTGTCAATGACAATGCACACATGCATGTTTTGGGGTTGGGGGCAAAGGGGGCAGCAATGCGGCAAATTTAAACTTCAAATGGGAAGGCCAATTATTGACTGTAACATTCTGAAAATTTTATCTTGGATTTCAGTTAAAAATACACATACAGCGCTTTCTACCGCAGTTTGCATGCGCTACTTCTTTACGCTGCATCTTACATATGTGAGTCCTGGTTTGTTTGTTTCTAATCTTTATTGTGACATTTCACAATGAGTGGATCTATTTTCATACGACAATCTCTTACAACCAAGTTTATATGAATGTATGCTTGTAACGTGTGTAAGTATGTGTCTCACAAATTAAATAAATTCGTGTCTGATAAAATTCAAATGCAATCTAGTTAATTTTATCCCAACGGAAAATGGTAACCCAGCCAAGAATCGAACCCGGAACCTTACAATGTAAGATCAGGCGACCTAACCACTCTGACACCGGGCTGAGGTTTACCGCAATAGCACGAATAAAAACCAAATTTAAAAACAGGATTGT
The DNA here is from genome assembly GCA_944548615.1 of Micropterix aruncella. NCBI lineage: Eukaryota > Metazoa > Arthropoda > Insecta > Lepidoptera > Micropterigidae > Micropterix > Micropterix aruncella. The sequence continues at coordinate 6,395,590 of OX155960.1, forward strand.
TATTAATTATCAAATTCATCAATTGGTTACAATTAATTAAATACAAATACAGTAAATAACTACACAAAATGTATGCTTATATATAAAATAAAACCGGTTACAGATTTCAATAAAATTACAGACATTACATTAATATCAATCAATAAAATTACAAACGTTGACAACTACTAAAATAACAAAAAAAAACTAGTACATAAATAGCTTGTGTTTAAAAAGTATGTGTGACATAACATAAACAAACAATTATTTGTATTGATTGGGATTTGATTTACGGTGTATTTATAGGTGCTATTGGAATTATAAAAAATGTCAGCACCGGTTAAATGGGTATCATAAAGCTCACATAAGCGTGTGGGTACTCCATTAATGGAAGCATTTGTTTTAAAACGTGGCAGTCAAAAAATAAACAAAATTAATCAAATTGAGGGGGAAGCCCAGGATGTCAACATCAAAAATCGTAATCAAGCGATTTTTCACACAGTTTTCTTCAAAATTTCACAGAATTCCTAATACACATACAAATGAAACACAATAATAAATGAAAAGTAAAAAAGTATTTTTAAAAACAAGCTTTACTTTCAACCAGGGAGTTACAGTGGAAATCACCAGGCTCATATTAAGACTCTCGTCATCATGTGTAATGGAAAGTACTCATGACAACAAAACAAATGACCCCAAACTCGACTTTCCATCAGGGAGTTCCAGTGGCAAACTCCCGGCTCCATCTTCAGACCCTTCTTATAATGTGTAATGGAAAGTATTCAAGACTCGAATATCTTAGCACTTTTCATAAGGAAGTTCCAGTGGCAATCTTCCGGCTCTATCTTTGGACCCTAGTCATCATATGTAATGGTAAGTAGTCATGATAAATAACATACTAGCCCAAATTCGACTCTGCTACGATTTACAATCAGGATATTCCAGTCCCTACATCCCGGCTTCATCATCAAATCAACTCGACGATTCCATAGTATTGTATTGTCGCCGATTTTACATAAGCATATCAAATTTCAGATAAGCTAGGAAACCAGCAAGTGATTGAAAAATGGTTTTCAAATTTTGAACCGGCAACTATGTACATATGTTGAAATACGAATACATTGTAAGTTAATATTAATATCTTAAAAATAACATTAGTGCCATTACCCAATGCCTTCTCAATAGAAGCAGTAGGATACTTCTCCGCATAACTTCATTATCATTTAGCTTTTCACTCGATATTTCACTCGATAATCTTCCTAACCATATTCCAATATAAAATCAGCTGCTCGATGCTTAAAACGATCGCTCGACCGATAACACGTTTGAAAAATGCCTCGATGCGGCTTGCGAATCGCGATGTTGTTTGCCTTTTGGTGGGGAGCCAAGTCCCCTACTGTTCTGCCTAGATAGGCGTGGCTAGATTCGTACACGCAGCAAAAGAGACAAATGGAGCAACTATTGTTGCGTCTCGATTTCCGCATCGCTTCGTCTCGCACCTAATCGCCCGCCAGTGTATATAAATAATATAGCACTTGAAAATATAATATGCATCAGATATGCCACGGTTAAGAGTAACAGGTATATCATTATTAAGTATTTTAGATTATCGCAATAAAATGCAATACAGCGTAATCAATTTCTTGCATTCAACCGCGGCCGTAAGTTTTTTTTAAGGATACAATATGAGTATTTTAAATAATCTATTACTACTTTAGATGCTCTGGTTAATTTGATATGATAAAAAAACTATATAAACAATTTACATATAATGTAGTTTATTTCATATTTTACTAATTTACCTATCATAATGAAATAAGTAATATGAGTAAAATAGTAAGACCACAAACCTCACACCATTTACACCAAAATACGGCGAAAATATTTATAGTGCTGAAATAATACATGTAATTATTAAAAAAAAAATATTAAACAACTGAAAAATTCTTTATTAAAAAAAATGTGAGTATGAGTCATATTTACAATATTTCTTTGTGACTAGAGTCTTTGACTGAATTCAAATCATGTATATTTCTTGTATTAAGTTCGGGATATGCTGGTTATATTATTATTTACATGTGTGTAATAAATAATATAACCAGCATAAAAAAATCATTCATTAAACTGTAAACAAAATAAATTACACATTAACATTACATTACATTACATTTTCGTCGTGTCCAATTTATGGATAAAGACCGCTCTTGGACGTGTCAAAATAATTGGGTTAGGTAGTAAGTTTCGTTACTACTTTTTACTGAACATACATAGGTAGTCAAGAATTAACTACTAGATTATCAAACTGTAAATATAAATAATCAAAATAGAAGCCTAATATTTGAAGTAGTTAATAATTCGAAAAGATATGTAGTAAAATTATTCATCGTAATATAAAAATTGTCAGTAAAATGTTAAATAATTAAATTAAATCTACGTTATGCATTTTAAACTAAAAGTACAGATATAAGACCATATAAAATAATCAGGCAATAAGGCTCTTATTTTTTAAGTAATTTAAATGGGCACAATATTGTAAAAACATGGCCTTCAAATTCGGCCAGATTATAGAAAGGGTGGCCTATCAGCATCTCCTTGATGTTTTTTTTTTAATTTTATGTCCTCCAGCTGTTTAAATTTTGTAGGGAGTAGATTATAGGATTTAATGCTAATGTACAAATAGCTTTTCTGTACTACTGCCAGTCGTATTCGGGGTTAGATGCGACGGGTATGATGCGAGTGAATATCTGCATTAAGTGCAGTTTCTGTGAGGTGCTGTCTAGCATACATTAAACACTGGTATATGAACACCGAACGGATTTTACAACGATCTAGAAAGAGTCAACAAATTTGGAAGAATCGAATTAAAAAACAGTGGTGATTAAATATCTGTTTAATTAATTTAGGTTATTGAATTAAAGGTTAATCTTAATGTATTGAACATTCGCTTCTATCCTCATTTGGCATATCGACGATCATCCTTTATTACTAATTGTTATATAGGAGGGCGGGCTATTAAAAGAAACTAAAGCTTAATTTTGAAACACAATTTATATATTATATTTATAAATATACAATAATCATAACAATACGTTATTCGCGAGGTAATTAGTCTCTCAGTGGCTCGTGCCAACAAGGGTTTGACAGTATCCTCCAAACCCCCAATACAGTTTGTGCGGGATGGCTCTAAAGGCAAAAAACATTTAACTACAAAACCTTTCTCAATAATCGAGAAAGCTACAGATTGGATTCTGGAGGTTGTTTCGGTCTCTAAGCAGTATAAATTCCCTGAAAGTATCGGATGCACAGCCCTCCGTCCAGATATAACTCTTTACTCTCTATCTCGGAAGGTGGCTCTTATTGTAGAATTAACTGTTCCATGGGAATCAAATATCCCAAAAGACCACGAGTACAAATTAAATAAATACCATGATCTTGCAAATGCCGTAACCCGGAACGGCTTCACTGTTCACCTTCACGCGGTGGAAGTTGGCGCTCGTGGCCTGCCAGCTAAATCTCTATTTCACCTCTTTAAAGATCTTGGCCTTTCCAGAAAAATAATCAACTCTTTCTTAGAAAAATTATCTAAAACTGCGATTTGCGCATCTCAAATTCTATGGCTTCGAAGGGGGAGTGAATGGGTGGTAAGGTGAACGCTCACATGTGGCAAGACAGCTGTCCTAAACCTACCACAGCCGGTTCGTAAGTCCGGAATCCACTGATCACCCCCCAGAAGTGTAAAAAAATAGTATTATGATGGGCCCGACTCCGGTCGGTGAATTCCATAACAGCTCCGTTTGTATTTATTATATTGAGAAAATGTAGTAAAAAGTATGTATACAAACATTACCTAACTAGTTTAACGCCCGTAATTGGGTATGTCCTTTTCTTTTACATTTCAGATTTTCCTGTGCATACGTGATTTTAAACTAATGGTAAAATCAATGATACTTTTATACACTATACATAAATGTATACTTATAATAATTTAGAATATTCACAGAGTAATTATTCTGTTATTAAAGATATTATATTTTATGCAAACGTGTTTATTAGATATATATAAAAAAAAAAAAAAAAAATTGATAGTTCTCACCTTTAATTTAATATACATAAGTGTGTGGTTTCAGGCGAGAATATGCCGAATAATTGCATCCACCGTTTACGTTACATATCTATAACTTTGTTTCAAAAATCTTTTTTGTTATCACCATAAAATAAATGCGTTTCAATTCAAATTCAAATTCAAATTCTTTATTTTACAAAAAATCATAGTATCAGTTACAAATGAATTAAACCTAACCTAACTGGATCGCACGAGACGTCCGCACTAAGGTAGGCTCAGAATCGTATAATTAAGTACTGCCTAATGCTAAATAAAAAATTTCGTTGAAGAATGCCGTGAAAAATGCCGCAATGTATTAGTTTGAAAAATAATTACAATAATAATTAGATATTTGAGTATAGCTTGTCCTTTTTTGGAATTCATATTATTTTCATAATAAAAACACAATAATATTTTTTTATTAAACAGTTTATTCAAAACACAAATTACCACGTATACAGAAGCGCCGCGCCGTCAATCCCGTGCGGTCAAAAAATCAACCACTATTCAAGTACCGAACCTCGTCAAAACGCATTTCTTTCCGGGCGGCGTTGCCTGCGTTCACCAACAGATGGCGGAGCCCGTATTTTAAGCAATCACTCGTATATCAAGTAGGAGAAAACTATTAAAGTTTATTTTGCATTGCATTTTTCACGTGTTTCCATATGTTAATTTAAATCAAGCAGAAAACGGAGTGGTCCATTCTGACATTGTTGCACGACTTCCCAACAAAAAATAAATATAATATGTTCCGGTTTATTCTATGTATGTTTCTCCTATTTTTTCCACCATGACTTCTAAACTTTTGAACCGATTTAGAAGTGTGTGGTGTTGTTATAATCGTTATGCCATGTTAAGTATCATACGGTACCTTAACTATCCAAATATTAATCAATTAGTTGTCTAAATGTTCAAATGCCAATAAATTAACATACGTATATAATGTTTAGTGTTAAATGAAAGGTCTAAGTTAGTACATACCGGAAATATACATACATTTCAAATGTTTTATAAAAAACCTTAATTATAATAATTATAAATGCAATAGGTTACTTTCTGCAACTGCAGTCGCTTTTTTTTAAATATATTTACTTGCTAACTTATTGTTACTAAAATATATTGTTTTTAGTATGAAAAAACAATGAAATCTATTTTTTAACTTGCAAATACGATACACATTACGAAACCAAATATCTATTTAGGCTTAAATCAATGATTTACAAATTGTAAAATTGCACAATTAAAAACACATAATGTTCTATTCGTGTTCTATTACCTACCATAAGGTAGGCAATAGAACACGAATTACATACTTAAATTTGGTGTAATTTTTTTATGATTTTCGTATCAAATTAGATAAAATATGAAAGCATTGCACTGTTTCGTATATAGGGAGCTAATAGGACCTTGCTGAGTTGGCCACGAAGACCTATTTGTTCAGGGTCAGTCACACTCACGGGTCAACACCCATCCGGTGGAATCCACGCATGAAGCGGGAGCCCGGTTAGGACTCTGGCCTTAGGGCTAGTTTCCCCTAGGAGGCAATGAGAAAAAGAAAAAGTAAAAAATAAATGAAATACAGTAAATCTAATAACGTTCAAGAGTTATTTTAATGATAACTAATACCTAATTCATATTCATGTTGAAAAATAAAAAAGTAATAATGAAATCAAAATATATCCAGTTAAAAAATTGTTAAAATAATAATAATAATAAAATACAATAAAATTATAATTGCAGTGATAATCAGTAAATAGAGAAAAATAACAGGGTAATAATTTGAAAAATAAAAAGTCAGTAATCTAATTTGAAAAATAAAAAGTCAGTAATCAAAATAGTCAAGTAGCTAGTCAATAAATAAAACAGAGTAAAAAGATAAAATAATGATATTTTGCTATGAACTAGCGCATAATTAATAATTTTGTGCGTTTGAAGAGGAGTCTCGAAAAGATAGATGGATTTCCGTATTTTAACCGTCAGAATACCAATATGTGCTCTTATCCTGTGATACAAACAAAAATGGTAAGCCACAAATAATCTCCGTAATGAATGTCGAACAGACCCGAATGATTCTGTTACAGCTAGTTATGTACATTGTACACTATCTACATAGGCAATTACATGTTTTAATAACTATGCCTATAAAGAGGTTTTATTATATTATTTGTTGAAAAAGGTTGAAATGGCCGTAATTGAATTATTAGGACCTTTCGGTGCACATTAGACCTACCTTGGTAATAATATCAGAATTAACTTTTGGAAAAAATATTACGTGTCCCATGAAAATATGCCCTTTGGCAAATCACCGATTCACTTCGACATAATAATACCTTTTCTAAAGTGCAGGTAGCAACATAGTAATACAACAGCAAATATTACCAACATTGGGGTTTTTGTATATGGCAATAAATATTGAGCGCATTTTGAGGTGTTGTTGCGTGAAGAATCTGGATAAAAGAAGTTGGACTCGACGAGAGCACACGCTTTTAATTTATGAGGTGCTTAAAGTCGTAGCAGCTTCATTGTTAGTTGAATACAGCTGATGCCAGGTGGTTTAAATTACGTTTTAATATAGTATACGCTTAGAGAAAAACTTTTCAACAATTGAAAAAGAAATTTTGAAAAATGCCATTTTTTTATAGTTACGGGCATTAAATTATCGAATATCTAAGATATTGCTTTGCGTGAATTCGGAAATTCATGAAAATGACAATTGACTACATTTTCGTAAATGATGAAGCGTGGACCTCAATGCATAAGAAAAAGTAGGTTCTCGGTTTATTATAAAAAATCGCTTATTATATAAGTACGCCGTTTGTGAACTAATATTTGCCAATAAAATGTTTTTTTATTGTATTGTAACAAGTAAATATATTAAAAGAAATAAAAAACACGACTGCCATTACATGAAGTGAACTACTGTATTTATAACTATTTTTATTACGGTTTGTTTAGGAAAGATTTGTGGTTTACGTAATTATCAATTTAGATACATGCATATTTTCGGAATGTCCTCAATCAGACCTTTCATTTGACACTAACCACGACATATTTATTTTAATTTATTGATATTTGTAGATTTGGACATTTAGACAAGTATTAACTTACTATTTGGACAATTTAGATACCCTATGACACTCTGAATAACATGACGATTCTCACAATATGACACACTTCTAAATCGGATTGTGCGTTTGAATGTTATGGTGGAATAAAGAAACGGAAAACATATATATATGAACCCTGAACATACATATTTGACTCTTTTTTTTGTTGTGCAGTCGTATAAATAAAGGTATGTCAAAGGCCAATACAATTTTAAATAGGTAGTTATCACTTATAAGCCCAAAATTTAAGTAGATATTAATAGAGAATTTAAAAACAAGTTATTTTAATAAAAAGGTTTCCATAAACCCCATATTCATGAAAATAAATAAGGAGTAAAGATTTACATTAAGAACTACCTGAGATATACATAGAAATCAACGTTAGAATGATATAAAAAAAAACATTTCAAGTAGTGTAACTATTAAGTGATTTAGAATTAGTTTTATTTTAATATTCGCGTACAGCTTTAAAACGACGTGACGAAAAGTATTTTGTATATATCTATTTTCATAAAAATGTTGTATGTTTTTTGTCATAGTTTTATTCGTGTACATGAGAGATTGTAAAAAATATGTTTCTTTATCTAGACCCAATGTTGCATTTTCAATGACACTGTATAATATATATATATATATATATATATATATATATATATATATATATATATATATATATATATATATATATATATATATATATATATATATATATATATATATATATATATATATATATATATATATATATATATATATATATATATATATATATATATATATATATATATATTTATATATATATATATATATATATATATATATATGGATAAAAGGAGTACAAGTTATGAGAAGTACGAAATAGGTGGTCGACGATCCATGGTAACAGAAAAGACAATGGAAGAAGAAGAAACAATTGTGAATGTGTCAATGTGTGAAATGTGTGCGTGTGTTCATTATAATTTATTTTTTAAGTTTATGCTATTATACAAGCGATCAGAAAATTCACTACCATCATAAACCACACATAAACTTTAATATTTGATCTATCCTTCACGTTATCTTGTGATGCCAATTCTCATGCAACGCATGTATCTATGTTTGGCTAAATGAAACCAGGAGTCGATGAAACCGCCTTTCCCCACAGCTCGACCCCATAAATATTTTGCCAAAAGCCTCCCATTTTTTTCCAGTCCACTGGGCATACAGAACGAACATCGATAAATCAGCGAGTTATGTTCGCGTGGACGTTTCTATACGCTCGAGTGCGGACCAAAATGGGGCAGTTCCCCGACATAATATTTTGAAGTTATTCATTTCGTACACAATGCGCTTTAATAGCGCCGTATGCACTATGACTAACTGTAACATACCGTCATCTTCCCTAATACTCGCCGGCGAAGGTGCTTGGGCATTTGGGAACCTCCACAATAGGGTGCCGACTCGTAAATTGTTACATTTTATTATGTAGATCGATGTCTATAGGGAATTTCGTGAGTAGTTTCTACCTGAGTTCGTCGACCTAAACGTTACCAGCAGTTTGAAGTTCCAATATTAATTTTAATACGGAAAAAACGTCTGTACATTCGGTGTGGTAGCCAGGTCCAACTTTAATATATAATTTAAAAAATATTTGCGCTTTAAATATTAAAGTACAAAAAGGCCATATGGCAGTATTCTGCAACTAATCTAACCATACAGTGCAGAGGTATAATAAGAAATAAAGAGTGTGGAAATAAATATTATTAAACCAAGGAGTTATTCTGCGTAAAATACAAACTACCATATCTAAAGCTACGAATGCCTGGGTAGAGGAAATAGGGGGAGAAAGTAGCGTCCGTAGCGTCCGTAGCGATTTGAGTAGCGTCCGTAGCCCCGTTGACACCGGTTCTCCTCGTCGTTACCGAAGTTAAGCAGCGGCGGGCCCGGTCAATACTGGGATGGGTGACCACCTGAGTATTTGACTGCATGAGGCTTTAACTTAGAAGAGAAAAAAAACTAATCAGAAAACGCCAAAATTAAAAAAACGAAATTAGGAGATAATAAAATACACTTAACCTATGCTTCAATGATATTTTCTCGAATATGCCACATGTCGAAAAAACAAACAAATAAGAAAATTTTATGGTAAATTATCTTCAGTTCTAAAATAATGATATTGTTTTAATTTTTTATCCGGAGATCCGTTTTAAAGACACTCCATAAATATAATTATTTAAATCTTTTACAGTCGATAGCACATTTATTACAAACAAAATATAATTATCTAATTATCACAATCATAATTATCAAATAACATAACATAATTAACATAATAACGTAACATAATATTACGTTATCAAATAACATAATTATCTAATGTATTTTGAACGAGCACTGTGGTTACATAAAAGTTATTATTTACCTTGCCGATTAAAAAAGACAATCGCTTTACTGACCTAATAAAATGTATAGAAATCCGGAAATTTCTTGAAATGCAAAGATTAAATATGAAAATATTAAATTCAAATCATGATGTAAATTTAACATATCGAACTGTGCTGGATTCTTTGTACAACGATGCTTTATAGCTTTTTAAGGCAGAGTGCTTATTCTGAGCGGAAACCTTCTCCTTTTATACGACTTGATTAGTTTTTCAGTGAAATCATAAAATTTACCACCTCACTTTTGTACAGATATTTTATAGTTTTGCGCCAATTCTTCGGTGAATTACCGTTATTAACCGCTATAATATTTCAATGATTTCTATAATTATAATTTCAAATTAGCTGCTTTATACGTTAGTAATCCAGACCATGATTCTTCGTTGAAAATATTCTATAAAAGGCTTTTGAACATGGATTATTTCGGCTTATTTTAACTTGTATCTTTTCCAGTTTTATTTCCTTTTATATCGTTCCATATTTTGAACGTCGTGATAGTTAAGTAAATAAAATGTTTACTAACTGATATACTCAACTTTTTATGTGAGCTCAAAAAAACCTCAAAATCGACTAAAGATATTGTTGAATTCTTCACATTACAAACTAAATCGGCCATATAATTGAATATCGTTGAAGATTTAAATTCAAATGGAAATTAAACTTTCTTTATTAAATTAATAAATTATTAAATGGTAAATGTATTTGAAGTACTAAGCCACCCTGAGTAGGCCTCACTGTACCACGGTATACGGAGAGGACAGTGGACGCACTCTCGTGCGACATGGCGATGCGAGGATAGAGTGTGGAGGAAGTGAGCAGAGGGATACGTCTCGGTAAACGCCTTTGGCCAACGTTACGCGCGGATGAAGGTTGGCGACTTTCTGGAAAAATTTAATTTCCGAGTCGACAGAGTAACGGATATATGTCGGCCATATGCGAGACCTTATCTCTCTTGACATAGCTTGCTTGGATTTCAATTTTGATCTAAGAAAAGCTGCTGTCTGGTATACTGTGTAGAGGCTTTGCTAATGATTTTTTGTTGAGAGATTTATTATGATGTCGTTTCAAATGCTAAATGAAACTGTAAATTAAAATATATTTTAATTTAAACAACTAATCTAACGAATTTGCTAATAAATGTATTCAAATATTATAAATAGGATAGAAAACGAATTTACCGCGTGAAATTTGTAGGACCCGACGTTTCGGTGACGTTGCAGCCGCCGTTGTCAAGGGTAAACTGAAGAGCTGTCAGTCCGTTGTTTTGCGGGTAGGCCGCAAACCGCTGCCGCCACTGCGTAGGTTATAACGGTGGTGGGGGGCCGGGCTCGGAGCGCGGGAATTTTTAAAATCCGTCTTGCACACAACACTCACTGTATCCTGTTTTACGTCTTTGCGTTCGGCGTTCGGCGGCGGGAACATTTTAAGAAGAGGGTTCCACGTAGAAGAGAGTTTGTAGCCGTCATCTCTATTGAAGTTCGGAGTTCTTCTTATTTCAATGGCTTCCCGGATCATGCGAGGAAAGTAGAATTGTTCCTTCGATAGAAGGAACAATTCTACTTTCCTCGCATGATCCGGGAAGCCATTGAAATAAGAAGAACTCCGAACTTCAATAGAGATGACGGCTACAAACTCTCTTCTACGTGGAACCCTCTTCTTAAAATGTTCCCGCCGCCGAACGCCGAACGCAAAGACGTAAAACAGGATACAGTGAGTGTTGTGTGCAAGACGGATTTTAAAAATTCCCGCGCTCCGAGCCCGGCCCCCCACCACCGTTATAACCTACGCAGTGGCGGCAGCGGTTTGCGGCCTACCCGCAAAACAACGGACTGACAGCTCTTCAGTTTACCCTTGACAACGGCGGCTGCAACGTCACCGAAACGTCGGGTCCTACAAATTTCACGCGGTAAATTCGTTTTCTATCCTATTTATAATGTCAAACAACCGCGATAGTCTTCGTATTCAAATATATTTTGAATATAATAAAAGTTTATATAAATATAATTGTTATTATTTTTTTCTCAAATGCTTACCCTCTACTATGTGTAATGGTAATTTGTATTTTTTTAGTTTTTGTAGGAAATTTAAGTTTTGATTTTCCGAAAAATATATTTTTTTAAAATACACTATTATAAATAATTACAGTTATATAAATGTTATCAATATAATATAAAATAAACCACTATATATAAGAACTTCTAAAAATTGTATAATATATAATGTCGATGATACTTCATATATTTTGCATTTATAATAAATGATTATAAACGAAAGCATTGTATTTTATGGGTTCAAAGTTATGTCTTAGTCTGTTAGCTGCCATTTTCCCGACAAAGTCTCCAGCAATAAAGTGTAATAAAAAGCGATTATAGTCCACTTGAATACAAACAGGAAAGCTTGAACTTTTCGACCCACAAACCTAAAAGTATCCCCATAAATCCCGGTATGAGCTGCATTGCCCCACGTACGCAGCCCAATATTATTATGTAATATTTTTACGTTGGTTTAAGTAGCTCAATTCGGATAACATAAAATAACAAACGACCCAACAATCGGGAAACAAATCACTTGAAATACGGCAATAACGGAACAATACGCTCAGAAGTGGTCTCTCTGCTTGCTCGTTCAGCTTTTTTCATATTATCGTACAGCTGAAGGGAACAACTAGTTTGCTTTCAAAAGAGTTGGATAATAATAATTAAAATGAGAATGATAGATACAATTAAATCCTCCAGATCTTTTTTATCTTTTTCTTTTTTTGTTACTAGTATTATCAAAAATTTCAAATATTTCAGAATATTAAAATGTCCGTATTTTTTTACGTTTTCTTATATAAAATAATATACTTAACTCTCCTGGTGGCAGACTTTAAAAGTAACTTTTAATTAAAAAAACATCTTGATAAGAGATCAATGCAATTTTATAAAAATGAAATTTTCTACATCAGTATCAAAGGTTTACCATTTACTTGAAATAATGAAAAATCTCTTTTTTTTGTGAAGTATGCGCAGTTATTATTTTAGGTGTTTATTTTTCTTTATTTTGCTTAATGCTCCATATGGCATTGTGGAAATCAATACGAAACTCTTTTGATAAATAAGTGAAATTTTACTTTAAAAATCCAGAAAAATCCAAAAATACAATTTGAAACCAAACTCCTGTGTATAGGTGTGCGTTTTAGAAACCAATACTGACTTTCATTGTAGAATAAGTCGCATTGCTGTACGGTTTCTAAAGAATACACCTCACCAATAAAAATAGCATGAAAAGTTTTATTAGAATTCACTTCTAACTCAATGACCTAGATATTACCTACGTGGCAAATATCTGCCTTTGATATTGAGGTACTTATGTACGTATGTAAAGGTACTTCCAGATAATTTTTTTTTGAAAATGAGGCAAGAAAATTCTTTTAAACGGAAATAAATTATTGGGTGCTCTTAATGTTTAATTCATGAAATAAAAACATATTTAAATACGCCAACCGCATTTTTATACTGTTAATAGGTATCTATTCTGGCTCCTCCTCGTATTACCCGGAAACCGCATCTGTTTTATGTAAAAAGATATAACTCTAATTATACGAAGCATTCCCTAATAAATAGAGCTATGAGAACGTATAATGATAGATTCGCGTACATTGATATTTTTTCATCAGGTAAAAGTCAATTTAAAGAAACGATTAAAAAGTCTTGTCAGTCCTTTGACCTCCCTATTTCATCTAATGACTCTTAATCCCTTAAACGGTTTACATGAATAGTTTTTTGTAATATTTTTAAAAATATATTTTTGGTACAAAATAATTAATAATGGTTATAATCTTAAAATTTCATTCTTAAAATTTCATTCTCATTTGTTTTTTGTTCTTTCTCTTTGTCTATCCGTAAATCACTGTTAAAGAAATGTAAGTATAAATAAGGTATAATAGCGGAGATATGTAATGTACACATAGTATTAACGATTAATAGTGTTAACATATAATTAGTCATAGTTTTATTGTTATATGTTGTATTTGTTATATATAAACGCTGTTTGTTAACCGAATAAAATAAAATAAAATAAAATAAAAATAAAATAACCTGATACGGATATTTTTAATCAATTGCTAGAACATCGCTCTCGCAATAGCAATGATTTCACACACATGTAGACAGGGTTAGGTAGGTATGTCAAACGCCTAACATGCTTGTTGGTAATCACTAAACAAAACTTTTGTTTGTCATAAGTAAAACTTCAAGAATTACTCTATAATTTAACAATATTTACACTTAGTTAAGACGAATTTTGATATTTTATTTTTAAAATATTAGAAAAGAAAAACATTCCCAAATATCTATTATTTATTTAAATTAATATATAGCGTAGTTTTCATACACATACACACACATACTTGTTTAGATATTTAACCCAGTTGTTACTCAAACTTTTTTTATCTCGTATAACAGTAGTATTATTACCTCGATGCATTAAGTAAACATGATTTATGGGGGGGTCGGGGGTAGTGGGTACGTTCAGGTACGCGACGCTGAACTACTGGCCTGCACCTCAAGTCCAACATATACGTCCACGTCTTCTCTGGTCTGCCGTAGCGGAGCAGGGAGGAACCCACCCAGGCTTTGCTGGATGGGTCGTACCCCCCGGACAATGCTAGTGGTTGAAAACGGGCGTCGCAACATTTTACAAACATACCCCGAACCACTAGCAGCTAAATATGAGGGCGACCACCTGGACGGGGACACTCCCACCCGACCGGTGTTCCTACCAACCTCCTATGATCCAAAAAGTCAGTTCCCTTCCCTTCTAACAATCCTGCCCCCACGTCCACTCCTACCCTCCCTCGTAACCTCTCCCCTAATCCAAGGTGGAACTTTTCGTGCCGATGGATGCATGGCTGTGAGGGAGCGCAGTCTCTAACGAAAGACCTCGGGAACCGGGCGAAACCCGTTGTATCATAGCCTTATTCACGCAAGCGGGGCCCTGCGTGAACGGACAAATATTTCCCTAGCTACTCGTGGGAACAAATATGGAGAAATTAAAAATTAAAAAACCAAAGGAAAAGGAGGAGAGTACGAAACATACGCCCACCTTAGATGAGACGGCGAAAGCTGAAGCACTAAGGGAGGCGGAAAAAACCAAGAGAGAAACGGCGGTGAGGGAGCCATTGAAGCTAGTTTGTCCACTAGAAACTGGGGTACCAGCAACAGGAACCCCGGCCACGGTGGACAAGCTGGAGACGATGAAGCCTTCAACAGCTGGGTCCTCAAAACAGACCACGGAGACAGCTAAGAGCGGGACCCACGTTGAACCCTCAAAGCAAGTCATCGATCCCGGCTGGGAGATCAGGTGCAAACCCAAGGGGAAACCTGCCCAGACCGGAAAAGACCAACCTCTGAGAAAGAGTATTTCACAGAGGAAGAGGCAGCGGCTCCAAAAGCGAAGAGAAGCAGGAAGCTGCGCCCCTGGCAACAAAAAGGAGGTCGAAGCCCCTAAAGGACAGGGCGAGGGAGCGACGACCCCAGCGGTACAAAACCAGGCGAAAACCAAGAGGGCCCGCCTGGACGAAACCATTTCCCCTAGAGGCGACCAAAAGAAGCGAAAGACGGACGCTCAGGGGTCAAAACAACCCTCCACCTACGCGGCGGCAGCAGCGACAGACCTGGCAGTTGCGATCACCAACGCACGCACGGACAGACTGACGCAGCAAGACGCTCAGGAGGTGGAACGCAAGATCGGAGATGCCATCTACCAGATAGCCATCGAGACCGATCTTGATACAGAAGCGCAGGCCCCAGCGTTCTCAGGTAGACCCAATTTTGTGGACGGATACCTAAAGCTGTGGTGCCAAGACGCCAATACGAAGGCATGGCTGACAAAGTGGCTGGAGACGGCCACGCTCCAAAACGGAGACCATCTGGTCGGGAAGAGAGAGGACGAGATGGTCAGAAACACAAGGTGCGGTACCAGCTCTAGAGGAGAACCTCACCAAAATTGGAAGGGTCCTAAACTTCCAAAACCAATGGGCCATGGTGAGAAAGTGGACGCTACACCAGGCGATAACACTTAAAACCAAGAAGTGCATACTACTTCTGGTGGGAATCCCGGAGGACGTTGTACCTACTGTGTTGGAAAGGGATAGAAGACTGAGCTACTTATGTGGTACGGTCTATATCCATTTCCAACACGACGGGGGACATTTCCGAGATTTCCCACCGGAAAAGAACAACCCACCAGAGGGCAAGACGGACGAGGAAAATAAAGAGAGCGAGTCCGTCAAAAAGTCCGCACCCTCTGCAATGGAGACAGACGAACCCACGGAATCCGACGTCGAGGAAGGCATACTGCTGGACTCCGAGGACGAAGAGGGCCTACCAAAGGGGATAAGTCTCCTGGACCTAAAGGGGCAAGGGGAAAAGAAGCATTCCTCCGATGCTTCCTTCCCTCTGTAAGGTCCTCCAGGTTAACCTCCAGCACAGCGAATCTGCAACGGCTCAACTTCGGAAATGGCTGGAGGTTAACCCAACCGCTATAGCCCTGATCCAAGAGCCGTGGATCAGAAACACACGCATAAACGGACTCAACAACACCGGAGGTAATATATTCTATAATACACAAAGCAAACCTAGAACCTGTATATACATATCCCGAAACATAATGGCACAACCACTAACTGAATTCGTTTCCAGAGACGTGTGTGCCATAAAATTACTAACAACACAAAACTCAAGACTGCCGGAGATAGTTCTCGCGTCCGTCTACATGGCGGCAGAAGACGAGCCACCTCCTACGGAAATGAACAACCTCGTACGTTACTGCGAACGTGCAGGGCTCGAACTGGTCATATCTGCGGACTGCAATGGCCACCACAACCTATGGGGAATGGAAACAAACAACAACAGAGGTAACGATTTTGTTGAATACCTTATGACAACCAACCTAGACATACTTAACACAGGATCAAAACCAACTTTTGTCACTCGTAGATGTAACACTATAATTGACATTACCTTAAGCACAGGACTGGCAGCTCAACACGTGTCCAACTGGCAGGTGTCGGATGAACTATCGTGCTCTGACCACAGATGGATTCGGTATGATCTGACAGCAGATACACAAACACCTACACCCAGAAGAAATCCAAGACGCACCGACATCAAGGCGTATAAGGAACTTCTCGCAGGTAAAATAGAAAGCAACACAAAAACACACAGACCAAACAACACAGTAGAGTTAGAGGAACAGGTAAAGTCACTCACAAAAAACATAATTGACTGCTACGAAAACACATGCCCACTATCGACACCATCAACTACTGGAAAATGCAATAGCAGTAGCTGGTGGGGTCCAGAGTTGGAACGCCTAAGAAAAAAAATGAGGAAACAGCTAAACAGAGCTACGAACACAAAATCTGATGAAGACTGGGACAAATACAAAACAACCAAATCAGAATACAAAAAGAGAATAAGACACAGAAGATCAGCCTCATGGAGGAACTTCTGCGACAATATATCCACAATTACCCAAGCAAATAGAACAAGGAAGATCATGGCCGATCAACCAAAACAATTACTGGGCACTCTGAGAAGGAAAGACAACAGCACTACCAGTAACCCGGCTGAGACCGAAAGTCTACTGGTAGAAACGCACTTCCCAGGTTGCAGAGTAGTTGACAAACAAGAATGGGACGTACAAACAGAAAACTATCATCCGACCGAAAACGAGTGGAAGATAGCGGAGCATATAACGGAACGGACCAAAACAGTCTGGGCAACGAACAGTTTCAACAACTTCAAATCACCAGGACTAGATGGAATATACCCAGCCCTCCTAAAATGGGGAGGAGACAAACTTATCGAACAACTAGCAAGCATACTATGTAGCTGCATCGCCTTTAGATACATTCCACAGAAATGGAGAGAAGTAAAGGTGATCTTTCTACCAAAACCAGGGAAAACTGATTACACAGACCCGAAATCTTTCAGACCCATTAGCCTTACCTCCTTCATGCTAAAAACACTAGAAAGACTATGTGACAGAGAACTGAAGGACACAGCACTTAAAAACATAGGTATTCACCCGAACCAACACGCATACACACAAGGCAAATCGACAGATTCAGCACTGCATGCCGTTGTAAACAACATAGAAACTGCACTAGCAAGGAAAAACTCCTGCCTAGGCACCTTCATCGACATAGAAGGAGCGTTCGACAAGACAAATTTCAGTAGCATTCAACAAGCTCTAAACAGACATCAAACCGAACCATTGATTACAGAATGGATAATGAACATGCTAAGAAAGAGAATCATCAGGCTATCTGAAAACCAAAACCACCAGGCGCTCGTGATGAGAGGATGCCCACAAGGAGGTGTACTCTCGCCACTTCTATGGAACCTGGTAGTAAACGACCTGATAACAAAACTAAATAACAATCATTTCCTAACAATAGGATATGCAGATGATCTAGTAATAATGATCAACGGACTAGTAACAAGCACATTGTGCGACCTTACACAAACAGCTTTGAAAATAGTAGAGAAATGGTGCAAGGAGAATGACCTATCGGTAAATCCAAAAAAGACCGACACCATTCTCTTCACACATAAACGGAAATTGGGTACATACAAAATGCCAACCTTGTTTGGATCCAGACTAACGCTTTCTAAAGAAGTAAAGTACCTAGGAATAACTTTGGACGAAAAACTAAACTGGAATAAACACCTAGAAAACAAACTAAACAAAGCAACAGTCGCCTTCTGGCAATGCCGAAGAATGGTGGGCAAGAAATGGGGACTAGCCCCACACATTATACTGTGGCTGTACAAAATGATAATAATACCAATGATAAGCTACGGAGCTGTAGTATGGTGGCCCCGCACCCAACTTACTACTGCAATCAACAAATTACAGAAAATGCAAAGGCTAGCATGTATAGCAGCGACCGGCTGCATGAGAACAACTCCGACAGCGGCGCTGGAAATCATGCTAGGGCTTCTACCACTACACCTACATATACAAAAAGAAGCAGCCGCAACGGCTACTCGTCTAAAGAATCTAAACTTATGGACCAAATATAAAACACCGCACACGAATATATATGATAATATACTGTCAAGTTGTCCAATGCTGGATGCGGCAATCGACAGAATACCCAAAACTATGATCTTCTGGAAAGAATATGCCATATCATTAACAGAAGACTCAAAAGAAGCACTGAATCAAACGGACCTAAGAATCTACACAGATGGATCAAAAACCAACAAAGGTACAGGATGTGGTGTCTTCTCGGAAGACCTAAATATACACATCTTCAAACCACTCGGAGCACACAACACAGTTTTCCAAGCAGAATGTATGGGAATAATAGAAGCTTGCAACGCAGTGAAACAGCGGCAGCTAAAACACGAAAACATATGTATTCTATCGGACAGCAGGTCAGTGCTACAGGCACTAGGAAGCGATAGATTTACATCTGGGCTCATATACGAATGCCACCAAAGCCTCCTCGAGGTATGCGGAAAAGGCAATAAGGTGACACTGCAATGGATCAAGGGACACAGTAACTCAAGAGGAAACGATGCTGCGGATAAACTAGCCCGTAAGGGCTCAGACACACCGGCATACGGACCCGAACCTATCGTGCCCCTACCCTACTCGCACATAAACAACCAACTTGACAACCACTACAAACAACTACATCAAACACACTGGAAAGAGATAGACACCTGCAGACTAACCAAAGAAATAGTAGTGGAATACAACCACAAACTTACCAAAACACTTCTAAGGACAAAAAGGCCCCAACTACGCAAACTAGTGGGACTGATAACAGGACACAATACACTAAACAAACACCTCTTCAACATGGGCGGAACGAATAGCCCTATGTGCAGAGCATGCATGGAGGCGGAAGAAACCACAAAACACATTCTGCTAGATTGTAAACAGGTAGAAGTATACAGGACAAAACACCTTGGGACTCCAGGCACCCTGCGCGAGGCAGCAGGAAACCTGAAAGCCCTGCTGGCTTTCGTCGAGGAGCTGGGGTGGGTGGAATAGCGCTACCCCCGTTACACGCAAAATAGGCACACTGGATGTCGACTTGCGGAGGAAGGCCCAGTACAACTAACTAACTAACTAACTAAGTAAACATGGAAAAATATAAAAAAAACTGAGTTTTCAGGAAAGCTCGGAAAATGCGGATCGTTTTAACGATCAGTAGTAATAGGCAGGTAGGTTAAAGCTCATATAACTAGCACTTTATCGATTGTATCCTATTTTAAATTAAAGAAATACAGTTATTACAATGAAAAAGGCTTTATTATCTATCTATCTGTATAATCTATATCTATATAGGTCATAAATTTATAAAAAACGTGCATAAAATAAATTTCAATCACAAGTAATTACGCTAATACGAATTAAAATAGAAAATCACTTCAAAAGTATGATCATAAGATAATTACCTGTGCACCGAAATACTGTCAAACGATCACTGCGGCGATCAGTAAACAATAAGCAAAAGTTATATGCTCGGTAATATTTTTAAATTGAGGGTATTCCCCATACATTTTTTTTGATCTTTATAACGATCGGTCATTGTAAATGTTAAGGCCCATAAAGAAAAACGATGAATACTAAGGAAATCGATTCTGAGATATTCGCAAACAAAGATTTTAAATTATTAGTTAATCTCGGTGTATAGGTCTTTAAAAAATCTACACAAGGCGAATATACTTGTCAATAAACGTCCAACATAATTTAAGCACATAATAAAAGCAAAAAGTCAATTATAACTGGGAATGAAAGGGACATTTCATAGGAACAATGGAAGCTGGAGATGCAAATCGAAGTTTTTAATAACATTGCTTTATTTTCAGAGCTCAGAAATCACAATAAATAATTATTGCGTATTTCAATTGCTTGTTTGTTTGATTGTTTCTACTATTTCTTGTTAATTTTCATAATGGGCAGATTTATCGTCATATGACAAACTTATACAACCAACTCTACTATGACGTGTTTGTATATATGTGTGCGTGTAACATGCGCTTAAGTGTATGTCATGTTATTGTATTCGATCTACAGAATCGAAAATGCAATTCCGTTAATTTTATCCCAACGAAAAATGTTGACCCAGCCGTGAATTGAAACCTTACAATATAAGATCAGGCAACCTAACCGTGCTGGTCCGTGCTTATTATCGTGTATATTATTAATTCAAACTATGGTCAATTTCGTCAAAAAAATCCAGCAAAATAATGCGGCGTTCCAAGGTCACCTGTGAATATATAAAAACAACAAACATATAGAGTTACAATGACATTTTATTTAAAAATATACACTCCAAATCTAACCAACACATTGCTCTCCCTATTCCGCCATGCAAGGTCCATTCAAGTAACCACGGTAAAAGCTGGAACGGTGTCGGTCTTATTGTGGTCACTCCAAGATAAATTGTGTGCATTCTTCATGCAGTTTGGACATCAATACTTGTGTATTTTTGTAGGCTCGCCCTGTGCCGATGTCACATTTCGGTTATCGGCTTTCCCAACAATGTGTTTTGTAGCACAGCTGTTGTGGTTTTCAAAAAGAGAGATTACGATCTGTTTAATAATAAACCCTGCTGCAGGATATGTGACAGTTTGTAAGCCATTTAACCATTTGGTATTCCAAATAAAATTATTTTTAGGAAGTGGTGCAGTCAGTGTTTCGTGTTAATAATAATATAAATATGTTTTATTTACAGTTAATAATTATAGAAAAAATAGTATATAAATTACAGAAAAAGTAAATGAAACAGAATTATGCACCTTACAACTTTTAAATAGAAATAGAAATATATGTATTGTCCAAAATTTTGATGGGATATGCGTAAAATTATATCTATCACAATTACCTGCTATTATAACAGATTGACAAATTAACTTATCTTCTAATTTTGTAATTGCTTATAAAAAATGTTATTATTTCACTGGTTTGCCTATAATATCTAAATCAAAGCAATAATAATTCGTAAAGTTCATTGAATGGCCTGAAAAACATTTTTTTAAAATATATAACACGAAAAAATCTAAACAGACCGGATAAGTAGCACTAACAGTAGAAGACAATTAATAAGAATAATTCACCAATAATACAAAAAAATAAAGAAAAAATCTAAAATCGAGGAATAATCAAAAATCCGCCTATAAATACGAAATGTATATAATTTAAAATGTGTAATATTCCTAATTGATTTATTGTAAAAAAATGCAAAAAGTAAAAAAAACATCGATGGAAAAAATGCACTTCAATAATGTCAATATTTTCCTTTACGAGTATATCGTGCGAATTACCCTAGAAGTAAATGCCATATCGTCTCCGCATAAAGTGGTATACATAAAAGCACTACAACGAATGCCGAAAAGATTCCTTAGATTCTCTTAACTTCTTGCAATTATCCCATCCACATTATTGCTATTATCCAAATATAATTATGTTTATTGTCTTCTAAACTTTATATATAAATGTTTAGACATTAGTACATATTTTTTTTAATACATAATATCAAATATCATTATAAAATCCAAAGTACAAAACCAGTGATTACCGAGTCGATATAATGTTTTAGTAAATAGCCGCTTAAGAATAAAAAAATCCTGAAATCGATTTTAAAAGTTTCTGAACGGTTTCACTACGTAATTTATAAAATAGTATTTGATACTTAAAACTATAAATTCAATGAAATAATTATTTTATATTATTTAATTAAAAATATATTAAAAAACTAATTTATTTCAGAACATTATGATGTGACAATTATCATTTAAGTTGTCATAGCATAGAAAATAATACTTTCCTACGAATACAGAATACAGCTGATTATCTGAGAGAAAATATAGCATAATAATATAAAAGTAAATAAAATATTAAAAATGTCAAGATTAATTAATAAAATTAAAATGGAAATTTTCAGTCACCTCAAAAGAATTCGTTGATAATCTCTCTCAATGAAAAATCCTTTAAATGTGGACTTAATCTGGGGTAATTCCCCCGTTTCTACATATAGTTTTAATACTTACGGGTAGCTAAATATATATAATTCCAACCGAGTTTGGATCCATTTTAAAGAATTCCAAAGACGGACAAGGTAGCGTTAAATTATGCATACCTTGGTGAAATGAGAGAGAATTTCCTACTGAGTTTCAACTGTCCTATTTTTTATAATATCAACTTTATGCAATCAAAAACATTCAAAACTTTCAAACTTGATTCAGTACGATCAAGATTAATTAAAATTCTTATGGCTCCTTTGTGGAGAGATAAAATATATTGCCAACTGCGGTCCACTTCGCCTAGAAGGAAATCCCGTAAGGGAGAATTGAATTCGAATTTATTCTTATTTGTATCCCATAGCAATCAGAGATGATCATTAAAACGACGAGCTGAAAATACATTTGTTGTCGATGCTGCACATCTTGAATCTCCTCAAATGAGACTGGAAAGTCCCAGACTTTTAGAGAAGTGTGTGTATGTTCCGCACCACTAACTCCATCCCTCATTCACACAAAAGTTTCTGTCGAGTGGTTAGGCTATTAAGGTCATTAGCCACTCTGAATAAACTGAACTCATCGGCTTCACAGAGTACATACATAATATCCGAGTTAAAATTATATTAAGTCTTTTGTAGCATTCAGACGCCGTAATCTAAGATCTGTTGTTAAGGTCTGTTATTAAAATTTACTTTAAAATTAAAAAAAAAAAACATTTTTAACTGGCTAGAAAAATAATCATCAGATCAGTCCTAACATTTGTTTTGAAAAAAAAAACAGACCATCGATAAAAAACAAAAATATGATACATCTTTTTTCAAATTTGAACACAAAATAATCTGCGTATATTCAATTGTGTGCAGAAGACAACATTTGAAGCCTACAAACTATGAAATGTAAAATGTGTGCAACTATACATAAATGTTTTTGAGATTTTAAGAAAGTGGAATGTTTTTACTTTGGAAAATTATGTCTATTTATCAAATTTGGAATCACAAAGAATTTAAGATCATGCTGTTTTCAGAATTAAACTCTATTAAAAACCGAAAATGCTTAAATACCCCTCATAGGTAGCTACGACAAAAAAGATTAGCAAAAAGGAATAACCAAATTTTATCAGTTCTCGTTTGGCATTTCCTTAGACGTATATTATTAATCCTGCATATTTTTAACCGCGATGTGGTTTCGGCATGCCGGAATGTTCCCTTTATACGTATCACAGCCATAAATCGACCGAATAAAATGACCCGCAAGAAAAATGTCGCGGATTGCCGAAGCATTCTTGGAATTCCTTAAATAATTGCAACATTTAGCAGTGATGAGAATTCAAGATACCTTTTATTACAGATACAAAAAAGCGTTTTTTTATATATTTACATAATTATTAGTGCTAACTATCGCACTTTTCTACAGGCTGATCAAACCTCAGAAATAATACGGGGAGATAGAATGCCATCTATTAGTCTATCTGCAATAAATTATTACTTATCGAAACCTGTACACCATATTCAAAATTTACTTATATATATGTTAATATTAATAAAATAATAAGAGCTAACATCTAAAAATTCTTTTTTTATTATATTATTATTTAATACCGTAAAGGCGCGTTTAGAGCCCTATTTACAATGCGCCGTCGTAATGTTATTCCGCAAAAGTTGCCATATTGAACAAAATAAAAGAAGATTATTCAAATTTAAAAAAATTACGCATTGCGCTTCGTAGTAAAATCCTATTTGCAGTACAAAGTTGAGCAATCTAATTTCCAAATTTAAGGGGACGATATATTTTTTATTTATAAATATAATAGACGTATATGTGAGGTTTAAGACTAGAGGTATTTCAATTTAATTTATTTGTATACACTTTGTGTATTAGTATTTTATATTAGTATGTATATTTATCTTTAATATGTATTTATTGTATTCAGGTATTACTATATATTGGTGTTGGTTTTAATAATAATTTCTTACTACTATTGTTTTTTTTTTTGTATGTTGGTATAACTCTTTGTGCTTGTGTATTTGTATTAGGCAAGAATGAATGTTTTGAACGTTATATCAATAATAATTATATAACCGAACGTCATACATGTCAGCTCGCAATATGCTAAATTAAATATCAGCATCCCTAGATACGGGCGTTCTTGCTCAGTTAGGTATGCGATGAGCTAACAGCTATGGGTTCAACTTGTTTTTCCTGCACGTTTTATTGTACTTTATACCGAATATCATAGCCATTCGTCTGTAAATCATGTTGTTTAAAATAAATAAATAAATAAATAAATATTCTGAAGCGCTTAAAAAATTCAGCATAATAAATTGAAAAAATACAATTATAAATATTTCAACCATTAATTTTATACGAATAATTAGAGGAAGATCTAAATTTTCAAACTTAAATTTTTAAACATAATTGGCTATGCCTTATGAAAAATACGCAAACAATATCTATAAACACGATATATAATGGATTTATGATTTTAGAATCCGGTTTTTCAAACAACGTATCCCTGTCCCAATTTTTAAGTCGCTACGATGCTGAATTTTCTATATGTGTTTTAAATCTTTCAGATTTTATTAGGATTTCAGTAGATATACATTAGGAAAAATACAATAGAAAAAAATAAATCGGAGCAAAACAAAATTTTTGAAATTTGTGACATTTATTCACATTTAATATTTTTTCGAGGACGAGTATTATTGGATTTTAAATGTTGTGGTTGAGTTTAAAATGTAATTATATAAATGTAATCCATTTGTTTATTTCTGAATAAACTCTTTTTTTAATAATAATTATGTGATATTATGATTATTTCTATATCTTTTACAGTATTTTATTTAAACTTTCTTTTAGAGTAAATTCGTTTTTATATTTTTTTATCTTAGTAGTTTTCTAGTGCTGATTATTCTTCGAAATCCTATTGATTATATTTTTTTAAATATTGACTATTATCGTATTTTTTTTTTGTTATTTTTGTTTTTTTTTTTTTGGAACCATACGTACATTTATATACAGTATATGTACATGTTATGAAGATATTAATAATTGTATGATAATAAAAAATTACGCATTCCACAGTATGTACTTTTCTTACAGTTTCTTACAGTTATTATTTAATATCTTACACAACATCGACGACTAATAATAAATGTAATTACTTATGTAAACTTCTGCAATACTGAAAAATATAATGAATAGTCCCCGGATGATATAAGATTAATACACTAAAACCAGATTTGCATATATCACCAATTATTCATCGAATAAAATATGATTTACGGTCACCCAAATGGAGCATTGGCGTTCAGGTCGATGGAAGGAGATGATCTCGAAGATGCGTAGTAATTATGGTCAGCGTTAATTTGTTAACGCGTGTGGGCCGTGTGGGTTATTATTAAAACTTTATATTGCCATTAGAGCGTAAAATATTTGTAAAGCTATTGGATATTGTGGGTCTTCATAACTATATGGCAATGAGAACTATAAATTTGATAGGCGCGTGGGTGTACGATATGGTTATTATGATTACACACCAACGCTCAGTCTTCTAGTGCATTACACTAGAAGACAGAAATGACTGTTTTTATATATAATGAAACAGTTGAAAGAGATTCCTACACTTGGTGAAGAATAATTATTAAAAGTATATTTTTAAAAAGAATAATAATTATTAAAGGCTCATCTGATTTTTAGTTTGTGTTATTATTACATTTTGTCAATTTGGCGCCGGAAGGCGATATGACCATATACCGAATACCGAATATTCTGTAAAAAATCTTGCCGAATAGTTGAATATTCAGTTAAACATTCCTCTATAACTGATATGTCCGTAGCCACGTTAATATAGGTTGTCCTCGTTGTTACCGACGTTAGTATCTTTGGGCGCTGTCAATGTTTGGATGGGTGACCACCTTAGTGTTTGACTGCGCGATGCTACAAATGCCAGCATAGATGTTGTTAATAGGCAACGAAGCGGGCTCCAACAATGCCTTGTGGGTAAAAAAGAAATTTAAATGTTATGTTAATTTACAAATGGTAATCTAAAAACAATGAAGCTATTTTGGTTTGTTTTTATTGATACTTCTCCGCATATTACTCATCTATACTAATATTATGAAAAGGTAAAGTTTGTAACGTTGTAGTAAGTAATCTCTGGATCTACTGAACCAATTTTGAAAATTCTTTTACCAATTGAAAGTTACGTTATTTGTGAGTGTCATAGGCTATATATTAATCCGAAAAATGAAAAGACTTTTACGTGGTAGTCGGATTTCCAAAGTAAGTCGGAAAAAACGGTCGAACAAAAACGTTTCAACTAACGCTGCCTTAACGATGAGAGATATATGATTAGGTTCTTGGGAAAAGTTGTAGAGCTTGATAATGCCTACAGAAAAGTCAGTGACAGCATATGTCTAACTTTAAATTTAAGTCATAAAAAGTAGTTTTCAAATTAAAAAAATAATTTAAATCGTTAGGGTTTGTTTATTGGTCATATTATCAACAATTATGAATTAATATCAAAATAAGTAAATGTATCGTCTCAAGTGTTTAAAACAAAAGACTTTTCCCTTTTACTGCTTATAACTTCACTTTTACTGCATAAATGGATAAAGAGATAAGACACACACAAATAAGACACTCACAATAAGACACTCAGAAATAACGGTAATATAGTCAAATTGGCATGCAAATACATACATACATATGCAGTAAAAATATAACCCTTCTTTTGGCACGGGTCAGCTAATAAGTTATACAGGTTTATTAAACAAAACTTCAATCACATTCAACATTACATCTTTTTTAAAGTATTGGGAAAACGTTTATAGTTGAAACATTTGTAATTATACTGTATGTTTTGGTTATGCTTTGTGTTGTTTAGGCGTTTCCGTTGTCACCCCCATCCCCTCCCGCCCACCCTTACTGTCATTTTTGTAATTGTATGAGAAGTCAATTTTGGAGTCAGAGTCAATTTTGTAGTAGTACGGTGAGAATGGTTTTTTTTAACCTGTTAATGTAATCCACATTTTAGAACTATATTCGTGTTTATTGATAGCGTTACTAGGTTTTGGGAAGTGATCAGACAACAATAGTTATTTATTCTGCCAAGAAACAAAGGTAAAATATTTTAAGATATGCTAAATGGTTTTGATTTTCTCTTTGTGTATAATTTCATAACAATGACATGATTAATTAAAACCTAATTTGTAATATGAAAACATTTCAGCCATACATAATAAACGAGAGGCTTCAGATTCGAAATCGTAAAACCTTCAATAACCAGAAATTTAATACAAAATTTCACCGTGTAATATCGCATTTATACTCGTACCTCGTTGCGCTAGTTACTTATTCGACATAATGTAATAAATACCAAAGTATCTTAAGAGTTAAGACGTAGTAACAGGTAGAAGCACTTCCCGTAAGAGTAATATTAGCATTCTTACCAATGATTATGTTATGACCTCTATATGAATAGTTAGCCAATGACCAAAGTTACAGCGCAAATAAATAATCGAACTGCAATATGGCAAAGAAGATAAAAAAATAGGTATAAATTCGCAAAATTGGCAAAATGAGATCTAAAATGAAAAATCTTTTGTTAATCTCAGGAGGAAAAGAGGTGAGGAACACTATAAATAAATTGTATTCATTCGAAGTTTACTGAAATTCAGCAAATAATCACTTACTTGTCAGAAATCATTTGCAGTGCAGGTGGCTCGAATATGGATTTCTAAACCTTTACCCTTGAGACAACTAAAATTAAGTGGGGTTTTAAAAATATATTCAGAGATATTTAATTATGGTTAAAAAAAAACCTGTCCCCCGCTAACCCCTTCCGCCCGAACCGTCGCCTAGCTTGACCTTATATCCCATTCCCGCCCTTTAATATTAATGTGACAAATGTCATTAATTTCTGTTGTATTTTCTTTATTATGTTCATTGTGTAATTGTACCTACTCATTTATTCTGACCACTACTTTACAAAAGTTGCATTACTTTACACCAGTTATACTATGCACCTCTTACATGCGATTTTACATGACTGCACAATAAACATTTCAAGTGGTAACTCTGTATGTAAAACAAGACAATTAGTTAATATTGACTATCTAATCCGTTGAACAGCTACGAATATTATTTGACAATGGTTCGCTATTGTTTTGTTATGTCGCAGCATGCTTGATTGTATATTAAAAGTTACTTTTAAAATATAATACAAAATTAAAATGACTTTTTTCGTTTCAGGTTTTCATTCTCTCACATATACCCTTGAAATATCTGTTATGCTTGTGCGAACAATCCGTATACTTCTTGAACCTAAGAATGACTTAATATAAAGACATTCACTCTTTTAAATAATGATCTGCTTGTCAATGGCCAAAAAGGACAAGGTTATATCAGGTGAGTGATTTTAAAATCAATAGAAAAAAAACTACCAGGACATGACATCATATATCTATTACTTTTACCTATTACTACGAAGTATCTATTACTACGAAAAGCGATAGACTTTGCTGTCATCTTGATTACGACATTTTGTCTATGGTTCCAAAAAACCACCCCACAGGATGTAACACCATGCTTGATAACTAATGGAGCATAAAGGTGTAAAACCGTTGCTGGTATTTAATAACGAATTTGCAATTCTGACAGAGGTATAAACACTGCATGTCTGGACTTACTGACTACTCTGATATTAGAAACATTTTTGTCGTATTGTAACAACGCCACGACATGACAGCACATGGCCAGCACAACAGCTTGCCATTGCGTAGTGATAATAGATAGAGCTTGGTCAAGTAAATTAGACGCTATATTTTGCGGCTCTAAATGACGACCGAAGTGTAAACTCACATCGACACCAGCTGATTAAAAAACCAAGGGCACATCTTGCGTTAGCCACCCGTCGTCAAAAAGATTGATAAACTACTCCATAAGTGATGCCGATCGGGCGGCGGCGATATACTTTAACAACACATAAAAAAAACTAAACCGATTACCGATGAACGATTTATCGACGTGTCATAATCAAATTTGTTTGCTCGTAAAATGCGCCGCCATTATTCACCGTTTCATAAATAGATCGACGTAATAAATTATCGAGATCAACTTTCGATTTCAACGCGGACATAGCATTTAATTCTCCACCTTCGACCCCAAGTATTATAAATACTTGAGTACTTACATTGATTTAACCCCTCAAATGAATGACGATTAGCTCGGGTTGCCTACGGCAAAATGTTTATAAATTTATATTTACATTTACATTTACATTTACATAGAGCGGGGTTTACTATAGAGCTATAGCATTACTATAGAGCGGATTACTATAAAGCGGCGCACATTTACATTTATATTTACATTTATATAAATTTATATACATTTTGTATACATTTTGACAAGGCATCCCTTAAGGGACGCCTCACATTTGAGGGGTTAAAATACTAACTGCATCTTATTGCGTTTGTGTAATATCTACTATGTTTGAGTGTCAAACCTGTATTCAAGTTCCTTATCGTTTTTCATTTCGTCTATTTATTAATTTTTTCAACCTTTTTTGGGAAAGTGCCGCAACCAGTAAAAGAATTTTCTTTTGCAAAAGAGAGCACTGCGCAGCATTGGTCAGGTAACGACCAAGACCTCATGCAAAGTATATTTCAGTAAGGCAAGTATAATTACTATGTATTCGGAGTTTATATACCAGTTTTTAATATACGTTAGAGAGCACCTCGAAGAAACTGCAATGGAGAATGTTCACTAATTTTTTATTTTTAGCTCTCCGTATTGTCTTCTAAATATAAAAAAATCATGTGAAAAAATTATTTCAATACGTCCATTAGTTTTCGAGATATGGAATTTTAAATATAGATGCGCAACGCTAGTTCTTCCGCCGGCGCTCGCTGCGTGTGACGTCATAGTTCAACACTCGCTCAGTCCGGCGTGCGCCACCGTACGCTTTACAAGGTTTCATTAGAAGATTACGCTAATATATTTTGAAATGTCTATTCCAAATAGTAGAAAATTGTGTTTTGTACCAAATTGTAAAACCACAACCACCAATGAATCAAGAAAGTTGTTTTTTTCTGGTTCCAATGGATGTCAAAATGCGAAAAAACGTTTAGTACATGTGTCCGTTTCATTGTATTCGCAATAAGTCAAATTATTTTAGTAAAATTTTATTAGGAATAATTAGGTATGTAGGTATTAACATTTCACTATTTATATATTACACAAAACTTAAAAGATTTGGTACTTGCGCTGCGTTTGCTAAATTGGTTATTATATGGTATTCGTTAAATTAGATTTTCAAAATAGCTATGTTAAGCGGCAGACAGCTATATTAACTTACTTTTGCATTATTACTACTCGCATTTCGGCGGCCAAAAAAATCACTATTATTCGAAAAATTATGGGCAACCATAAATCCATCTATTTTAGGTAGATTATCCGATTGCCCTTTTTCAAATCCTTCGTCCATTGTACTGCACTTAATTAATTGAATACAATCTATGAACGTAACAGTATAATGCTCGGACGAAACAAAACAAAATGAAATCCATCGACGAGTAGATTTCGTTAATTCATAGCAAAATACACAGTGCAACCGCTGACAACCGGCAGAGCTCTAATAACGAGAGCGCGCGAGCGATCGGAGTGTTGGAAAATGACGTCACACAGTAGCCGGCCGCCCGAGCGCCAAATTCGATATTTACGGGGTTTTAAATGTGTGCAAAACAAAAACTACTTGGTATTTTTTAATGAAACAAAACTAATATATTTGTATACATATAAGCTCTAATATGACGAAGTTTCAAGCGAATTTGCAGACCCAGTAACATTCTCCATTATTGCGGACATTCACTCGCACCATGCCCGCGGTAGCTCCTTTTATGCATACCCGAATACGGCAAAAGCACAGAAAACCTACATATACCTTACCATTGAATTCTTTAATCTACTTTCTACCACTGTTAAACATCTGGAGAACGAAAAATTGAAGAAAAACATCAAAGTGATGCTGATAAACTACCCTTTCTATGATTTGGGCGAATTTGGGAATATAACTTTTTAAATATTTTGCTCATTTAAATGACCTAAAAAAGTAGAGCCTTATTGTCTGGTTTTTTAATTTGATCTTACATTTGTACTTTTAGTTGTTAAATTCATAGCGTAGCTTTAACTTGATTATTTAACATATTACTGGCAGCTTTAGCGATGTATAACTTTCACTACGAATCTAGTCGAATTATTGACTATTTCAATTATTAGGCTTCTATGTGATTATTTATATTCTGACAATCTAGTAGCTAAATTATTGATTACCTATGTATGTTAAGTAAAGAGTAATAACTTGCTACCTAACACAGAAAGAGCCTCCCCGAAGATTGTGCATATTTTAGACTGTCTGGTTTGCGACGATAAACAATCGGGCGTCCCTGGAAACGGTGAGTCTAAACTCACCGGCCAATCCTTTTACCACAGGGGCCAAAGGACACTGTGACAAGATGCCGAGCCAATCTCGTCTGCTGGTGCTACAAAGAGAATCCAACATACGACTGCAGAACTCTGCAGGATAAAGATGTCAACCCCATCAGGACCCCATCAACCCCATCAGGACACACCGGGACCTACAAAATATGAACAAAAAGACCACCCAGGCGGCATATTTTTGGAGAGACGTGTCCTAACCTTGCTCGGATACGTTAACTAACCTAAATTAATTATTTTGGGACGTCCAAGAGCGGATTTTAGCCGTCGATTAAACACGACGAAAATTTAATGCAATGTAAAGATATTAGAGATAAACAAATACACGTTGTATTCTAGCCTTGAATGTGGAACCTGTAGGAGATGAACGAACGGTCATCAGTAGCTCGCACTAGTCTTGCAGTGGTTACCGCAAATGAATTGTTGTATAGCTTGGATTGGTATACTGGGAACTCTAGCGTACCCTCTTCTGCCGATGTCAGAGAAAGGTTGAGGGATAACATCCAGCTGAACTGATCGTTAAGGCACGATGGTTGCTGAGTCTTTTGAACACCGCATAAGACTGATAGGGAAGTACACGTGTACCTCCGTTTTATTACCCATATTGGGCGACTTCAACGAACTGCCAAAATCATGAAATTATATCAACTATCTAATAAAGTAGTCATATCCTCCCAAATCAAATTGGATAGGAGGTTTGTAAATTTCGTAATATGATGAATGTGTGATGGGAGCATTTGTTTAAAGTAGAGTTAAGTTGTTACTCTATAACTTCTTTAAAACAGATTGAAATAAAAATAGGATAAAACGAATTTTCTCGTGTAGTTTGTAGCACCTGACCTTTCGGCGACGTGGCAGCCGCCGTTGTCCAGGGTAGAGAGTCTAGGACAAAAGCGGCCGCACCGTTGCCAAAACGTCGGGTGCTACAAACTTCAAGCGGTAAATTCGTTTTATTCTATTTATAATGTCAAACAACCGTGATAGTCTGCGATTTCATAGAGAATAAGGTTCAATAAATCGGTCGTTTTTGCCGTATCAAAACGTCAATATGGACAAATACTGACATAAGCTGTTGACGATTTGTGATCTTCGCCATCGATTTGTCATCATATTTGTTATGACGACGATAATACTACCATTGATTATAACTATAGGGTATTAGATTACTTGGTATAGTACGTATTAGCAACCCTTCTGCACAAAGCGATATAAAGGTGGCGCTGTGAGCATTGTCCGGCGAAACTAATCGCTATTTATTTGGCCATCTATCATAATATTAATATCTAATGATTATTTATGATGAACTGATAGATTATAAAATTCATTATTTAACCAATGACATCAACAATAACATTCAAATATTACTATCATGTATAGGATTTTTATATAGGCTGATTACGTCACCGACGGCCGACGTCACCGATATAATACGGATTGATTAGAATGACATATATTAGTCTATTCGAACTTAGAATCAGCATATTATTATGTATTGAAGTTTGTATAACAAATTAAAATTGACATCTTAATGTAAATGATACTAAAATAATAAGAATTATGATTTAAAAAACCGTTTGTTTTTGAGTTATTAATTTATTTTGAAATATGATTCCGTATAGGCGTGTTTAGAATTCCATCTATTGGGCTACTGAATATAAGAGATGGTCAATCTATATTTACAACTGTAAGTATCATCCACACGTCGCGTTTCAAATCTTACAAAATCGCAAATCCTATCTTACAAAACTTAGTACTACAATGAGTAATCTAATACATAATCATTGGTAATTTGGTGAATATTAAATGGGGGCTTTAGTGTAAAGTAGAGTTTCATTTATTTTAACAACTTACTTCATTAGATGGGCCGTTTTTCCCGATTATTACTAGCTTTTATTTACCTAACAGTGTTTGCTAGTATATATGTACAAGTATGTTTGTTTAGGATAAATATTGCAAGCTAAATTAGAACCACTTCCTCTTATCTTATGAATTTGAAATTTAACTTGTTGTTCAGTTCCGATGACAAAGCATTCTTATGGTGATCGTGACCTGATTCACACAGGATCGGCCCCCGACGACGCTACTCTTCTGCGCATAGACACACAATATTGCATATAATAGCCCATTTTAAATTTCACCATGAAGTTCAAGTTCAAGTTCAATTTCTTTATTGTGTGAATTATTAAAAAAACATACAATGTTTAAGTAACAAACTGCCCAGAGAGCATACAACATTTCGTTTTAAAAGAAACCATAAAGTAGAAGCTATATAAGGCGCAATCAACAAGCATTAAAACTAAACCCATCAACAATTAAAATAATCAATATCAGAAATGATCAAACGAAAGCAATAATCATCAATAATCAGATAATCAATCAACCTAATTTTTAAAATGTTTTGTCCAGGAAGAATATATACATCGTAGTTATATTTAAATATAAGATACCATATAACTAAAACAATCAATAAAATAATTAATTCAAGCTAAAACAATCAACAAATAAAATAATCAGTATACGCATTACATTAAAATAAAGGGGCTGTAAAAAAAGTCATTTTGTAAAATTTATAAATTCCTCAATAGAGTAAAACGTGTTTGTTGTAAAAATATTCCTTTAAAAGTTTTTCGAACGTTCTGAGGTTGCTATTGTCTTTTATGTTACATGGTAGGCTGTTAAAATTTATTTTATTTATTTATTTATTTATTTAGGTACTTAGGATTAGGTATACAGTTCATTCATAGGTCATGTAATCTTATAATAATCATGTAAATTATTTAATAATTAATATAGGGAGGTTTAACACATCTTACATGACCTTTACTGCCAATAGCACATCTAACTAGGCGATAATTTGGCCCGTCTCTAGATGTGCATATTTGTATGCAATTTTAAGAAATGAAGTGATTTTTTTTTAAATAAATTATTTGGACCCACTACCTGTATATACACATAAATATACCAATTTTATAAAAAATATAGCTATGTAATAAATATATACATTTATAGTTGTAATTTAATAAAATTTAATTAAGAAAAATACATAAGTGATACTAAATAAATTGTCGTGCGTTGCAAAGAAGTTGATCAGATTTTACATATCCCTTATTAAGTATCCATCTATTAAGGTTTGCTTTAAATATTTTTATGTTAGGATAATTTTTCATGTCTTCACTAAGGGAATTATATAATTTTGGCAAATGTTGTCCTGACTGACGGAATTACATAATTGATAATCGCGGACATTCTTGTGTTCAGATTGTTTTGAGTTCGGGCGTGGTCATCTCTAGATTTGTAGAATGCAAGAAGCGCTTGCTTAATGAATAACTGTTTAGCTGATAGCAAATGGGATTGGGAAAATAACAAGGCAGATGGATGACGCCGGTTTTTCCTGTGAATTACTCTCAATAATAATTTCTGCGCTTTTGTCAATCTATCCAGATTATCATTAGTAGTAGCGCCCCATGCCGCGACTCCGTAGGACAAAATACTCTGACACAAGGCCATGTATACCATTCTTATGGTTGTTTTGGACAGAATGTTGCGCAGCCGAAGAAATACATAAACCAGCTTTCTAATTCTCGAACTCAAATTTGCAATCTGATTTTCCCAACATAGCTTCTCATCTACCGTTATGCCTAAGTAGGAGACTGTTGCAGATTTGCTTATTAATTTAGTACATACACATCTATTCTTATCCAAGCATTTGTCGGTATGAATGGCAAGTGTTTGGTTGAGAACCTGGCTGGGGAGAACCTGAGAACCCCGCAAGCTGAAAGTGATAAATTTTGATTTCGCAGCATTTAGCGTTAAAATATGGTTGTCGATCCAAGTTTTAGCCAGTTCCAAGTTACTTTGAGCTATGAAGAATGTATCATTCCAATTATTAGTCGCAGTAAGAAGGACAGTGTCGTCCGCGAAGGATACAATTCTACCATTAACAGGTAATTCGCACAATTCGTTGATGTAGATTAAAAAGAGAATTGGACCCAAAATACTACCTTGAGGGACACCGAATGACACGTTAGTCGCTTCGCTTATTTGTCGACCAATTACTGTGCTCTGAGTCCTCCCGTCTAGGTAACTCCGAACCCATTTTAAGGCCACCCCATCGATTCCGTAGTCAGTTAGTTTTTTTTCGAGGATTACCTGGGAAACTGTGTCAAAAGCCTTTGACAGGTCAAGGAAAGTGGCAATTACCTTTTTTCCTTTGTCTATGTTTTCCACTATATATTGTATGACAGCATTGATGGCCTCACTGGTTCCCCGACCCTGTCTAAAGCCATACTGATTATTAGATAGCAGCTTCTGTGTCTCTAGATATTGTGTTAGTCTATGTTCGAATATTTTTTCATACACTTTAGAAACCACACTGAGGAGGGAGATAGGGCGATAATTTTCTATATCTTCTTTTTTACCACTTTTAAATATTGGTTTTATTATCGCTTTTTTCAGCCATATAATAAATAATAAGGCCCTGAGAATTGGGTACTTTGCCGGGCAGCGTTTAAAACCACGCATGGTAGAATGAAATTAGTCTTGTATCTGGTGTTTTTGTTATGTAAATCTTTAAATTTTACATGACTTTCCTTTTCGGTGTAAAAATCTAATAATAGCCTATATAAGTAAAGTGATGTGAGAGTCATGATATTCAATCTTTTAAAAATAGGTCTACATGTTTCTATATGTTTAGCGTTGGCGATACTCCATAATGCTCTTTTTTGTAGGATAAATAAGGGTTCCCTGTGACAAGCGTAACAGTGGTTGTGGCGTGAAGTGGTTGCTGCACCCATGGTTGGCTCCCAAAGAGGGAACTTCTCAACGGCCAACAGCACAGAAACGAAATTATGTATACGATATCAATTAAGATATCCCGTTTTAAGTTTCCCCGCGACAGGGCTGCTGCGCCCAGGAGTGGCTTCCAATGAGGGAACTCCTCAACGGTCAACAGCACAGAAATTAAATTTTGTATACGCATTCAATTATGATAGTCTATTCTAAGTACCACTATGACATAGCTGCTGCACCCAGGGTTGGATCGCGACATAGCATTTTAATAAAAGCTTGTTTTTAAAAATGTGTTTTTACTGTTAACTTATTCAGTATCAAATTATCTGACAGAAGGTTTGTGATCTTCGCCATCGATTTGTCATCATACATGTCATATCGGCGATAATATTTCCTAGCAAGATTGTCAGCGCGTATTGCCTCGAATATTTTAAGTAAGTCTGTATAGTATACCCTATCGTATTATGGCTATCAAAATATCCGATCAGCCGAGCACGCGTTGAACTCCTAACGATGTAATCGCTCGATATAATAAAGCGATGCCATGTAGGCAAATGTCTCTATTGGAGGTGAGTCCGTTTGGACCGGGCGGTATCAGGGCGAGATGTGGAGTTCATTGCGAGGCAATGGCGGCGATTTGCCAAATGGCCGGTAACGAGACGCGTCCGGGCGGAGGTTTCGCCCGCGGCGCCAAAATCACCGATTTATGAGACACTCCGGACGAGCTATCGAGCGTCGACGATCGAGACGTACAGCCCGCCCATTGTGCGACCTGAACTATGGGAAATAAGTACTGAAATTTTACGGAATGGCCTATTTGAAACCTTACTGGACAGCCCAACAAAAAAAAAATGTGTTCAGGATTCATCTATGTATAATATGTTCTCCGTTTTTTATTCCACCATAACATCTAAACACTTGCAATGACTTAGACGTGTGTAGTATTGTTATAATATTTATGTCATCCCGAGTGCCATACTTTAATTGTCCAAATCCAAATCTTAAAATGTCAATAAATTACGATAAATATATTTTATCTAGTGTGAAATTAAAGGTCTGATAGAGTACATTCCGAAAATATATATCTATAAAGATAAATATATAAACCATAAATATTTTATGAAAAAACCGTAATAAAAACCTTAACTGTCCAAATATCTAGTAAGTAGGTAGCTGCCTAAAAAATCCAAATGTCAATAAATTAACATACATACCGTGTTTCGTGCCAAATGAAGGGTCTGATTGAGCACTATCCGGAAATATACATCTATCTATATGGATAAATATATAAACCATAAATATTTTATAAAAAAACGTAATTAAAATAATTATAAATACAATAGTTCACTTTCTATAATGGCAGTCGTGTTTTTTATTTTTTAAATATATTTACTTGTTAAATTATCGACATTAAGACAGCAATATATTATTTTTTAAATTTTAAATCAATTCATTGGCCGAATATATTTTGTTCCATACGATTAAAATTTTTTTTTTTTTTGGGTTAAAGCGAGTTTACACAGGACTTAACGGTACTTAAAGAAGAAAGAGAAATATACTTGCCACTTTCTTACCTAATAGAATATTACCTAATAAGTTGTTATTGGTATTAAATGAAAATATAAGTTGTTGCTTATATAGAAATCCAAGGTGTGATATTCAAGCATTTCAAGTAAATTAAAAGCAACTTAAATGCTTTCTATTTCTACATCATTTTTATTATTGTACATTTATATATTTGTTATCATATTATATTTTAATTGTCATTTATGTAATTTTTTTACTAATTTTTAAATTTAGGTTTTAATACCTTACTCTATTTTAAGGCAATTAGCAAGAAGCAATTAAAAAAGCAATTATCTGAATACTAGCAAATTGTAGCATCTTTTTTACATATGATTAAATTAAGGTTAAGAACTTTATATTATCATTTTTGCTTTTATATTATCAATTCTATATTACAATTTCCAGCTTGTGGGAGTTAATAATAACAGTGTATAAATTCTCCCAAATTTTCTATATTCTACATTATTGTTTTTTATACTGGTTCATATTTACAACAATTTAAATGTCCACCTTAAAAAAGGGTTTTACCTAGTTAGGCGACGTTAAAATAGAATCACTGGCAACAGTTTCTGGCTTAACATGTTATCATTTTTTGCTACTGGATTTTCGCCTTTGACATTGTAATTGTATATTATTATGTTGTATTTACTGTAGATAATTGTAAATCACTAAATAAAAAAATACTCTTAGCATGACTGTGACTGCTTAGAAAGACCTCCTTGAATTATTGCCTTTTTTTTAATTTCTCACTAAGAATGTATTTATTGTAATCATTGTATTCACTATTATTATGACCAATTCCTATTTTACAAAATCATGGCATAATAAATATAATTTATAAATAAATAATTTAATTTAAAAGGTAACAATTGTTCGCACTCAAATTCGAAAACGCATATAGGAACCTCTAACTTAGTGTTGCAGAATAATCGCTTCATTAATTCTGGTCTCGTAATTTTCAAGACGTTCGAGTGTGCTATAAATTACATGCAGCACCTATAAAGGGTCAAAGCGAAGCCTCCCAGAAGGAGAGTATTGTACTTGCTTTATATTAATGGGCGTTACCCATTTGATCTACGAATGCGAGCTTTTATTAATTACGATCGAGCTTTGTTGTAGCATAGCTATTGCAGGGAAAGGCAATCAGATTTGTCAACAATCGATTGATTTGGAGTGTAAAATTCGATTATGGCTATACGTATATAAAACGTTACATAAAATATTTGAAGATTACGAAAGCTAAGCCTTCCTAAAAAGATTTCATCGAATTTATCATCCAGTCATTGCCGACTACGATATTGTCAACATTTAACATTCATTTGATTATACTCATATCATGTTTTCCCTACATATGAAATGTTACATATTTATTTTCATATCCATTTAAAGATTAACCTATTTGCTACAAAATAACGAAAATAAAATACCTTAGTGTGTATCCACGCTTATGACCAGTTGTTAAACGAACAAGGTAAGTCGCAAACCAAAATTGCTAAAATTATAAAATGCCCGCTCTGTGCAGTACAATCTGCCATCAAACGCTACCATAAGACCAAGTCTCATAACAATAGACAAAGAACAGGTATAATAACACCCAGTAAGTTCACTAAGAGCTACAAGGCAATGTGGGAAGAGGGTGCGGCGGAAGTGGGGCCAGGGGTAAGTCATGTCGCGTCCTTAGGCCCATAGTTACGGCGCTGTGTCCGCTCTTAATATTACTTTTTTGTGGAGATTTAAGAAACGACGCCATATGGTATTC
The DNA here is from genome assembly GCA_944548615.1 of Micropterix aruncella. Lineage (NCBI taxonomy): Eukaryota > Metazoa > Arthropoda > Insecta > Lepidoptera > Micropterigidae > Micropterix > Micropterix aruncella. Next base: position 6,435,837 of record OX155960.1, read on the forward strand.
TCAGAATAAATCGGTAGAATAATACCATCTGCGTCGCCGGGGCACCGTAAATGTGGCCGAGACGATGCTTCAAGAAGAAGACGAGTAATCATATTACGATTTGTAGTAGCCCTTAAGATTTCTGACATCACTTGCTTCGATTTCAATGTTGTTTTAAGAGAAGCTACTATCTGGTGTCCTGTGGAACAGGTCGGAAAAGATTTACCTCGGACCATGGTCCATGAGGACCAGATATTGGTTAGAGAGTCTTTGAAAAATCGGAAGGAAATCTCTTTCGTGCTCGCTGCTGTGTTCTTGCCGCTGCTGCTGCCTTTGTCAACGAAATTGGAAGACCATTTAGTGCCAGAACAGTATGTAGAAGGCTCGCAGATGCCGGCCGAAAAGGCTGCAAAGCAAGGAAAAAGCCATGATTTTCTAAAAAGTATTTCATTTTTGTTGGCTGTCGTTTCTATTGAATCGCTGAAAAGATTTTTATTTATTTTATTTAATATTACTACGGTGGGCTGTAAGAAATTGGAAAAGGATAATTTCAGATTATTATTAATAATATAATCGAGTATACAGTTTGTAATTTCTGTCTCTAGCAACTTGCACGGCTTGCTGAGAGCGTGAGATACAATATGCACTAGCGAATTGGTTTCCTTGCAATAAGGTCATATCGAATTGATATAGATAAAGAACCTCTTTCAAATAATTATAATTACCATTTTAAAACAAGTTTATATGAATACAAGTCACATGTATTTCCATTAGTCTAAAAGCCAGTGATCATTTTAGGATATTTTTTAGCACTTACAGTAATAATCTAGTAATTGGATTGTGGTGGGGATACTAGAAACTAGTCTATTCCATAGCCAAGGTCATGATATGTACAGCCATATGTATTTCTTAGTATCGTTAGACATTCATACATTTATTCGGTAAATTTGGACTGTAGATATATATTACAATTTTAATTTTGTTTTATTTATCTCCCTAGTTTTTTTAAAAAAATACGCTCAACGGCTTTTTGAAGAGATGTAAAAATATATATTTTTTAAATAAAACAGTAAAAATATGTTTAATTGATAATTAACAATAAGAGTAATATTTAGAATTTTTTTATATACTTCTAGTTTGTAATCTTTGAATAAGTAAATAGGCTTCAAACTTAGCTCTTTTTCTTCGAATATACTTAGTTTATTTTGTGCAATAATATATGGACAAGTAATTTGATATCACAAAAAAATATGCCGGACAATATTAAAATCACATCTACTTTTTTAGTATAGACTTTTTTTTTTGAAACACTTTTATTTTTTTTGCAACGTCCCAATAAGTCAAATTTTCTCATTTTTTAAAAATAAAAAAACATATTTTTATTCAGAAATCACACATCATGTATAATATTCATGTACCTATACTAATATTATAAAGAGGCAAAGTTTGTGAGTTTGTGAGGTTGTAGGGAGTAATCTCTGGATCTACTGAACCGATTTTGAAAATTCTTTTACCAATAGAAAGCCACGCTATTTGTGAGTGTCATAAAGAGACCTTTTCGTGGTAGTTGGATTTGCAAAGTAAGTTGGAGAAAAAACGGTCGAATGAAAAGGTTTCTTAAAAACGCTGCCTTAACGATGAGAGATATATAATTCAGTTCTAGACAAAATTTGTAGGGTTTGGAAATGCCTACAAAAAAGTCAGCGACAGGGTATGTCTAACTTTTATATTTAAGTCACAAAAGTAGTTTTTTATATTTAAAAAAATATTTAAATCGTTAGGTCATGTTTATTGGTCATATTATCAACAATTATGTATTCCTATCAAAATAAGTAAATTTATCGTCTCAAGTGTTTGAAACAAAAGACTTTTCCTTTTTACTGCATAAATGGTTAAAGAGATAATACGACATAGGTATGGAACCGCGATCGTATCTCGGGTTGGAACTCCTGAAAGACAATATATTTTGGTACCAAATAATAACATTACATTTAATATAGTATACAGAGAAGTTTTGAATAGTTAAAATACCCATAATTTATTTAATTATAATCATTTCATTTACTCATTTGAAACCCTGTAATGTAGCCAAATTGGCATGCAAATACATACATACCTACATATGCAGTAAAAATATAATCCTCCTTTTGACAGTCAGGAAATAAGTCATAGCACTTTATACTAACCGAACCACGCTCACAATTTCATTACAAGTAAAAATGTTTACCGCCCAACGAAGTGGGAATGGGTCAGCTAGTATATTATAAAATAGAAGTGTAAACGGATGTAATGAATAAAAAACTATAAAAAGTGAATCTTTTTATAATATTCTAATTTCGAAATTACGCCAAAATTCCGGCTCTATTTTTAAGCACGCTTTAGTTTGATACGTAAGAGTTTGGACAGCAAAATTATAATATTATTATTGATATTGTAAATTATTATTAAATTTTGCTTGTTGCCAAACGACTGATGTGGTTCATTGCTCATTTTAAACTGAACATTGTGCAATTATTGTTATAAGCGAAAATAATCAATGTGCCAAATTGGTGATTTTGACGTTCAGACACTGCAATATTTTCTATTTTTTACAGCCTCTATTTGGAAAATAAGGAAAAAACAAAAACACATTAGTCAAAAAACAAGTGCCTTATTTCGACCACTTTTACGTCAGTTATCACATTGGCAATGTTAGCTCCACATTATCCGTTTAATTGTGAGTACAATTGAAGGGGTTTGAGTGAGAAAAAAAACCGTTTTACCTCCCGAGACAGACGCGTACGACTGCGTCTATTTTTGACATCATACTAACATCGTTCTCTGCAAATTTCGACTTTTTGTGCAGGCATTACGTCAAAATGGTTCACTTGGCAGGTGTGCTGCATATGTCCCGCTGCCTCGAATAAACCACTTTGTATGTAAATAGCACTGAGTTCAATGGAAACTAATTTTCCTTGATCAGTATCTTTCATCACAGTTCCTCCTAAACGTTACCCGGAGGCTCAACGACGTACTTCCACTCTGAACTTTACGGGACCTAGATCATTCTTTCCCATCACTCGTTTTCTACTCCCTTGATTTAAGATCAGACTACGGTTTTAATTTCTAAAATCAATTTGTTTATCGATTCCTTTGGGAACAAACCACAAGATGGCATTAAGTATATTATTTTAACAAAAAATATACATTGATCGTTTTTTCTCATGACTCTTCAATTGCTGACTTAACTCGAAACACCTATTGGCCCGTATTCCGTTTCTTGCAGGCTTAAACTAAGCTGATGCTAAAAAATTGGAACTTAAGCACTTTCGTTATATTGTTGGTATTCTGTTTCACCAAAGTTAGGAACCGGTCTTAAATATTTAAATTTTGCAAAGCGTGGTCTTAATTTTGACAGCTCGGACGCCCGCCGTCGACTCGTCAACGCACCCTGTTTGTCGTCACGTTTTCGTTTGTTTTAAAATAGTCATATATACAAGGCAAATATATACATATATCTTATAATATACAAGGCGATAAAATATAATCAAGGCTATTAATCTATGTACAAAAAATATTGACGCATGATTTTCAGGGCTAAATATAGATATTAAAGATTACTAGCTGGGCTAAATGCAATGTAATAAAATAAAATGCAAAATGAAATTAAGAAGGCAATGCTTAGCAAACATCTTTGAAATTGCGAAGAAAAGTCTTAGAAATCGCGAAAGAAATAAAAGCTAAACGGCTGTCAGACGAAGACTGCCCGATTTATACCGTTCTTCGTTAAGACCCCGAACAAGACCCATCCACCAGGATACGTGTAGAAACAGAATGCGGAAAAACGTCTACATGGTGCTTAACGTCAATTTAAGCGACTGATAAGCTCTACATAAGCACGCTCGAGTTAGAACCAATGAAAGGGAATACTAAAACGTCAGTGCAGAATTTAGCGTCGTTTTTGCGCATTTTTAGAACCCAAGTTACGCACCTGCCAGAAACGGATACGGGCCATTTTGGCACATTGGTGATTTTAACATAAAACTGACGATACAAATTTAATATTTCCATATTATCTGAGTTTGGATTTCGTTGTTATTTTTATGCACATCTTTAATATGTTAATTTACACATACGTAAAACTTTCATTATCGGTAGTATCTGGCATTTTTTTATATCATCCTCAAACACGTGTATCGAAACGAAAAACAAGTAAACGATTCCCATTTGTCCGAATTCCAGAAATAAAGCGGCCATAACAGTTAGTCTGCCATCGAAAAGAACACGTTATTGATTTTATTCCCTCGAAGGGTTACATAAAAGTGAGTTAGATGCCCATCGCCTCTATCTCCTGCGGTCTAATCCCTCCGCCTGTAGCACTTAACGACTACAAGCGAGCAGTAATGTCATGTAAACGCGATCGTAATCTGCGTTCGGCGTTTAAGAGTCACATGTAAATGTGATCTAATTTGATGATAAGTATAACATAGGGAGCTGGTAAGCGGACGACAGATCGACGCCGTCATCAGCGCCTGCGCACGACGCTATTAAATTTGTATCGGCGATCACTTTCTACCGCTGCGCTTCCCAACAGTCGACAACAATGTTGTTAAGTATTTAAAGTAGTAAATATTTAAAAGAATTTTAAAACAACGACTGCCGTTACAAAAATTGAACCAATGTATTTAGAATTGTTATAAACAATTTGTTCGCTCTGGAAAGCACGTTTAATTAGAGAATAAATCTCTTCATTTAAAACGATATACATTGAAACACAGTGAAAATTACGGAAGTGAGCCGGGCCAATTAGCCCTGCCTCACTTCCGGATTTCTGAGAGACGCGTCGCAGTGCTGCGGACCGCACTGAAGGTATCTTCAAACGATCGCGGAATAGTTTTTGTCCATCAATTCATTGGGCTCATTCCAGGGTAAAAAAATGACAGGCCTTTAAAATATTGTGGGATAGCGCGTTAGTTCGCAGCAATAAACAACTCAGATCTGTACTAGGGTGGATCGCTTTTGTATGGTGAAAATATATATTATTTATCGAAACATCACTATGCAGGAAATATGGTCTATGGTATGGAGATTATAAGAAAAAAAAAATTAAAAATCAATTTCAATTTCAACAGCAAGAGGGTTGAACTTTCGGAAAAAAATTATAATGTGGATATTTTTGTTAGATGATTTGAGAATAAAAATAATTGTTTTTTCTGTAACATTCTGTAAATATTCATTAATATCCAAAATGATTACTTAATAATGAGTAGCGAATAAAACAACTTACGTACATTGCAGCTCCCCCCCCCCCCCCCCCCTGCCCTGTCGAATCAGTCCGCTAATCGTATAGAGCAGTAATACTACTACAGACAGATATAGTAGCAATTCCAGTTTTCTGAGTCCCATATTAATCTTCTACACCTTCAAAAGACCACATTGAAAAACCCGATCACCCGGTGGCAATACTGCCTACTATCAAAGGGTTAACTGCCATACTAAACTACAGAACGAAAGCTCAAAATAGTCACGAAAACATCTGGTGGTGTCTGCCGACCATATGTAGATAGGTTTGTAGGAAATCGTATGTGATCACGAAACTTCATGCCAGTTTTCAACACCAAACGTGATTACCGTTCACTGTAATTTTGACGGTTTTTAAGGTTTCTTTTATTTTATTTTAAAAATAAGCTAGTAAATGTATCTGAATTGTGTTATTGTACCCGAATGGTTACAAGTATGTATTCTCTAATATATACATTTAAAAGTACTATTGCCTGTTTCCCTGTAACAGAAATCACTTTCACTTGTTACCATAAAAGGCTCGAACACCTAAAATTCATTCCCCTCGCAGCAGTACTTTAACATTGATATATATACCATAGCACATCTTTTCCGCATAGGGAGGTTTTGAAATTCTGGAGAAAGAAAAAACGATACACCCTAACCTGTACCCTGTATCCACTTCGTATAAAAAAATACTGCCTACGACTATACTTGCTGTGAGAAGGAGATGTCCTGAAAAGTATGTCCTTTTTGCAGTATGTCCTGAAAAGACTCCCAAATATAAATAAAAGTTCTGAAGATTATTTTATTTTAAATAGGCCAAATTTTATTATAACAGCCTGATATATTTTATATTTTTTTAAACCTTAAATTTAAGAGTTTGAGATTGAGTTCTATGTAAAATCAATAGGTAGTGTTATTTAACCCTTTGAGGGCCATGTACTTTCAGGTGGAGTATGGAAATTTTTAAAGCATAAACTTAAAGGGCAATGTAATTAACATGTATGCCAAGTTCTGTGATAATTGGTTGAACATTTTTTAATAAATTGATGACTCTGATGCTAGATAAATTGATGACTCTGATAAAGATGCAAAGTTACAACTTTTTCAAAAATTTTATTATTTAACTCAGTAATCATGCGTGCTAAAAACGTATTGAATGAAAAAAATAAATTGGAAAAGTCGCCATTAATATTTTATTTATTTATATAAAATCACCAGAGTTCGTTGGTCATTTGCGATAATTAAAAAACTGCATATTTTAAACAATATATTTTTTCGCTAATATTAGGATTCTGATGTCTCAATAACATGGAAAAATATAATTTATAAATTATTCGTATTCGATAATTTATATATGTATATTATAATAATATGATTTTTTAAATTATGGGACATTTATAAGTTATGGGATTGTCCCATGGTCCTTCCATGGTTAAAAGGAAAATAATTTTATATATTTATTTTATGTTAACTATTTATAGTAGAAATTGAAGTCAATAAAATACTAGAATAAGTTTAGGTTCTTTACATTAAAAAGCAGGAAAAATATTGTATTTCATTGTAAAATATTGTATTGCATACATGTGCTTGTATTTATATAAAATATAATTAAAATGGTATGTAACTAATAGTATATACCTAAATAATATTTTATATACCTAACATAATAACTAATTCCCTCCACGTTTAGGATTCGCTGTATTAATGGATAATGACATTTAAGGAAAGATAAGATGTCTATTAAAATGGAATCATAAATAATTATTTATGACACTAATGGTAATGCCATTCTCCCGCTTGTCGACACGTTACGATATTATGTAAATAAGTAAAGCAGGATCACTCCATCGACCTGACCAGTGGTTCATTACCTTGTCGATGCAGATGATGCATACTTATATTATACTAATCAAGGTGGCTGTTCCGGTAATATTGTCTGTTAATATGGTTTGGTGGTTCCAAACTCAAAACACTTTAAGGTGAATCGTCTTGGTCGCATTACATACAGATTTCATTTCCCATAGGAACCGAAAATATTACCGTATTCCTAATTTGTTTGATACCAAAAAAATGTACAGAAAATTACGTCCCCGGGAAATAAATGTCATGAATTTTCGATGCTTAAAAGGCGTTCATTTTGAATTTCAAACTAAAATAAATTTCACTATTGTCTACGCTTGTGTTAGTAGACAGTGTGAGCGAGTGGGTTTGCTCGCGAGTGACCGCGCCAACATGCTATGAGACAGCGCTATGTATAAGAATGAAATGGATGTCGCTGATAAGCCGCGCGGGCGGTCGCCGCAGCAGAGAATCGCAGTAATGTTTATCAGTGGTAATGTTGCCAAGCACCTAGGCGCAACACTATCGCCTGTCATGTCAATTTGCCTTTGAATAGTTTGTCAACGAGGTGTACCCTACTTACTTACTTTCCAAGTTTAATTGTTAGTTAAGTTAGTTTAGTAGTTAGGTGTACCCTACTTACTTACTTTTTCCAAGTTTAATTGTTGAATTCAAAACCATGAAACGTGCATACCAAAAACACGAATATTGTGGCCCAAAACCAAATAGCAAAAGGAGCAGGGCTATGATGAAACGACATCATGGCGTGGAAATGACGTAAGTACCTTATACCTATCTATTATAATTGTATTTTATACCTATATAATTAGTAGAGAGAGAGAGGCCATTCCTTACCAGTCGACAACAATAGTAGATTAACACAAAGACAACATAGTAGATTAACAAATCTATGTCCTGAAGTAAACTTTGGAACACTGACCTTTTATTTTAGGCGACGTGAAGCCTGGAATAACGATGGGTCTCTTGATAGTATTAGAAATGCGCCTGCGGATATACCCACCCAACATGAAAAGCACGCCAACATAGCAGGTATACAAAATAATGTAAAAACATATACACGTGTACCGAAAATGCACGTGGACGCCAGTACTTCCCAATGTAAGTGTAACATGTCGCATCGTACGTTTTATTAATCACACTGTGTATTCTAATTTCAATAATAAAATTAATCCATTTTATCACGTGCAGCTTATCATATAAATGACCATGGTGAGCCAGTTGAGCACTCTGCAATCGATGAACCAATACTGTGGCCTCAAGCAGACCCAACTTTGGAGCAATTTGTTTTATCAGTGGAACGGGACACATCTAAACCACTCGAAAACCTACATGGATATAGGATTGTCGACATAAACCACGTCATGAACTGGGCCATAAAATTGGGAGAACATAGTCGGATGTGCACTGGATCGGAAATCACATTTATGAAAGAAATCAAGAATGGCTTTCATTCCAAATTCATTTTTCAATGTTTAATTTGTGAACGAGTATTAGAACGAGAAACTGAGAGTGAAAAACAAAGAGCTAATAAATCTTTCGTGTGGGGCACTCTCACTTCTGGGAGCTATTACACCCAAGCAGCTCACATAATCAACATCATGGATGTTCCAACCATGTCGCAGCAGCTGTTTCACAAAACGGAAAAAAAATTAGGAAGGATCTGGGAACAACATCTAGCTGAAGAAATGCTTAAAGCAGGCCAAGAAGAAAAAGCCATCGCTTTAGCGAAAGGGAATGTAAGCGAAAACGGCTTTGCATTTATATCGGTTTATGTTGACGGGGGTTGGTCCAAAAGGTCCTATGGTCATAATTACAATGCAGCATCGGGCATCGTGAGTAGCTAATTTCTAACTTTTAAATTTGGTTTAAAACATTTGTACCAAATGTTTGGTGATGTTATAAATGCGTTCACTTTCAGGGTTGTATTATAGGCAAAGAGACCAAAAAATGCCTACATTTAGGAATCAGGAACAAATATTGCTGTATCTGTGAACATAGCAAAAACAGTCCTAAGCCTCACGACTGTTGCCGAAACTACACTGGGCCTTCCACCGCTATGGAGGCGCAGATTATAGTGCAAGGTTTCCAAGAAAGTGAGGCTCTTCATGGATTGCAATATTTGGAATTTATTGGGGATGGCGACTCTTCAGTCTATGCCAAACTGCAAGAGAATGTATCGTATGGGAGGCAAATTCGTAAAATCGAATGCAAAAACCACATCATTAAAAATTATACAAAAGCTTTATATAAGGTATTTTTTTAACAGAATTATAAAAATGTTTTTTTTTATCAGTTTGCCAATGGTTAGTTGTATTTCAGATTTTAGCTAATACTAAACTACCTTTGCAAGGAAGAAAAATATTGAAACCTAGGGTCAAAAGTCTCAGTAAAGTGGCAAGAAAAATTATCATACAAAATTCAGGAAAAGCAGAGATAATGAGATCTGACCTTCGGAACGGCCTTTGCCATGTATTTGGAGAACATGACAATTGTGCATCATATTATTGTAAATGGAAGAAAGCCAAGGATGACGGTAATTTAGAGGTAGATCTATCCGTGTCTTTATTTGTATGTTCGTGATAAAGAACAAAAAGTATTTTTGTAAAAACGTACATATGCAAAACCTTTTTTTAATAACATGTGATTGTTTTGATTTCATAGTTTCCTCACGATACTAATGTGCTTCCTAACATTAAACAAGAAGCAGTTGTGTGGAGTCTCATACGTGCTGCTAATGAGGCCATCGTTATGAAGGCGGGGAGACTGACTACAGAGACAACAAATGTAGCAGAAAATTTGATGAGTGTATTGGCAAAATTTAATTGTGGCAAACGAATTTGCCTCACCAAGCAAGGATCTTTCCAGCGTAGAGCTCAGCTTGCAGGTTAGTATTGAAATTTAGGTTAAACCTATGTGTCCCGAGTGTATTTTTACTGTTTCTCCCGAGTATTATTTTACTGCTTAATATTTTTACTGTTTACTGTAGAAATCCCTTGTGTATTTTTACTAGTTTCAACAAATTTTAGGTTAGGTAACTCATCGGTGCTCACTAATACTTAATTCTATTAATATAAATGATCTTACTTTATGTTTCAATAATTTTATTGTAGGTCTTTCTCGAAATAGTGGAAATTCTTGGCATTTGGATGCATGGCAGAAGGTATATAAGAATAGCCCGAGTGCTATTCTTAAATCCTACATTCTACGTAAAGAAAAGTCGAGACTGAGGCAACAGAAATACCTATGTACGCCGTCGACTATTCCACTCAAAACCAACAGCCACGACAGACGAACATTATGGTCCTGAGGATGATAATCCCGCTCCAGAATTTTCCCCCGAAGAGATGGCAAAAGAATTGGATGTGGTGTTAAAAAATATGGAGGTAGGTGTTAAAAAAAAAACCTGCCGTGGGATATATTTAATATTATGTATTTTGCAAAAGTAGGTTTATACCTAATTGTTTCAGATGACACAACAAGATATTAAAATAGTAGAAGCTAGCACCAGAGATCAGCATGATAGTGAATTATACAAAACGTACAAGGATAAAAGATTAACCAGCTCACTATTTGGCATGGTAAATAGCATAATTATTTATATATATATATATATAATTATATATATATATATATATATATATATATATATATATATATATATATATATATATATATATATATATATATATATATATATATATATATATATATATATATATATATATATATATATATATATATATATATATATATATATATATATATATATATATATATATATATATATATATATATATATATATATATATATATATATATATATATATATATATATATATATATATATATATATATATATATATATATATATATATATATATATATAAATATATATATATATATGTGTGTATAAATATATATTTTTATACATTTTTAGGTATGTAAACGAAAAACTACGACACCATGTCATGGACACGTTAAAACCATTCTTTATGGTAGTAAATTTTCAACAAGAGCAACCATTGTCGGGCAGCTAAATGAGCCAGTTATACGAGAAAGATTTGCGGTTGAAAATAATAAACAGATACGTAAAGCTGGTCTATATGTAGATAACTTGTGTAATACCAGAAATAATCCTGAGACGAGTACAGGGTGGAAGGGGTCGGTGCATCGATCCCAGTGAAATAATCGAAGCCAGGACAAAAAAAAAAGACTAATTTATCTTGTCTTTCGCAGATTTCACGACAAATGTGGAATTCCGTCCATTTTTATATTTTATATTTTAGAATATATATTTTGTGATGCTATATTTCCCGAACTGTATCATTAAAAAACTGTCTATAGTGTGAATGGAATAATACAAACTGGGTTGTATTTTTTTTGGAATTTTATATAAAATAAACTTGCGATCGCGGGACCGCCGTCAGGAACGAAGTTCTTTACAATTTTACAAATATTACAAGTTTATACAATTGCTATATCGAGCGGTAACGCTTTTTCGTTATTGGGACATTCCATGCAAAAGAGGAAAATGATATTTTAAAATTCAATTAATTATCTTATATAATTCAATATATTTTCACATTTTGTACTTGTATCATCAGCCACAATGAGCTGTCCCACCAGCCACAATGACCTGTCCCACCACTCACAATTATAAATATTTATTTTGTTGCGTCTACGAACGTTAGCAATCTATTTTTTTAAGAGAACAAAAGCATAGAGTATATAATTTACAACATAGAAACAGCTATAAATAGGATAAAAACGATTTTACCGCATGAATTTAGTAGAACCCGTCGTTTCGGCGCTGTTGCAAGAGATGTTGTCCAGGGTAGATTGGGTAGACCGTCCAGGGTAGCAGTCTACCCTGGTCAACGACGCATGCAACAGCGCCAAAACATCGTGTTCTACTAAATTCACGCGGTAAATTCGTTTTTATGCTATTAAAAACAAAAAGAAATGTTACCGTAAAAATATACAGGGGGATATACCGCACCGATTTCATTTTGTGATAAATCGTTCAATTTTCTCTTATAAATCTTTATTGTGATATTTAAAACTAAATATGACTTTCGCAACACTTTTGAATTTTGTTCTTATTTTGACAACATTCTATATTTGAATTTTGTACTTATTCAGTCAACGTAACGACATTTCGTCTGTCGTTTTCGGCGGATTGCACGCCTTGAATAAACTTCGTTCCAAAAAATATATTTATTTCTACCACTATGACCAACCCTTGACTCAAGAAAAGGTTTAAAACGAATTTACCGCGTGAATTTTGTAGCACCCGACGTTTCGGTGACGTTGCAGTCGCCGTTGTCCAGAGTAGATTAAAAGAGCCAGACTGCAACGTCACCGAAACGTCGGGTGCTACAAAATTCATGCGTTAAATTCGTTTTAAACCTTTTTATAATGTCAAACAAACGCGATAGTCTTCAATTTCATAACCCTTGACTCTTTTAGTATTTCACCAGAAGGGTGTTATAGCAACGGTCTTTACTACATAGTAATGTATACAATTACATACCTACAAAGGTTCTTAGTTTCCAAGTCAAGTAATTCCATTTATACCAACAATATATTGGTATCGTCTGGCAGCACTGCTCGGATCAGCCGGTCTAATAATTGTCTAGCGAAATACGCACTTTCGTGGACTGCATAAGAGCGTAATTTAAGTAAAGGTTTGCTGCCGTCCGCAGCACCGCTAGCATGTCTACTAATTGTTTAGCGAAATACGTTCTTTCGTGGACTGCATAAGAGCGTAATTTATGTAAAGGCGAGCTGCCGTTCGCCGCGAGACTGTGTGCGTAGATGAAAATTCGCTATATCTGAACCGAAATTGGTCTGTTTTCCCCATTAATTTCGTAATGCGGTTGATTATCGCGGTGATACGAAGTACATCGAACCGTGTATATGTAAAGTTCCCGGTAAATTTATTTCGTAATTTTTACTGCACTGAGAGAGCTAAAAATCGTATTTTTCTGTTAATATTGCTTACAACGCCATCTATTATCAGAATAGTTTCGTCGGACCGCGACGAATCACCTTAAGATACAAAATTAAGGGGTAATTGCGGAAGCGCCAAATCACGCGAGTTAAGTAATATAAATATAATCATAATTACTTCTTAATTTTGTCGTAGTTTTACAACAAATTACCCTTTGTCTCACTTCGGACAACCAACTTATTGAGCGTACGATACAATCAAAGCTATCGTATAGTTACCACATTAAAATTTGGCGCTAAAATATTTGTTCTACCGATAAAAAAACGACCTCTCTCACTCCCTCTCTCAAAGTGTTTAAAATGAATGGTCACAAATAATATTCCAGCGGCACGCCACCGTTTTTTGGTGGAAACATAACTTTGTACCTTTAAAAAGTGTCTATTCTTTACTGAAAATTCCCATTCTCCTGTCGAAATTACTAATTATTCCACCGCAAAACGTGGACAAAAATAGTCTTTCATAAAGGTTTCATCATTAAAAAACGATTAGGCGAAACCATAGACAACTCCATTTACTAAATTCCGTCGCTGAATCACAAGCTAGACAGACTAGTCTAGGTGCATCGGTTTTGTTAAAAAGATTTTTTTTTTTTTAAAGTTTAAATAACTCTCTCTTTTTTTCTAAAATACACGAAATCAGTAACTACTCTGTACGATTCTCTGATCTAACGCTACGCTTAGTTTCATGCCATTGCTATTTTGCGTTCAGGAGTAATTTGTATTGGCGTTTTGTATAAAGAACTAGCTCTTTAACGGCCCCTTAATAATTTCTAGGGGTAATACGAAATTACCCACAATTTGTTGTAAGGTAATATTTTATTGAGCGTTATTGAAAATCGCCACCATTATACAATATGTGTTATTTCCAAATATACGTTATTGGAATATAAATCCTTTCTCAATAAAAATTATTTACAACATAAACATAAACACAGTAGATTTTTTTTCAATAGTGGATGGACAATATGACACGACATTTTCATCATGTACAAATATTTACGAACATATCTCGCAAATGAAGTTTATTACTGGCCTTCTTAAGAACATCTGCACATAATGCTTGAGCCCAGAATTCGGCAGTTGTATCTGGACCAACGATTACCATGTTAAGAACGGGTCCAACCATAAATCCACCTCCAGTCCTCATTTCCTTATTATTTGGTGGATTCGGAAAAGTTTTCCTTGCTTGATCAACTCAAGTTAAGTTATTTTGTTTACTTTTTCTTGTTTCTGATAAATTTTTTTTGATGACCATGATTATGGCATACCAGTGCCATTTTGTCAATATGATTATACTAACCGATAATAATCATACATATTCCAGGAAAATTATGTTATTGTACCAATCAAGCGTTTACAAAATATACTACTTACTAAAGCATAAATCACGCATAAATTGCTAACACATAAATTTAAATCTCGTATAACACGACATTTAAAGAAAGCTGCTTATTCTGCGGTTTGATAATTCAAAATTACAGGATACATTTTCACAATAACAACCTTATGTCATTTTTTCCATATGTGACTATGTTCGCATTTCATCCACTCATTAGGTACAGATCAATGGATGTAATAATATATTATATACTTAGTAATTGTCCATTGGAAGTTACAATAAATGCACCTCCAGTCCTCATTTTCTTGTTTTTCGGTGGATATGGAAAAGTTTTTTCGGGATCAACTTAAATTAAGTATTATTATTGCATCTTTCCTTTCTCCTGTGTTGATGTTTCACTTGTTTTTTATGTTTTTTATTGATGTTAATGATTGGTTGATGATATACCTGTCTCAATTTGCCCATCTGAATACCGTATTCAATAATAATCAAACAATTTCCAGAAAAAAATATTTAATTTTTCCAAACATGCGTTCACATAATAAATTATTTTCTAACGCATAAAATATAAAACGATAATTTAAAGAATGTTGCTTATTTAAGGTTTGATATGTTACTTCAAAATAATGGGGTGTGATTTCAAAATAACAAACATATGCCATTTTGTCCATGTATGACAATCTTTTTTCAAATATTATTTATTTATTCTAGAAAATGCATAAAAAATTATAAAAAGAAAATAATTCTGCGTCACTCCTAACTAGGCAGCGCCTGTTCCAAGGTAGACACCAATTTTATATAATAGCAATTTTTATATTTAATTTTATGGCAAGATATTATTAAATGTATTGGCTTTATAACTTGAGATCAAAAAGGTCACGAAATTGTTACAGAAGAATAAATAAAAACAACGCATTAATCAATTAAAACAACAAAATAATCGTTAAATAATAAAAGTGGTCGAATATAATAATTAAAGGGTTGCGGGAAAGAAATATCAATGTCAATTATTTATTTTAAGATGAGAAAATATGTTTTTGAGGTATTATTAACAATAAAATTTTGCTTTTAGACACTCAAATGTATTTGGTTTACGGATAAAATATATTTTCTCTTCACTAAAACAAACCCTGGTTGAAAGGTTATATTTTAAGTTAGAAAATATATAAAATCAACCTATGTACAATATATATAAAATTATTCTATGTACTATATATAAAATTAACCTATGTAATATATATATATAAATTTAACCTATGTACTATATATAAATTTAACCTATGTACTATATAAAATTAATCTATGTACTAAATATAAAATTAACCTATGTACTAAATATAAAATTAACCTATGTACTATATATAAAATTAACCTATGTACTATATTTAAAATTTACCTATGCAGGTACTATATATAAAATTTACCTATGTACTATATATATAAAATTTACCTATGTACTATATATAAAATTACCCAATGTACTATATATAAAATTAACCTATATAATATAAATCAAATTAACTTTTGTACTATATATAAAATGTACCTATGTACTTTATATAAAATTTACCTATGTAGGTACTATATATAAAATTTAACTATGTACTATATATAACATTTACCTATGGACTATATATAAAATTTACCTATTATTTTCAATAACGTTTTTTTTAATACCTAAATTTACCTATGTACTATATATAAAATTTACCTATATTCATAAAGTTGAAACAGAGTTTTTCCCCCTAACCCTTCAGTTATAAATAAAATAAAATAAAATACAAACGGAGCTGCCATGGAATTCACCGACCGGAGTCGGGCCCATCATATTACTAATTTTTTTTTACACTTCTGGGGGGTGAGCAGTGGATTCCGGACTTACGAACCGGCTGTGGTAGGTTTAGGACAGCTGTCTTGCCACATGTGAGCGTACACCTTACCATCCATTCACTCCCCGTTCGAAGCCATAGAATTTGAGATGCAGAAATCGCGGTTTTAGATATTTTTTCTAGAAAGGAGTTGATTATTTTCATGGAGAGACCAAGATCTTTAAAAAGGTGAAACAAAGATTTAGCTGGCAGGCCACGAGCGCCTACTTCCACCGCGAAAGTAGATCCTACAATCGAAATCAAAATTACGTAATAAAAATCAAAATCACACTATTCACACTATTATACTTATCTATAGGTTTGTATACTTTGTGCACATTTCCCCTACCCGTAAGGTACATATCAATGATTGCAGTTATATTATATTTTCATTTCGTATTTCACACGTCCCACTCTTAGATTACATGTGTATCATCGTCGATTCTGTCTACGTGACCCACCGCACTGGCCTGGTTACGGCGCGCTTTGTCGCCGCTGCTCAAATTACTATGATCGAAAATTCGGTTCGAAGCGGAAGCATCCACCTCAACTGGCCGATATTTTGGGTTCATCGCGTGTGTCTAATGGCCCCCCGGCGATAGCGGAAGAAAAAAGGAAAAGTCGCGGCGTGTGAATCCACCCGCCCGCCGGATCTCATTATCGCGACCACTTGTAACTTCTCTAGGCGACATCGATCGATGGCCACAGCTTACTCTTAATTGGGTATTAATTGCCGTTGTGCAGTAGGCCGGTGGATCTGATCGGATTAACGATTGCAATTAAGACGGCTACTGTTTTTTGGCCGCCCGCGGTGAAGTAGCTAAATACCGCATCGACTATCATTAATATTTTCGATTCCGAGCTATTTTATTTCTTTTATTTGGCGAATCCACTCAGGAAGCGAAACAGGAATCCACTCACGGAAAAACTAAATGTTTTTGTCTTAATTAAATCACTGACTGCAGAAATTATACCATGGACTTTTTTGACACTATGAGTTTTTTTAAATGATCTTTTAAACACATTTTTTTTATTCACGTTGGGGTCACCATTTTAATCCTTAACCAGGAACATCGGTCTCACAGACTGCTATGGTTTCTTACAAATGCTTCCAGTCCGTCCCCCCGCCCCTCAGCGACCCTCCGCTCGCAGTAGTCTCTATTAGTTCCCGGTGTGTTGGCGCACCCGACGATCGTGTCTATAGGAGCGTCTGTGTTATTGTTTTAGCACTTATTAGTACCGGTCTGTGAGACCTTCTGCGGAGGTACCGATGACCATGACAGACAAACATGAAAAAATAAAGACTTGCAAACTCTGTCTATACACCAATTACATTACATTACATTTACGTCGTGTCCAATTGGTGGCTAAAAACCGCTCTTGGACGTGTCAAAATATTTCTGTTTTAAGTAGTAAGTGTCATTACTACGTTAATCTTTACGTTACATACATATATTAATTTTAAAAAATATACAGTATCTAAGAAACTTTGGAACCTACTAAAAGTAACAATAAGCGCAATACAGGCTATTAATGCGTCAAATGCTCGGATCCTATAAGTTTAGAGTGTTCTATGAAGGTCTGCAAAAAATGTGCTCCGAATACGACATAAGTGTTATTTATAATAAGATAGAAAATACATATAACTGTTATACCTCACTCTTTCCAGTTCATAAGATACCAGGCTTATGATATTGGTACTTAAACAAAATGTTGTTAGGTAGAAGTGTGTTTTATAATCAATAATTCAAAATAGCGGTCCCACAGACCGAAGTTCCCTATTACGTCGTTTAAAATCATGTTCCCAGTAAAGGGTTAACGTTACGGTCCTATGGATCCTCACTGTTAATATATTTTTCTTTAAGGTTGCAATACACTACCGAATCTGCAATTGCATCATATTAAGGCGGTAACACCTATGACGTAATGAAAAATAGAGGCATTGCATGATAGAAGGTTTAATAAGACTGTTTGTCGCGAGATATTGTCGCGCCGATTATATATTTTGGCAAGTGGCAACGATTACTGTTTTAATTACTCCGTCTACTTTATGCCTATGTCTACATTGATTGCCGCTGTGCAAGAGCGGGCTTTATGAATCTGACCCTTACATTTTTACTGTGGCGTACTCGCTACACATATTTATTAGGTAAACCGCTATGTAAGGAAGTAACCTGTAATAGAATCTGAGGAACCGATTTTCAACCACTTCTGATTGTATCAATGTGAAACTTGGAAATTGCGTGTAGTTCTGATGACAATACAATAATATGGTACGATCGAGCTGATCTGATGATGGAGACGGAAGGTAGTCACAGGAACTGCATAACAGAACAAAGTATCAGAGCCGTGTTTGATTTTTAGATAACTTCGGAGTATTTTTTTTTAACGTGTCCAGTGGGCGGGCTGAATTTTTTTTTTTTTTAATTTTGAAACCTAATAGCAACTTAAATATGCTAAATTTAATGCCATTTCATAATATATAAGAATTAATGCTAAATTATTATATCTTCAGTCTCCCCAAGAAGCCTGAAATATGTTCGAATACTTAAAAAATACCCACATTTTAGAGCACAAAATAAAAATTAAAGTTCATCCGATATTGAAATATCCCATCACTAAGGTTAGCACAATACTTCATTAACAAGAAAAAAAAATAGTACACTTCACCAGCTTACTCAAGTGCTACACTGCATCCCCTCCCGCAACTTCTACTTCCGCACGAAACGGGCGCTCGCGACGCACAAGGTCGCGCCTCGTATTCAGTCAGTCTTCGTACTCGTTCGAGTACACTGCGTGCCAGACGCCAGTGCGTGTTACGATTTTGTTTATGTACTAACATGAAGTGTTTATAAAAGTACCAGTGAACATTCAAAATGATAAAAAACACTAGACAATTGACAACATGTCCAATATTTGGAACATTAAGTGACTTAAAAGACAATGTGCTTCCAACTTATGCGGATGTTGTAAAATGTTGTGAGTGGCAAAGACATGAAATCAAATCAAAAAGTGGACAAAATAATCCTTCTTTTACTGATATAGCAAACACAGTGGCGCAAAAACTTATCGAAATTTGGAAAAAATCCTCAATTCCTACTGTGACTTTGGCAAGAATTATTCAAATGATTAAAGCTTTTCATTTGAAATATAAAAATTTGCTAAAACCAATAAAAGACCGCAAAAATACAGCCTCTTATCAAATAAAAGTCGAATCTTTCAAAAAATTAAGCAGTGTTCTTTTCGACATAGCTGCTTGCAAGTGCAAGAAAAATTGTAACTGCGAAAAATCGCGACGAGTCCCCATAATAGAGCAAGCGTTCCTTCAAGACCAGAGATCTGAAAGAAAAATGATAATTGGTAATATAGACATATACACAACAAAGAAGATCGCCAAAACACAAGCGAGGAATGCAAGAGACCTACTTCTTATACCCCTGAAAAGACATGAAAAAGAATGTGAAATGAAGAAAAAAGAGGATTGTATTACAATTTCTTCTTCCGAAAGCTCGGCACTGTCGGCACATTCTGTTTCAGATATGCCTGCTAAGAAGCTAACTAAACCCTGCCGACATTCGATAAAACTACCAGTGCTTTCCAAGATGTGCGATAGATTTGGAATATCGGACAGAGCAGCAGCAGCTATCGCTTCTACTGTTCCCAACGATTATAAAATCGTCACCAAGGAAGACTTGAGTCAAGTGATTGATAAACATAAAGTAAGACGGGAAAGAAAACGATTGCGCAGTAAAATTGTTAAGGAAAGTTCAATTCAAGGATTATTTTTTGATGGACGCAAAGACCGAACCCTAAAAAATACCAAAATAGGTGGAAAATTCTACCGCAGAGTTGTTTTGGAAGAACATCACCATCGTGCAAGAACCAGGTTCTTCTTACGTCGGGCATGTGGTTCCCTGTTCAGGAACAGCAATAAGTGTAGGAAAATCCATATTAAACCAATTTGGAAATAATGCGCTTGAGAACTTAATAGCGATTGGCTGCGATGGTACCAATGTCAACACGGGTAAAAGTGGAGGGGTTATTCGGTTTATAGAAAATAATCTCAAAAGACCTTGCAGTGGTTGATTTGTTTACTTCATGCCAACGAGTTGCCCTTGCGACATATACTGGTTCATCTCGATGGAGCTACAAGCGGACCGCGTGCCTTCTCTGGACCAATTGGTATAGCCCTAAAAGATTGTGAAAAAATCAAAGTAACGCAATACAGTAAACTTGAAGTCGATTTTCCCAACATTTGCCCACAAGATCTGAGCACTGATCAAAAATATTTATATGACATTTGCAGAGCTGTGAATACTGGTGTGTGTCCTTCAGACCTAGCGAACCGTCTACCAGGAACCATGTCACATGCCCGCTGGCTTACGACAGCTAATAGAATTTTTCGTCTCTACATAATAACCGAAGACCCGTCACCTAGCTTAGTAACTTTGGCCACATTTGTGATCAAAGTGTATGCCCCCGCCTGGTTCGCCATAAAGACACACCCGTCGTGCAAAGACGGAGCAAGACATCTATGGAAAATAATTCAATCTTCACGGTACCTACCCCAGGACTTGAAAGTCGTCATTGATCCAGCAATTCAGAGGAATGCCTACTTTGCTCATCCCGAAAATATTATGATCGCAATGATAACAGATGATGACCCAGTTATTAGACAACTTGGCATACGTCGCATCCTGAAGAGTCGAAACAACGCGTGTTCTACATCTGCACCTCGCACGTTTGTAGTACCACAATTAAACTTCGAAGCTGAGTCATACATAGACATGATAAACTGGACAGAGGTGCACTTATCTGCGCCTCCAATTTTACAGAAAATGACCAATGCGGAGATCCATGCGTTACTACATGGCGTCCCAAAACTAGATTTTCCACGTTTCCCGTGCAACACACAAGCTTTGGAACGATGTGTTAAAGCTGTAAGTGAAGCATCATTGAAAGTATCTGGCCAAGAAAACCGCGAAGGCTCCATTCACGCCAAGTTAGCGTCAAAAAAAATAATGCCAAATTTTGAATTTAAGGTGAATTTCAATCTGGAATAAGTAATTTAATTTATGTTTTGAACTGTAATAAAAACTATTTTTGTGTTCTGTAACATTCTATCTTTATAATTCAATATATAATTGCGCTTAAAAAATATTCTTCATTTAAATATCCTGCACCACCTACCATATGAGTTTTGATAATTTTCACTTTTTTTCACAAAACAAAAGCTCTTTGGGGAGACTGAAGACATATGATTAGTTTAATATACTTTTAGAGAGTCGTTTATGGCTATATTTAGCATACATTGGCAGCTATTAGAATTCTAGAAAAACAAAAAAAAAAACCCCATACTATAACGGCCCACACTAGTGTCCAGGCCCTTTTAGGACATATCTCTCCAATAATATGCGGCCTGGATGGCCTTATCGTTTGCTTCTTGTAGATCCTGGTGTGATAGAGGTTGACAGTTGTGGGCAGGAGTATACATTGCTACAAGTCTACGGAATTATCAGCGACAGTTTTACCAGCGATTACCAGAATTACCAGCGACAGAATTACCCGTAAAGTTACGTTTAATCTGTAGCGTCTCTTTGAGCGTGCCGATCTGCGCGCAGATATTCGCCAGACTTATGGCAATCTTATGTTATTAAAAAACTACCCTCTTTGTTGGGACGTTCTCCTGGTTAAAAGCCGCAAGTAGGTGTTACTTTGGAGTCTCTTATTAAGGCCCGTCTGCTATCCTGGAGG
Source organism: Micropterix aruncella (assembly GCA_944548615.1). Lineage (NCBI taxonomy): Eukaryota > Metazoa > Arthropoda > Insecta > Lepidoptera > Micropterigidae > Micropterix > Micropterix aruncella. The sequence goes on from OX155960.1 coordinate 6,457,914, forward strand.
ACGAAGGACGAAAGAAGGACGAAATCTTTTTGACAATCATCAGACCATTTTAATTACGCTTCAGAAACATAAACTATCATCAAAGCGGTTAAAAATAAACTAGATGTCATTAAACGCATAATATTCCGCAGAATGTCCATAGTCGCGTAAGAGACGTCGTATGGAGATAAGGTTTTTTGGATGTAATTACCAAAGTTGATGGTATATTTTTTATTTTTTAAATTTTATTAGATACTTTTATTAGATTTAAAAATGCTTTTTATTGTGTTTATGAAGCATGTAGCAAGGATGCGGTATGAAAAAATATAAGTAATAGTACTTACTGTGGTGCTCTACACTTCTTCAAAACGTACGTAAATTTTAATTCACAGTATTGAAAACACACTACTTCCATTTGTCAACAAGAATAATTTTTTTACAAGCAAGCGGAAGTGATCAATTACACAAAAACAGTGCTGCCAACTTATGATGTAATTCTTAAATTTGCCAGTAGAGCCGAAAAAAAGTTATAGCATTTGTCCCAAGGTAAAACCGTCCCAAGGTACACTTCCTTTCCCTACCTAATGAGAAGTAAATATAAATAAATGTATGGAAAAAAATATTTTAAAATTGTCATAAATGTTTTTTCAGACTCTATTCTACCAAGACTAATTACCAAAAATGTAAGGCGATATTTTTCATGTTATCTGCTTTAGTCTTACTATGATTTTACTAATATTATTGCTCATTCTTAGTGTAGAAAGCTTTAGTGACGTTTTCCGAAAAATGCCTGAGTAATTACCTGTTTTTATATTATATACATCTACATACTATGTTTCTTTAAAGACGCTGCGAAGTGTTCCGCTAACACATCCGCTTCTTCAGCATTGGAAATTTGCATAAGGCAAAGAAATCTATAGACAAATTCCGAATAGAGACAGATAACATCTCGCCAATCACACATTTGACTGACGTTCTACTTACACTAATTACGGCAACGGGTTGAAATCTCGCACTTACTAATTGTCAAGCTTTGAATTTCACACGTTTCACAACCGTTAATGCCATCGCGATCAGCTAGTTCCGCATCGGTGCTGTGCGCTTATGCAGGATCTCAATGTGGTTTGCCATGCGGCATCGGGCACACCAATAAAAACAATGGGGAAAATGTATGTATATCGTGTGTATGCTAGAAAAGTGACTAGTCTAATTCTGAGATCATTGAATTTAAACTGATATTTCCTCCGGTAAGTAAGGCAGGGGTTCCAGATTTATTTGTCTTCTTCCAATTGAGCTGAAATTTAACATGCAGTCATCGTTTGTTCATGGCAAGAGATGAAAAGAGTGTGGTTAAAATTGGTCTACCAGGAGGCGTGCTAGTCATACTTCAGTCTCGAAATATTGGACTCAGAGACTTGAAATTCGGTACACAGATGCGTTCTAGTACCGAAACTACATAGTAAAATTTTACTTAGAATAATCAGCCAATCGATTTTGCATTCTGACTGACAGTCGGGGGAGTACTGTCTCCTATAGAGCGAGAGTAGTTGTTCACCTTATCGCGACTGCTCTTGAAACGACCAATCAGCTACCCGATTCCGGGTGCACAACCGGGAAAAGGATGCCGTGGTCCGCGATAGATTCTTTAAACACCGTTTCACCGCTACGTAAGGGAGAGGACCGCGCAAGCGACCTCCAACCAGTAACGAGTCGGGAGACTGGAGTAATCTGGTTGCAACTGGTAGTAAGGGCGCGAGTGTCAACCCGCCGGCTGACTTACCTGGCGATCTTGCGGTTAGGCTTTGACTTCTTACGGGCATGTGGCGAAACTTGTCTGTGGACTGTTTTGTCATAAGTCTTCTGCGCTCACCTCACGGGAGACTGAACGATACATTTTGTTAAAACTTTCTAAGTGGCAGGTTCGCCCATTTTAGTCGACAGCTCTGGTTGTCTTATAACAGTGGGTTTGAAAGCTACATAAAATCTGCCTAAAACTGTTATCTCCCCCCTAAAATTTGTTTCCTAATGCTTCCGTGCAGCTTGGGTGGATTTAGCCACACTCTATGTCATCTGGCTCGCCTAACTCACGGTTCAACTCCTATCTGGTAGCTTCCTCGAAGAGGTGCTAACCCTGTAATGGCAACTGTGGGATTCTGCCATAACTGTAATTTTGCAGTCGGAGGCGGTTGGGATCATAAGATCGCAAATCGGGAGAATACCTTGGGGGGAATTGGACGATTGGCGATGTGTCCGGTTCGCTATGTATTGAATGCCCAGCCGGAAAGTTATCAACTAGAGCTGTCAAATATAACGGGCGAACCCGTCACCTCAGTAAGTTTTAACGAAATTTATCGTTCTGTCGCCCGTGAGGTGAGCGCAGAAGATTTATGAGACCGTGAGGTGAGCGCAGAAGACAAAGTCTAGCTACGCCACCTGCCCGTCAGAGGCCAACGCCTTACGGCGAGATACCGGAAAAGATACCAGCGGGCAGCCTCGCCCCCTGACTACCAGTTTGGAAGGATATCTCCGTCTGGATATAACGTCGAATAGCCAGGAAGGTCTGGATATATTTGTTATCTATGACAACGGAGGGTAGTTGTCGACCTGACGTCTTCAACCCTTAAATCGATCCGGCAAAGGGCGCTTCGGTCCGAAAGATAATCAAACTGAATTATCACTTACGTCAGGTAGAGGCCGCGCAAGCGACCTCGAACCTGTTACCAGACTAGGGGCCGGAGAAATGCAGCCAAATCTGGTAGTAAGGGCGCGATGTCAGACCGCTGGGATCACGTCCCAGTGCCTCGCGGCAAGGCGTTGGCCTCGTACGGGAGCGTGGGGGAGCTAGACTGTGGACTGTGTAGTCCCTAAAGTCCCTGGGTAATCACCTCACTGCTGAAAGAAGCTAACGGGAGCTAACGGGCCCATGATGAGGTGGCCACGATGACCCATGTGTTCAGAGTCGGTCACACTCACGGGTCAACACCCATCCGATGGCCTCCACGCAAGGGGTGCGAACCTGGGTAGGACACTGGGTCAACCAGTCTCCCCTGGGAATCAAACCTCTGGCGCTCCTGGACGGTCTGCGCACCGAGCGGCGCAAGCCAATCGATTGTGCTCTCCGACTAACAGTCGGGGGAGTCTGGGAACTGCATTGTTTCCTATAGAGCGGGGGTGGTTGTCTACCTTACGGCGACTGCTCTTGAAATGACCATTGGCCATCCGATCCCGGTTTAGAGTCGGGCAAAGGACGCCTTGGTCAGCGACAGAATCGGTGCACACCGTTTCACCGCTTCGTAAGGGAGAGGACCGCGCAAGCGACCTCGAACTCGGAACCAATCGAGAGACCGGAGAAATCTGGTCACAATTGGAAGCAAGGGCGCGAGTGTCGGCCCGCCAGGTAACATACTGGCTATCTCGCGGTAAAGGCGTTGGTCTCTTGCGGGTTGTGGCGTAGCTAGACGTCGGATTTGTAATGTCCAAAGTCTTCTACGCTCACTGCACGGTCGATAGAACGATGAAGCGTTAAAACGTCCTGCGGTGACGGGTTCGCCCGTTGTGGTTGACATCTTAATATGCTGAAAGAAGTGGGGGGCTAAGAAGCCCTTGCTGAGTTGGCAACCCTGAACGAAAACCCATTCTGTTCAGGGTTGGTCACACTCACGGGTCAACACCCATCCGGCGGCCTCCACGCATGAAGTGCGAGCCTAGGCAGGACTCTGGCCTTAGGGCTAGTTTCCTTAGGGCTAGTTTCCTTAGTCAACCTTCTGGCGCTCCTGGACGGTCTGCACTCCGTGCGGCATTGCACTCTTGAAATGACCTTGGGCCACTCGATCCCGCGTGGCACTAGGTCAAAGAACGCCCAGGTCCGCGATAAATTCGAACTGAATTACCGCTGTAATACAACAGGTAGAGGTCGCATAAGCGACTTTGGACCCGAAACCAGTCAGGAGGATGGAGGTATCTTGAAGGTTAATTCCAGGCGGAGATATCCTGCCAAAATGGTAGTCATGGGGCGAGGCTGCCCGCTGGTTACCTTTCCCGGTGCCTCGCCGTAAGGCGTTGGCCTCTGACGAGCAGGTGGCAGATTGTTTTGTCCTAAGTCTTCTGCGCTCACTTCACGAACGAATATTTCTTTAAAAGTTTTTGAGGTGACGGGTTCGCCCGTTGTAGTTGACCACTCTACTACTGCTGAAAGAACGATGCGGGGTTTGCTTCCGTGCGTTCCGGAAGTTCACGGCCAACTGGGTATCCAATTGCGAGGATTTGACGCAGCGGGGCTCTCCCCCTGGGGAAGAAGGCCTCCCCTCTTACCGGTGCTGTCCGTGGGCTGCTTCATCGCCCGAAGTCGCCCGTATTGTATCGTGACGTCCCAACCGCCTGTGGGTGCGTGCCTTTTGCGAGTTCTCCCGGTCTAAATGCCCCCGACGGCGCCCCTGCTGCCGTTTATTGCTGTAAGCCGGTAGCGCACATAGCCACTTGGATACACCGTCAAAAATCATCAGTGCCTCATATAAATAACAAAAATGTAGTAAATAAAAGAAACTTAATTTTTAAAACTTTTTAAATAATATGGTAGTTTGTAAGTAATATGTGAATATTCTTCTGATAAAAAATAAACGGTTCATGGGGTTGCCGAAGGGGGATAGAAACCCGGAGAATCTTCCTCCATGTCTCCGTTCGTTCACCCATCACGCACTACTCCTACGATACGCGTGAGGTTGTCATTGCACGACATCCCGGGCAGATAAAACAACCTACGTCGTTAGAACTGCCCGGGTGGTAAGCGGGGTTTCTTCCTCCGCTGTCACCGCGTAAACATTAATGGCTGAAATAACGATATATATATCGTTATAACAGCCTGGGGTGTAGAGATAATAGTTGCAGATGACAGCTCCGAAGTGCCCTATAACGTAGCGTATACAACGAAAGACTTCCGGTCTAATTGCAGCATCCCACACTGACCGGTCGCATTTATGTGTATTTTGTCAATCTTTAGGACGTAAACACGGTTTTTTCTTCACTTGCTAATGATCCCGTTCTGCGATGTAGAAACAGATCATTAGCGTGAGCCGCGGTGATGCGAGCGCACTTATTGGAACCACAACAATTTCACTTTTATGATTCAAAGAAATCTCAGGATCACGCGTGATTTCGCGCTGTTTGAAATTAAATGACTACTGGGAATTACTAAATGGAAATATAGTTTTACTAACCGGTTATATTTGGCTAAATATACATATTTAGGAGTCCGTATTAATTTATATATTTATTTAAGGATTCATTACTATAAAAGAGAATTTAAAAACCTTAACCTTTTGCTTATTTATTTGATTCTGTCACCCAACTGGGACTAGCCCGTTCTAGGGTGTACAAGACTCTAATATTACAAAAAAAACATGTAAAAGTTTTAGTATAATGCAAATAAAACTAAATTGGCCTAAAATATGATCCTCAAATAAAAAATAAATCTAATAAAATACAACTCCATTATATCATTGGCATTATATGGAATATAACATTCAATTAAATAGAGAATGACAAATAGAATAGTCCTAAAACTAAAATAAAGAGAAAAATAAAGTTACATGTAAGAAAAGAATTAAAAGTCATTAATATTTATTACATGTTAAGTAATATACAATAAAAATACATAGTCAAGTACGTACAATGCGTTGTCAAAACGATATATAACAACAAAGCTACATAATTTTGGTTGTTAGATATCTACGAATTTTTATGTATCTAAATAGTAATAATTATTATATACTGAGTTCCATATATTTCCATTTTACCATATTGCCAAATAACGAATATCATTACAACCCTATTAGAAATGGATTTTGCGTTCCGCTTTACAAGCCCGGAGTCAAAAAAAATATGTACAAATATTATACGACTGTCAAACCATAGCCTATATCAACACATTGTAATAGTTATCATTTATATATACCTAAATTTTATGGGACACATACATAAATAATCTTTTATTTCAAATTTACACAATCTGTTAGTCTGTAACGGAACAATGTCATCGGAAAAATAAAAAATGAAAAAATGCATTGTCATCGGATTTGAGCCAAAATGTAAATTTTCAACTTCATACGATAATATTTGAAGAGTTCCCTCAATTCCTCGTGGATTCCATCATCAGAACACTATTTTGATAAAAAATGGGATTAATCTGTAAGTATGTATGTCCTTTCAAATAAAAAAAGAATTTTACAAATCGGTTCATAGATGGCAGAGTTCTGGGATAACAAATATTAAAAAAAATATTAAAAAAGATACAAACGAATTGATAACCTTTTTTTGAAGTCGGTTAATAAATATCACTAATATTCATTTTAATTCACATGTATGTATATTTAATAATAAATAATACAATTTGAACATACCCGATATAAGCATTAGCCTATGTGTAATGTTGCTGCTCAACTAATCTAAAAGCAACAAGATCTCTAGCTTTTTTTTAAACATATAATATATGGTGCCATAACAATTACAAATTATAACTGGCAATAACTAAATAACTAACTAATAACCACATCACAAAATATTTAAAATAGAATACAGAATTTAATAATCGTGTTAAATAAAATAAAAAGTTACATAATATTAAATACTTGTAGCTATAATAAAAAAATACGATTTGCCAAGGATAATAATAAGAACACTAAAGGTTAATATATAATATTAGAAACTGTCTGAATATATCGTCACTGCAAGGATACAGTGGACCAAGTCTGAACCTTTTCTATACTGATATGTGTGCGTGAGGCCTTAGTTTTAGACCCAGAAACATGATCGTCATAGGCGATGAGTTGACTTCTTTTCGATCATTTTTTGTAACCCTCTCTAGCATCCGCGTTCAATGCCGAACAAAAAGTGCACACCAATAAAATACAGATTGGTCTAATCCGTTTATTTATTATATCTGGAGTTGTGAATTAGGCAACAGTGACGGCAAAGGTAGCGTCCGTCTGCCAAGGCTGTTTAAACCCGCGAATCATCTGAACCGAAATTACAGATCAGCTTAGATGTTACGTCAAGTGTGCCGCGGTTTCGGCTACACTGAGGAAATGTAATATTTAGATAAATCAGGAAATATCTGGTTCTTAGACGGTATCACATACTTTCCTATTTTTTTCCATGCTAAAGCGACAAAATACGTTGGTGTTTTAGGTATTGGCTATATAATAAGCGCGATAATTTATTTGCATACGGCTTCGAAACTATTTTGTTTTCATTATAAATAGGATAGAAAACGAATTTACCGCGTGAAATTTGTAGGACCCGACGTTTCGGTGACGTTGCAGCCGCCGTTGTCAAGGGTAAACTGAAGAGCTGTCAGTCCGTTGTTTTGCGGGTAGGCCGCAAACCGCTGCCGCCACTGCGTAGGTTATAACGGTGGTGGGGGGCCGGGCTCGGAGCGCGGGAATTTTTAAAATCCGTCTTGCACACAACACTCACTGTATCCTGTTTTACGTCTTTGCGTTCGGCGTTCGGCGGCGGGAACATTTTAAGAAGAGGGTTCCACGTAGAAGAGAGTTTGTAGCCGTCATCTCTATTGAAGTTCGGAGTTCTTCTTATTTCAATGGCTTCCCGGATCATGCGAGGAAAGTAGAATTGTTCCTTCGATAGAACAATGGGATTTTGAAACTGCATCCAGTGGTTACTTCCGCTATCCAATATATGTTCGCAGATCGCCGATTTTTCTCGCTGAACGTTTTTAACAGCTTTGATGTGTTCTGTCAGTCGCGTGGCTATGGGCCGTTTCGTTTGTCCAACGTAGGCTAGACCGCAGCTGCATTCGACTTTATACACACCCGGGGTTTGCAGTGGTATTACATCCTTTACAGGCCTCAAAAATCGAGCTATATTTTGGGTCGGTTTGAAGATCGTTTTTATATCGAATCTGTTTAGCATCTTACTTATTCGATCTGTCACGCCCTTGACGTATGGTAAGAATGCTCTTGATCTGCTCGGTTTTTGAGTTTCGTCCGTATTAGATCGTGTGCGTGTCTCGTGATATTTTCCGTATCCATTTTTCCTAAGGACATCATTGACATGTTCCATCTCCTTCGGAAAATGCTCAGTGTCGCATAGATCGCGTGCTCGATTCACGAGCGACGTTTGCACTGAACGTAGATGGTAGGGATGATGGTGTGAGCTTGCATGCAAATATCTGTCCGTATGTGTGGGCTTCCGATATACCGTATGTCCGAGAGTATTGTCACTTCTCCTCGTCACTTTGACATCCAAAAATGGTAAGGAGCCATCCTTCTCTACTTCATAGGTGAAACTGATTTTTGGGTGTATGGAGTTTAGATGACCCAGGAATTCTTTCACCGTTTGAATGTTGCCTTTCAGGATGCAGAAGGTATCATCCACGTAGCGAAGCCAGAGAATGGGTTTAATTTTGGAGGTTTTTATGGCTAATTCCTCAAAATATTCCATATATAGGTCACTAACTATCGGCGATACGGGGCATCCCATTGCTACTCCGTCGATTTGTTTGTAATAATCGCCGTTCCATAGAAAGTAGCAGGATGTCAGGCAATGTTGAAGCATGTCGGCGTAGCTAATAGGGAGGTCCTCAGACCTTAGTTTATCTCTCACCACCGTAAGACACTCCGAAATGGGCAAATTCGTAAATAAAGATTCGACGTCAAAGCTCACCATTATTTCGTCTTCGGCCAGTTTTAAGCTTCTAATAATGCTTACGAAATGTCGCGAGTCTTTCACGTAAGACGTCGTTTTGCCCGTAAGCGGTTGGAGGACACCAGCCAAGTGTTTTGACAGAGGATATGTGGGGCTGTCGATTTGGCTCACAATCGGTCTCAATGGTGCATTATCCTTATGGATTTTAGGTAAGCCATATAATTTCGGTGGCTGTACGTTACGTGGTTTAGTGAGATAAGCTATTTCTGGGAGGGAAGTGACAGATTTATCGATTAAAACTCTCGTTTGCCTGGTAATTCTGCTCGTGGGATTGTAATTCACCTTCTCGTAAGTGTTGGCGTCTTCTAAGAGCGTCCCAATTTTCCGCTCGTAGTCCACAGTATCGAGTATCACGGTTGCGTTGCCTTTATCGGCCCGCAACACAACTACGTCCTTATTATCCCGCAGAGATTTTAAGCTTTTTCTTTGGGCGGCTGTGGTGTTCGACTGTGGGAGCTTGGCCTTGCGTACAAAGACAGCCACATCCTGTCGCAGTAAGTCGGCCTCTGGCGCAGGGATCTTGTTACGAGAGATGACTTCTTCAATGCCACCGATAATACTTTCCACAGGCAAACGGTTCGGTGTCGGTACATAATTTAATCCCCTGCTAAGAATTTCTGTCGTCGGCTGGTCAATGTCAATTTTCGAAAGATTAATGACAGTACTTACAGCGTATTTCGGTACCTCCTTGCGGGAATGCCCTGCGTTTGCCAGGCGCAGAAACTTGGCATTATGCGACTCCTCACATAGCACCGTGGTACGTTCCGATTGGCTGAAGGAAACTCTGTCGCACTTGTGAAAATCCTCGCCACTTAATACGCTGCTTAATTCTAGATGAAGAAATAATAACTCTTTTTGCACATTATCGAGTTTGTACCGATTGTTTTGAATCAACTTTCGAAGCAATTTGACACTGGCGACACGGAGAATGTCTGTAGATCCTGGGATATCTTTTCGTGGATGAATCCGCACACAATTCGGAATTGAATTACTATCACGACACTGTTTCAAGAACACTAACGATGACAAAATTCGCGCGCGTTTTTTCCGCAAACGTTCGAACTGACGCACTTTATACGAAACTTCCTCTCCGTAGAGGCTCGTAATATGAAATCGAAGACTATCGCGGTTGTTTGACATTATAAATAGGATAGAAAACGAATTTACCGCGTGAAATTTGTAGGACCCGACGTTTCGGTGACGTTGCAGCCGCCGTTGTCAAGGGTAAACTGAAGAGCTGTCAGTCCGTTGTTTTGCGGGTAGGCCGCAAACCGCTGCCGCCACTGCGTAGGTTATAACGGTGGTGGGGGGCCGGGCTCGGAGCGCGGGAATTTTTAAAATCCGTCTTGCACACAACACTCACTGTATCCTGTTTTACGTCTTTGCGTTCGGCGTTCGGCGGCGGGAACATTTTAAGAAGAGGGTTCCACGTAGAAGAGAGTTTGTAGCCGTCATCTCTATTGAAGTTCGGAGTTCTTCTTATTTCAATGGCTTCCCGGATCATGCGAGGAAAGTAGAATTGTTCCTTCGATAGAACAATGGGATTTTGAAACTGCATCCAGTGGTTACTTCCGCTATCCAATATATGTTCGCAGATCGCCGATTTTTCTCGCTGAACGTTTTTAACAGCTTTGATGTGTTCTGTCAGTCGCGTGGCTATGGGCCGTTTCGTTTGTCCAACGTAGGCTAGACCGCAGCTGCATTCGACCCCGGGTGTGTATAAAGTCGAATGCAGCTGCGGTCTAGCCTACGTTGGACAAACGAAACGGCCCATAGCCACGCGACTGACAGAACACATCAAAGCTGTTAAAAACGTTCAGCGAGAAAAATCGGCGATCTGCGAACATATATTGGATAGCGGAAGTAACCACTGGATGCAGTTTCAAAATCCCATTGTTCTATCGAAGGAACAATTCTACTTTCCTCGCATGATCCGGGAAGCCATTGAAATAAGAAGAACTCCGAACTTCAATAGAGATGACGGCTACAAACTCTCTTCTACGTGGAACCCTCTTCTTAAAATGTTCCCGCCGCCGAACGCCGAACGCAAAGACGTAAAACAGGATACAGTGAGTGTTGTGTGCAAGACGGATTTTAAAAATTCCCGCGCTCCGAGCCCGGCCCCCCACCACCGTTATAACCTACGCAGTGGCGGCAGCGGTTTGCGGCCTACCCGCAAAACAACGGACTGACAGCTCTTCAGTTTACCCTTGACAACGGCGGCTGCAACGTCACCGAAACGTCGGGTCCTACAAATTTCACGCGGTAAATTCGTTTTCTATCCTATTTATAATGTCAAACAACCGCGATAGTCTTCGATTTCATATTTTGTTTTCTTTTTTCCGATTGAACTGTTTTTTTATTGGCAATAAGAATTGAAAATTTGAGGTTCAATTCTCAAATTCTTCACGTTTTACCACAATTTTAAACTTTTATTAATAAACTCGTAAACTACTAAGGATATAAAGAAACCTAAATGGAATTTAGAGGCATTATTCTCAGAATTCTAATACAGTTATCTCCTTTCCAACATTAATAATAACAGACCTACTAAGTAATTAATGTTCATATCATAACATTTTTAATTCAAAACCCGCTAAAGATATTGAAAAGTAACCTACGCAAGGATTATCGGCAATATCCTCAGAATTCTAAGTCACATTTATATACTTTTTTAGGGTACTATAAACGGAGTTATGATTTAGGAAAATAATAAAATGACGCCGCTTTAAAATACAATTTCTAATATCTCTCATCAGATTTCCCAATTTTGGAATTAGGATGAACTATTTGGAATTAGGATGAACTATACATAATTTAGTCCTAATTGGTGGGGTAGTTTTAGGGGTACAGTGAGACAAAGCCGCACACACATACACACACAACACACACACACACACACACACACATACAAACACACCCTAACACACACACACGCACACACACACACACACATACACAAACATAGTAGACATACTGATCGTTAAAATACTTTTGGCAGATATACGGGTCGAAGTCAATGCGGTCGTAGAAAAATAAACAAATATGAAGATTTTAAATTAAAATATCATTATCAGAACATTGAATACGTTATAACTCCTTTATTATTAATGCTAAAATGAGAAACAAACGTTTCTTCGAATCCTGAGAATAGTGCATCTACTCTACTTCTTAATATTTTTTTTGAAACTAGAAAAGCGCGAATGTCATTACCGATTAAAAATTAGTTGAACCAAAAAAAAAACTAAAAATCAAATGCAAAAAATTATCGAACTTATTGAATAGTCAATACAATGCGTCGGTGATTTATACAGCGACGCATTGTATGTTACTTCATCAAGACGAAATTTAGGAATGTATATGATAGAGTGTATCAAACAGATTTAATTTTGTTACTAATAAAAATAATTATTGTGTAAAGATATAAGAATTATTGTGTAAAAGCAACAAATTATCCAGGTAAAATTTTTTTTAAACATGTTTACTCCTCGAAATAAATAATACGTAGGCACAGAGTGGCTAGTTGGTACCATAGTCAATGCGTTGAATGTAGGAGTAAAGTTAGTTTTTTTATTTTGTGAATAATGATAATTGTTACCATGTCATCGGAATTGAGCCAATGGAAACCATGAAATGGCCTATATACATAAATATTTATTTAAATGTATGTATTCTCGGAATGGATAACTTCTCGGTATGGAAGGGCTAATCGGCCCCATAATCGACAAATTGAAATTCGGAATACAGAACGCTTTTCCGAATGTGGTTTTTGGTAATGAAATGGACTCTGAAATCAGCTATAATTGGGGTATGGAAAGGCTCATTTCTAATCCGTACCGTTATAATATATAAATTTAACAAATACCTTTATTTAAATTAGCAGAGTGTGCCCTAATCCTAATAATAACTTTACCGGCGGATCTTCAAACTTTTAAAATTTCGTAGGTGATAAACAGTTAATTATAATCGGAAATTAAATATCCATTAAGGATATAATTTAATATCCGCTAACACAAAGAATATGTTGTGGCAATCTCCAATACAATAGCTATGTACAATTATTTTGATATAATTGTTATTAATAAAATAGTTATGTACAATTATTTCGATATAATACGAGATGTTATTGATTTATTGCAAAAATAGATGCTTCCGAAGTTCGGTAAAATAATGCAGATAAAAACAATATAAATAAATAAATAAAATATTAAAACAAAACAGATCAAACTATAGTTTAAACAAATTAAACACTATTGTAAATTCCTTTCCTGTCCCAGAATGCCTAAATACCAATAGCCATTTATTAATTCTAGCTTTAAAACTATCAATATTTTCTATTATCTTAACTGGTTCCTTAAATTTATTATTCTTCCGGGGTGCAATGTACCAACCCTGTCTTTGTGCGAACGTCATTCTTGCCTGTTCTTGGGTTCGTCCGCTGCCGGCCGGCTCATCGGTTTTATTTATGGAATTAATATTCAGATGAAATCATTCCTTTGCTACTTGCCGGGAGAGTCTTAGGGTGGCACGAACATTTTTTTCTATAAATGTGTGAAAGGTTGGTCCTCGAATTTGGATACCATTCACAACTATTTCTTCTACCAAAGAGAAATATTTTTTTACACGACTGCCCAAAAAGGAAGATTATGTGTTTAGGATTCATCTATGTATGTTTTCCAGTTTTATTCCATCATAAATTCTAAATGCTTAAACCGATTTAGAAGTTTGTCATATTGTTAGATTCGTTTTGTCCTTCCGGGTGTCATATGGTAGGTACATGACGCGACCCATTGCTCTCATATAAGGAGAAACTAGCGTATTTAATATAAATCGCCATGTTAGGCGGTGCGTGTTGACATTCATCATTTAACAGGTTAGTTTTTTTCGTTCTTCCTCTTCGCGGCCATCAGAAATACATCAGGTAGGCCTAGTAAAGAAGAAAAGTATTTGGAAAATTAATTTAGCAAAATAAATTATATAATATGTTTAATTATTACACTCCACAAAATATTACCGATTTTTAAACAACCGTTTCTTACTAATTCTTTTCAATCCAACATGTTGGAAAATTATAAAACTCGGCAAAGTTATACTCTGAAAAAAATCAGTATGTCAGTCAATCATGAAACCGTGATTTTTTATTCCACTATAACTTCTAAACGCTTGAACCGATTTAGAAGTGTGTGATATTGTTAGAATCGTTATTTCATTCCAAGTGTCATAGGGTACCTTAACTATCCAAATATAACTAAAGTGTCCAAATGTCAATGAATACTTTCCCAAATGTCCAAATGTTAACAAATAAACATATATAATATGTCGTGTTTAGCGTCAAATGAAAGATTTGATTGAGTATATTATATATAATCAATCATATATAATACATAAACCACAAATATTTTTTAAAAAACCCTAACAAAAATTATTATAAATACAATAGTTTACTTTCTGTAAGGGCAGTCGTGTTTTTATTACGTTTAGTATATTTACTTGTTTTCTTTGTTTGTAATGTTTACTTCTCCCAAAGAGAAGTAATTTTAGTTTTTTTTTATGTCGGCTCTTTTATTTTTATCATTATTATTTATTCTGGATAGGAAGCTTTGCTGATAAGTCTAGATCAGATTTTGTAAAGCTAAACAATATTAAAAATATAATATAAACAATAATAACAAGTTTTTAGGTTCAAATCAGAGGTTTAATAACAAGTTTTTATGTACAAATCAGAGTTTTTAGGTAAAATTAGATAAAATAGCAACTTAAGAAAGTACCTTATTCGAACCGCGAGCATCTCAATTTGATAGAGCCAGCGAGTGTTAGGCTCAACCATGCAAACCAGTCACGATTCATTCCATCACATTCGTCACCTTTACCGGATAGAGCTCTAACTACGTATGCTGGATTATTAGAGTTGCGGAGCAATGCAACGCCTTCCCCCAACAGGAGACGCGATCGGGCGATGGGTCATGAACCGAAGGCGAGTGATTCGGTACAAATATCGACATTCATCGCGTTTATATCGATAGTTGGCGAATCGTTTTAGTTTGATCGATAGCCGGTCACGTTCCACGCACGCCCAGCGTCTTGCCTGTAATATTTTCACCGTCATTTTATCGGCATATCCGCAGCGGAATCTCAAAGATGCCCGGCCCAGCCGCGACTATCGATAGAGGTTCCCACGATTTTTAGCGTTTTAGTGACAGAGCTGGCAGAGCGTGCAATAAGGAAATGGGAGAGTGGCGATTATGACTATATAAAGGAAACAAAAAGACCGTTTGATTACGACGTATCCGACTGCAGTCACCCTTTTGAACCGTAGCAAGCGAAGTGTTTGACGAATGACCCTATACGCTGAGTGACTTTTTAAAGAGGGGTCATCCTATCGCATAAACAAAATAAAAGATACACGTTTTTTTTAGAAAATCAAATGTTCCTCGTAGCAGTCCTAGCTTATCGAGAAACACAGTATAGCATCCGTTTTACAAAGCGTTTCTAGATAGATTATACAAGGAGAAATATATATATTTTTTTAACCACTCTACCTTTGGTTTAATATTCAAAAAGTAGGTGAAAATCATTGTTTTTTTTTTAAATAGATTTCTCAATAAAAATACTTGTTAACAATATACCAAAAAATGATTTTACAGACCCATTAATGACCCTATCTTGTATTTAGAATCGTAAGAAGAATTCTACCTGTCACATACTCTTTTTTGGTTCTGGCTTTTTTTTGTTTTTTTTTAGGTACCTGAATGTACGTGTGACGTTTTTTTGCTCTCGGGCAATAATATAGCGGGCGTATCACGTACGTTCGTATAGGTCGGGCCTTAAGACATGTTACGACTTATTGGGTATAAGGTTATAAATATTTGTCGACACCTGTTTTAAATAGGTAAGGATATGATAAAAAAAAAAACACTTTTTAACTTTTTCACTGATTTTGCCACTTAATTCTTGTAGTATTTAGGAGTTTAATAAATTATTGCTTTAATCAGAATGTAACTTATATCGTTATTTACATATCGGTAATTTAAAGTAACGTAATTCGTAATTTTTGAGCAAATGTAATCCCGCTGGGTTTACATAATAGGATCACGTATACATATTGGCGCCAGTAACATCGAAAATTATACATAAAATATTTTATTGTACTAAATCATACAAATTATGAAGTTGGAGCACAGATATGGTACATAAAAGTGTAATTAAATATTCGACTATGCGGCCAGACGTTTGCCGAATATTTCGTATTCAGTATATGGCCAAATCGCCATTTGGCGAATTACTCTACTCAAACTAAATTTCAGATTTACTCTTAAAATAATAATTAATCCATGGATATAAAATATAATTCCAATAATAATCCAAATATCGTAAATGTTAGTAGTGGTATGAAATAGTCAATAATCAGGAACTTCTTGGTTTCAGGAATTATCCATCGTGAAATGTCAATCTAAAGATTGACAATCTAAGGAAATATGTCAATCTAAAGAAAGGTAATCGGTGTTCAAAAATTTAGGGATTCAAATAAAAATAAATAAAATTAAAGTAGAATCTATGTACATTAAACAATTGCTTATAACTAATAAGGGACCACGTATTCGATTTTTAGTGAAATATTGCTTATTACACCGAGAAAAATAGTTTATACTAGTCGTAATGGTAAAACGGAAATTGCTAGACTTATTGCATCCCACACGTAAATCTGCATATTACTCCGTTTTTACATAAGAAAACTCATTAATAGTAAAAAAAAAATCGATTAAACGAAAACGCCTTACACGTAATATTATAACAGTAACAACATTGCACTGATGGCAAAACATTGTAATGCGGAAACGCCTGTATTAATAATGCCTCTGCAGGGCTAAATGTCTCAGTCGTCATTAGTAATAAAGAAAAAAATATACGTCCAAATGCAAACGATAGTCCAGACGGTATATACTTATGTAATAACATCGTAATGACACGGCTACATTCTACCAAGACCACTGACCGCTCTTGGAGTTTTTAGCAGTCAGAATGCTCCAGACAATACTCGTATACCACTGCCAAAAACACAACTTCGGCAACCACGTTTGACACGCCGGCAATGGTCTTAAACAATCATGTTTACTACATTATTAGACATTGCGTAATGTCTTTGTGAAGCCGTGATCGTTATTTTAGGAGCCCATCTACAATATTTTTGAAATTACAATTTTATTTTTTAAATTGTTACTTTATTAAAATTGTTACTCTATAAACTATTTATTAAATTGTTATTCAAATGTTACCAATCCCGCCTAACTGGATGAAAGGCTTGTACTAAGGCAAGTAAACCTTTCATTTATTTCTACTTCTGTATACTTGTAATAAAAATAAAATTTGATAAAATAAAAGTAAAAATAAAGGATTCAACGGACTTGAGATCAACTCAGTAACATTTATTTCACTATAAATTCTCTGCCGGTAATCCATGACTACTAATATTATTCTACAAAATAGCCTAATGTGGTATCTCAAGGTAATCTGGAATACTGGGTTAGCTTTGTTCCCACATAAATGTGAAGGTAGATCAGAAAAATCTAATTTTATTTTTCAGCTTATTTCGTTTCGTTTTTGTTTTAAGTTTTAAAATTAGTTTTTTTTTAAATAATTGAAAGTGGACTCGGCACTGAAACTGAAAATTTCAATGGTAGTGTTAAGCCCGTATATGTGCTGGCTTACCTATTTCGAACACGTAATTTAAAAAGGATTTTTAAATTACGTTTTTTTTTATTATCAAAACGAAATGTTTTTATAAAATATATAAATTACATATATTTAAATATTTCCCTCATAATTGCTTAATATAAATAACCCTTTGGGAATATTATATAAAGGATCCTCATTTTCTGCTACAGTAATAACTCACGTGTAAGAGGCATCTCCTTAATATTATACATCTACTTCGAATCATTTATTACCGAAAATAAGAACACAAACTGCCTGTATGTTTTCAACCGAGAAGTCTGCTAAGTTGAACAGTACTCGTATAAAAAAACACTCCATTTTTAATTTTAACTAACCTAAAAACCTGCCTAATATATAAAAACAAAAAAAAACACAACTTTGTTTAAAAAAATAAATTATACAAAAGCAAAGTGCCAGCACATACACCACCTCTTATAGTCGATATAATCCCTCAGTGAGTCATACAAAAGGTATTGGGGCTGCCCGGACATGCAAGTGCATGACAAGCACCACTTATCACATGGCTCACATATTTGCGGATTGGCGGTGAAGTTATAAAACGCATCTCGTATATTAAGAAGGCAAACTAAATATTAGGATTTATTTGTCGAACGTGCAAACTGTTCCAACCCCATTTGTGATGCATTTTGGGTGTTATCACAGAATTTACATGCTGCGTATAGACGCCATTTTACTGTGTTCAACCGGACGGAATCGAATAGATCAAGAATAAATCCGATTAGTCGAGTGGATGAACTATCGCTAACACCTGGTATTTGAAACATGCAAACAAATCTTGAATGCTACAATCTAAATACCTTACAAGACCGCCGCACAGTAGACATGATATTGTTAAACGATATCCTTTACAACCAGTTGAACTTCTCTAGAACTATTTTTATTGATCGAAATGTGGGCGCCTCTGAAACATACAAGGTTTCCTGTACCAAGGTGCGATAAAAGCCATAGTCAAAACTGCTATTATTCATGTTATCTACAGATTCATGTTATCTAAATTTATTCCACTTACTGAGGATCTGATTGAGAGTGATTATACATATTCCGGAGCAACATTAAACGTAAACGGGAAAAGGAAATTTTGCTCAAAGGTAAAAGAGAGCATTCTCACCATTACCCAGGATCACCCAACAAGGTCTTCAAAAAACGGAGGAAGCCGATACGCGAACAATCTACCAACGTGACCAGCAAATCCTGTTCTACCCGAAATGACGAACTGCTGTTAAGTTTGATTCATCAAAATATGCAGGGATTAGAAAATAAGACTCCTTGATATTGGATTAACCTTAGAAGAACATAACGTTGATGTATTTTGTGCTAGTGAAACCTGGATAAAAGAAGGCCAGCAAAATACTATAATTATACCAGGTTATAAATTAGCTTCTTATTATAATAGATCCACTGCGATTAGAGGTGGCTCAGCTATCTTCGTAAAAAGTAACAGAGATTTTAAAGCTAGGCATGATATTTGCACCTTCTCTGTCGAAAAAAATATCGAAATAAGTTGCGTTTCCATATCTAAATTCTCTGCAAATGTTGTTTGTTTCTATAGGCCATCTCTATCTGATTTTAATCAATTTATAAATGTACTGGAAATAGTAATAGAGAAGCTTACCAAAGAAAATAAATCTCTCATAATTTGTGGGGATTTTAATGAAGATTTCTCGATAAACTCATCTGGTAGTGAAACACTAATTGATCTATTTTTGTCCTTTAATATGAAAAAAGCCGTAAATTTTCATGTTATCTACAGATACAAATTAGGTTCAGAGGCACCCATAAAATATTTTCCATTTTGTCAAAAACAGCATTCATTGAACCAATACGGAAAAGTTTAAAATAACAATAAAACTTAACTTTTTGGCGTGTGTATTTTCACTTCGTAATCTATTATTTGTTTTGATGGCTGTAAAATCCATGCCAAAAATAGTACAAAAGGAAAATAGGCAGGCGTGTTTCTCAAAAGCGCATATGTTCCTCGTAGTTGTCCAGTTGTTAGCAAGGCATGAAATCCGGTTTATCAAGAATTTCTATATGGATTCTATTCTGTAGATCTACTGATGAATCCAAACCACTGTTCTGTATAAGAGTACACTACTCGCGTACGGATTATTAGACTCCGCTGATAGCAAGCACATATCTGAATGGCTTACACATCCCACAACTGTAGCTATCAACTACAACGGGCGAATCCGTCACCTCAGGAAGTTTTAACGATATTCGATCTTTCGTCTCCCGTGGATGAGCGTAGAAGACTTGGGACGAAAACAGTTTACTGTCTTGTTACGCCACTCGCCCGTAAGAAGCCAATGCCCTACCCCGAGATAACCAGTTTAATCACACAGCGGGCCGACACTCGCACCCTTTCTTCTAGTTGCAACCAGATTAATCTGGTTTCCCGACCGCTTACAGGCTCGAGGTCGCTTGCGCGATCCTCTCTCTTACGTAATGGCTATCGCGGACCACGGCATCCTTTGCCCGGCTGCACATTATCGGGTGGCCGATTGGTCGTTTCAAGAGCAGTTGCCGTAACAACTGCCCCCGCTCTATAGGAAACAAGGCTGCTTCCAGACTCCCCGGCTATCCCCCGGAAGCCGAATTACCTCTACAACAGGTAGAGGTAATTCAGTATGAATTCATCGCGGAGCTGGGCGTCGTTTGCCCGTCATACCAATCGGGATCGAGTGGCCGATAGCTAGTTTCAAGAGTGGCATGACAACAGGTCAACAACCACCCCTCGACTTAGGAAACAGTATATTTCCATAGTCCCTCGACTCATTCACTTATTAGTCAGAGTGTACAATGTGCATACCTATTGGTTGTCGCAAACCGTCCAGTAGCGCCGCGGGGCATTCCCCCAGGGGAAACCGATACACCATCCGTGAGGCCTGAAATGCAAGAGTCCTACCCGGGTAGTCTTGCACACGAGGAGGCTACTAAATAGGATCTGAATCGTGAGTTGGGCCGATCCGAAAATACAGCCACCCAAATTTGAATTGTCACTGTATCATTTCGAGAGAGTGCGATATTGAGTCTTTCGTTTACTAGATCGCGTAATAAATAAGTAGTAGGAAGTGACTCCGTAATCCGCAGATACTTTTGTTCGGCTGCGAAAGGTCACATCGTGGAAACGTAACGTGTCAAAGTTGAGTGCGGCAATTACACGCAGAATTATCATAAGTCGCTCATTACGGGGCGGCAGCCTGTGAAACTATTAGGCCCCTCTAATGGCCGGCCCGAGTCGCTCGCCCGGAGATTATGTTATTTTTGTAATGTCGGCGGGGAGGTGATCGTGGTGATCATAGCGCCGGGCGCCGCGCTGCCCCTTGGCAGATCGTCACCTTTATATCAAACACGCGTCGACGAAAACTTCTTGAGCTTCCATGAAAAACTATATTTGAATGCAAAGGTTCTTAACGGTTCCGTGCAGCTGGGCCCGATGATCTGTGTTTTTAAGTTGGCTAAACTAACGGCTCAGCTCCCTTCCGGTAGCGTCCTCGAAGAGGGTCTAACCAAGAAGGGTTGACGTGAACTGTGCCTACGGCTGTAAACTACAGTCGTAGACAGTTGGGATTGGAGGTTCCAATCCGAGGTAACACCTCGGCCGGGACTAGGCGGTTTGCGCACCTTGCGAATAATAGCTGCCTACATAACGTTGTCTATCCTTTTAAACGATCCCTTGGCCACAGGATCCCGTATAACCTTGACGGGCAAAGAGCAACCTCAAATCTTTGTCCAGACTGGTGGATGGAGAAATCCGTTAAAATCTGGTAGTAAGGGCGCGAGGTTTGACCGGTTGTGCACTTCCCAGTGTCCCGCGATTAGGCGTTGGACTCTTGAGGGCTGATGGCGTAGATTGACAGAGATAGTTGTCCATTAAGTCTTTACTTTCCCTCCATGGGAGACAGATGATACTATATCGTTATAACTATCTAGGGTGACGACTCCGTTGTAATTTACACCGCTCATTGAATATAAAGGATACCTACTGATAAGAGAGACTACTGTGCTAAAGTGTGAGGCAACCTAACGTACAAGAAATAGACCCAATACCCAGAATATCGTAGCGGACACATTAATGTTAACTGAGAATACTTATGCATGACATATTATTGAAAATTTTAAGAAATGTGTTATTCTACATTACCATGAATGCCTTTTTGGAGGATTCGGTAATGGAATCCATAAGATTTTTGTAGTTTTTATGATTGTGTTTCCGAAACTAATATATAATCATTCTCCAATTACCGCCTTAATCATCTTTATGTTTGCCTATAAAAGTCTGGACTATAGTCCTTACCTTATACCTTATACATTATGAGTATGATACATTTCGGCGTAATTCCAGATATTGTTTTACAATGAAATTCTTTGCCATATGAGCACATTAATGTTGCATTAATTCCTCATTATGATTATGTCGTGGAGCTAAATGTTACTGAAATTAATTAGTCACGTTCCAATAACATCTTTGTCTGAATTTTATTTATATGTCTGATTAATACTATGGAATTACAAAGTGATAATAGATAGAAATAATTCATTTGTACAAAATTGACCGTACAACTTCAAAAAACGGAATCAAATGGTAAAGCAATGATATTCAGCAATATTGCTCTTTATTATATACTAAGGTAATAAAATATTATTTTAAAATAAAATGCTACGTTGTAATAAACACAAAACTAGACAAAAAAAGGAATTAAAAATATTAGCTTTAAAATAAGTGAATGTAAAAATATACATGTAAAAGTTTCGAATAAGTACATTTTTGCATACATATTATATTGGCATTAGGTACGTCTTTTTTGTAAACGTTATCCAGATGGTGATTTCTCTGCTGAGTAATCTTAACCAAAGCTTAGTCAATATGACTAGATAAGTCGCACTAAAAATCACCCTATTCTAATCTCTAGCAGGAAAGCCCAGGGCTTGACTGTATCTTCTTCGAAGTTGTAATTTAAAGACTGTTAAATAAACAAATTTGTAAAAATACCGTGTATGTACTAAATAACCTTGCCAAAAATCATAATTTCCTGACCTCCTCATTGTAACCTCTTTTTTACACGATAGTCAAACAAAAAAGCAGTGTAATATGTCCAGAGTACATGTATGTATATTTTTCGTATCTTTATTCCACCATAACTTTTAAACGCTTGAACCATTTTAGAAGTGTGTAATTTTGTTAGAATTATTATGTTATCCCGAGTGTCTTAGCTATCCAAATATTAAGTAGTTATAGTAAGTAGTAGTAAGTAAGTAGTTCCAAATGTCCAAATGTCAATAAAATAAAATAAATACATCGCGTTTAATGTCAAATAAAAGGTCTGATTAAGTACATTCCGGAAGTATACATGTATTTATACGGATTAATACATAAACGATAAATATTTAACTAAATCACCGTAATAAAAATAATAATAAATAAAATACTTCACTTTCTGTCGCGGAAGTCGTGTTTCTTTTATTCTTTTTGATATATTTACTTACTTGTCTATTTTGGCTGGCTTGTGAAATACTTTTTGAAAAATATTTCAATGATACCTCGCGAAACTTTTGCATGACGGTTATATAAAACCAATATAAGGACGTTACTGTCCAGATTTAATGTCAGTTATTTTTATATTATTCGCGGCTCACAAATGTTTGTTCGCAGAACGAAAGTGAAGAATAAAGGTAATTTACGAGGTAGAGAACTACAGCGGAACTAAGTCGGGCGTTTTTAGCACGAACGCCCCCAGGGCAACAAAGTTGTGTGTGGGATTCGAGAGCAATACATTTCCGATCGCATCGCACTGTGAGACTCACCGTGGCGCAATACTTGGCCAAAAATTTCAAACCACTAATCATAAGCGCGCATATTGGAAAATTACACCATTGGACACTTTTATGAAGTATTTCTTTATGTAATTAATTGAAATCAATCTTCTTCTTACATCTCCCAAAATATTATGTAGGCTAGTAGACACCTAGCAGAAGTTCCGGTGAATAGTGATTTCCATCATAACGATACGAGGAAAAAAACTAGGAGAGGATAAGCATAGGAGAAAGATAATTCTAAATATCATTTTTAAAAACCCAGTTTGTTATAACGCAGTTTAAAAATTATGGGTTTATTTTCTATATTGATAATTGGTAATTTTTTTTTTTAACTAAATAGTAATATGATAGCTGACATTCTGATTCTCATATAATTTATTGTACATCTATTCGTTTAAAAAAATACGAAGGCATATTGCTGGATTGATAATAAAATAATTTTACTTTGATTTTCTACATAGAATTTACATTTCTATTTTCTATTTACTGGCCCTCGTAAGGCTTGGATGACAACTATCTAACTTCACATTTGTCATAAGGGCTATGTCATAAGGGCTATTTACGATTTCACCAAAACCCAACTGTCTCGTCTGGATGCACTGGTGACAGATAGTTTAAAATCCTGGTTGTCCTTAGCCAAACCAGCTGACCCCTCGACTCTCTTCAGGTCCAAACACAATTTTGGGCTAGCTCTAAAACTGCCCTCTCTGCTCTACGCCAACTCCAGAATAACCAAAAATTCGATTCTAAGTAATTCCAAGGATCCGGCAATATCGAAGCACGTAGTAAGTGGCCGTAGTGAGTCAAATGATCTACAAGCCCGCGTTGACTTCCACAAAAAGTTCCTTACTGGAATCAGCCAGAATGGCACTGGTCTGGGATATGGCAGTACAACCATGAGCGATGTGGACCTGAAGAAGTCTGTCTTGCGGGGAGATTACGACAGCAATAGTATGGCTCACGATATTGGCCTTCAATGCCAGAATGATTGGACAACAATTGGAGACTTTTGCATTCCTCCTCCAATGCACCGGAAAGTAATGTTGTATGACTGGACGCCAGAGATGCTGAAATTTTATTTAAATGCCTTTCAGCATACACTTCCAGATCCCAGTAACCTCGCTTGTTGGAGCTATGCCGAGGATAGTTCATGTCCCCTTTGTAGCAACACCCCTTGCACAGCTATACATATTCTAGCTGGCTGCAAGGTGGCCTTGGATCAAGGACGGTCCACTTGCCGCCACGACAAAGTCCTTACTGTTATTCGCGAGGTACTTAGCCTTTCAGTGGCTAGTGCCAACAAGGGTTTGACAGTATCCTCCAAACCCCCAATACAGTTTGTGCGGGTTGGCTCTAAAGGCAAAAAACATCTCACTGCAAAACCTTTCTCAATAATCGATAAAGCTTCAGATTGGATTATGGAGGTCGATTCGGTCTCTAAGCAGTACAAATTCCCTGAAAGTCTCGGATGCACAGCCCTGCGTCCAGATATAACTCTTTACTCTCTATCGCGGAAGATGGTCCTTAACGTAGAGTTAACTGTTCCATGGGAATCAAATATCCCAAAAGACCACGAGTACAAATTAAATAAATACCATGACCTCGCAAATGCCGTCACCCGGAACGGCTTCACTGTTCACCTTCACGCGGTAGAAGTAGGCGCTCGTGGCCTGCCAGCTAAATCTTTGTTTCACCTTTTTAAAGATCTTGGTCTCTACAGGAAAATAATCAACTCCTTTCTAGAAAAAATATCTAAAACCGCGATTCTGCATCTCAAATTCTATGGCTTCGAAGGGGGAGTGAATGGGTGGTAAGGTGTACGCTCACATGTGGCAAGACAGCTGTCCTAAACCTATCACAGCCGGTTCGTAAGTCCGGAATCCACCCTTCACCTCCCAGAAGTGTAATAATTATATATGATGGGCCCGATTTTTGGTCGGTGAATTCCATGGCAGCTCCGTTTTTTATTTTATTTTTTATATAATATTCATCCTGACTATTAAATCACATTAGTATGCTTTACTTGTATATAGGCAATATTTAATATAATATTACAGCAATGACAACTATCATGATAGTTATGTTTTTAATAATTAAAAGAACAATAAACAAAAAGATCTAAGTGTAGGAATGCCTATCTACTGGAGAAGCTAATTGTATTGTATTGTACTATCTAAATAGAAATAAATTATCGACCCAACAAAGTTGAATAAAATACTCTAGCAAATGCTGACTTTTTCCAAACTGGGTTTTACTGAATTCAGGGGTTCTGAGAGATCTCTATAAGGATTCAGCTGATTCTGCCTTTGCCCTTGCAATTGATGCCTGAAAATCCCACTTCGAATACTTCTTCTCCAGTGCCATATCTGGTCCATACTTCTAGTATACCCCTATAAGTGGAAGATATCTAGAGTAGCTCCAATACCAAAAAGTGGCGATAAGGTGCAGGTTGATAATTACAGGCCGATTGCAGTGTTATCAGCCTTTCCTAAGCTTTTCGAGACGATTCTCCACCGAGAAATTTATACCCAACTATGCGGTACACTATCTAATGCCCAACACGGGTTCCGTCCTAATCGTTCCACAACTACCAACCTATCCGTTTTTACAGATTATGTTACTGGTGAGTTGGATAGCACCTCAAGGGGACAAGTGGATGTCGTGTATTTGGATTTCAAGAAGGCCTTTGACAGAGTCGACAACGATGCGTTACTCCGAGAACTGGCTGCTGCTGGATTCTCAAGTAAACTGTTGAAATTTTTAGCAGATTACTTGGGGGGGCGCCAGCAATTCGTTAAATTTGGCAATTTTGAATCCAAACTATATAACACTCAATCGGGGGTTAGCCAAGGATCAAACTTGGGGCCTTTGTTATTCAACTTATTTGTTAATAACCTGAGTAAAGTAGTCACATCTGCACATTGTCTAATGTTTGCTGATGACGTCAAATTGTTTTTATCAACTGGAAGTGCTGAGGCCTGCGAGCTCTTCCAGCGTGATATTGATGCAGTTTATGCATGGAGCCAAGCTCGTAACCTTCACTTCAATATTAACAAATGTGCAGTGATGACCTACACAAGATCGCCTGCTCATCTGATGTATGATTACTCCATCGCTGGATGTGTGCTTCCCAGAGTTACTGAAGTCAAGGACTTGGGAGTTTTTTTCGACCCCAAGTTAAACTTCAAGAAACATATTAGACAACTATCTACAACTTCTTTCAAGCTTCTAGGGTTTGTGATACGGCAATCCAAACACTTCAATAATATTCGGGTTATGCGCACGTTGTACAACTCGATTGTTAGAAGTCGCATGGAAACGAATGCAGCTATTTGGAATCCACATGAAGATACTTATACCCTCATGCTGGAAAAGGTACAGAAGTGTTTCTTGAGATTTCTGTACTTCAAGCAGTACGGATATTATCCATTTTTGTATCCGACTGCATTTATCACAGGCATGGTTGGCTATAATTCTCTATATCTCAGAAGAGAAATGCTGACCATGTCCTATGTTTTCAATCTAATTCGTGGTAAAACTGATAACCCTAGCTTACTGGCAAAGGTGGATCTATTCATACCAAATAATTATCTCCGTGCTCGATCTCACCATCTTTTCGCGGAGCCGTTCTCGCGCACTAACCTTACGAGGTGGAACTTGTTGGCGCGTGCTTTGCGGCGCTTAAATGAAATTCACTCGATGGCACCAGATTTCGATATTTTTACCGCCAACCCTCACTTGTTTAAATTGCAAGCTATTAATTATTTATTTTTACATGATAGCTAGTATTATAAGTGCCATTCTATTTGTATAGTTATGGTAATATCTTTATTAATTTTACTTTTCAATGCCTTGGTTTTACTGTTATGTTGATTAGTAATAAGTGAATAAACAAAAATAAACAAAAAAATAAATAAAATGCGGATGTGAGACCGGGACTATAAAGGGAGATCCTAGGAAACGTATAGAAGCACTCGAGATGTTGGCATACAGACGCATGGTGTCGATATCTTGGACTCAGAAAGTCACCAATGAAGAAGTTCTACAGCTTGTCAGCCAAAAACGCAAGCTATGGCAGCCCATCAAACAGCGCAAAGCTGCATACCTGGGTCACATGATTAGACACGACAGGCACGAACTCAAGCAACTCATTATGATGGGAAAAAATGCAGGGAAGAGGAGACCAGGCCGTAGACAGAAATATTGGTTGCGAAACATTCGAGAATAGACCAGGATTACGAGTGTCGCCGAACCGTTTTGCCTGGCGAAGGACAACATGAAATATGCAGAGCTGACTGCCAACCTTCACTAGTTGGAGAGGCACCCTAAGGAGAAGAAGAAGTCTTAGCCTAAAGGGTGTACTGACAAACAAAAATTAATGCCATAGCATCGAATTCTGGCCAATGTATTCTCAACTTCGAGGCTACTGTGCTATTTAAAATAGATTTAAATGATTCTGTATATATTTTTAAAATACTCAATGGTATGTTTAATTTTAACGATCTAGTGGGAAAAATCAAAATTAATGCTCCATCAAGAACTAAAAGAAATTAAAACTTTTTCCGACTTTCTCGTTTTAATACAATTGCTTATAGGTTCGTTGTATTACTAAGTTTAATTTAAAATGAAATATTTTCTAAGCCAGCGTTAAAGAAGCGACACGTGACCCTAGTGCCGCTAAGCTCGTGTGCTTCTCTTGTGTTGAGAGTCTGGGAGAGATGTAATCAAATTGCTCCTGCGCTTGTATCGGCAGTCGAGCGCCCTTCACGATACATTTATTGTCACTCAATAGGGATGTGTAAATTGCTAAATGTTTATAGTATGGTTCGGGCTTACCGTACCTTTTAGGATAGCTACGTCATATCGGTATATGATTAAAAAGAATTAAATTCCACGTTCTGGAAAACGTTTTTTCCAAAAACATTTTCGTTTATATATTTTTCTATATGTATGCACAGAATCATTCTTTGGAATCAAGGATTATAGGTTCTGAATTCCTTGTATATTTAAAGACTATTTTACGTTTTAGCTAAACCAATGCCTCAGATATTATAAAAACGATATACATTCATCTACTAAGTATTCCTTAACCCGTTGAGTATGATACGACCAAATCTGGTTCTGAAACAATTAATTATCCGTTGAGTATGATACGACCAGATCTGGTTCCGCGTTTTTTTCACTTCTTTGACGTTCTCATATTTATTCATAATTATCTAATTGTTTTACAAAATGATATTTCAATATTCTATATTCGAAATTTCAATGCAATCATTGTGCAGTTGTTCTTTTTATGATTGGTGTAGTAGTTTTGTAGTTATAGTACTTTAAGTCGATGTCGCCGAAAATCCTGCAAAAGAGACAGATGCATCAATGAAAATACCCATTTACTCCAAGGGTTAAGCCATTTTTCGGAATAAAAAGTTGGAACAGAATGTATCGTTTATTATTTATCATTATATCCCAACCCGTCTTATGTGACAACTACAAAAATATATTTCTTCTGGGTTTGGCACAAATTTTTCTTTCCTGTTT
Source organism: Micropterix aruncella (assembly GCA_944548615.1). NCBI lineage: Eukaryota > Metazoa > Arthropoda > Insecta > Lepidoptera > Micropterigidae > Micropterix > Micropterix aruncella. Next base: position 6,486,699 of record OX155960.1, read on the forward strand.
TGATGTCACTTTTACAAGCAAAAATTTTCTGTAAATGGTAAAATATGTATCGATAACTGCAACAGGGAGATAACGTCCAAAAATACGATTTTGAATTAAGTATGCAAAAAAGTAGCTAAAATATACACTATTTAAAAGCAATAATTAATTTTTTGAGAAAAAACCGACCGACATAATTTGGCACTTTAATCAGTTTCATATTATCTGGAATCTATCCATCATTTTAATGGAACAATATTATTTAAGATAATCGCTAATGGCTATCAGAGTATTGCTATGTTAATTATATTGTTAGATATATTGTTCTTCTTATTTAACCGCCAATTTTCATTAGAACATATTTTTTTATATTAAGTGACGATTCTCATACCGATTATAAATTAACTAAATTAATGTACATAATCACAACTATCACGATAGTTAAATTTTCATAATTACATTATTAAGAATATTAGACGCAATGACGCATACAAGTGTAGGAAAGCCTACCTGGAGTGGAATGAAGTTGTATTGTATTATATCGTATTATTTGTATGTATTTTATTATATCGTATTATAAATGAAAATATTCCCCACTTTAAATGATGAGGAAAGCAGAATATTACTATCTATTAGCTGAGCGTTAGTTCAACTATAAGCTGCGATCCACGCTTTCACACGTTTTTGTAATGATGCAATTCTGAGAAGATGCGCGCGAGTAAAACTGATGGCCAGAGATTATTTTTTCTCTCTTGCTCGAATTAAATGACTTGCATTTATTGAAGTAGGTATATAAGAGCATTAGATAGAATGGGATCGGCTTTGTAAATATATAGGTAATAATGGGGAAATAACTTGGGATTTTGATCGGCTGTGAATTTAAGAGTACTTGAAAATTACAAATAGAAAAACATTTCAATTTCTCATGAACATGTTTCAGTAAGTATATTTGAGGAAAGTCTCCGGGACACTATGTGTTTTCCTCCCATATTTAATTAAAACTTTGTTTACACAGAAAATCCAGATTCTAAATTTCTGTAAAAATAAGTATACTGATCAAGGGAGGCTTCATAATAAGTGATAAACGTTAAGTGGCAATAAAACTTTTGTATTCGCAGTTAGAGCAGGTGAAACTTTTAAATCCACAGAGTAATAGAGGAATTGACTGAAAGCTATGTGCCATTTTTTTAAATACATTCGGCAAAAGGGGATATTGCCACTGAAATATGCGAAGTATTTATTTTCTGGTACTGACTCAATATTAAAAATATATTTGTGCATAGTATACCTTAAGTATTCTAAAATTTTAGACTCATGTGGTATATTTGCATTATATAGTATATTTGCATGTAGTATATTTGTATATATATATATAAGCAAATACATAAGAAAATCATAAGTTGGCCAGAGTATATGATATTTTGCAATAAAAATTAATTAGTCATAGAATAATATAAAAAGTTTTTATATTATTTTGTTTCTGTAAGTCGCTAGAATATCAATGTAATTTTGGCACCAATACTTTAAACTTTATTGAAATGTTATGGTATATTGCTCGAACTAATCGAAAAGAATGGTGTACCTACGCCTCATAACAATTTCATATTCTTTGACTATAATTAATTATTATTGCAAAAACTTCTATAATCTAGCTATATTTTATATCCCTTTTTTACTTCGTATTTTTAACTTCGCGAAGCCACTCTCAATTTGGTTACGTTTTTTTTGTATTTTAAAATTCGTATTTTCTGTTAAAATTAGCGGAATAGAGCCCAAGAAACTATCCACTTAACTATAAAACAACGATCTTTTAGGTATACTATCTAATATTAGTGACATTGTTACACTATATGTGCCTGGACTTTTTTTTGCGGTAAGATTTGACACTACAGCCGATTTTTACATATTTTAAAACAACCGAAATTTAAAAACAATTTTTCATAAGAATTTTAAAACAAATTTATACAGACTATTTATTAGCATATAGTTCTTTATGCGTGTCGTTTATCGTATTGTACAATTTCCCAAAATACATACGATAATACAGGTACGATAATCCGGACAGGCGAACAAGTGCACGTAGTGGGATGCTAAGATAATCCACGTGTTCTAATGCCTGCTTCGGTCGGGATGTCTGCCACCCACGCAGATGCTGACTTCGGGTCGCTAGCGCTGAACCTTATGGGAACCAAAACACTTCTTTTTGCTACAGTTACGGGACACTGTTTATCCATAATTTATTATATTCAGTAAATGAGCCTTTTATTCATATATTCATATTCATATTCATTTTATTAGTATACCTACTCGTATACAAGTCAGATACATATTAGCAAAAAAAACATTTCTTTTTTTTATCGTAAAGAAAAGATAAAATAAACAAAATAAAACGAAGAAAAAAAACACAAGAATAATGTAAAAAGAAGAAATGCAAGACAAAATGCAAAGAGATCATTAAATACTTTAGCCACCAAATCATTTTAGAGTTCACTCAAGTAATATTCCTCCAGTGAGTAAAACGCCTTATCTGTAAGGTATCTCTTAAGGCGTCTCTTAAACACGTCAAGAGATTGCGCCTGCCTAATGTGCTCGCTGAGTTTGTTGTAAACCGCTGGGCCGGCGATATAGGCTAGCCTCTCCGACTTGGATAATGCATGACTTACCGAACGTAGCATGCTACGGGATCTTGTTGGATAGTGATGGTGCACTTCAAAATCGGCTAGATTTCTGCGAACGAACAGCGCTACTTCTATTATATAAATGGATGGCAGCGTCATGATGCAGAGATCTCTAAACAGAGGCCTAGCTGGCGTATCAAGCGCCACACGCGCTATTTTATATTATTTTATTTTTATTTTTATGTATATTCCTGTTATTTCCTCTTGTATTCCCTGTTATTTCCTCTATTTGAGATGCAGAAGTCGCGGTATTAGATATTTTTTCAAGGGAAAATTTAATTGTTTTTCTGAAAAGACCAAGATCTTTAAAGAGGTGAAATAGAGATTTGGCTGCAGGCCACGAGCGCCAATTTCCACCGCGTGAAGGTAAACAGTCGAGCCGTTCGGGGTGACGGCATTTGCGAGATCATGGTATTTATTTAATTTGTACTCGTGATCTTTTGGGATATTTGATTCCAATGGAACAGTTATTTCTACAATAAAGGCCACCTTCCGAGATAGAGAGTAAAGAGTTATATCTTGACGGAGGGCTGAACATCCCCGAGACTTTTAGGGAATTTATACTGCTTAGAAACCGATTCGACCTCCAGATGAATAAATAGGGTAAAATCGACCTCCAGATATATAAATAGGATAAAAACGAATACACAGCGTGTATTCGTTTTTACAAGTTAGTAGCACCCTTCGTTTCGGCGATGTTGCAACCTCTGCTGTCCAGTGTAGACTGAAGTGCTGTCAATTGGCATCCGTTGTTTTGCGGAGATGCGGCAAACTGCTGCTATTACTTCGCAGATTATAACAATAGTAAAGTGGTGAGTACGGTGTGCGCGAATTTCGAAAATCCGCCGTGCACACAACACTCACATTATCTTTTGTTACAACCTTGCTCTCGGCGACGTGCATTGAGAACATTATAAATAGAAGGTTCTACGTAGTAGCTACAGAGTTTGAAACCATCGACTATATTGGAGTTCGGGATTCTGATTATTTTAATGGCTTTTTGTATCATGCTGGGAAAGTAAAAATTGTTCTTTTGATAGCAGAATGGGATTTTAAAATTGTCAGCGACAGAAATCGGCGATCGGCGAACACATATCGTAAAGCGGAACTAACCACTGCTCAAGAACGTAATTTTATTTTTCATGCCAATAGTTTGGGAATATTTTCATTCATTCAAGTTAAGAAAGAAATAGTTTTTTTTTCAACATTTTCTCGATGTTTGATGTAAGGTACAATCAAACGGCGAAAAAGATGGTGAAATTTTTAAAATATATAATTATTCGCCCTTTTCTTATTAGTCTCCGAGGTTCTTGTCATAAACTAAACGTCATGAACCCCCTCCCCCCCCCCCACCTTTTACCCATATGTTTGCCACCGTTACCCCCCCCCCCTACTAAAAGGGGTAAAGGATAAAATCGCGACTCGGTCTGTTGATATAACGCGTGGCATCCTTTCATTCATTCATTCATTGAGGAGAGATCGCTCGATCTAAGAGTCCTTTCACACGGGCCAGGTTACACGGTGCACGGTAACCGCTCCCTCCCGCCCTCCCTTCAGGAGGGTGTCGTGACGTTGCTGGTGTAATACGCCCACGCGCGCCCGCAAGCTATTCCCGGACGCTACCTGTAAACCGCAGCGTGCCGTACCGAATCATGTAATGCCTGCTTTACACGAATATCGTTTTATATTTTTTATTTTACCGATTCGTTTTTTACCGATCAGATTGTTAACCCTTATAGACTATTTTTATCTTTAGTATCCAACACTCGTAGGGTAGTTGTATCACCAAATCTGTATTTTTGGTATGAATCAGTTATAGCAGTTCATAATATTTTAGGCAGTATCTTGAATGCCGGCGCCGGCTCCCGAAGAAAAGCTCATAGAAACCTGCTTAATATTTAATGTTTTGCTGATATCCCGTCATTTTATACTCACCTTTGGGAGAAAAGAGATAAGTAGAAGTGTTTATACCTTCGTCATAGCGTCACTGTTAATCTCTTTCTGATCCCTTACACATGTCGTGTTAAATTATTATAAAATAGCAAACCACAGCAGATTTTTCAACGTTCTAAAGTCGCGGTTGTTAGCGCGGTTGTCCTAAAGGAAAAAAAAAAGTTGTGTCTTCCGAAGACTTTCCCGGCCGGCGGACAATCCCTCCGCGCGCCAAATCCCCTCAACACCCCTTTCGAACCCTGCTAAAATCCCCCCTCAAGCCCCCCCCCCTCCCCCTACACTCTTTTCCTCCTTCCTCTCCCCGGAGCTTTACCCAAACACCGCTTCTCTCCCCCTCTCCCCCTCTCTTCCCCTTCCTCATCTTTCCCTTCCCCCCACTCATCCTTCTCCCTTCCTCTTTCCTCTACACTCCCCCAAACCCCTTTCCCGCCACCACTAAGGTCACCCCCTCCATGCCTTCTCTTTCCCTCCTCTCCCACTCTTCACCATCCCCTCAAAACCCTCCTATTCCCCTTTCCATCCCCCCCACCTCCCCTAAGACCAACCCCCACCACCTCGGACAACCCCCACAACGCTCCTCTTAACTACCTTCCCCAAACGACACAACCCCATTCCCCTCTAACACCAACCCCCATAGCCCCTTTCGCATCCTAAGCACTTGGGTTTCTATTAAAACACTATAGATGAAGCGGGCTAGAAACCCACGTAAGGAGAAGAATATCGGAAGAAAACGAATATATTCGTCCGGAACTGTATACTTCCTTACTTGGTCTATGTTCTTCGAAGTTAAATCATTCTAGAGGTATGGCGGAATAGGAACCCACCGACGAAGAGGAATATCGGAAGAAAAAGAATATTTTCGCCCCCCCCCCTCCTTCCACTTTAACACCCCCCCCCATGACAGCAAATTAAGTATTTCCGTTTTATTAAAATGGCTGTTTTTCAATATGGTTCATTTCTCGGCTAACCTCGAGCGGATATATAATTAAAATATAAGTCGGACTTTTTAACTTTTTTATCGTTTGTATAAGAGATGTTATTTTTAACAATGTGGTTTGGACCCTACGAAGCATCTGTGTACATCCAATCAAGTCTTTAAGTCCGATATTTCAGGATTGAAATACGACTAGCGCCCCCTGTTGGACCGATTTCAACTTTTATTAAAATGCTGTCCCGAGCCAACCCTGGGTGCAGCAGCCATGTCATAGGGGATTTTAGAACGGGCTATCATAATTGAATACTATACAGAACTTCATGTTTGTGCTGTTGACCTTTGAGGAGTCCCCTTGTTGAAAGCCAACCCTGGGTGGAGCAGCCCTATCGCTGTGAAACTTAGAACAGCCTATCATAATTGAATAAATGAATTCGTATACGAAATTTCGTTTCTGGGCTGTTAAGCGTTGAGGAGTCCCCTCGTCGGGAGCCAACCTTGGGTGCAGCCATCTCATGGTGAATTTTAAAGCGGGCTATCATAATTGAATACGTATACAAAATAGTGTGTCTGTGCTGTCGACCGTAGAAGAGCAGAATTTACAGTATTTTAGATACGTGATTCTAATTCAGCTTGCAAGATTTGACCTAAACAAACTAACAAACATTGCAAGGTGAATAAAAACTTATAAATAGGCTTCTTTGAAGTCTAGTGAAGTGCGTCATTATCAGAATACGCCAGTACTGCCGTCGTAAATGAAAACACAGTAACTTCATTTACTGTGTTTATACAAGTTTGGTTCTTTAAAATCACGTATATAAGGCAAAGGCAAATTTAGCGAATCAAGCCACTATACGGAAATTTTTTCGGTTTGTCTATCGATGGATAATACCTTAGATAAAAACACAGTCTTTAAAAAAAAATCTGAATACTTTTAATAAAAAACACAGTATGTATATTTTTATAAGTTAAAATACAGTAAACTATTATTAACTGTGATCTTTTTTAATACTTATAAGCATTTGAGAAATATTTTTGTTTGGTAACAACACGGCTTCTTCAGATACTGTGGTTTTAAGTAAAATATTGTTAAAATTTAATGTTTTAATACACGAATTAATCACATTACATTACATTACATTTACGTCGTGTCCAATGGTGGCTAAAAACCGCTCTTGGACGTGTCAAAATATTTGTGTTTTAAGTAGTAAGTGTCATTACTACTTTAATCTTTACGTTACATACATATATTAATTTAAAAAAATATATAGTATCTAAGAAACTTTGGAACCTAAAAATATATAGTATCTAAGAAACTTTGGAATGCAATAAGACACACACTTACACACTTGTTACACCCACACATAAACACTTCATAGTAATAAAACACACATAAACACTGTCTCGTTTGCTATAGTCTAGAACAATAGTCTATATAGTAGAATAATAATAATGATAGTAATTGTAATAGAGTAGAATAATAATAACATTAATAATAGTAGAATAATAATATCAATAATATTCTATAGTAGAATAATACTTATAGTCTAGAATAATAGCTTAGAAAAATAATTAACGGTTTGTAATTATCTGTAATGTTAATATCTTTTGGGAAATAAATAAATAAATACTAAGGTTGATTTGAAGAGATTGTCGTATGCCAATAAACATGCCCATTGTAAAGTTTCACAATAAAGAGTATAAACAGAACAAACTTTGGACTGGTTAGTAACTTAGCAATTAATACCGCATTATTTTTTTTTAAAAACCCTAACAATATCACTTTTAAAAAATGCATAAATGTTTTAAATATATTTGTTATTATATTTTCTTTTATATCGCATAGCACTTTATATGACCGTCTAACATGTGAAAACATATAAGGAGTTTATATATGTTAAATTTTGGTTTAGAAAAAAATGTACTGTCTGTTTTCTGAATAAATATTTTAAAAATCTTGACAGTGGTGTAAACAGGGTGCTACCGTGTTTGAATCGGTGGTCGTCAGTTGGTTTATCGACGACGTTTTTTTTCCGTCGGCGGTCGTTGAGATTTGTTGGTGTGTCTGCGTGGCGGTCGCGCGGTGCGCTTCGCCGTAATGCTAAATGGCCAGCGCTATCGCCTGTCAGCGATACCCGTATTATGGCTGCCAGCCGATATAAATAAATACAGCCACGCGCTAATCAGATCATTCAGACATTGCGAGGGAATTTCGCTCATCGAGAACGTTTATTCTTCTCTAAATTATTGAGCTAATGGGCTCTGTTGAAGTTAGCCACAAGAACCCATTTTGTTCAGGATCGGTCATACTCACGGGTCAACACCCATCCGGTGGCCCCCAAGCATGAAGTGCGAGCCCGGGCAGGACTCTGTTCTGAGGGTTAGTTTCCCCAGGAGTCAATCTTCTGGTGCTCCTGGACGGTTCGCGCGCCGTACGCGTCAGCCAATCGATTGTGCATTGTGACTAACAGTCGGGGTAGTCTAGAAACAGTACTGTCTCCTATAGAGCGGGGTTAGTTGTTCACCTTACGGTGACTGCTCTTGAAACGACCATCGGTTACCCGATTTCGGGTGAAGAGTTGGACAAAGGATACCGTGGTCCGCGATAGATTCGGTTAACACCGTTTCACCGCTTCGTAAGGGAGAGGAACGCGCAAGCAACCTCGAACTCGTAACCAGTCGGAAGACCGGAGTAATCTGGTTGCAACTGGTAGTAAGGGCGCGAGTGCCGGCTCGCTGGGTAACATATCTGACTATCTCGCGGTTAAGGCTTTGGCCTCTTACGGGCATGTGGCGGAGCTTGACGGTGGACTGTTTAGTCCAGTCTTTTGCGCTCACGTCACGGAAGACAGAACGATCTAATTCTGTTAAACTTCCTAAAAAAGTCTTATTTAATGGCCTAGTCAAGAATCCTCCTAGTTGTAAATTAGTAAATTAGACATTTTGATTCGATCAGTACTACCTCTGGGTGAGCATTAGGAACCACTGCTCTATTTAATTATTTTTTGCAGTCTTCGGAAGGGACTTCAATTTGTGCATGCGGTAATTCATAAGGCGTCACATCGTTCAAAGGCCTTTAACATATTAATGCAATTGAGTAGAGAGTCACTTGCAATTGGATTGCATCACAGCTCAGGTTACAGTGCAATCTAATTTGCCATTCGCTCCTCTTCTGCCCTAGCTCGTAATAAGTTGTCTGAACGGACACTTTCTAATTTTATTTTAATATAATAAGCAATAAAGCACCGCGCGCTCCACCGGTAGAAGGACAGGTTGGGTTACAATTTGAAAATTGGAATACAACCTCCGATGCCTGTATGAGACGGCATCAAACGATTGGATCATAAGATTAATAATAAATTAGATTCTCGACACCATAACAAGAATAAATATTATTTCGTTTCCAGTGATTACAAAACGTTTTCATCAGACTAAAATAAAAACTTATATCACTTTCAAAGTTATGTTATGTTAAAAAATTAAAATATGACTTTCAAAGTTTAGTTTGTATATACTTTGCATATCTTTATTGTGAAGTTTCACAATGTGCGGATTTATTTTCATACGACAACCTCATACAACTAACCTTACTACGAAGTATTTATGTGCATGTGTGAGTGTAAAATGTGTGGCTTGTTATTGCATTCGATCAACAGAACTGAAAATACAATTTCGTTAATTTTATCCAAACGGAAATTGGAAACCCAGCCGGGAATCGAGCCCGGAACCTTACAATGGCAATCTGCCATTGTAAGGTTACACCGGGCCGTATTTATTTTGATGACAGCTTTTCGTGCAGCTTGGGCCATAAGATCCACCGTGTTATCGGGTCGGCCCAACTCACGATTCAGCTCCTATTCAGGATCCGACTCTCGCTTCCCAAGCCTCACAGCTTGTAGATCAATTTCCTCTGGGAGAAGGCCCTCCGGCGCTACTGGACGGTTTGCGCCCCATGCGGCTTAAAGCCCCGTATTCACGGTAAACTTTTGTTTATCAACAAAGTTGATTCATGCTGAGTTGCTGAAACGTGTTTTTCGCAAAATTGCGTGTTGCGGAGTTTACCACTGCGTGTTCTGCGCTTCGAGCGAAAACATCAGTTTCGCGACAAATGTTACTGTGTATGGACGCGTTTACAACAAGTTATAAAAGTGGCAATAGTGTGGAGCAATGACAAAATAATGCATTTAATCGATTTTTTTCAATCAAAAGCAATGTCATGGGAACATAGTTTCATTAGATGCATACATAATGTTTTTTATACTTACTTTGACATGACTTAGCCTGATAATGAGTTTAACAAATCGATTGTTTTGATACTCTGAACATGTATGAAAGAGAACTGTATGAATCTCCAGTTGCCAGATTAACGAGGCGTTTAGGGTAAAACGGACTGACGAATATTTGTTTCGCTTTTTTCTATTGACGGACCAATCATTTCCAGAATTTGTTCGAATTCACTTTTCGACTTTCTTGTAACGTTACTAAATGACCCATCTGTCGAAAGAAGATCACTTATCAAATTTCTCTTTGCAACAAATAATTTCGTAACCACCACCTTTTTCTCCTTTTGTGATAGAAAGTCTATACGTTAGATACAGAGAACACAACATAACTAATTAATTCGGAAACATTTTGACGCAGACTGACGTGTGGACAGGACATATTGATAAAAACATTGTTTTCGGCAACTTTGCCTTTCCTCATCAACAATGTTGATCAACTGTTGCTCAACAAAAGTTAACCATGAATACGGGGCTTAAGCCATTTGGTTTTATGTACACTCTGACTAAAGAGTGTGGAGACTATGAAAATATACTGTTTCCTAAGCAGCGGGGGTAGATGTTGATCTGTTGTCGTGCCACTCTTTAAACAACATGTAGGCCACCCGATCCCATGTGACACCCGATCCCATGACAGGTCAGCGATAAATTCAAATTGAATTACCGCTGTAATACAACAGGTAGAGGCCGCGCAAGCGACTTCGGTCGCGTAATTAGTCGGGAGGATGGAAGTATCCTGAAGGTTAATTACATACGTAGATATACTGCTAAAATGGTAGCTAGGAGACGAGGTGGCCCATTGGGTTACCTTCCTAGTGCCTCACCGTAAGATATTGGAATCTGGCGGATTTGTAGCGTTGTTAGACGGTAGATTTGTATCGTTTCAAAGTCTTCTAAGCTCACTTTACGAAAGGAAGATCGATCATTATCGTTAAAACTTCCTAAGGTGACGGGTTCGCTCATTGTAATCGACATCTCCAAATTATGAAATTCCCTGATTAATAACGCATATTCAAGCTTTTGGTACATCATCGATTTAAAATACAAATGTGTTACTTAAAACCTTTTTTTAAACTTACCATATTATATTTTATTGCGAGGCAATGACTATAAAACCTCCGAAGAAATGATTATTAAATCTTTGAAGAATCTTGACGTGGTTGAGTATTAAAAAAGATTGAAAACAGCCGTGCCACTAGATTTAGTTTATATTTTAATTTAAAAAAAAATATTATGGGAAATTGTTTACATACACATTTTTCAAAATTTTTCAATTTTTTAAAATTAGCGGTTATTTTCTTACCCATGACATTACTTAGCTTACAAGCTTACGTAAGTTAAAAAGAATGTTCAGCTTTTTTGATTTATGCTTGACTACCGAAAGGTCTTTATTTAAATTTTAAGAATTCAATATTTTTTCTCAGTAACAAGGGCGTAATTTGATATAACTTATTTATTTAGTAATTATATTTGCCTTATTTATTTGTTATCTCACGAACTTTTATAAAATAGGCTATAAGGTCTAAAATCGCTAGATTGATGTTCATACTAAGGTAGATTTTTATGCATTGTTTTTAATTACTATAGACACTATCTTTATTCTCCCCTAATTGATTTTTATGTAGATTTATTGTTTAATAATATTACGAAAATATCATCTAATATTTTTCAAAACACGTGCGTGTCAGCTCCGACGCGCGATTGGAGTGTGATTCTCTCAGATTGCAATTAACCAATTTGATATCTATATCATTTCATTGTTCTACAAATCTATGGTCAGTGTGGGTTGGCTCGGAAGTTGGCAAATTTCATCAAAGTCTCCTATTAGGTATTATGACACTCTTTTCTATTTTCGAACTTTACTGACATTAACCCATTAAAGCCTGCCTATAGATCGGCTCGTAGGTTTTTGATGAAATTTTGATATGTGTGTCCAGGGGGCCATAGAAGTAGACAGCAAAAAAAAATTTTTTTTTACCTGTCAACACACCTGATATATGACATGGGTATTTAAATACCCGACAGGCATTGGTGTGTTAGTTTTAACGACTGGCAGAAATCACCTACACTTGGGTGGATTGCCATATAATAATAAAGAAGAAGAAGTAACTGCTTTCATTTTGATATATCTTTTAACAAATACCGTGTGCATTTTAGGGTTATTATTTGTATAAAGAACAATCTGACAGCGTTGATTCGTAAAGATTCAGAATGATTAGTCGAAAGAAAGTTCTTACTGCTACCGAGCTGCAAGCTATTTTGGATAATTGGTCTGATGGAGATTGTGATTTAGAATATAACTTTGGTAAATACGCAGACGCCGTTAATATCGTCATAACACTACCCAATGCGGTCGATTCTGTTAGTGGCAATGAAGAATTAGACGACAATTTTCAATTGTTGCACGATGAACTGGAGATGCCTCGTGAGATTGCCGGACATTTCGAAATCGAATGTAATTACGATGATACGAACGAGCACATGCCATCGGGCTGTGGTGATGATAATACAGATGTCGTAAATGAACCCAACCTTGAAAAAGAAGAACAAGATGGTGCGCCAGTGGCTTCAACATCTGGTGGTCGTGGCCGTAAATCAACACTGAAATCAAGGAAGGCACCGAAGCGATCCCTAATCAATGAAGCAAAAAAACCAAAATGGTCTCGGTTGCAAAATTATCAATTCGATAAGATTCCATTCGATAATACGGCCACTTCATACAAAGCGTTGTATCGACAGATTGGTGCCATGAATCCTGTGCAGCTTTGGGAAATATTCATCGACGAGGACGTGTTGAACCTGTTGGTCACTTCCACCAGCCAATATGCTGCAGCCAACAATTAGGCATTATTCATTGCATCAACTGGAGAAATGAAAACATTTTTGGGCGTGTTGTATATACCCGGTTAACACACCTTGTCGCAAACACATGGTTATTGTCATCATCCAGGTAGAACAACAATTATCATCATCCGGATAGAACGTCAACTTCCGGGGCACAACTGGTAATGCGTTACGATCGTATCGATCATTTTATTGGAAAACTCAATACATGTCGCCGTTGTCCGCAATGCGGTGGCAAAACTGAATATGGTTGCTTGAAGGGCCAGGCTAACTTGCAACCCGCTCCTTGCTTCCTGGATTAACACAACGGTGTTGCATCAGATAATGAAGATTGCTAAGGCTAAATAACATATCTCTTTATATTTCCCCAAGAAAATAAAAACAATTCAGATTTAAATGAGCTTTTATTCACTCCAAAAGATTGTTTTCCATATTGCAAAAAAATAGATATTTTTGGTATACACCATGGACTGTTAGGTATTTAAAGTACCATTTTCATTAGACATGGTTTGACAGCCAGGTGTATTGACATATCGCTTTTGGTTTTTCTATATTACATAGAGGACACCTAAAGCTATCTGGTATTGGTGAGCGTTTTTTGTTTTCCCCATTTCCCTATATTTGGCAGCACTTTTCCTGAGCATTTCCAGACAAAAAAAAAGCGCGACTTTTACCTGTAAAATAACAAAGGTAAACCGCTGAAAATTATACTGTTCTATTATTTATTTTTTAGGCCCATTCTGTGCCTTTACAAAAACAAACAAAATGCAGCGATATCTCTCATCTATTCCACGCTGGATTTTTTTAGGTGTCAACACTTTTTTTGGGTATTTAAATACCCAGTAGGCTGGAATGGGTTAAACGTAACGCTTTTTGTTAACGATAAATTTTATTATCCCTCAAATTCTCTATTGTGTAAAAATCTGGTATATTTTGGACAAGTATTGTTATTAGGAAAACTAATAAAAATAAGCCAAAGATATTTACCTACTCTTTGAACAATACCACCCAAAGATGGTAAGGGAGAAAACTCTAATAAAAAAGACAGTTTTATTAAAAAAAAAAAAATCTTGTTTAAGTTTGATCAATCAAGACATAGGATTTTTGATCTTGAACACCTGTATATTATCTAGTCACTGGCGTGAAATATTGAATCGCGACCACAGCAGAATTAACGATATATAAAAGGGGTTACCGAATTTTGGGACAAACATTATGTTATGGGCCAAAAGCTCTTGCTGCAATCGTAGCTGGTCGTAGGTTAGCGAGCGTTGGGCGCGAGAGGGACACCGGTATCCGCGACCGTCGCGAGCGAGAGGGACGGTTTAATTATTTTGACATTTGGGTATCGTCCGGGCGCAGTCATGGGAAAATGTCGTGACGGGCGCGCGAGATTGCTATGATTCCGCGGAACAATCTCATTCTATTCGCGCGCGACTCTGAATGATTTTGCATGCGGAGCGGAGCGAGGGTCGGTCGGGCGGTCGCCGCCTGGTCGCGCGGTGCAGCGCCGCGCCGGTCGTCGGCACGACCGCGACGTGCGACCGTCCGCTCCACGTGTGTAAGGTGCTTTAGCTCGCGATCGTATCGCTCGCTTCGCTGAAGACTCTTACTGTATTGGTACTGAAAGGGCACGTCCATTGATAGCTGCAGCAGACAGTCTACGAGATTATGATATCGAAATAGAATGTAGCAACTTAAGGGGACCTAAGTCGGCCGCGCTTCCATACAATCGTAGTCTCACTATTTGTCTGAAATTAAATCGTCCACCGTCTGACAAAAAGGCATAATATGTCAAAACTGCACTTTTGAGTTACGCCCACTAACAAGACAGCCACGATGCGCTTTAAAATATATCAAGGAAAAGTATTTTAAGAAATTACCTACATAATGTTATCCGAGTAACGGTGTTTTTACACGACTGCCCAACACAAAAGGACTGAAATACATTCAGGTTTCATCTATTTATGTTTTCCGTTTCTTTATTCCACCATAATTTCTAAATGATTAGACCGATGTAAAAGTGTGTGGTAGTGTTTGAGCCATTATGCCTTCGAGTGTAATAGGGTACGTTAACTCTCCAAATATCAAGTAAGTAATTGTCAAAATGTCCAAATGTCAAAAAATTAACAAAAATATTTCGTGTTTATTGTCAAATGAAAGGTCTGATTGAGTGCATTCCGGAAATATACCCCAATTTATATGGACAAATAAATAAATATAAATATTTCTTAAAAAACCGTAATGAAAATAATTATAAATACCATACTTCACTTTCTGTAATTTGATCAATTTAAAATCTATCAATATTTTAATATTTATTTTATATATTGTATATTTTTTTCTACGCTTTTTCATAGTTTGCTACTTTGTAACTTTTACGTTTCATATGTAGGTACGGCTTATAATTATTTGTGTGATTGTTCCTGATCCAATGTCGCCATTTCAATTTTCACGTGCTTTTGGAGATACTTTGTATTTTGTGCATTATGTCGTTGAATATGGAATAGTAACAAAATTAAAAGCTCTATGTGAAAATCTATAATATTGTATTAATAGAATTCGAACACAAAAAAGTGGTATATAAACTTTTTTCCATACAAATATGATGGTCAGAATAAAAAAAATACGTGTGGCACTCGGGGACTGCCGCGGTAAAGCTATTGCATAGCATTTTTAACAACTTATGCAATTATAATTATTTATTTATTTTATTTACTTTATTTTTTCTGATATCAGATAACTGCTATCTATCGGAAAACGTTGAAATTATTCCGAATCATTTGCGGCTGCAAATGATTCGGAAT
Source organism: Micropterix aruncella (assembly GCA_944548615.1). NCBI lineage: Eukaryota > Metazoa > Arthropoda > Insecta > Lepidoptera > Micropterigidae > Micropterix > Micropterix aruncella. Next base: position 6,502,171 of record OX155960.1, read on the forward strand.
AATTTAAACGTCTTCCGATAGAGCGCCGCGCACGATTTTTTTATTCGATAAAGCAAAAAAACCGCATTATTCGAAAAAAATCGTAGATAAAAAGATAGATAATTAAATTATCTTTAAAATGGTGCAGGTTTCATAATAATACACCAGATAGTATTTGCGTAGTAGTCGTTTTTGTGTTCGATTAGACCTAATTTCACAAATTAATTACACTATGTAATATAAATAAAATCTAAAATATTCAAAGCTAAGAATATTAGGAAAATGTTCTTGTTTAAAATCTATTTTTTTCGAATCGTAAGCAGTAATCGTTTAGACGTAATTATCAGTTTAAAAACATTAATTTTCGTTAGGAAATTTCTTCATTCGGTCGCCGCGCTGGCCTAGGCCCGCGATAAAAGCTATGCAATAGCTTAATATTTTGTAGTTTAATTAAACATCGATATTAAAATTTAAATGTTTTAAAACTGAAAATGTCCTATTTTTAAGGAAGTATTTAAACTGCAAATAATCAACAAACTAAACCCGTAGAAACACAAGCGAGGAACACTCTTTCGATTAATTTTCCAGATAAAAAATAGCATCACAATGTCAACCATGATTACATTCGAGACTAGTGTCAGCGGCTATTTTTCAATCCAAATTATCGTAAATGTGGATAGCAACTGACAAATTGCTGCTGAGGCAGACAAGCCCCGGGATGCTACAAGGTCCGCTAGCGATGCGATTTTAATCGATTTATTTTGTATGTCTCATTATCACAGAATCATCGATAGATATTTAGTTTAATTTAGCTTAGACTAGTTTATTGATTCATAAATTCAATGTAGACGGTAGAAAAATCCTTATGCTATCACAAATCATTATTCAATAAGTGTATATTTTATAAAACCTAGCTCGGAATGGAGGATCACCTCTTTAATATAAAAAAATGTTTATCGCCTCTTTTAGGAAATAACCTTTATTGAGGCTTTACTAATATCGTTCTATACTCCCTGTCGAAAGAGGGCAAGTATTTATAATCTGTTACGCGGACATAAATAATATTTAAAATTGCTGACAATTTACGTACGTGTACATACGTTTTATAAAGTTATACTCTTTCAATTCTGTCGATCGAAAGGCAATAACAAGACACACACACACATGCTACACGCATACATACACAAAATCCTTCTTAGTAGGGTTGGCTGTAAGAGATTGTCGCATAACTATTTTATTTATTTATTTATTAAAGAAAAGCACATTTTTCACGGCAGTACATTGTAAGTTTAACATTAGAAGATTAAATGTAAATAATAGCAAAATAGAAGCACAATAAATCCGCCCATTAGGGAAAATTCACAATATAGATTAGAAACCTTCAGAATTTTTAACATTTACATATATTCCTATGTATTACATATATAGATATATTTTTTATATAAATGCTTATTACAAAAATATATATAACACTATTATAAATAAGTAAATGCTTATTTATAATATGATAATAAATTATAATACGATATTGCATACTTTCTCGTAGTGAATTTGCTTTGATAAAAATTTATATTAGAATCGGAATATATCAATATGACTGAATTTAGAGTCTTGGCGAAGTTGGTTCAATAGAACGAACTTCGTAAATAATGTTGTAATAATATTAAATTCGAATTATTTGTGGTTTGTTCGTTAACAGTTGCAAAAACCAGTGATTTGTATTGTCAATGAAATAAATAGGAAATAACAGAAAATTTATAAATATATGTGGTTTAGAAATATCCTTGTATCAGATAGTATTAGATTAGGCAAAATAAATTATGGCTACGATGAGCCATGATTCATGCTGTCAATAAATATAGAAATCTTGATCAAATATAGAAATATTATACAATTTCATCAACAAAGGGGTGACAAAAATCAGAGATGTTTTCGTCAACAAAGGGGAGGCAAAAATCAGTTATCATTTTAATTTAGCTCGTTGAAATAGACTTATCAATTATCTCCGAAAATTCACTATGTGCAATAATGTGCATTCCCACCGCTCAATGCCCACCAATAAAGAAAAAATAAATGAATATATATGTAATTGCCTAAATGAAAATCTCGATTGCGCATTTATAGAATCGATTGTTCTCACGAATCTCGACCTTCCTATAATCTAGGCGAACGTAAAAAATAGATCTGTCAGTCGCGCGAATAGATGCGATCAAATAGACGCCCTCTCAAGAGCGTCCAAATTGATATTATCAGTCGAAAATGAAGGTGAGATTTTTCATACTGCTTACAGCCTGTCCGCCTCTTCAGCCGCCTTCTACTTGACGAACGTGGAATCCATCATGGATTAGAGAATAGAAACTTTAGAGGTGTGGGCCCTTTTATGTACTTTTACATTTATTGTTGGGTAATAACATATCGTGGCACGAACAAAAACAACCATAAACTTATAGTATGCCAACGAAATATGGAGCGAAGCATGCTAAACATAAGGCTACAGGACAGGTGGACGACCTCAAAAATAAGGAAAACAACAAAGGTGAACGATGTTTTAAACAAAATTAGAAAACTAAAATGGAACTGGACTGGTCACATCATGAGAACCAACAAAGAAAAATGGACGAAGGACGTAATGGAATGGTATCCTAGAAATGGGAAAAGACAAAAAAGACGTCAAATTAAAAGATGGGAAGATGACTTACCGAAAGGATGGAGAAGATTGGCTTGGGACAGAGATGAATGGAAGAAAATGGGAGAGGCCTATGTCGAAGGACAACCTGACCAAAACACTGGCTGCTGAAGAATAATATTATGATACCTTATTTAAAAATTAGATTTAAAAAAAAAAAATAAAAAAAATTGTTTTACCACATAAGGCAAAATTGTATAATACGGTCAGCGAATAAAGGCTTTTATTATTATTATTATTATAACATATCGTAGGGGAGATCGTCAATTAATGGGACGCTTATCGAATAGGACAAAATCAACATCGCGTAGAAGCAATGATGCGAGAACGTTCAAACTTCAGTCACTAGGACCAATTTAGTATTACCAGTATGGTGGAATCATTGATTATATAGGGTATTATATTGCTCAATGCCATAGTACGTTTAGGCAACACTTCGGCGAATGCGACATGCAGGTGCGCTGATAGCATTGTCCGACAATATAAGTAGCAATTTAGTTGGCCATCAATACTAAAATCTATATTAAATAATATCCTCAATAATGAATAGTATTATCCCATGACAGATATAAAATCTATTGGGGTAATAAAGTTTTGACGAATTGAGGACCGTTTTCGCAAAGCGTTACAAATGATAAATAATTCTATGTGGTAGAACCCTTTGTTGTTTTACAATATGTTGTTTTATTGCCAAATATAACAACATATTGCAATTAAAAAAACTTTTAATTATAATTATATTTCTTTTACTAATTAACGCAACAGAAAGTTGGGATTTCGAAATCGAAGTACTAGAAAAAATAACAGTAAATTATAAGGTTTTCACAAATCAGTAAAACTAAGCCGAGATAAAAGTGAAAAAAAAAACCATAGAGAGAAGCATTAGAAAAAGTTTTTAACCATAGAAAGAAACATTAGAGATGATAAAGATGAGAGGAAATAAAGAAACGAACCCGTGTCAACTCAATCTCCTCTGGTATTCATAAATATATTATGTCATCATAAATCATGTCAATTTCGATTTATTTTCCAAAAAAAATCTTAACAGATTGTAGAAACTTAATAATGGTACATTTAAATTACAGTCTATTAGTCCGTTTTAACAATATCTAAATTTATCACCACATACATACAGTTACTTCATTATTGCTTTTAGGACATCAAAATCATTTTTAAGATGTATTTACTAAAACCACAAATTAAAATAATCAATAAAAATAATCAAGAAATTAAAATCAGAAAATGTCAGAATAATTAAAAATGCTACTTAAAATTGTCAAAAAAAATGCATTTTTTTTTTTAAATTAACAAACTTATCGATCGAATAAAAAACTTTTGTGTAATAAGAATTCTTTAAGTCATTTTTTGAATCAGCCTTCCTTTTGAATTGATTTTAAACTTTCCGGTAGCCTGTTAAAGTAATATGGCCCGGAGTATTTTGTGTCTTGCCTTGCTGTGTTTAGTTTAGTACATGGTATAAAAATGTATAAAAATAATTTTCTCGCATTTTTAGGATGTGTATCTGAAAACTTTTTATAATATGTGTCTTTATTCTTTAAAAACTCAGTCAGTAACTTAAAAAGATAGAGTGAGGTTAAGGTGAGGATTCTTAGCCTTTTAAAAATGGGTCGACACGACTCTTCCCTTTTCACCTTTGCAATTATTCGCACTGCTCTCTTTTGGAGTATGAAAATGGGTTCCCTATGACAAGCATAACAATTTCCCCAGATTGTAATGGCATAACTTAGGATAGCTTCAATATAGCTGAAATAAACATTTCTTGTTTGCATTTTCAGTTATAATTCTACTTCGGCTCTTTTTTAGCGTAACTTTTTGATGCTTTTGTCTAGTTTTTCCGCGCCGCTAAAACATTGAACATCCTCGCAACCCTTTTTTAAACAACGATTCAACCTTTTTCTTACGGAATACCTAAAAGGTCGATTGATCGAAAAATCGAAAATAAAATTTTAATTTCCTTCTTTTTAATATGTTATCATGCTCTTAAATTCATACAAAACCAAGCATTTCTGCTGCATCGCAGTTTTTTTAATTTTGTAGTATTCTTTTGGAGATATTGAAATTTCCTTCTTTCAATAGGTAGCGCTTTCGATCATTTCAAAAACACGAACTCTCGGGTTTGCAGTCTCGAAAGAAGATCATTAAGAAAAAAGTAACTCGCATGTCCCTGGAAGCCATTGAAATAAGAAAAACCCCGAACTTAAACAGAGACCATGGTTTTAAACTATGTACTTCGTGGAATCCTCTTCATAAAATGACACCGAATCTATCGCGGACCACGGCATCCTTTGCCCGGCTGTTCACCCAGGATCGGGTAGCCGATGGTCGTTTCAAGAGCAGTCGCCGTAAGGTCCGCAACCACCCCCGCTCTATAGGAAACAGTACTGCTTCCAGACTCCCCCGACTATTAGTCAGAGTTCACAGTCGATTGGCTTACGCCGCATGGTGCGCAAACCGCACGGAGCGCCAGAAGGTTGATTCCTAGGGGAAACTAGCCTTAAGGCCGGAGTCCTACCCGGGCTCGCACTTCATGCGTAGAGGCCGCCGGATGGATGTTGACCCGTGAGTGTGACCAACCCTGAACAGAATGGGTCTTCGTGGCCAACTTAGCAAGGGCCCATTAGCTCCCATTAGCAATAACAAGACGCACACTAAAACGTTACACGCACACATTATAAAAACATCATGCTAGGGTTGGTTGTAAGAGATTGTCGTACCTATTCATTCACTCACCTGCCCATTGTTACATTTCACAATAAAGAGTAGAATCAAACAAACAAACAAATGTCATGAAAAGTACATACATTTAGATCTTTCAGGGCAAGTTGGTCACAAAGATCCGACTTGAATCATAATGCGACGCGGATGATTCAAGTTGAATGTTTAACAGCGATTAATCATAAAGGGGACTCGCCACGAGCGCGATAAGAGACGTGTTAAATGCGTATTGCTCTTATGAAGTGTAAGATTGTGAAACGTCATTAATATCATTAATAATGGGCAAAGTGTTTTAATAGAGGCCCGCGAGAATATCATCACGAGCGCCATATTGTGCAGCCCGCTTTATACGTGACCTATTAGGCTAAGGTTTTACCCCCTTGACAAAGGATATCTCTTTGGAAGGTTGAGCGACGCATTTATCAAGCTTACATTTAACCTGCGCGCCGGCGGTGTGCATCCTACACTATGATTACGCTTTATAGATGAAATATACCTATCTTATCTTTAACGTCGAGACAGCTACATCGTCCAAATATGTCGAAAAAGATGTACCTATATTATGACGTTGTTAAAAAAAAATACAAGCTTTTATTTACCTTTCAATGTTTATCAGTATGCTAGTGTGTTTAGGTCAAATCTTTCAAACTGAATTATAACTAAGTACTTCCTTTTATACTATAAAGTTAACATTTTACATATCGGTTCAGTTTCGATGACAATGCCTTTCTATGGTGAGCATGACATGATTCTATAACTAGGATCGGCTCTCGAAAAGGCTACGCTTCCACGGTCAACAGCAGAGACACACAGTTTTGTATGCGAATTCAATTATGATAGCCCGTTCTAAATTTTACCATGCTGCACCGAGGGTTGGCTTCCGACGAAGGGACTCCTCAACGGTCAACATCACAGAAACGTATTTTTGTATACGAATCCAATTATGATAGTCCGTTCTAAGTTTCACCACGACTCGGCTGTTGCACCCAGAGTTGGTTTCTAACGAGAGGATTCCTCAACGCTCAACGCTCACCATAGAAAGGCATGTCATCGAATTCAAACACAACATTTTGTATAGCGTTCAAATATGATAGCCTGTTCTAAGTTCCACTATGAGATACTTGCTTCACCCACGGTTGGCTCGGGACAGAGCATTTTACTGAAAGCTTTATTTTTAAAAATGTGTTTTTACTATTACCTTATTAAATTTTACATAGTATAAAAAGGAGTGAAAGCTTAACTTTTAACGAGACAAAATATAAAGTAAATCATCATCATTGGAGAACCATCATTACATCATTGGAGAACCGCCGTACCACGGCAGACATGGTATTATTACACAAAGTTATCCATAATAACGTGGACAACCCGTATTTCACACTGAATCTATCTTTTCACGTTCCACCACGCGTGGCTCGCTTTCCCCGTACCTTCGAAGTCCCGCGCGTCCATACTAGGTATGCCCAGAATTCTATCATGTACCGCTTAATGTCAACTTACGATAATCATTTCCAGAATATCGACCTATTTAACATGAAAGAGAAAAAATTTAAGCAAAACATATACTTAAAATTAATCGAAAATGCGACATAGATATTTCTCATGAGATACTTATGTCTTAGGGACTATTTGTTTTTTCGTTCTTTGTTCTTTAACTGTATATGATAGGTTTATATGATGGAGTATATTGTTTTTAATTTTTCTTAATTTTTCAAATTTTTCAATTTTTTCTTAAATTTTTCTTATTTTTTGTACTGCACATTATTACTTAAAATCTATTAACACCCATTCCTTCCTTTTCCTTTCCTTTTCCCCTCCCAACCCCCAAAGAATGCACTGTGCGTATTGGAGACTTAACTAACTAAAACTATTGTTGAAAGCATGTCATCGGCCAGAAATATTGTATATAATGTAATTGTAATATTTTTTTGTAGCACTGTATGTTTTCCCTGTTAAATAAATAAATAAATAAATAAATAAATAATGATGAAAATCGTATATTTTTAAAAATACAAATTATTATGTGTATTGTGTTGAAGTTTAAACGGAAAATATAATAACTACCAAAAATCACCACTAACTTTTCCGTTCCGCAATTGAAAACAAAATTACTATTCTCAAAGGTTAAAGGAAATTAACACTACACGCGCTGGTATACTGATGGGTCGAAATCGGCACTGGACGTAGGCTGCGGTATATATGGAGAGCAAACAAACTTCGAAAGAAGTGTAAACTTGGGGAAATACGCCTCCATATTCCAAGCGGAAGTATACGCCATTATTGAATGTGCAGATATCAACCTCCATAAGAACTACGCCAACCACCGTATCTATATCCACTCGGATAGCAAGGCAGCTCTTATGGCACTAGCCTCGAGTATTATTAATTCAGAATTCCCTGGGCGAAAATAACAGGGTAATTTTAAGATGGGTTCCCGGCCATGCAGGAATCGAGGGAAATGAAAAATCCAAAGAACTTGCTAAGACGGGAGCAAAAGGAACGTTATACGGCCCTGAACCTTGCTGTGGCGTACAATTGGAAGTAAGGGCGTGAGTGCAAGCCCGCCGGGTAACACTCCTGGCTACTCGCGGTTAAGGCGTTGGCCTCTTACGGGCTTGTGACGTAGCTAGATGGTGGACTGTTATGTCCCAAGTCTTCTACGCTCACTCCAGGGAGATAGAATGACTAATCGTTAAAACTTTCTGTGGTGACGGGCTCGCCAGTTGTAGTCGACAACCCAAGTTGTGGCCTACCAAAAAGCCTTGCAAACCTAATGCTCAAACAAATATGTTTAGAACAATCCGTCAACCACTGGAATAACACGCCAGGTTTGAACCAATCCAAAGCGCTAATTAAGGCTTACGACCGTAAGACGGCCCTTGAGACCTTATCGCTAAATAGGAACAATCTACGCATACTGGTGTGGGCGCTCACGGGGCATTGTGGCCTTAACAAACACATGTACAACCTCAAGCTCCGAGACACAAAAATGTGCAGGTTCTGCCAAGGGGCAAGGGAAACTCCTCTGCACCTCATGTGCGAGTGTGGCCCGCTGATGCGTAAAAGATACACCCACTTAGGTGGTCATTACCTCCAACCTGAGGAGGTAAAACATCTGGCGCCAAAAGCCTGTTGCGGTTCTTATGATGACACGAGGCTTAGCGCAGAACTATAGTAGGTGGCGAACACAATAGATCAGCAATGGTCGCAGTGTTACAGGGCTCATAAAGACCTTAGAAAAGCCCCACACAACAAATTCATTAAAATTAGCTACCATAATATACGGATGATGTATATTGTAAACTACCATAAAACAAACAAAAAAGCTGTATAAACAAATGGTTATACTATAAGGCTTTTTTATAGATAAAAACTAACAGAAAAGGTTTGCATAAAATATTTTTTTTACAATGTATGATATATTACAGAAAAATGTTATCCTAACTATATAGTTTATTTCATACACCAGCGCGTGTAGTTAAGTCTTACAAAGTATCCGAAATTCCTCACTTTTTCAAGTATATCAGTCCTTCCCCATGCGATTCAGTCTGTATTCGAGTTTATCATAGAGGTCTGAAAAATACGAAAAATTCTGATAATTTGCGAAATAGAAAAACTTATCAATAAGGGTCCATTTCCCTCCGAGGCGAAATTGTAGCGAACCAAAGTATCAGCGGTGACGTATAATTTTAAGTATAGGTACGTATTATACAGTATACACGTAATATAAGTACATAATCTACTAACTACCTGATCTCCTAGTAAAAATAGTTTTAACAGCATCGACGACAATTTGAAAAATAACACCAATATTGATAAGTTTATATTAAAAAAAAAACAAATGGCTAATAGAATATGCATAACTGCGTTTAGAAAATGATCACTTATGTCACCGTCGCAGAAGGGTTGCCAAAACGTACTATCAAGTTGAGCAATCTAATAGCATATATAATCAATGTCTCGGCATTATTCTTTGATAAGTTTCTTTGATTTGAAAATTATCAAAGAAAATCAAGTATTTGATCACATCAGTAGAAAGGATCGATTGGCTCAAGATCTCATATCATGTCCGGAGATAGAGAAGAGATTAGAATTATTCTAATGAACACAATTTCGTTGTCTACTGTCTACTACGGCGATTTGATTTGCAGTCCAGGTATCCGCTAAGTGAACGGTAACCGAATCCGGCTGTTAGATAACACATGTGCAAGTTTTTTTTAATTAGAGCTTCTTTATTATTAATGCCGGCAGCCACGCCGGTAGCAAATCAAACGGTAATAATACCAAAACACAACTAGTCCTCGAAAACGAGTATTTTACCCAGTCTCTGCCTGGAATGAAATGGGTAATCCTTAAAGAAACCTATAGCATCAATACTTTAGCTCACCATATAAAAGGCAACTTCTGGAGAGTTAAGCTGAATCTATTAATTAAAATCTTGCACAAAATTATAATTATTAATGCCATTTCAATAACCATTTTATTGTGCCTTTTCAATACCAGTCTCTGGACTGACAACACTCTCTCACCAAAAGTTATAATAATAATGATAATATTAAAACGCTTTACTTGTTAAAACAAATCGGCCAGCTAATTACTTTCAAGCAACATCTTACAACTAACCTTAATCCAATGGAAAACATGTTGTGCAAACATTTTGTAACCTTTCAACCCTGGTGGCTAGAGATCTTACATAATGTCGAGAAAGGCAACGAATGTCGAATATCGAATGTTGAGAAAGGCAATGAATAATTAAGGCGATGGAGGAATTTAGAAGCAGAGGAAGGAGAAATGAAATCTATATTATTATTTGTTTATATCCGACTGTTTGTTCATTTGCATTTAAAGTTATCTGTTATATGTGTTTGAAATAAATTAATACCTACAATTTCAGGAAAGTTATTCAGCCAAGAAAATCAGGCTGCTAGTAACTAATCTTCACTACGTAGCTGCTCTTCACAACATAACACCGGAAGATACAGTAGGGCGGTGTCGACTACAAAGGGTAAACTGACACCCCATACTTGAATAACGATATGTGATCGTTCTTTCAGCTTGGGATGAGCATATAAGTCTTAAGGACAAGACAAACCTACTGTCTAGCTATGCCAACCTTACGGCGAGGCAACGGGAAAGGTACAAAGCGGGCAGCCTCGCCCCGTGTCTTCCAGTTTGGAAGGACATCTCCGTCTGGACTTAACCTTCAGGATATTTCCCACCACCAGATTGGTTACAAGATCTACGTCGCTTGCGCGGTCCTCTCCCTTACGTAGCGATGATACGGTGTCTACTAAATCTATCGCGGACTACGGCATCCGTCTCCCGGCTGTTCATCCGGTATCGGGTAGCCCAATGGTCGTTTCTAGAGCAGTTGCCGTAAGGTAAACAAATATCCTCGCTCTACAGGAAATATTACATTCCCAGACTCCCCCGGGTGTTAGTCGGAATTCACATTCGATTAGCTGACGCCGCACGGCGCGCAAACCGGCCAGGACTTCCCGAAAGGCGATTCCTAGGTTAAACTGTCCCGCAGGCCAGAGTCCTACCCCGGCTCGTACTTCTGCTTGGATGCTGCCGCATGGGTGCTCACCCGTGCGTTTGACCGACCCTATACAAATGGCTCTTAGTGGCCAAACTGCAACAGGGCCCATTAGCTCCCGTCGCAAGACAGGATGACACGAGGTGGCTCAAGAGGCTTGACCAGTGGAGACCAAGTACCACAAAGCGAGGCGTATGGAGACCACAAATACGATGACTGGATGACATCAGAAAAGCAGCAGGGACCAACTGGCTTACGGCAAAAGCTGACAGACAGACATGGAAGAAGAGGCATACGTTTAGGAGTGGACCAAACCAGGATGAGAATGGAAAAGAATAAGAAGAATAAATAAATAAATATTTATAATATGAGGAAACTCATAGAGCCAACGAAATAAGCCATCTTAGTAGTTAACCTACATATAATGCTGACACAGTGAGTAGCTGCCCTCCACTACATAATACCGGAAGAGACACGGAAGTGCACAAACCCAACGCGTAAACCTTGACCTATATAGCAAGCAACAAAGAGCAATACAACACCTGATGCCTCGAATGGCCGCGAGTGGCTGTGGCATCGGCCGTTGCATTGTGAGTCGTGTCGACCTTCCCGCATTGCGGCTCGCTATCCTACCGTATCGTATCTCACCGCACAATAGCATAGAATAGCATAGAATGGCGGACGGTTACATACCGCGCTCGCCCTGCTCGTGAATGCTAAATTATTTATAAGATTCTCGCGAGAGCGCATCGTGATCCAAATTGTCCGCCTACGCGGATGATCGACCTATCGATCGGGCTGTGGCTCCTTTTGGCACACAATACAATTTATTTTATAAACCGGCGAGCAATAAAATCTAAATAATTATCTTGACTAAGCGGTACTTCTACTTGGGATCACACCGTGTGATTTTTCCATATGGTGCCGTCGACATATTACGTAATCACGTTTTAGGGATTTTCGACCCCCCCCCCCCCTTCCCCATGTCTATAGACGTAATCAATGGCCTGAACCCCTCAGAGAATATATGCAACTCCGCGGAACCGTATGGAAAGAGCTGAGTTGGAGGATTAAAAATGTAATCATGAAAATTAATGACTAAATAAAGAGAACAATGTCTATAACATAATTATTATAGTTATATTCTGATAGCTATGAACATAGATAATTGTATATTAAAAATACAGCAATATAGCCTTCGTCGATAAAAAAATAAGCTCTATTGCAAATCAGGATATTTGCCAAAGTCCTTTATTCGGCAGTTTCTGAGTCTCTGCAAATTGGATTTTTAACTTTTAATGACTATTCATTTTTTGAATTGGTTCACTCGAAGACTTCTGATATGGGCAGGGACTTTATTATAAATACAGGCGCTTTCGTGAAGAAAACTGTTGCGCACCTTGCTAAGCCGGTGCTGGTTAAGGTAAAAACTATAGTATGAAGAATGGTAAAATGAAAATATATAAAAAGACTACCAATAGATAAAAAATAATCACCTTCACAGGGAAACATTTAGTCAATTTTATTATGATAATTAACCTGCGATTTTCTCATTTTTTCGTACAGATTCGTGGGGAGATTTCAGTAGCTATTTGAAGTACTTGCGTTTGTCTATCATTGAACAGGTTTTGTTGCCTTTACTTCCGAAGTTGGAGTGAAAGGAAATGCTGGAGGAGCAACCGTCATATTATTCATATCAAATTCATTCTACAGACGACGACTTACTAGATCCACGTCGTCCTCGGATTCCCCATCACTCTCACTGAAAGTCACTACAGAACTAAAATACTTTCCCAATTTTTTGATTCATCGATGTCCGACTCATCAGAAAATATTACGTTGCAACAACTGAACGGATAGATTGTGCATAACTGAATGTAAATTATGCAAAGCAATACGACTTAATATTTTTTTTCTGTTTACAGGGGACAAACTGGTAAAAACCAGTCGGTCCGAATGTTAAAATACCATTCGTCTATGTTGACGGGAAAATAGCGTATTCTGAAGCAGACATTACCCAGAAAACATATGGAATGTTATAATAGCGTGCCCAGCGATTTCGCACAGAAGGAGCTAAACGCGTGCGTGCGCGTCGCCCGCGGTTAGAGAGTTAACAAAAATAAAAAAATTCTCAAATTTAATAATTCAGGAAACCATATAACACAAGATTCATCTGTGGCTATATTGATGTAGCCGAAGAATTTGCTTAAGTTGCATGCCATCAATCAAATGTAACGGTTGCGTCAGTGGATATATCAAAATCATGGACACTACTCCCGAGAAACAAGCTTGTCAACGCCCAGGTGAAAGAATGATACAGTCCGAGACAATCCGCTAGAGCTCCGCATTGGAGACTTTTTTAATATAGTGTCTATAAGCAGTACCTATCTTAACCCCTTGAGCGGCAAACGGAACAATTGTCCCACAATTGAAATTACCGTAGAGCGGCAAAGGGGACATCTGTCCCAGCGAAGATCGGCGCCGATGTTTTACAATTATTTACCCTTAATACCTCACATAAATCATACGGCCTGTGGTATGTGCGAAAAGAGGAGAAGATTATCTGTCGTTAACTAGTTGGTTATTTATATTTCATACAGTCGCCATTTTTTAGTCTATGATTGAACCAAACCAAACCAAAAACTTCAATATTCAGGTTGATTTTCAACACCGAATATTTTTTTATTTTTGTATGGGTATAAGTAAAACGAAGTCATAGGTTGAATGAAGAATATTATAGTTATTATAAAAGTATTCACAATTTCTTTTATTGGGTGATTTATTTCCAGAAAAAACATAGAAATGTTGGACAAGGCAGTTTTTTTCTGTACCACAACTTTGACAGATAATTCTGAATAATTCTTATTGCTTTACAAAACGACGTTACATGTATCTAATAGTAAATTTCAACAGGAATATAAAACTGGTCTTCGTTATACGATCCGTATAGTAGTTTCGGAGTAATCGTCGTTTTCCTGAAACACTATATTTTTGTTGTGATGTAATCTTCTTCTTCGCGTTCTTTAAGAGAAACTACAATTCAAACGTCAGCGCTTGAGATATTAAGATTGCCATTTTTTTTCAAAGAGCCGGTTATGATGGACCTACAGATACTACAGATCGAGGCGTCTGCTATTTAACGAATATGACTGATAATATTTTAAATAGTGGTCCACAACGGCGTCAGCTACCCCGCATTTGCGGTCGCAAAGATGAGTCGCTCGCGACACTCCCACATGATCTGCTTCACTTTGCCCTTTTGGCACGAATGCGACCGATTCTCGCCTCGCGCTCACCTGACTCCGCCGTGGCCTTACCGTAAGGCACCTTCAATATGGAGCTATTCAACTATATCTATATTATATGAATATCACCTACGTGCATGTATCGCGACATCCGCGTCCCATAGTTCAGCGGCGATTCAACGGGAGACTTGAGCATTTTCTTGATAATAAATTAAAAGTAAAAAAGATTTTTTAAAAACAAGCTTTACTCTCCATCAGGGAGTTCCAGTGCAATCTCCTGGCTCCATCTTCAGACTCACGTCATCATATGTAACGGAAAGTACTCAAGACCACAAAACAACATCTAGTCAATATAAAAGAGCTAGTTAATATAAACAAACATCTAGTCAATATAAAACAATGAAGTTCTTTAATTTAGTCTTATTGTTACCGCAATCATCCACGCGCTCCAACGATAATTTAATTTAACGATTATCAAGATTTATCAAGATCATGTGTAGGCAGTTTAATTTTGGAATAATCTAATTCTCTAAATGGAAATTTAATGGGATGATTAAGACCAGTAGCTAAAGGTCGACCTCTAAACGATTTTATGTGTCTGTTGGAAATCAGGCAGTTAATATTAATGGTGAATTGACAAATTATAAATTCTGGTTATTACATGGTTGATACAAATTTTGTCTTAATGAAACGATGTACGATACTTTTCTATTTTTGGTATTGGCTATAATTATCGCGTTTTTCAGTTTACATTTTAAAATTCTTAATTTTTAACCATTATTTTAACATTTAAATATTATACTAACCACTAAATATATTATGTAATGATTTACATTAAAGTTGGAGGTATTTTTCTCAGTATACTAACACACTTTTGTTTTCCACTATAGCATTAATAAAACGAGTTATGAACTGTTAAATTTTCAGATTATAAGATTTTTAATTCAAAATACGCTAAATATGTCGAAAAGTTACTCAAACAAGAGGTGTACGCCGTGGTATCATAATTTTAAATCTTGTGTATTATTTTTTTACTACCAGTAGGAAACAATTTATGAGTTTCTTTAATTATCAAAAGGCTGTAATAATTTCTAGCAAAATAATAACAAAATAGCGGATTTTTTAACAAAATAGCGGATACCTATCAGCTTTGTAAATCTTGTTATTAGGATGAAGTTAGTTTAGTCCTAATTAGTCGTATAGTTTCTAAGGTACACTTGGTACAGTCGTATATAAACAACCCATAGAGGCACACATATTTTCCAGAAATATTTTCATGGATTACCTCGATCTCAAAACGTGGAGATCCGGTGCGAAGCGGATCTCTATAATTTTGATCTCTATAATTTAGAATTTAAGTTCGCACTCTACTCGCACTCTCAATTCTAAATTATGCTCGAAAACTAGTCTTTCCATATTTTTTTACTTCTTGTAGCATGGTGTATTTATTTGGTAATGTCAAAAACACAAGGTTTTTTTTTCACAAGTCATTTTTTTTTGGTAAAATCAAAGTACCTACTTACTATTTTTTTATTAAGTCAAAATCACAAATTCAACAAATTCGCCTATTTTTTGACTGCATATTTATTTAAACCAAATTGGAAATAAATAACTTCGTAATAGTGTCAATTATTCATAAAATATGTTACGAAAATTTGACTGAATAAATAACTGAATTTTATTTTTATGTGCTGCGAATGACATTTAGGAATCTAATATTTTTGCATAATGTATACGAAAAACTACCACACTAAATCGATATAGGCTAGCGAGCGTCTACTTTAGCGACATCTATATATTTAGGATAAAAATCCACAAAAATATTCATATCATTGTGTAATATATTCTAATTCAGATGCCGTATGCGACCGTGATATCGTGTGCGTATGCGATTCTCCAATATCGTATGCAACTGTGACTGCGTTTTTACTCCCTGGTGAATTGTTTGGTGTCTCACTCCATGGTGAAAGAATCGTTATTATTTGAACGATTTATTTCAGTTGGTATTCGTTGGTCGTCTACAGCCATTGTCATTTTATTTTTTATTCCTGATTCATACATTCATTCATTCTTTATACATTCAATACAACGATCGTTAAAATATAAAGGCTTAATACAAATAGCAAAGCGCGTTGTCATATATATATAAGTAACAAATGAATAATTTGGCATCCCAAAAATCCTTCTAAATTATAAAATGCTTTTTAATTTAAAAATGGCGTCAACCTGTTTCTAAACACAATAGTACTTATCAGAAGGTTTTTTTATGAATTGGCTCGCATTGCTGTGAATTTTTCATCTCGTCTTCATCTTGAAAAAAAAATCTTGTACGTCAACAATAATATCGGAAAAGCATAAATAAATATTTTAAAACCAAATAAGAACAAAATAACAAATATATAAAATATTGAACACATTACGACAAAAGTACTTATCGATATTTTAAAAAATAAGTAAACAGCAAGACCTAAAACTTTGCAAAATGTTTAAAACTGAATATATAACTCAATTTCGCTAAAAATGTTCTACTGAACCAAGGCAGATACAAAATGATTATTTCTAATTGCCGCTCTCTTGTGCGCTCAGAGGAGCGAATGACTCCAGCAAATCAACAAGCCATCATTAGAATCAGCAGACAATCAGCGAGCGACCATCGCACTCGGCACTCCGTCAGCATATCCTTGACATACTGTCGGTGCTAAATCGTAATGTCGAACAATTTCGACGTAAGTGTGCATAACTTCGTGGGAAGCGGCCGCAGTCGCTTTTGTTTCAATAAAACAAAACCGTTTCACAACAACGCCACAGAAAATGATAAAGAAAATAAGTAGCTGGGTCCTTAAAAACTAAATACATAATGCATTATACTATTAGGTCCTTACTCATGAAGTTCCCAATCTTAAAAAAAAATTGAGACGAAAAATTTTGTATCAATATTGTAAGAATAAGAATAAGACAAAATTTACTTCAGAAATAAAATATACGATATCCGCTTAACTAAGCCTAAGCCCGTATCAAGGTAGACTCGGCTATGTTAGTTATAAATTGTAAATTGTGCGCACACTAACAGCCCGTTCAACGGTTTCTATGGATAGGTTTTCTGATACGGTTTAGCCATATACGGTAACATAAACCGCGCGTTCACACTATACGGTTTGTTAATCAGTTTTCCGGAACGTTTCGTAAAGGACGTCAACGACGTACAAATTAATTCGGTGCCTTATTTAATATCATTTAAATTTTAGGTAATAAACAGAATATACATCTCAATACTCAAACTAATTGCCCTTGCATTCTATTACTTCAGCCCATTTTTATGGCAGCTGACGAATGCCATCGTAAAAAAAAATTGGCGGTTTTAAATTGATAAAACTATCAATGCAATTTCGGATGTCTGCAAGTGTTTTAAAGTGTTGGTTAGCCAAATGATTTGGTAGCGATCGAAGTAGAAGTAAATCTGAAAGAACGAGATCTAGAGAATAATCCGCGTGAGGGAGAATTTCCTAGCTCAAACCTGAGTCACTTTTCGGACATGTGGTCAAGCATTGTTCTGATGTAGAACCACTTACTAACTTCCAATGTCTTTTTTGCTCTAATCCATAACTTAAACGAATTATCTGTTGCTCATAAATATCCTCAGTAACAATTTCTCTAAGATCCAATATCTCATAAAGCACCATACTCTTTATATTCTAACAGATACACAGCAAAACTTTCTTTGTATAAATATTCGGTTTTGCAGTCGATGTTGACGGTTTTCCTAGATCCGCCCACGTTTTCTTTCCTTTAGGGTTGTCATATAATACAAAGTTTTCGTCACCGGTAATGATCTTATACAAGAAAAACTTTTATTTTAAACGGATGGACAAAGAAAGTGCCATATCGAATCTTCGCGCCTTCATCTCTGGACTTTGGCGCCTTTATCTCTGGTTTTCAGTTTGTGCAGAATTTTCATTTAAAATTTGCTCGAGAGTTACGTTATCGATTTTTTTCATGTTGGCCCGGACGTTCTCTATCCGAAAGAATAAAATCTCCATCCAGAAATTTTTGATACCACTTTTTACATGTTTTGTGTTTTTACGCGTTACAGCGTTCTCCCCCATTTTTCTTTAATTAAAATACGAAAAGAAGGCAGCGTCCAAAATGTTGTTTACCGACAGCCATCGTATTCACCCTTGTTTTTTTAAAGTAACTGACTTATTGTAAAACACGTGGTGTGGTAGAAACTCAGTGTTACTAGTTTACGAAATTATTTTACGAAAGTTATCAGAATTTACTCTACGGTTTAAATGAAATATAAAGCAAGATGTTTAAAAGCACCGAAATAATTTGTACACCTGATATATTGCATCACATAAACTTCTCTTTCTTTCTCTGTCTTACTCCTATCTAATTGATTTTTCGGCCATGTGTACTTCTTCCCAGTTACTGTATCCTACAAATATTATACTCTCCTTTCTTGTCCTTGTCTCCTGAATCGCGTAGTTTGAATGCACTCTAAAATGACAGTAGTGACTCTAATTTTCCATCTTCTGAAAGCAAGCAGGATTTTTGAAAACCTGATCGGATTGAAAAAATATATTAAGGGATATTTACTCAACGTAAGAATACCTCCTCCCCCCCCCCCCCACCCTCCTCCTCCAATTCTTCTCGTAGCTTGTCCTTATATTCCATTCCTTCCTTCCCATATTGAGTTGACATATCTCATTAATATGTGATTTATTATCTGTATTCTGATTATTACGTATTAGTATCCATTTATTATGACCAATACTTAAAAAAAATACATTTTTTAAATATAAATTGTTTGAAAATAAATTGATCCATGTGTGTGTGCAATAGAGCTTTTCAAACAAAAGTGACTTAAACTGACAGACAAGTGAACCTGATTAAAGTTTGCAAAAATTGCCTATTGTAAGTGCAAAAAAATATTTCATTAATTTTTCGTACATGAGTGGGCTTATCTACTATTTCTTTAGCCGCACTTATGCGACTCCGATATAATTGAATTGCCTGGCAGTGTTTTCATTTCGTTTGAATATACAATCATTATAAATAGCTTAAAGTGATTACTGGCGGACGATCGCTTACCTATTGTAAGGCAGCTCTGCGTAACGAGACAGTCATTTACCAAAGTGGCGGAACCGAGTGAAATTTTCATTTGCCTACCGAATTTAGATAAATTGAGAAACAACGAAAGAGCGGCCTTTCGTGCGAATGAATATCGCTCGGTTTATTACTTATTCTATTGACTATATAGGTTATTAGATTGCTCAATACAATGGTACATTTTGGCAACTCCTCTGCGTCGGCGACATACAGGTGGCGCTGATAGCATTGTGGAACGGAACTAATAGCAACTTATTTGGCTGTAATAGCTTTGATAATGAATATTAAAAAAAAAACGATTAATTGTAAAAACCCATTATTTAACCAATTACAAACATATAATTATTAATGGCATCTATCGCATTTGAATAGGCTGATTACATTTGTACAAAGTTGAGCGTCATCCATGGCCTCAGAAAATTTGACCACATCACGGAGTACAAAAAGAAGCTTCACTGGTTGGGAGCAAAGAGACCTGCGAGTTCTTTGTATGCTTTTCAAGACCTTGGATAGCGTCGCCCTAATTATCTTACCGGCCAATTTACTGCAACTATCGGCTCATGGACGCCCACTGAGATCAAGAGATAACCTGCTACTCTCTATCCCTAGTCACAGCACTGACTTCTTCTCATTCTCTTTCACCGTGCATGGAGTCCGTCTTTAACATGCTCTGCCGAAAAATATGAGACCTAGAGATTGAAGTAGTGTACAGTCTGGATTGGGCGTTGTTTACACTGGTTGTATATATTCTATATTAATTTCACATAGAATGAAAAGTTATTAGCAAATTGTAACAGAGAGTGCCAATTTATTTAATGGATTTTATTTTCCTTGTCACAAACAATCTCACTCAGAATATTTGTTTTGTGAGTTTTTAAAATCATTAATTTCAAATGCTGGAGTAGAGGGATACCAATGTCAAGTTTTTGCTCGGAAACTCCTAGATCCAGGTTGCCGTTATTCTATGTCCAGTTTAGAACCGACGATCCCTGTTTTATCTTAGATGGTTTTTTTTGACAATTAATACACTACTGGATCTCCAGTATCTGACCCATAATCCTATACGGATGTGAGGCCTGGACTATAAAGGAAGATTTCAGGAACCGTATAGAAACATTCGAGATGTAGGCATAAAGACGAATGATGTCAATATTTTGGACTCACCAGAAAATCACCAATGAGGAAGTTCTACGGCGTGTCGGCCAAAAACGCAAGCTTTGCCAGAACATCAAACAGTGCAAAGTTGCATACCTGGGTCACGTTTTTAGGCACGACAGGTTCGAACTCCTGCATCTGATTATGATGGAAAAAGTTGCATGAACCTGGCCGAAGATAAAAATCTTGGTTAGGAACATTCGAGAATGGACCGGGATTACGAGTGTCGCCGAATTGATTTGCCTGGCGAAGGACAGAAAAATGTGTTCAGAGCTGATTGCCAACACCCACTAGTTGGAGAGGCACCCTAAGAAGAAAAATAATATTATATGCCAAGTTATAGTAAATTAGAGTTCGGCGATAAAATATCTTATAAAAATCCATCAACTCCATCAGCAGCACAACTCTAACAACTGTGTCACGCTGTAGCGTTTAACTATTTCCCCATACGTCGCGGTCAGAAAATAGTGCATGCGGTAATGTGGGTCACCGCGGCCGCTTATAGTACGAGATCCGGTGATATAATTTCTGTCTTTTTGCTACATTTATCGAAATTCTATTTTGACTCAATACGTCACTAGATATTTTTACCTACGTGGCTACACTTGTGGGGTGGATTTATATTTAAATAAATATTTTGGTATGAGTAAATGTTAATCTGTAAAAAATTGAAGCTGTTCAATTAAGTCAATGACGGCTATTATATAAATACCAGAAATAGAGAATGCTTTCAATTCCCAAGCTACAATTTGAATTGGTCGCTTTTGAATTTAAATATGAGATAATGATTATTTGACATGATTTAATGAAATAACACATTTTGAATATGAGATAATGCATACGTTTATTTCAAAAACCGAATTTTTCAGGAAAATAAAGCGATGGCGGTAAGGTCAGATCAACTATAAAAAAATACTTTATATGATTAAACATAAATAAAATTGTAAATATATCTGAATATATTTTCAGATGTATTTTGCTACATATATATCTATATGAATATCAAACCATTTTTTTGTTACAATACAAATTATTCTGTTCTTTTTCTTCTGTTCTCTTTATGTTTCATGCGTTCAAAGTACTTGAAAAATGGATTTAATCTTGAAAATAATAGTATAAAAATGTGTCCTTCTGTTGTTTTTGACAGTTCTATCCAGTGGAGCTCATACAATTCGCCGCGTGAATTCGCGCGCTTCGAAACCGCCCCTACACCACTATTTTAATCTGCGCTGTGGCAGCGGTTTGCCGCCTATCCGCGAAACAATGGATCGACGTCGCTTCAGTATACACTGAACAACAGCGGTTGCAATGTCAAATGGGTGCTATGAAATTCACGCGGTAAGTTCGTTTTTAAACCTTTTTATATTATCGAACAACCGCGATAGTCTTCGATTTCATACTCATAGAATTCGCCGAGAAACCATTACTATGAAATATAATGTACCTTCTATTATGTGTTCGGAATAGTATGTCCGCAATATATTTAAAAGGATAAAAAATTATGATAACTATTTACATAAGGAATATCAAAATAAGAAATATCAAAATAATAAAAACCCAAAACATACAAAACCTGTAATCGTAGTTTGCAAATTCTTGTTCACGAGATAGCGTCATTCCGTATGGTTTTTCATTTAAGGTTTAATTGGGAAATGAGAATATAAAAGTGATATGGTATCACGTCGTGTTCGATTTTTTGGTATACATTAAAATTCTGAGCTCGTGCTTCTGAAGAATTCTCAAGGCAGTAACCTCTGAAGCAACATTGAAAGGCCGGTTTTCGTCAGGTCATGGGCGCTGTCACTATGTGGATGGGTAACCCTCTGCTTTTGAATGCGTGATGTTACAGTATGGCCGCCTGGCAACTGTTGTTACTGGTTCATTTAGTGGGCCATTGAGATAATGCATATAAAAAGAAATAAGAAATAACCAAATACACCGATTTGGAAATGAGTAGCATTCATATATAGGTTTTTTTTTTGTGCAACCATTTATTTTGGTTATTTGGTTGAGGGTTAACTTTATTTATACCCTCCTGTACTGCTCATTATTTTTTGTCACTCTTTTTGATCCGGATAATTACTTCAGTTGTTTCAGAGATTTCAAATCATAATATGTATATATCCATACTAACAATAAAGCAGAAGAATTTATTTGTTTTTTTTTTGTTTAAACGCGCTAATCTCTTGAACTACCAGTCGGATTGTTATTATTTTTTTTTGCATTTGATAGCCCAATTTTAAAAGAACGTTATATGCTCTCTAACATCACTTTACTACCCATAGGAGCCGAGGAAAAAGAACGCTAAGTGAAAATGAAATATTAGCGCGGGTGTCGGGGTGGGTCGGGGGGGGGGGGGGGGTGCCCGACGAGAACCGAGAATTGCCGAGAAGAGCCGAAAGTCCTGTGCATTCAGAAATTAATGCCGAATGAAAGAGTTTATGTTGCTTGCTTGCTAGCTTGATTGTACTCCTTCTAATGTTTGGGCAGTATATGGTACATCAATAGGACCTGTCCTGCCTACTGTATGTCTTTAAAAATAAGTACATCACGTGTGGAAGTGCTGACTTGGAAAGTAGCTTAGTGCTGAGTTAAATTGTATCCATTTTATCATTAAAAAGTACTTAAAGTGTGTTGGGTATTTTTGACTACAATATTTTGAATAGTATTTAGTAAAGTATTTTTCAACCATTGTTTCAGAAAATATTGGCTAGATGTACTGGGATCCATATAAATCGTTAGAGAGAAAAAGAGGCACTAAGAAGTGTTTACCTTATTTTTTATATAAGTGTCAGTTAAGTATTTCTCCTCCCACGACCACGATTTATATATTATAATCCATTATATAATTGCCCATTATATAGAAGGATTTTACAATATTTTGTAACCATTTATATAACCTTGCAATAAATAACATCTCAATAAAGCAACAGGTGAGAGTAGAAATTACGCAGCCGGCTCTCGTACTGTTAAGAAACATTACATAGGCTGGCGACTGCTCCATAGCGGAGCGATCGGTGCGTGAATCCCACGAGCTGTTGAATGGAACCCCCGGGGTCTCGTGAGTCTCATTTTTATCGGCCGTTTATGAGTTCGTTTGACATTTCATTACTAACTATAACGTTACGAAACAGCGCGGTTAAATTGTCGGATCGCTCTTGGGGCTGAGCCAGATTCCTCGTGCTCGGAAGCCACGGTGGCAAAGCGTGCGTTGATCGCAACGCAAACTTGGTTCAGAAAAAATATTCGAGGAGTAATATTTATCTATTTATTTTTTTTTATTACTAATCAACATTAAAGAAAACCGATACATTGAGTAGTAGTAGTATTAGAAGGAGTGAAGACTTGTATACAGCCCTTGATGTCATCCAGACCTATAAGATCTTTTGTAACTACCCACTGTGTGGTTGGGTCAGTTGTCTGCTAGAAGGCCGGCACTGTTTACCAGTCCATACAGATCACTGACCTTCAGGTTGGACATGTTGCTGGGTTCGAGAAAGGTATGTCCCAGTAAACTGTGTATTTTGCGGCGAGGCCTGGGCAGCGACCAACTATATGTATGCTTTCTTAAGGCTGTTCGCCACATATTCGTCAGTCCTTGCTCTCGGTCAATCCAAGGTTGGACAGATGTGTAGTAGCAGATTGGGTAGTAAAATAAGATTAAAAACTTGAACCGAAAAGGGTTAGCGATAAACATATCTAAATCTTGTCGCTTCGAGTTAAGATCACATGAGTACCCAAAGCACACGCCACCGACATTTCACCTCATAAGATGGTTCAATTGAGCAACGAATTTAATTAATAGGCCACAAAAATCCGCCGTAGCTAGCCAGCTAGGGTTGGCCTCGCATTAGGACATGATCAGAGTTTCTCTCCTGAGACAGAGAGAATTATAGCCAACCATGCCAACCGGTCGGAAAAAGAAATAGATAACATCTGTACTGCTTAAAATACCGCAATCTATAAATCACTTCTTTACCATTTCTACTATGAGTAAACAGGTATTTTCATGCGAATTCCAAATAGTTGCATTAGTTTCTATGCGACTTTTAACAATCGGAATGCACAACGTGCCCATAATCCGAATATTATTGAAGTGCTTCGAATACATTATCACAAACCTCAGAAGTTAGTAAAAAGTTACAAAAAAGAGACTAATGAAGTTTTGATTGAGGGTAGAAAAAACACAGATTTAAACTGGGGGTCGAATAGGAAAAGGGTGTATATATACAGCAGCATAAGCTTTATTAACATTTGTTAAAAGCAAAAGGGAGTAAGGGAAATCATTTTCTCAAGTGCTATAGATATATTGAAAGTTGTAATAATAATAATAATAAAAAAAACTCTTTATTTCAAAATAAAAAAGGCGAGCTTATTGCCTTGCGGCAATGTCTATCAGCTAACCTATAGCTTAAGTTTATAATATAATTTGTTACGATGGCTACACAAAAGAATACTAAAATTAAAGTGATTAGAAAAAAAAGAAACAGACAGAAAACGAAAAAGAAAAAGATATAAAAAAAAGGAAAACAAATTACTAAAATTAAATAAAGACTTAAATTACTAAAATTAGATAGAAAAGGAAGGAGAGAAAGGAAGAAAAAGGAAGCGAAAAGGAGGGGGGGAAGAGGAGGATTGGCTAGTTTATGGTTTTAGGATTATATGCTCCTTGAGCCTGGCCTTGAAAGAGGAAATGCTGGGGGCTGTTCTAACATTATTCGGTAAAGCATTCCAGAGTCGTGCAGCTTTCACGGAGAAGGAGTACGAAAAAAAGTCGCTGCTATGACCAGGGATGGATAACAGGTTATTGCCCTCTGATCTCAGGGGACGGCCGTGCGCTGATAGCGCGGTGAACCTATCCGCAATATAAAGCGGCACGCCATTCGCGAGGATTCTATATAAGAGGCAGAGAGTTCTAACCTGTCTCGTCTCCCTGGTGATAAGCCACTGCAGTCTTCTTCGATATTCCGTGATATGGTCATATTTTCTGAGTCCAAAAATGAAGCGGATACAGACGTTCTGTAGCCTTTCCACCTTGGTGGCCAGCTCTTCTGTCAGATCGAGGAAGGCGGTGTCGTCATAGTGAAGGAGTGGAAGAAGTAAAGATTGACAGATTGTACCTTTACTTTTCTCCGGGAGAAAATTTTGGAGCTTCTTCAGCGAATGACATCTGTTAAAGATCTTTCCTCTCATCTCCCTAATATGGTGCTGCCAGGACAGATTCTGGTCAAAATGGACACCAAGGTTCTTCACCTGCATGCTATAAGGAATCTCCTCTGTCTCAATACATACTTTAGATATTTATACTTCGTAATGCTTTATATAATGCTAATACAAAGAAATAAAGGCAAAAGGTAGGTATTACACAATTACCATAATCGACTTCTTGGGGAAACTCACCCTATTTCGACTTTTCTACAGCACGCTGATACGCCGTAAAAGTATCGTTTATTACATTTTATTTTATTGTATTTATTTATTTCCATAATTCATATTACAAGTTACAAAAAAATATTTATCCTAGCTCAAAAACCATTTTACAATAAGTGTACATTATATAACTAGCTTAGAAAGGAAATTCATCTTTAAATTAGGTTTATGAGTATTTATATTAAGCCGTAAAATACCATTTTAATATACTCGGTACTTTAATGGGGTTAAAGATATCTCTCCTGTAAAGTAGCATTTTTTTAAATTGATAGACCATTGATTATATGAGGTTTTAGATTGCTCAATCCCATAGTCCGTTTTGGAAACAAGGATTTTACTACCAAACACAACGTAGAGATAGCATTTATCGATCCAAATATTAATTAATGATAGTATGACAGTATAGTGGCACTATATAGATGGCGCTCTGAAGTTGCCTATACGGTATTATATTTCGAAATAAAATAATATAATAACACACGAAATTTTAGGCCATAGCTTATTATTTGAATTTTAATATATTTATTATTTAAACGTAGCTTATTTATTATTATTTTCATAAGTATGACAATTTTTAATTTGGTGTACAGGTTTCAATACGTAATTATTACGCACTTTAACGCTCATATAGACTAATAGATGGCATTATATTAACGGCATTATTATTATTGAAATTCTACGATGGCATTCGTATTATTTCTGTGGTAAAATCACCCTATATGATAATGCGATTGATGGCACTAATAAATGAATTTTATTACTGTTATGATTGGTAAAATTATTGGGTTTTTATAAATACCTATTTAGTTTTTTATAAAAAAAAACTTTCATTGTCAGTGTTATTATAGATAGCCAGCTTTAACCAGCTTAGAAGCGCCCCCTGCTTTTACCGGCTTAGAAGGGTTACCGAAACATTCTATGGCATTGAGTAATCTATTATACTATATAATCAATGATATGAGCCTCGATGTTGAAAATCCTGTTGTAACCAATACGGGCACGCAATGCGCTGTGCAATTTAAATTGCTCTAAAATACCCTTTTTTTATACAGTGTGATTTTTTATTAGTGATATCCTTGAAGTAGGCGAATCAGTGCCAGGAAATAAGCAACTTTTGCGGAAAAAAAATGTTTTTTTTTGTTGGTAATTTGAAAAACTTGACTGATAAATAACAGTTTGTCAAGCGTTGAGCGCGCTGCCCCATTTAGCAATGGGTATAATATCTCGATTAAACAATATTCGCAATATTTTAACCACCGCTAAATGGCGCTACGTGATCACCTCTTTTTATAGTATTTTTTAAACTTTACTTTTTTATATATTTCGAAAAAAAAAACATTATAATATGTTTTATCTAAAAAAAAACAAAAATTGCTAATTTGCTCCTTCTGATTCGCCCACTTAAAGGATATCACTAATTAAATACTCACCCTGTTAAAACTCACCTTTCGGCTTTCGATCAAGGACTTTATCATATTAAACGAGTTGTATTTAGTCAAACTAAATTATTTTAATTTAGGCTGGAATGCTATTTTCCATTGTTTTCTCAAGATCTTTCATTTTTTTTTAATTGATACATTCGATTGAAATATTTCCATCCCGAGAGCATAGCGATCAAAAAAAAAATGATCAATTTAATATGTTATTCCTATTAAAAAAAAAACCAATTTTCCAGGCAACTTTTCCAATTTTCCTTGCCGTTAGGACTTTATTCCCAATTACGAATATTAAAAAAATATATTACGAACATATTATATTATAAAATAGCCAAATAGGTTCCGCCTTTTAGCCTAATATGCGATTACAAACGAACAGCATTTATGAAATCGAAGACTATCGCGGTTGTTTGACATTATAAATAGGATAGAAAACGAATTTACCGCGTGAAATTTGTAGGACCCGACGTTTCGGTGACGTTGCAGCCGTCGTTGTCTAGGGTAAACAGACAACGGCGGCTGTTTACCCTAGACAACGGCGGCTGCAACGTCACCGAAACGTCGGGTCCTACAAATTTCACGCGGTAAATTCGTTTTCTATCCTATTTATAAGAACAGCATTTAATTTTTTTTTATATAAAGTAGATATACAATCTTTAAACACTACGCCCATAATATTAACGTTTATCCAAGTACCTAATTAACATCACCTACCCACCAAATCCAAATTGCCCAAACGCCCCTAACATCTGGAACACTTAAATCAGTTTCGTAAGTTTTGTCTGTAGGTTTGGTGCGGTTCTGAAGTAATCCGCGTTGCCTGCCTACACGTCTTCATCACCGTCCCAGATCATTAGATATTGTTCCGGCGCGGCGCAATCACTCTTCTCTCGTCAGCTGTCAAAATATTATGGCAGCATCCTTGATGTCACGATACCGTTTAGATGCTTTGCGAAATCGCTCACCGCAGACCCACGCTTGTGTACAGATGCAGATGATTATTTCACACCGACTGAGTATGATGTAATTGATAAAATGATGTGTAGTTGCATACGTTTTACAACGACAAATAAACCAAAAAAAGCATTCTTTTAAGTTTGGACTTGAAAATGTCTTCAAAATCGATGCCGGGTGAGAGAAGGCAATCTAGCCAAAATTATAGACAGTCTCTATAAAACCAATTTTAAATTTCAATGACTCGGCCCCAAATACCTTATATTTTATTATTTAAACATTAGTACACAATACATGTTATTGAATACATGCATAAAACCAGCGATTACGGAATCTATTTAAAATTAAAGTATTTTATTCCACAAAATAACTTGATATTTGTTGCAAACTAAACAACGAAATATAATTATGAAAAGGAAATGTATTCCACTGCGATTTTAAAGTTAGATAACGTTGAATTCTTCATTGTTTTATTGCTAATATTTTTAGTTATTTCTTTGATAATATATTTAGATTTTTATATCTAATGTAGGTACCTCAATTTTGTTTTATTATATAGTGTTATTTGTTATATTGTGTTATTTGTTTTAATATATTATATTGTTTT
Organism: Micropterix aruncella; assembly: GCA_944548615.1. NCBI lineage: Eukaryota > Metazoa > Arthropoda > Insecta > Lepidoptera > Micropterigidae > Micropterix > Micropterix aruncella. Next base: position 6,531,047 of record OX155960.1, read on the forward strand.
ATTATATTACAAAATTTATTTTGTTATATTATGAAAACTTATTAATGATTCTTTCGATTATTGACTATGTTTAAGGTATTTTTGTTTTTTAAAGTTATTGCAAAACAAGATTTTATTTTGATTATATTATTTATTGAGGTATTTATTCCCGTTAAATTTTAATTGATTAGCAATATATTTTTTACACCTACCTATTTTAATTTTTGATACCAAACCTAACTGATTTTATGCTATTGTATAATGTATTTTTTATTAATAATTTTTGGATCAATATCTTTATGCCATCATGATGTAAAAAAATACTTTACCTACGCCTAAAAGGCAGGTTGTGCGGTACTGAATAATTTTAATTCTCCACGTTACTACACTACAATCACAATATTTTAAATAAAATTTTGAAATTGATAGCCAGCTAAGATTGAAATAATTCTAATTATCTTTAGTTTAACCGCTTTTTACCACCTATTAACCATATTAGGTACTTAAAACTACAGACAGTTATTTGACATGATATAGTAAATAGAATAAGTATTAGAATACAAAAGAAAATAAAATCAGCCAATAATATCATAATATCAGCCAATAAAATGATAGAAATGTTAGGCTAAATGAAGAAAATTTAAATGTAAAGTGTTAGTCACCTAATTAGAATTCGTTGACTCTCTCAATACGTTAGCGTTATAATTTGGACTTACACTGACTTTTTTTAATTTTAATATTTTCGGGTAGTTTATTGTAACATACCATAAGACGGACAGGGTAGTTTTAAATTATGCCTACCTCTGGTAAATACAGCTCCACCATCTTATGTAGTCTTCTTTTAAACAGGAAAGATGACTGTTTGCGGCAGTATCGCTCTGACATTCATTTCGGCCGGACGCGGGACGTCGCGAACAGCGGACGCGCAAATAGACATTTCTTTCCGGATTCAATACGTATACATAACCAGGATGATACCTCAGAGACTAATTATCCGATCCGAATGTACTATCATTTTTTTTGGAAGAATCTTTGTGGTATAACTCTTATCGAGCTTCAAGTATTTATCTCAAAAACTCAAAGATTCGAGGCCTCAATTTTGAAAAAGTAAAAAAAAATCTTGTTTTTTTTAAATGTCGCGATATGTAGGGGAAAAGTAACGGAAAATTACAAAAATCGAGCACGAATCCAAAGAGAATGACAAGCTGGGACCGTACGCAAAACTAAAGCGCAGTAGCGACGCGTATATAGCTAATGTAAGCGCTCTTATACAACTGCAAGTGCACACTTAATATCATCATTAAAAGTCTGCCTTAGAACAGGCCTAGGCCTAGTTAGGCGACTGTGTCAATCATAAAAATAATGTCGCATCAATTTCTTGCTAACATCTTAATCAAATATGACATTAACGTTTTACTAGATGTGTTACTACTAAATAAATAAATAAATAAATAAATGTAGATCCTGGGTCAAGTATCGATGTGGATTTCGTCGCTGATGAGATGGAGACTGCATTGGAGGTCGAATCATATCCGTCGAATTTACTTGACCTACCCAATATGGCAGCGAGGGCCAAAAGTTGTCCTACTCGTGCCGGGGCCGGCAACTACTAAAAAAAAAATATTTAGACAACAAATTTGGCGATAAATATCTATAACATACATATATAACCGCCTTTGGTTAAAAACATGATTTTAACCCAACCAGTAGCCATATGTTTCTCCCAATTTTAGGGATTTAGGGCATTGTGACGTTAGGGGCGAGTAGTGTTACTTACCATCAATGAAATTTCAATGTGAAGCAAATGGATTTTTTATTTTAAAGAAATTGGTGCATGGTCATATAAAAGCATCTTTGTTTACAGTATATTTTGAATATATTTATTTTATTTTATTATTTTGTACAATCAAAGAATTTGTACATGAAATCGAAGACCAACCTGAATTATTATTGTTTATCTTTGATTTTCTATATTTTTCCGTTCCATTTAATTATTACTATGTTTTCCTTTTCCAGTATGGAGCTGATGACGGTTAAATTATTCTATAAGGAAATACTTTTAATAAAGTACAATATTAATCGCCAGAATCCTTGTGTCATACGTGTACATATCAGAATATAAAAAGTGTCTGTGGCTGTGTGTCAAGTATGTATTTGCTTTAAATAATATAGATTAATGCCAAGTAAACATTGCAAGCTGTTCGTGAAATATTATCAATGGCAAGAGGCATCAATGTTAAGAGCAGCGCGCATTTACATTTTACTTTCTGAAACCGGATATCAAATAATTTTGATCAGAATCCGGTCGATAGGATGGAGTATTTAAAAATATAACAAAAAATAATTTTAAATTGCTTTAAGTCCATGTCACTCAATATTTACCTAAAAATTGGCCTGACGATAATGAAGTATCATAATATGTATAATGAATGACAATAGAAAAGATTTCTGGAAATTACACCACACATTAGGATTTTTTTTATCTTGAAAACAACGAGGGCTCCGTGCAATTTTAATTTCTGATAAAGCGTTTTAATTCTGATAAAGGTGTTTTAAATCTGATAAATGCGTTTTAATTCTGATTAATCATTTTAATTTCGATAAAGGCATTTTAAATGTTGATAAAGGCGATAAAGGAGCTTTAAATCAGATATTTTACCTATTACAGCATTAGCAGCAAATGGCGAGGGGCTAAATAACCATGAAATTTCAAGTCATTTATTGGGGGGTGGAAATTGGGAACCCCATCCAATAAATCGAATAGTTTAAGCTGGGCATTGACGGTCAGTTTTTCGCGTCAGTTGAACTGGCGTGCATCCAAAATTTGATCGTGAATGTCGAATCGTCACTCCAGAGTTTTAACTGACGACGCGCCACGAATATTTTCCGTGGCTACCATAATCCAACTGGCGCGTCGCGCCAAAATGACCGTGAGTGCGCAATCGGCAATCCAACGGCGTCAGTTCGCTCTCAGAGCTCGCGGACCGCGGTGACAGTGAGTGCTGCGTTTTTGTTTTTGTCATGGCGGTGTCGTCGTCGTCACCATGGCGGTGTCGGACTTGTCATAATGATAGATTTCATCAAAAAATATAGAAATTCAGAATGTTTATGGAAAATAACCGACAAAAATTAAAAAAATAAACAGTATCGACAAAAAGCTGTAGAAGATTTTATTTAGATAAAATATTCCAATTTTATTTAGATATTATTTATAAAATTGAATTAGATATTATAGAAGTCAGATTTCATTTCCGATGCTAAGAAACGAAGAGTGGCAGTGAATCTCTCATGAGGGTTTATAGCTTGTCTCATATTAGTTGGTATCTTGTTTAATTTAATAAAAGACTCGATATTAATAAAAGACGCCTATATCCTACTTCTTAAGATTTTACTAACTGCCATCCTAATGTACTGTATTATATGATTACTATATTATAACAGACTATTGTATTATATCATATTATGTATAATAAATATTACTATCCAATTACTCATACTTCTATTTTGCTCTATCCAAATAACCTTATTAATAACTTATTTAATTATTAATTTTCTTACCCTTATATTATTATTAGCTTTATTATAATTTTTTCTACTATCAATGTGTTTATGTTATTTCTGTTAATTTGTAATGCAAGCATTGCAAACTGTTCATAGAATAGTCAATTTGTTTGGTTTGTATATGTATTTAAAATACTAATATTATATATTTACTATCTGTAAGTTTGCTATAAAATAAAATTTAGCCGTAGTAACAAGGAATGTTTCTTTTTCGGAATCGGAATCCATTTTTATTCGTGGATGTCCGCAAAGAGACATGTCCTTCATGCGGCCGGGCCGGTCGAAAACTGAAGAGCCGGAGTGACGCCAGTCAATGGGCAAATCTTGTGGGTTCAAAACCATTTGGAGTGACGCCACAGTTTTACGTCTAGACTGACGCGAAAAACTGACCGTCAATGCCCAGCTTTAGAGTCAAGGGAAAATATTAAATAGTATTATTATGAAAAAGAAGACAATCTTATAAACTCTTTCTCATGAAATTGAAAAACTCGAGTATGATCAGAGGAGCAAATTCGAGTATACTGCAATACAAAATTTTCAACAAGAGAAAGGTGGCAAAAGACAATGTCTTGTGCAATGCACAATATTTACTTTCATTCTTATTTAAATTGAAGGCTCAATATGTTGGTTGAAAACTTATTTAAGATACTTAATATTTAAAAATTGAACAATAGATAACTTGAAGGTTCATTCCAAAACTCAACAATCAAATGAAGAGAGGTCTTTGATACGAATGTCATCCATATGGTATTGGTGCGAGGGAATAGCTCCAATAAGAGGGCGTGTGATATTTCGCTAGCGTAATCTGGCACGAAGAAACTAGGTAATTTGTGCAAAAATGAGCAGGCTATAAACTCTTCTATTTAGTATACAATGAATGTGTGAGATCAAGTGCATATCTCCCAGTTAATAAACCGAATTGTACCCAACCATAACGCGAACCAATTATTGCTCATATACACAGGTGTGAATAGTATCTTTACTGTTTGGAATACAGGAACTTAAGAAATGAGTTCTGTACTTTCTCCAGCATCAGAACGTAAAGCACCTCACTTATGTAGATTCTAAATTGTAGAATTGAAATCTAGCCTCTTTCTCAATATCGAGCCATACACAAAACTCACAACTTGGAAATCGCTGAACCGTTTCAAGTTACGAAGTACAAACCCATGTGAAAAAGTAGCCATGTGAAAAAGGAGAGAAAGTATTGCCACTGCGCCAATTTTTATTTTTCGAGATGATGATGGAAATATTTATTTTGATCCCCTCCCCTCCCTTGCGACGATTAAGACTATTTACAGATGGTGTGTGTATTCCTCCACGACAGCGTCCACACGCTGAAATTTGGTACACATGCATCATTTGTTCATCAAATAGTAAAAGAGATTGTGTTCAAAATCGATCCACTAGGAGAGGAAGCGCACCTGTCATATTTCAATCTTGAAATATTCGTCTTGAAATTCTGTGGTCGGATGCCTTGTTGGGCCGAAATGACATTGAATTTTCCCCGGTGAGTATATTTGCGTAAACGATTAAATCTAACGGGCTTAATGCGATGCATTCTCACTGACCACGCTCGTTGTTAACGAAAGATTCGCGTCGTTGACTCTCGATATATTCGACGTTTCCTTGCCGTACGGTTTGAGTTTTTCCTGTAAAAAAATGGCATCATGCTCATATGCTTCCATAAGTCCTTGGATACGTGCCGGAAAGTTTTGGGGTATAACAATATTTTTTTGTCTTACCAATGCCAAGTAGAAACTGTTAATTATGCACAAAACGTATGGACAAAGGTCGAACAAACAAGGACAACTTTCAGTCACCTCACCCGGCAATCGGTCCCACATTCGGTCCGGTAGAGTGCCGTTCGGATTCCGACAAATTATCGGAAGGTTACAATGTAAAATTCCCCCTTGCAATCTCGACGGCGCAATCGCAATATACGATGCTCCGTTTTGGGCACTCGCATTGACGCTGATTGCTTTTTGTGTTAGGTCGAGTGGGCGGTGCGAGAGCGGTAATCCTGCATACGACAAAAACTGTACCATCGTCATGTGCGTTACGGAACTTTGCTCCGATTTCAAATATCGCCATGATGTCATAATGAAGTCACACTCACGTTACAGCAGATCCGGATCTTAATCTGCGAATACAATAACTCGAAAATCTTCCATAGTGCATTAGAGGTCAATACTGTATCTCAGAAATTTAAAAAAAAACTAAACTTCTTTAGACTAAAAAAAAATAAACTCTTGGAATCAATCAAGGCTATCAATATATTTCTGACATTTAAAAAAACTATTACGTCTTGGTTGATGAAGGAAGGGAGGATTAATATAGATAGAGCATTGAGTATAAATATCTAAATTGTGTGTATGTGATGGTAATTAAATTAAAATATATAAAAAATCACTTCATATTATTTGTATTTTTATGATATTATGTTTTTAAGAATTCGACTCTTTTTTTATAATTTATTATTATTTTATTACTTCTATATATAGTCGTTTGAAGCATTTTTAAAATGTAAACCAATTTTTAGTTTAAGTATTAGCAATTATGATATCTGTAAAAAAAATATTAAATGTCCGCCATGGAAACGGCTATATCCTAGTTAGGTGATATTAAAACAATATCGCTGGCAACAGTTTTTATCATATCATGTTTTCCGTTTTTTGCTGATATCTATGATATTTTTTTTACTGCAGATTATTTTGAAATACAAACTAAATTAAAAAATAAAATTACATTAATTTCATTAATTATTGCTATCTCTGCAAACCTTTTTTTATACTATTTCCCAAAAAAAGGGGTGTAATGTGTTCAGGGTTTATCTATCTATGTTTTCCATCTCTTTGTTTAAACATAACTTCTAAACGCTTGGGCCGATTTAGAAGTGTTTGGTATTGTCTGAATCTTTGTGTCATCTCGAGTGGCATAGAGTACTCGCGTCGACTCATCGCAGCGCCTTCGATATAATTTACCGTGTTAAATGTTGCTTACATGACAGTCATCATTTGACAGTTTTTACAGTTCTTCTTTTTCGTGGCCGCCAAGAATAAAACCTGTAAGGCCAGTAATGAATAGAAGTTTTTGGAATATCATTTTAGCAAAATAAATTATAGAAAATGTACCTTAACTCTCCTAATATCAAGTAAGTAATTGTCTAAATGTCCAAATGTCAATAAATTAACAAAAATATATCGTGTTTAGTGTCAAATGAAAGGTATGATTGAGTACATTCTGGAAGTACATATACATCTATCTATATGGACAAATACATAAACAAAAAATATGTCATAAAAAATCCGTAATATAAATAATTATAAATATAATAGTCTACTTTCTGTAATGACAGTCGTGTTTTTTTATTATTTTTGATATGTTTACTTGTCACCTCCGTTTGCTAACAGGCCATTCTCCAGTCCTGTGCGTTCTATAAACTCAAGTATCAAGTAACGAATTATTCGATATCATTTGGTCCAAGACTTGTCTTCATAAGTGTCGGTTCTTTTATCAAATTAGCGGCTTAAACTCACGTATAAAGTGAAGCGATGTCGACTTTATGTGTTGAGTTTCTGAAGGTTTAAAATTAAAAAAAATGGTTTTCCTCGATAACCAATGCCTAGGTATATCAAAACAGTTTTTCATGTATAATGATCTGCACAAATAAATCTGTTAATATGCTGAAACATCTTTTACAGAAAAAATCTAAATCAAAAATAAAATAAACTCTTTCTCGTTTAGTTCATTGAAAATAGTCCCTTGAAAAGTCTGTCGCCCTGTCATGAACACCCTGTGTTTGTAAACATGCTATAACTACAAAAACAATGATAAATTATTTCTATTTATTTTAACCTATGTACTTATTTACTACGTAGGAATAATTAAAGCAAGCGAAATATAAGAGGCTCTCTAGACGATCAAGCATGCTTGTCAAGCATCACGTAGCGGGCGGGGAGGGGATCGTAAACCGCACTAAATATGCAAATATTTATTATTATTTACCAAAAATGCCTAATTTTGTAGTTTATACGAGGGAATCACGTCATTCATTAATCAATTACGTCTAATTAACCTGACTCCCTGGTATAAAACTACAAAATTAGGCATTTTTAATAAATATTTCAAAATATATTTGCATATTTCCTGCGGTTCACGATCCACTCCCCGCCCGCGACGCGATGCTTGACAAGCATGCTTGATCGTTTAGAGAGCCCTTAACAAAACTGCAACAATGTTGGTTTAGCGAATAAAATTTTAAGATTGCATAATATGCACTCTTATATGGTCAATAGGCAAAATTAGCTAATATTGAGAATTACAATTTGGGGACATAATAGATTGTTAAATATGCATAAAACCAAAGGTTATAACCGCATCGCGACTGTATACGAGTATGAAATGCTAAATAAATTGAAATAATTCTAACATTCTTTTAAAGTTCATTTGCCATGACATCCAATTCAATGAATGATAACGTCATGAGTATACGACATGCCACTAATTTAACAAAAAGTAATATGTACCTATCTTTCAAATTCAAACGACCTTCTTCTTATTGGACTTTAAGCGGTATGTAATGAAATAAAAACTATGTATTTTGACATTACATTAGTTTTAGTATGGACAGTTGCGTCATTATATAGGAATTATCAGATTACCAGACGAATTAATCGAATTTTGTCACGAAGCAAGTTAAGGCGATCATTTATTCAGCGATGGGTCAGCGAAGGGGCGATCACAAAAACAATATTATTTTTTTCTTACTGGTCGCTTTGAACTTGAATGTCTTCGGCTTGCTTTGGAATTCCAAATTTAGACAAATTTTGATTCAAAGCAAAGATATTCGTTATCTAAAATTTCTAAAATTAGTTATTCATTGGTATTTGTGTTTTTGCCCGTGACACCATTGATTGTGTCACGGGCAAAAACACATGCGGTATTTGATTGCTCAACATTATAACTAGAGATGTCAACTACAACGGGCGACCCGTCACCTCAAGATGTTTTAACTAAATTTGATCATTCTGTCTCTCGTGAGATGAGCTTACACGACTAGGGATGAAAACAGTCCACTGCCCAGTTACGCCACTCGTCCATCAGAGTCCAACGCCTTACAGCGAGGCACCGGGAAAGGTATCCAGCGAGCAACTTTATGTCTACCAGTTTATAATTAACTCTCAGGATACCTTTTACCTCCTGACTGGTTACAGGATCAAGGTCGCTTGCGCAGTCCTCTCCATTACGTAGCGGTGATACGATGCCTACCGAATCTATCGCGGATCAAAGCATCCTTTGATCGGCTGCTCACTCGGGATCCGGTGGCCGAATGGTCCTTTCAAGAGCAGTTGCCGTAAGGTTAGCAATTACCCCCGCTCTGTAGGAAAAATTACTATTTTCAGACTCCCCCGGCTGTTAGTCGGAATGCATTATCGATTGGCTGACGCCGCACTGTGCGCAAACCGTCCAGGAGCGCCCGAATTTTGACTCCTAGGGGAGACTAGCCCACAGGCCAGCGTCCTACCCTGGCTCTCACTTCTGCGTGGAGGGCGCCGGATGGGTGTTGACCCGTGCGTTCGACCGACCCTATACAACTGGGTTTTATTGGCCAATCTGCGACACATTAGCTCCCAGGGCCCATTAGCTCAACGACATAGTACGTTTTGGCAAGCGTTCTGCGTCGGCGGCATATAGGTGGTACTGACAGCATAGTCTGGCGAATATAATAGCTATCTTATTGGTCATTTATAATAAGATTTATTTTTTAATTTTTTTAAAAACTGCTTGATTATAATAACCCAATAATTTAAGCAATGATGACATTGAACTATCGGAGCCATATATCGCATATATGCAGACATTGACTACATCACATAAAAATACAAAGAGGTAGAATACCAAGTATTAGTACATATGTACATTGAAGTGCGTAATTATACGTATTTAAACCTGTATACCAAATTAAAAATTGACTTCTATGTGTAAATAGTATTAAAATAATAGGGGCTGTGATTTAAAAATACGTTTGTTTATTATATTATTATTTTATTTCGTGATAGGAGGCTTTAAAAAGCATCGTCTATAGTGCGCCGTTATACTGGCATAACAGGAACGCTGCGATATTGAACATAAGAGAAGTCTATTGAGAGAGAGAAGATATTGAAGAAGAGAATCTACCCTTTGCGTTCCGTTGTAAAATCCTAGCTGCCAAATCGTATACGGCGTTGAGCAATCAATAAGATATATAATCAATGGTAACTCCAAAAATCTTGATTTTGACCACAAAAAAATAGAGATATTATACGGAGTGTTGCAATAGTGCGAGATCTCGGGATGCTTTGGATCATAAACTTTGTTCGATATGCGCGTATTTCCATCCCCCACTCTCAAATACGGCGCCTTTGAAAGCAGTTTGCTTAGCAATTAACGTACATCCGTAGAATTACTGGTTTGGCGTCATCTATTTGGTGTCCTCAGTAGGTACTATGTTTGTAAAAAAACCATTAGATAAATCGAGAAAATATTTTCTCAAACCCCTAACTTTCCGAAATCGCCTCACATTCTCCACTACTATAGGCGCTGACATATTGAGAGCTTAAGAGACAAATAATAGCTTATAAGACAATTCTTATTTTTTTTTTCGATGGACCTATCACTAATCTTTAATCACTAATTACTATTTACTAATCACTAATCACTTATCACTTATCACTTATCACTAATCACTAATCACTAATCACTTATCACTAATCACAAATCATTGAATATATAAATTAGTTAATGTCCATATATTATATAAAGTCCATATATTTTAGGAAATGTCCTGCATCTCTATTAAGACCAACGAGATCATACAATTATAACAATAATTATACTTGTAATTATTTATTAAACATAGTAAAGAAACGTAAAATGATGAATTCCAATATACAAATTATTCCAACAATACACAAAATATAATTATTACAATATTAGACAATAATAACAAAATATTAGAAGATAAGCATTAGAAAAGGAGTCAATACAAGCAATTAACCCGCAGCCTGACATACTTACCCTCATATACATCGCCTAACTTTATGAAATTAATACACATTACAATATTTTATATAATACAATTGCTTTTTTTCTGGATATTGGCTATTGACTATTATTATTACTGATTTGTTTGTATTTTTCTTAAAAATATTTTTCCGTATGATAATTTGTGAATTGTATCAATAAATCTGTTTGATTATTACTACTGTTGTCAATATGAAAATTCTGCGAAATTATATAAGAATTTCGATAGAAAATATTGGAAAATTTTATTTCCTCTGTATAATTTAGAAAATCTGCGATTAGAGGTTCAATGTTCATACTTTGTATTACCAACGTACATACCTTTTACCTTATAATTTAGGCATATATTAAATATTAGGTTGCAATTTTTATTAATTTTGACATAATTAAGTTTGGACGTTCCTATCAACTGGATTGAAATATTATTTTTTAAAACACACCTTTATATGTACATCCTAATAATATACACAAACAAACACACCTCCACACGTGCGGATGAAAATATATTAATTTGCTTTTGTAAATATTATGTTCAATCCTACATAATATATTTACTACAATATTGGAAAAAATATACAATGTTAGAAGAAAATAATTTAAAAAGGTCATAAATAAGAAAAATATCCCTACCCTGACATACTTACCCTCATGCACATCTCTAAATTTTATGAATTCAATACACCTTTATACCTTCTAAATATATACACACAGGTGCAGATGCAAATATATTTAATTACTTATTTAGATACTATGTTCAATAAACAATGTTAAATGCTAGAATACAATACTACTTTGGAACTTCGTTGTCTATACTTAAATTGAATATTTATGCTTTACGTTATGGTATGATGTAATTTACAATAAAATAATTGAAATGAAATTTGTTGATCGTCCCTTGCACTTCATTTCGCCTTGAATATTCCAAGAGTCCGTGCGGTCGTACAAAAGGCACATATTATCCGGGTGATTTGTCAATGGCGACGAAACAGCTAATCTCACGGGCGGCTTAATTTACATAACTTATCGGCCTCGCGTCCATTTGACAGCCCAATTAACAATGCCCACAAAACAAGGGGACACGCCAGCAAAACGAAAACGCTCCAGGAAACTGAGATTTTAGGCCACGCGTGGATGTGGATTTCTGTAGATTTAGAACATCCAAATTTAGAGTATCTAGATGCCAATTGTGGATCTAGGTTGCAACTCTAAAACCAACGCTGTACGTTCGCAGAAATCTCTCCGGTTTTGAAGAGAATGGTGTGCATCATCACTATCCAAGAAGATCGCGAAGCAAGCTACGTTTGGTGTAATGCATTATCCAAGTCGGAAAGGCTAGAATGGGCTCGATTGCGTTTCTTCGTGAACTAAAATCGGAAATTAGTCCGTGTGAACGAGACAGGGCAATACGCTAGAGCAGAGTGTGAGATGACCGATTGTCACTTTTTCGCATTAAAACTGCCCGCCAAGGTCAAATCTTACACCACACGAAATATGCTCGAATTTATTCGGACGAGTATAAGTTCGGCAGGTATCGACGATCGTTCGTTTCATATCCCGCTCTAACGTATTGCTCTGTCTCGTTCGCTTGGACTAATTTTAGTTTTAGTTCACAAAGAAACGCAATCGGGCCCAATATGTCGCCGGTTCAGTGGTTTATAGTACAACAAACACAGCGATCACATTCGACAATTGGTTTGTTTAAGGCGACATGAGACATCTGAAAAATATCCGAAATGGGAGAACACGGGAAAAAATAGGCACGGCCAATTTTATAGAGTTTAACCAATAAAAATCCAGCGTTGACGAAGCGTCAAGCGAAGATTCCATGTCCGCTCGCGCCGGGGACCAGACGCATACTAAACGGTCTATCGCAGCGCTAGCACAGAATAACTATCTTTTCGCAGTGATGGTATAGGGGTGTTAATGGCAAAGCATATTTAGCGTAACTCTCAGAGCGCTCTCACGTTTTAATTAAATGTAATTTAATTAGGGCCTAAATTAAAAATATGCCAAAGTGCTGCCCTAGAGAATTAACCAGTTAATATAATGAAATTATAATAAAACACACTCACCGCTTACATTGTAGGAGTAATCCCGCCTGAAAGTATTCGAAGTCAGTTTAAAGCCTTAATGTCCAAGGCATGAAGCAACTTATTTGAGTCCAAATATTAAATTAATTCCTTATCGAGGGATTCACTTAGAAACTTTTTTAAATTATTGTTCATATTTTTCAAAAAACTCGTAAAACTAAAATTCTTCCAATATGGTCGTTCCCAGGTATCATGTCGCCTTAAGAGCCGACCTAAAAAGCATCTCAAAGATATGGCGTTTTACTCACTAGAGGAATATTAATCGTGTCATTACTAAAATAAATAGTGTTAAAGCTTTTCTTTATTGTAATTGTTTAATTATTTCTTTGTATTTTCTTGAATTTTGTCTTTTGTATTTTATTTATATCTTATTGCGTTTCCTTGTTTTCTTCATTTTATTTTTTTGTGTTTTCAAAAAAAATATGTCTGTTTTTTTCACGATATAAAAATATTTTCTTGCCTTCATTATGACTTGTATAACATTGATATCAAATATAGTTTCTATAAACCTAAATGATGCTAAAATCAAGGTCTCTAAAAGCGGATGGCTGCCGACAACCAAAATAAATATTTGTATACTGCGTACAAAAGAGTTGGTGATAAGACAAAATTTTTTTTTTTTATTTATGACATTTGTAAATATCAATCGTAATACAATTGCTTATATAGCGTTTTAGATTGCTTAACTCTGTACTTCGATTTGGCAGTTAAGATTTTATTTACTACGAAACGCAGTGTGTAGATCGCACTTAAAGTTTAAATATTCGTCAAAGTCATATGTTCAATATGTCGGCGATCGTGGTATAACAGTATGGCGGCACCCTATAGATGGCTCTCTTAACATACATTCACGGCACCTATCTCGAAATAAAATAATAATATTTGATAACAAACCAATTTGTATTTCAAGGCTCTTGTTATTTTAATATTATTTACATAAAGATGTGAATTTTTAATATGGTATACAGGTTTCAATAAGTAATAATTATCCATTTCATCGTTCAGATAGGCTAATAGACGGCGTTCTACATCTCCGAATTATTTCTGTGATGTAATCAGCCTATACACAGGGTGAGTTTTAATTAACCGACACCTTCAAGGGGGTGAATCAGTTCGGAGCAACTAAGCAACTTTTGATAAAATAAAAAAAAAACAAATAAAGAACTTGACCTAAATAAAAGTTTGACAAGGGTTTGAGGGCGCTGCGTATCTATCGGTTGATAAGATATCGCTAATAGACAATATTAGCGGTATTTCACCGCTAGATGACGCATCGTGCTCAGCGCTTTTTACACTATTTTCAAAAAAAAATAATTTTCAAATGTTCAAGAGAAAAAAACACAAAACAAAAAATATTTGATTTTAATCTTCCTACATTTTTTTATCCAAAGTTGTTTATTTGTTTTAACTGTTTCACCCCTTTAAAGGATGCCGGTTAATTCAAACTCACCTTTTATAAATGCGATAGATGGCACAAATAATTGAATGTTATTATTTTTATCATTTGTTAAATAATGGGTTTTTATAATACAAATAAATCAGTTCTTTATAAAAAAACATTTTTGGTCAATGTTATTATAGATGGCCAATTAAATTACTATTAGTGTCATCGACAATACTGTCAGTACCTATCAGCTGTATGTCGCCGGCGCAGAAGCGTTGCCAAAACGTACTATGACGTTCAGCAATCTAATACCATAAATAATCAAAAGTAATACAATAGTTCGGCTATGTTTGCCGAATGAAAGACAATTGCAACGTGCTGAATTGGCGAGACCGTCCGACAGAATGGAGAATTCAGCATTCGGCACCGAAGAAAACCTGGCTATAGAATATCGATGACGACTTAAAGAATCGACGATTATCGGCTATCGACGCTCGAGACGTCGGCAAAAGTCGTCAAGAATTGAAACAAATCGTGAATGGAGTACGAGATCCAGCGGCAAAGACAGCAGTGTATTGGCTGCTAGGGCGACCCCCTCCTTAATCGCCGGCTACGGAATAAAGAAGAAAGAGAATCAATAGTACCTAATACTCTCTAGTGAAGTACAAGCAATGTGATTTGATATTTATTCAATAAAATCATATATATTCGCCGATTACACGATTTAGATCGCAGAACGGAGCCGTCCTTATTGCGACAGCGGCTCATAAGCGCGAGTTCATCGGCGGCGCTCATTTGTCAAATCCTCCCATTTAATCCTGGATTTGTCCATCCGTTATGCTGTCATGAGGCGGCGCGCGACGTCCGAAACGTCCACATTATTGCGTACGCAGCATTAATTATAAGGCTTGAGCTCGCATGTGAGCGCGTTGTATTTTACGTGGCGGCAGGGCGCTGAGTAGGCAGCGACACCAGACGTTCATTCGGCTATATCGATGTCGATTATTTTTTGTTGGTTTCCTACAAATCGTTTGTTTGTTGCTGCCGTCGGCGTTTGTTAAGCACACATAGTCATTCACGCCAAGCTGTTTCTACAAAGTGAGTTTTTAATTAGTGACATCCTTGTAGTGGCTGAATACGAAGAACTCTACGAATTTTAATAGGAATTTTTAGAAACAAAAAAATATTTTTGTAAGTTTTGTTTTTTTTAATAAAATAACTATAAAAAGCTATCACCCCGCTATTTTGCTGTAGGTAAAATATCGCTAATATAGTTTATTAGCGATATTTTCTTACCGCTAGATGGCGAAGCGCGCTCAACGCTTTTTTCCTCTATATTAATATAGATACAACTTACAATTTTAACAAAAAAAAATCAAGAAATAACATTTTTAAAAACTGTTTTTTCCTAAAAAAATATCAAAAGTTGCTTATTCAGTCGTACTGATTCACCCACTACAAATATGATACTAATTAAAAACTCACCCTGTAGATGCACTCTTGGGAGTAACTTTACAACTTCAACTCGCAATTGACGACACACGGGGGAGTATGTGTATGGGAAAACCTGGCCAAAAATCCGAAATTCCCAAGCTTGCTTAATAATACATATTGTTACATCAGAGAAGGGCGATAACCATGACATCATATAAATGCATAATTGTCAAGATCACACTCGTTAACACCCCGTTCCGGCAGTCGTAACCGAACCTTCATGCAGCTCGCACGTTATTGTTCTCGGTGCTTCATTAACAATTTGTTATTTAGAAGCATTATATTGATTTTTAAAGAAGTATGAAGTATATTGCCGTTATGAATGTTGAATTTAAAGGTATGTACAACCGTGATTTCTATTGTTAAAATAATCTTTTTATTTTGTTTTTTATAACACGGTTTCGCGAAACCCTAATTTATGTATTTAAAAAATATATTGTCACAATAAACCATATTGCCGTTATGAATGTTGAAGTTGAAGGTATGTACAATATTTAACTGTAATTTCTATTGTTAATTTTATTGTGTTTTAAAGGATTTAGTGAAACCCTAATATAAGTATATAAAAAAATATTGTCACAAAAAAGGAGGACCTTTAATAATGTTCCGGGTGTTTCCGGGTAACGTAATTAATGTAAAATAAATGTTTATACTTTATATAAACCACTTTGTGATTAAATTGTGTAACAAGTAGCTTTAATTTATTATTTTGTTAATGTTATATACTTGATATTTATATACAAGGATTTTTAAATAGATTTTTATTAAGCTTAGACTCTTATTCATCCAGTCTGCGACGGAAATCTAACTAAGAAAGACTCTCATTTACCAGTGATGTTAGTATGTAGGTTTCAATTATTTTTAATTGCATACTAAAAAATGTTCGAATATCTGAATATCTGAATCTGAATAGCGTTTTATTACAAAAAATATCAAAAACTATTTTTGGCCAAGTTTTGAGATGAAATACTCTAAAGTGCGACGTTTATTAAACGGTTCATATATTCATACTCTTATTTCATATCACTGAATAAAAAAATAGATTGCAAGCCAAAATAGATCGCACCTTTGGGTGCGATGAATAACGTATGAATTTAACGTATGCATTTTCAATAGGAATTTCATTTCTATTCAGTAGAGAGTTTTAAACCGTCGCCTTTATTATAGTTCGCGGTTCTTTTTAATTAAATGATTTCCCGGATCATGTGCAGAAAGTAAAATTGTTCTTTGAATGGCAAAACGGGATTTTGAAACTGCACCCAAAGGTTGGTTCCGCCATCAGATAGTATGTATTCGCCGATTGCATTTTTTTCTGGTATTGATATATTCTATCAGTCGAGTGGCTATGGGATGTTTCGTTCGTCGAACGTAGTATAACCCACAGCTGTATTCGGTTTCATACACACCCGATGTTTGCAGTGTCGATGCGTTCTTTGCAGTATATTTATTGAGGATGTTTTACATTCTTTTTAGAATAGCTTGGGTTTGTTTACAGATCGTGTTTATATCGATTTTTTTTTAATAAACTGTCAAGCCCTTGACGTATGATAAGAATGCTCGTGATCTGCTAGGTTTCTGAGGTTGGTCAGTATTAGTTCGAGGTCATTATCGAGATGAAAGTATTTGGTCAGTATAGGCACAATATACCGAGAGAGCCGTAGACGGGCTTTCGAGCGACAGGGAACTGCAGGGATAGGGTACGAGAAAGTGAGCGGAGGGGTATGTCTCCAATGCATTTGGTTAGCTTTACGCGTGAGTGAAGGTTTTTCGACTGAAAAACTTTTCCGAACTTTTAAATATCCACATCGGCCGAGTAGCGGACATCTGGTGGTTATTTACGAGTCATTACGACTCGTTACGTAGCTTGCTTCGATTTCGATTTTGTTTTAACCCCTCTCCTCGCGGAATAAAATTCAGCCGTCCCATTCGCGCGCGACCTTTTTGCGCGCAAAATCGACGACCTTGATAAAAACGACCATAACTTGTAAACCACTATACGGATCATAAAAAGAAGAACTGTAAAATGATCGCATTGAAATTTGACATATAAAACATTATAACCTTATCTCGTAAATCAATTAAGATAATAATGGCGACAAATTACAAATTTGGCGAAGTGAAAAAACTCGCCTATTTATCATTTCGATGTTTTTATCACAAAATACGAAAGTCTATGCGGAAATTGTATTTACAGTTATGTTCTTTATTAAATGCTTTACCAAAACCATTATTTTGTTTTACTTCTTTGCATACAAAAATATTTAGTTTTTCAGTCATAATAACCAAGAAAAATTTGATGTCTCCTCGTAAAAATTTTTTTTTTAAATTTTGTATTTCTGACTACTTAGGGACTTTATTTATATGAAATTCTTTCATAATAACTTTTCCACTACACTACACTTCTTATAAAATCATACCAGTTCTTTCAGCTTTGTCTAATATTACAGAAAAATCCAAACTTTTGCGAGTCGGTGACGAAAATTTGGCATTAACTTTGACAGGTCATAATACAAAAGTGGATAAAGTTTTTCAAATATATTGTGTTATTATGTGCTTATTATATGTCTAATAACTAATTATTATACTCTAAAGAGTCACATTTCATAGAAAAACTATAGGAAATCACACTCAAAATATGGTAATTCTTCTATACTAATTACGTAAACAAATAGGTATGCGCACCCCGCGATTTCGCGAATATCGATAAAATTAGGCAGCGCGCCTGTCTATGCAATATCGCCGCGGTGCGATCTCATTTGTTTAGGCAAATTCGGAGTGTGATTTTCTAGTTTCTTCTATGAAATGTGACTGGAGTATAATAATAAGTTATTGGACATCTAATAAGCGTCAAGTTTTCAATACATTCGAAAAACTTCTAACCAATTTTGTATGCCTTTGCAATTATTATGAAATCAGACTATCGCGGTTGCTTCACATTATAGCTTTATAAACGAATTTACCGCGTGAAGTGTGTAGCACCCGACGTTTCGGCGACGTTGCCCAGGGTAGACTGGACAGCGGCGGCTGCAACGTCGCCGAAACGTTGGTGTCCAAACTTTACGTGGTAAATTCGTTTTTTAACCACATTTGTATCATGCCTTTGCAATTATTATGAAAAAGATTATCGCGGTTGTTTGACATTATAAATAGCTTTATAAACGAATTTACCGCGTGAACTTTGTGGCACCCGACGTTTCGGCGACGTTGCAGCCGCCGTTGTCCAGGGTAGACTGGACAGCGGCCGCTGCAACATCGCCGAAACGTCGGGTGCCACAAAGTTCACGCGGTAAATTCGTTTATAAAGCTATTTATAATGTCAAACAAACGCGTTAAGTTTTTGATTTCATAATAATGGCAAAGGCATTATACAAAGTGGTTAAAAAACGAATTTACCGCGTGAAGTTTGTAGCACCCCACGTTTCGGCGACGTTGCAGCAGCCGTTGTCCCGAGTAGACTGGACAGCGGCCGCTGCAACATCGCCGAAACGTCGGGTGCTACAAACTTCACGCGGTATATTCGTTTTTTAACAACTTTTGTATAATAATTATTATTTTCTAGAAGAAAACTCAAGAAACCATTTTTTTTTTATTTCAAAGTTCAAAGTTCAAAGTTTATTTATTCCAAAAAGCCCGGTAAGGGTATAGAACTTACAATTAATAAATACATTTTTTATAATATTCATATTTTAAACATATCATATATCTGGCAAAAATAAAATTAAATCAAGTTAGAAATCTGAAAGTCAATAAACTATACAAAATCAACCATTACATTGTCTAAATATTAAAAATATCATTTAGAAATATCAAAAATAGAATAAATTTCCAGTACAAAATTTTACAGTAACAGTCATTTGATAAAAATAAAACAAACATGTCATAAAAATAAACAAAACAATTGTACCGACTAAAATAAAAACTTTCATCAGTTGGTATATTAGGTATACAATTATTCGTTTCTTTATATACAAAAGAAACATAGAAAAATATGAGATTGGATTTTATCATTTATTTTTTATGCGACTTATGCTTTAATTTTTTTTTATTGGTACTAAATATCCAGTACAAAATAGTACATGCACGTTTAAAAATTGCCACATTTGATAAAAATTTATAATGTATCACAAAAAAAAGTGCATAACACACATCACGTTACATCGTTGAAATATAATGATACATATAATCGAGTAATGGAGTTTCATCAAAATTCCTTGTAATTCAACAAAATTTCGAGTGAAACGTCGTTATTCTATATGAAACAGTAATAACAAAACGCCGCCCGTCGCTCTCCGCCGCGCGCCGCGCGCCGGCTACGCGCGCCGCGCGCCGGCTACTCGCCCCGCCGCCGCTAGAGGTCGTCTGAAAATTAAAACAATATTATTAGTTCTCACGTCCTGTCTAAATTTCAATTCAATTTCAAAAACCTAATTCTGTTGTAGTGATCGAAAATTTCCCCTGACCGCAAATTTCTGTTTCTTTATTCCATCATAACTTCTAAACGCTCAGACCGATTTAGAAGTCTGCGGTATTACTAGAATCGTTATGTCATCCCGTAACAGTCCAGTGAAAAATGAATCCCCTTAGGGAATATAAAATCAATTGATACGTAGTAAAATTATTCATAAGTAGTAGAAAAGATATGTAGTAAAATTATTCATCGTAATATTCAAATTGTCGAACGGTACGCAAACCGTCCAGTAGCGCCCGGGGAAATCCACCAGGAGAAACCGATCCACTAGCCGTGAGGCCTGAGACGCAAGAGCCTTACCTGGGGTAGCCTTTTACACGAGGAGGCTACTGAATTGAGTTTCACAGAATCAAGGATCAGCAGACAAGAAGCCAACAAACTAAAAACACAAGGCAAGCTACTGGGTCGAATTATAATATTCCGATTGTAAAGTCCTCATTTGCCCAAAGGCATTTTTACTTCCTTGCGCCGAGATTTTATAATAATTTAAATGAGAGTTATAAGAATGCAAACAACTTAAATTCATTCAAAATACTTATAAAGAAGTACCTGCTTGAAAGGGGTCCAATGTATGCGGAGTCTCAATTGCTCTCGCTAATAATTTAAGTTGTTTTATTAAATTATATATTACTACCTAAACCAAATCTCGTGTATTATTTCCTATGTATACTATATGTACTAATATATATGTAATAATATATATATGTACTAATATATGTATAAAGATATTCAAAGTATGCAGATAATTGAGATTTCAAGTGAAATAGCCCTGTTTTCTCTTGTATGAGCTCCTTCATATACGAAATTCTCCTATCCTGACTAAAATGTATTCTCCAAAAGAAAAAGAAGAATAATAATGAGTATTCTATGTATCTAGACCCATTTGTTAGGTCCTTATGCACTTGGTTTTAGCTAGTTTGAATCAATTTAAGGTTTATAAGTTAGAATCGGCTGGTAACATACACTTTTAAAATCTCGTCTCGGTGAATAATATTGATTTTTGATGTACTATGACACAATTCCTATATAGTGGATTATCAAAGGTGTTCTATAGTTAGAGACTTCCAGATCAATGTATGCTAATAGTTTTAAGTCACTTTTCCAATATCGGATGATGATTGCCCTGTTTTCACTTGTACGAGAGCTCCTTCATATATGAAATTCTCCTATCCTGACTAAAATGTATTCTCCAAAAGAAGAAGAAGAATAATAATGAGTATTCTATGTGTCTAGACCCATTTGTTAGGTCCTTATGCACTTGGTTTTAGCTAGTTTGAATCAATTTGAGGTTTATAAGTTAGAATCGGCTGGTAACATACACTTTTAAAATCTCGTCTCGGTGAATAATATTGATTTTTGATGTACTATGACACAATTCCTATATAGTGGATTATCAAAGGTGTTCTATAGTTAGAGACTTCCAGATCAATGTATGCTAATAGTTTTAAGTCACTTTTCCAATATCGGATGATGATTGCCCTGTTTTCACTTGTACGAGAGCTCCTTCATATATGAAATTCTCCTATCCTGACTAAAATGTATTCTCCAAAAGAAGAAGAAGAATAATAATGAGTATTCTATATGTCTAGACCCATTTGTTAGGTCCTTATGCACTTGGTTTTAGCTAGTTTGAATCAATTTGAGGTTTATAAGTTAGAATCGGCTGGTAACATACACTTTTAAAATCTCGTCTCGGTGAATATTATTGATTTTTGATGTACTATGACACAATTCCTATATAGTGGATTATCAAAGGTGTTCTATAGTTAGAGACTTCCAGATCAATGTATATAGTGGATTATCTATATATAGTGGATTATCAAAGGTGTTCTATAGTTAGAGACTTCCAGAAAAATGAATAAATACAGACCTTAGAGTGCTAGGCGGCGAAAGGCAGACAGGGGAAGCAGAGCGCGTACGCAGCGGCGATGTCTGAAAAGTAACAAAATACTGCTTAGTAGGATCGTCGATAATCTGACCGTCCTTAGAAGAATTGGTGTATTTGTACCCGCCGAAGACCGAGATTGAGAGAACGGGTGACTCTATAAATATCTCGGTCTCTCCGGGAAAATTTCAAACTCCTTCCTGGAAAAATTATCTAAAACCGCAATTTCCGCATCTCACATTCTTCGGCTTCGAAGGGGGAGCGAATGGGCGGTACGGTAAACGTTCACATGCGGCAAGGCAGCTGTCCTAAACCTACCTAAACTAGCGATTAGCGATTCGAAACTGGTTACAGGTTCGAAGTCGCTCGAGTGATCCTCTCCCTTGTCTTGCGGTGATCGGTGTGTACCGAATCTATCGCGGACCATGGCATCCTTTGTCCGGCTATCTCCTGGTATCGGGTAGCCGAATGGTCGAATAGAGTCGTCTTCGGATACTTTTAAACGCAATTTTGCTACTTAAATCTATGGTTTTAATGATATTGAGTATTCATGTGAGTTATTAGGAAGGTAAAGTACTCGTACCGAAAAGTTTTGGAAAATAAATAAATATTTGTATTTTATACCTCTCTGTAGTTGGGCGAAAAATAGGCGTCGGGTGGGCGGCCCGGCGGGCGAGCGCTGGGTTCTAGGCGGCGGCGGGTGGCGGATGCTGGGCCGGAACGGGCAGTCCCCGCGCTGTGCCAGCGAGGGCTGCAACCGGCCCGCGTGGTGGAGGCAGCGGCGCAGCCGACAACCGGGATGATGACAGCGGCCACTCACTATTGAAAGACAAAAATACAATAAATTGACGATAAATTCTGAAAATAACATGGAATTCTTTATATACTTACTAATTACCCAGAGTTCCGCCGGGGCTTTGAAAATCGATCGACATTTTCACGATATCTGCGTCGTCATCGTCATATCCAACGTCATCATCCCAGAACGCCGGCGCTGCACCCTCATCTATTTCATCCGAATTGGACCCCGACTCCTCCAGGAGATCTAGGAACGCCTGGGGCGGCGTCCGATCCGGATCTCGATTAAAAGACATCTAAAAAACAAAAATACATTTTTCAAAAAAAAAACAAAATAGTTAGTAACCCAATCGTGTCTGTGCTGTTGACCGTTGAGAAAGTTAATGGGCCCTCGCTGAGGTAGCCACGAAGACCCATTCTGTTCAGGGTTGGTCACACTCACGGGTCGACACCTATCCGACGGCCTCCACGCATGAAATGCGAGCCCGGGTAGGACTCTGGCCTTATGGTCAGTTTCCCCTAGGAATCAAACTTCTGGCGCTCCTGGACGGTCTGCGCACCGTGCGGCATAAGCCAATCGACTGTGCACTCTGACTAACAACTTGGGTTGTCGACTACAACGGGCGAACCCGTCACCCCAGGCTGGTATAACGATCTTACACCGCATGGTGAGACACAGTCTAGATTTCCTCAGTAAATAAGCCCAAATTGAAAAAAAGTTGTATGTTATTTTAAGCTGCATTTTAGTTTTCCTATAAAACCCGATATTCAAATAACCAAATTTCTCAAAAATAAATATATCGAAAAAAAAAATTTTTTTTCCGTATTTTTTTGTTGTTTCATATCGATAGAAATCCAAGCCTTCTCTACAAACATTGAAAAATCTCGGTTTTTGCCGCCAAGATATAAACTATGAAAACGTGGTTGCATTTGTAAACGACGTGTAAATATCAAAATACATCTAATTCCTTGAGTATATACCTCCTATATTGAATAATAACGATTTTATAAGCGAAATAAACCAATATTATTACTACATTCGCCTGATATCATTCGTTTCGAAAATATTTTCGCTGCGACGCCATCGAGAATGCGATACGTCACTTCACAAATTTACTAAAAACTAAGTGAAAAAAAGGAAATGGCCTGCTCCAATCGGTAATTATCATTCCTACACAATTTTAGAATGCATATAACTCACTTTTACGGGTAAAATCCAACTAAAAACACTTAAAATCACAATAATTGTAGCGCGCCGCGTAGCACTCGTTCGGCGCTTTGTGTCGCTGTCAACAGTGGAAAGTTCCACGACGTTTGGAGTGTTGCAATATCTCATACAGCTTTTATCGCATGATACTATCGTAGAATTTAATAGTAACGAATCTTTGGCTATTTTCTGGCATCATACGATAAAATAAAGAAGCCCGTTCTATTTTTAAATGGATTTTTTCGCAAACGGCCCCCATCGCGTCCCCAAATGGACGCCCTTCATTTCAGTGTATTAAAACTTGCATCCCCAAAAGGACGCCTTTCATTTGAAGGGTTAAAGAAGCTACTGGCTGATATACTCGTAGGTACTGTGGGTATAGGCGGAAACGCGAGTGCACGCCTATTTTCTGTAACTATTGTAAGGATATTATTGACATGTTCTATTTTCTGGGGCGACGTTTGCACTAATCGTAAATGGCAGGGATGATGGTGTCAGCTAGCATACAAATATCTGGCCGGGTGTGTAGCCTTCCTCATCATCTTGATATCCAAAAACCTAGAGTCATCCTTTTTTACATCACAGGTAAACCTATTTTTTGGTTGTATGGCGTTTAGATGACCCAGGAGTTCGTCAAATATTTATGCATTACTATTTAGTATCTAGAAGGCATCGTTCACATAGCGAAGCGAAATAGTGGGTTGATACGCCGGATTTAAATATACATATATAAAAATCGCATTTAGTAAAACGGCTGGTGTATCGATATTAATGCCTGCGAAATTTACTGAATTGGTTCCTTAATTCTCATTCCGGTAGTG
This sequence comes from Micropterix aruncella, assembly GCA_944548615.1. NCBI lineage: Eukaryota > Metazoa > Arthropoda > Insecta > Lepidoptera > Micropterigidae > Micropterix > Micropterix aruncella. Next base: position 6,555,799 of record OX155960.1, read on the forward strand.
CTATCTCCTTTTCCTATCCCCTCTCGTTAGCTGAAGGAAATAAGAAGAAGAACATCGCCGGCTGACAGTCTATTACCGAGTGTTCGCTTCGACACCGCCCGCGAGACGTCCGCCGCCGCACACCCGCGCTGTAATTCCACTTTGTAAAAACCCGCAAACGAAACAATTAGTGACTTGAGAAGCAGATTTACGAAGCTGCAAACGGACATTGCATAAGGTAAACGAGATCCCATTTTTCCAAACTTTTCTATTCCAAAGTACTGCAAATACAGTTCACTACCCTTTTTATTCCAAAACTAAAATACTCGCGCTACCAGTGGGTTTTGATCATTAGTTCCACAAATTTAGTGGTTAGTTCCTCAATGTACATGGCTGCTAACGTCGGGTGCTAAAAAAATCACGCGATAAATCCATTATTAATCTTGTTTATAATGGTTCAGGACTGCCATAGTCTTCTACTTATTGCAATTGCCATATATGTATTTGTTGTTTATGTATGTTTTCAGTTTCTTTATTCCGCCATAACTTATAAAGGCTTGAATTGCATTTATATTATCCCAATATAAATGCAATAGTTAACTTTCTGTAACGGCAGACGTCCTTTTTAATTCTTAAAATATATTTTCTCGTTAATCATGTTTATAAAATCAAACAACCGCGGTAGCTTTCGACCTATTGCAATTATTATATCTGTGTTATTGTAAGTGTTTTTCACAGCTTTATAAATTTGGCTTCGCATACATTGTTGTTAGTGTTTTAGTCAGTCATTATTTTAATACCGCCGTAATACCCCTACTAATGATTAACCCTCGGCGTTCTTTTATCGATCCGATTTTATCGATTCGATAGTTGTCTAACGTAGATCCCTAGCGATAGGGCGCGGCGCACATCTTGTTCCCGCGGTCGCGCACCATTATAATTATCCGCGCGCGATATGGACATCGCGCAGATTTATTCGCGCGCGCGACCGTCTAATAGGCCGGCACCGACCCAGGACCTTACAGCAGGTCAGCGACTATAGCAGGCCAGCACTGAGTACATTGCCAACACAGGTGGATGTGTAGGTACCTTATCTAGGATCCCAACACACGGCATCCCAGAGAGAAAAACTAGAGCTGTCAACTACAACGGACAAACCCGTCACCTCAGAAAGTTTTAACGATATTAGATCGATCTGTCTCCCTTAAGGTGAACGTAGAATACTTGGAATGAAAACAGTCCACTGACTAGTTACGCCACTCGCACGTCAGAAACCAACGCCTTACGGCGAGGCACCAGGAAAGGTACCCAGCGAGCAGTCTCGCTCCTTGAATATCAGTTTGGAAGGATATCTCCATCTGGAATTAACCATCAGGATACGTACTACCTGCTGACTGATTACAGTATCGAGGTTACGTAGCGGTGATACGGTGTCTACTGAATCTATCGCTGACCACGCCGATCTTTCCCCGGCCACAGTATACCAGACATTAGCGTCTCTTAGAACAAAATTAAAATCGAAGCGAATACGTCACGTGTTGTAAGGGCTCAGATATGGCCACCAGATGTCCCGCTACTCGGCTCACGCAGATATGCAAACGTTAGAAAATGTCGCCAGCATTTACCAGCGCGTAACCCAAACCAAAGACGTTCGTCGAGACGTACCCCTCTGCCTACATTCCTCGCACTCTCTTTCTGCAATGCCCTGTAGCTCGAGAGTAAACCTACTGTTTGGTATACTGTGGCCTAGCTTTTCACCCGGCATCGGGTAGCCGAATGGTCGTTTCAAGAGCAGTTGCCATAAAGTTAACAACTACCTCCGCTCTGTAGGAAACAATACTGTTCAATATTGTTCAATCTCTTGGCTGACGTTGCGAGGTGCGCAAACCGTCCAGGAGCGCCCTTAGGTTGATCCTAGTTGACACTGGTCCGCAGGCCAGAGTCCTACTCATGCTCGCTTTTCTGCGTGGAGGCCACCGGATGGGCGTTGACCCGTGCGTTTGACCGACCTTATAAACATAGGTTTTATTAGCCAAACTGCTACAGGACAAATTAGCTTAGGGTTTTGACCTATTATCACCCAATGAAACAAGACGTCATTTTCCGACAACAACAGAGCTACATAAGAAAGTACGAAGAAGAAGAATTGATAACAGCGCGGCGCCGTATATTTTGGGTTACTTACTCAGTCGGAAAATTCAATATTTTTAATAATAATAAAAGCTTTATTCATAAGAAAAGGCTAACTTAGAATATATTCTAATGCTACACTGAGAAAAATATAACAATATTATACGCGGAAATACGCATGTTTCAACAAGAATTACGTATATAACTTGGACTGTGGTCAACACGTATAAAATAACATGACGCGTAACGATATTGGCGTGACGGTAGTTACCGTAATGTTAAATCATAATGTTATTTCATAACGTCACGACCTTGGGATCCCGCTTCTAACATGACAGCATGTAGTAGCATACGTACGGTTATAGTCGGATACATGAATCATGTTGAAACTACACTATGTTGTTATTTTTAGTATTGACCGTAAGAAAAATGTTGTTACATATAATCGAGTAGTAGAGTTTCAACGAAATTCCTTGTAATTCAACAAAATTACGATTGAAATATTGTTATTCTGTATAACATCGTTATAACAAAATGGTAATGTAAGAATCAATCCAATATTTTTCTCAGTGTGACCTGTACTAATTTGTGAGCATTTTTTTGCGGATAATTACTAACTTCACCTATATAATATAAAAGTTTGAATAATACAAAATATTCAATTCTTTTTGGGCGCATAATGCACCACACCAAAATAAACTAAAGTCTATAAGGATGCAAACGTTTTAGAAAGAGGAGATCGGGAAGGGAAAAGAAATGTATGTGGGGTGTTCCAAATGCTCTCTCAGTCTGTTTTTAAAACATGTTATGCTCGGCGCGGTTAAACATTTTATGAAGAGGCATTTCAAAGTCGATAGAAAATGAGAAGAAGTCACTGCTCTTATCAGGGAAAGAGAGTAGCAGGTTATCTTCAGATCTAAGAGGGCGTCCATGTGCTGATAGTGCAGTAAATCTGCCGGTGAAGTTATCCGGAGTGACGCCCTCCATCATTCTAAAAAGCAGACAGAGAACTCTCGAGTCTCTTTTCTTCCGGATCGATGGCTAGTAATACTTCTCTATGAACTCCATGATGTGGTCAAATTTCAAAGAGTCCGTGTATATATCGACTGGTGAACTCTATTAGCGAGCCTTAACTGTATCTCTACCATATCTCTTTTATTTTTCATATATTTAAAAGAAACCATCAAAACTTACTTTAAGAAATATATTCCCTTATCTCCGATATGGTAGTGGGAAAAACATATTTTGATATTATTAATAAAATGAAGTCTGTGGTTATAATGGTTTTTGATAAGTTAGCGTATCGACAAAAACAACTATTGATTTCATTTCAATTGAGAATATTTTTTGAAAAATAAAAATAATTAGTGACATCATAGATGAAATCTTCTGTTCACAGCAATTAATTTTTAAAAAGTTGATAAAAACATGCAATTAAATTAAGTAGATATGCTATTTTTGTTTCATTCGTTGGTTTTTAGGCACGAACATGTCGCATATTTTAGAAACAAGAAATGTGTTTAGAGATTTTTTGTACTTTACTTGTTTAGTCTATATCAAAAGAGCAATTATTGACGTCATCGCTCATAAAAAGTTTATAAAATTAACCGATCTTTAATTATAACCATTTAATGTTTTCAAACAATGGACTTGTTTATTACCACATATTAATCTCTTACAGCCCAACCAATTAGTAAGCCAATCAATAACTTACGCAGTTTGATATATATTATATATGTGTATGTGTATGTATGCCTATATATGGGTAGATATATATTCATTGTACTTATTTCTAAAAATATATTGAAAAATGTAATCATACTTGTAAATTTGCTAGAATGTACTTATTGTTGTTGGTTAATAATCATAATTTATTGTAAACTAATGTTTGATTGTATGTCTGAATAATTGTGTGTGTATTAGACAAGTAGGTATTATACAATTATGAATGTTACATTTTTTAATATAAGCGAACATAACAGTGAGCTCATAACGTTAGAATGTACGAACATAACACTCAGCTCGCGGAAAAGCAATATCTTAGCAGTAAACTTAATTATCAGCTTTCCTAGATATTGGGTATTTACCTAAAAAGTTGCTATTCTATAAAAAAATATAAATATATCATAATTTATTGTCAACTAATGTTTGATTGTATGTCTGAATAATTGTGTGTGTATTATACAAGTAGGTATTATACAATTGTGAATGTTACATTTTTTTATATAAGCGAACATAACAGTGAGCTCATAACGTTAGAATGTACGAACATAACACTCAGCTCGCGGAAAAGCAATATCTTAAGTAAACTTAATTATCAGCTTTCCTAGATATTGGGTATTTACCTAAAAAGTTGCTATTCTATAAAAAAATATAACGCCAAAAACTTTGTATGAAAAAAATATATTTATTTAATGAAATATTGACCCCTATTTATGCAGATTTGTCATTTTGATGGAAGTTGCTTAATTTCTTTACTGTAAAACTCTCCTGGACAGGAACCAATGAATGCTTTAAAGGCGTTTTTCACCGACTCTTCAAAATCTTAATTCAGAAAAAACACTATTTTAGCAAGGTCTGGTAAGTACAGTGGGTGACCAAGAGTTACAGCCGCAACTCCTGCAATTTGGCGACTGTTTGCAGCTAAATATGTGGTTATACGTTGTCATGCAGAAGCAGTGGCGATGAGCAATTGACCAGGCTCGGTTATTTAATCACGAGCTTCTCTATCATTGTTTGCAGTTTTCATCAGTACACAATAACGGTAACTGTATAGCCAGACTGCAAGAAGCTGTAATAGAAAATACCGGCACATTATCTCGTATTTGAAATTAATTCACATTTTCCACAATTTATATTCGTGCACTGCAAATGAGTTCAAGTACACAGGCTTAATCCATGTGAAGTTAATTAAACGAACTTTTCCCCAATTATTGTTTTTTATGTTTGCTTGCGAATCCGGCCCTGTCTTTGCCCCTTTGTGACCCTTGCCCCCCCTCGTATCGTCTGGACGCGGGACGGTGACCAAGGCAACCGCGAGTCTCACTGTCCGCACAACAGATGGCTCTACGTCCGATGTGCGCTATCGTTCGCCTTTAGCATTATAGTCCGTTCGCGGAACGGACACGGATACGGGATTTTATTATACAGTCGGACAGGTGCGGCTCAGGGCTTTTCATATTTAACTGAAAAGGACAATGGACCATCCGATAATAATAAATGTTATAACATTAGGTAGGTATTTTTAAGTGGCACATTACTTACTATGGCAGTTTCTCTGAATTATGGGTGTATTTCTAGTTATGGCTTTCTACAGTATTTTTAGTTATATATTCAACTGTTTTTTTAGTAGCAAAATACTAAATTAGGAAATCTGGTTGATACACGGTGTTATAAACTTTCCAAAATTTCGTTTAGACGAATCGATATGCAATGCATCGATGTATTGGTGATTTTTAGGTTGGATTTTGAAATTGGACATCGCCTACCAATAACTTTAAAAAATATTCATTAAACTGGTAAAGGACTAAATTTATTAAGAAACAAATTACAACAAAGTTAGAGGCATTATTTTCATGATCCTAAGAAACGTTTTTTCTTAATTCTAGCTTTGATAATAACGTAGTAATAAGGTATTCAATTTTCAGATTACAACATTTTAAATTCAAAACCCGCTTAAAATATCAATAAGTAACATCTGCAAGAATGGTAGGAAATGTCCCCTTAAATTCTAAGTCACGTAGTCAGTGTTAACAGCTTTATGATTTTTTAATATTTTGAATTGGGAATGAAATAAAATTAAACCATTTGGTACCAAATGGAGGATACCTCTCATCAGCTTTTAAAATATCGACATTAGGGTTGTCTATTTTTGTACACACATAAATACACACAACACACAAATGCGCACACAGACAGTGATTCTTTAGAAATCACTTATTTGGATACCTAGGTCTCAAAATGTTTTACTCGAAAACAACACTTTTCCTATTTACATACTTCTTGTAACAAGATACATTTCTTGAGGAAGTAAAAAAAGTTATAAATGTTTTCAAACTTAGTTTCTAATGTAAAACATATCCATCAAATCGAAAAACATATTTTTTTCATTAATACAGGTATATTCAAAGACGATAATATTGGATAATATTGTATTGATTTATTCATAGACCAACATTATTAAAAAAATGAAATAAAAAGAAAAAAAACAATGTTTTAGTTTTGTTATATTTGTAAATCTTATCTATTGAAGAAAATTTGAGAAGCGTTGGGCGCGATGTGCCATCTAGCGGTAGGCAAAATATCGCTAATAAACAATATTAGAGATACTTTACCTACTGATAGATGACGCATCGTGCTCGTAGTATTTTATACTAATTTACAATTAAAAAAAATAAAAAAAAAACATTTTTTAAAAATAAAAGTCGTATAGTTTGTCGTACTGATACCTTCTACACGGAATGTTACTAATTAAAAACTCATCCTGTGTATACAAAAAATATTCAAGATTTTGTTTTTAAACCTGGAACATGGTGTAAATGCTTAATACTAAATTTCTTCAGTTTTAATTCTTTTTTTACAGCATTTCTCTTCAGTCTTAAACTTGTATAGAACCTAATATTATGATTATTATTTGTGTTGTGGCATAGTGTTAGAAATATAATTATGTAATTAATGCTGCACTGAGTTTTAGGGCCAACTGGGGAGTTGTTGTCGGATTGTTGTAATGCAAAAGGTATACGACAGTATTGTTTGCTCGATCTTAGCGCATCTTCCGGACCTTGTGGGAGGAGATTGCCATATCTTGTGCGAAAGCGATTGTATCTGAATGAACCATGGAATATTGTTTATATTTTGCCGGCTCGAATGCATTTGTAAGACTGTTATAGTCATCGCTTGTTCATCTTCCTCTTCAACTAATAATTACTACAAGAATGATGATGAGAGATAGCAAACTATTTTCAGAATACTTTGTATATCCACATCCTAAATGCTCGAGTGTCTTGGACATCGCTTCGGTCCCTTGTCCGATCGGATTCATCGCTGAAAGATCGCTGATGACGTAACACCGGACCAAGCAAAGCGAAGAGTAATGTGTACGTTTCTGTTGCACCAGAGAACCAACTGCTTTGAGCTGTTTAATTGCTAGGAGTTAGGGCCTAGCGTTGACCTCCGCATGTGATCAAAGTAACGTGTTTCTACCTACTGAGGTGCGCACATCCTGTACGGACGTAGTGGCCTTCCCCAACGCGCTTTCTGCGCTCACTTGGGGCTTCAGGTGTGACCGGCCCACAGACCGGTCATGCTTTTCTGAATTACTACTGCTGTAGTAAGCTTCTTCTGAGGTAACTATTCACGTAGTGGAATCAGGTGAGGTGTGTAGACGCGGGTTCAGCTGGACGGTAGCGGGCTCGGCCGGATTGCTGTGTCTGCCGCTACTGACGCGACGGGCCAAGGGTTTTGAAACGCGGCGATCAGCTACCGGTCGGCGCGATTGAGGCCAAGTCGTGCTACCGATGCGGCGTGGGGATGCTGGGGTTGAAGACACGTCGATCAGCTGGGTCGGCGGCGTGCGGTGCTTCCCCATGCAGTGCACGCGGCTACTGACGGCGCGGGCCAAGTGATTGGGATGCGAAGAATAGCTGGACACTGATTTTAGGCCTTCTCGCGATACTGTTTCGACGCAGGGTTTCTTTGAGACGAAAGACGCAGACCGGCGGCGACAACTAGCCAGTGTCCGCTCACGTTGCCGCGCAACCGGCCTACGAACTGGACCGGGCGCTGCAGGACACGACCGACGCGGACGGCCGCAAAGCGCGTCCGCGCGGCGCGAGTAGCAGGAAGATACTGATGATGATCCAAGTAAAAATGTTTTCAGCGTTTTATAGTAGAATTTATTACATGTGGTACTCGCAACTGGCGCTGATAGCATTGACGGCTAAAATCATAGCAATTTATTTGGCCATGTCTTATAAAATTGAAGATTAATGTTTTTTTAATAAAGAACTGATTGAGTAAAAGAAACACAATAATTTTAATAATAATAACAATAAAACCATTCAATTATTAGTGCCATATAGCATTTGTATATACCCTGAATACATCGCAGAAATAATACGGAGAGAGAAAGCCTTGTAATCGTTTATCTATAAAAAATACAATATTTATCCATACTTATTACCGTCAGATTTTAGTGCTAGGAATGGTAGGATACAACACGCTTGAAACGCGTCGATATATTTCCCTAATTATTTTTGCATATAAATTAATTCAAGGAACTATTTATTTGCCAGAGATACTATGTAAGTTTGAATTGTACGTACCGGTTAATTACACAGCGAGAAGATCGCATCTATTGTTTAATGTGTTGTACCATCGTACAAATATTTTTGTAGACAGGCCAGCGAGGAGGGTTATAGCTATCCTTAATTCCTTACCCACTGAAATAGACATCTTTTGTATATCCCTTTGACAGCTAAAAACGCAACTCCCTGCAATCTCATGTTTATCATAGTTTTTCTTCTACTTATTTTTATATGTATGTTTTTTCTTGTTCAATGTTAGCATTAATTTGGTTATGTAAGTCAGTTATTATGGACTTACACACTAGATTTAACATTGAACAGCGAATTGCAATCGTCTGTGATGCTTTTGAATAATATTTAAAATAATAAATAAATAAATCGAACGTTAAATTCGTAATTTTTACGTATTGTAACTGGTATACCGAATTAAACGTTGGCAGTGTTATGTAAATAATATTAAAATAATAATAGAAATGATTTAAAAATTCGTTTGTTATTTTTTAAAGTATAGGCATGTTTTGAGCGCCATATACAGTGCGCGGCCATACTGCTATACCAGAAAAGTCGCCATATTGAACAAAATAAATTAAAAGTGGAAAAGGATTTCGAAAAACAAGCTTTACTTCTTACTTCTTCTTAGGGAGCAACAGTGACAGTCTCCTGGCTCCATATTCAGACCCTTGACAGCAAGTACCTCCACATGTTCCCAAACTCATTTCAGAATCTCTATTGCGACCTCTTGCTGTCAACATTATTTTCAGAGTACTTTGTATATCCACATCACGAACAAAACATTTACGGTGACTTTTCCAATTTGATTTCCTTTCTTCTATTACTTTTTTTGTACGTATGATTTCTAAGTTAAATGATAACATAATCAAATTTTGGAAAATCTGTAACTGCATCTTTATGGACTGCAAATTTATGCAACTTAGGTATGTCCCATACATTTATACAAAATCAATTAAACTAATGTTCACAACATTGACATATATTATTTAGAATGAAATCGGAGACTATCGCGGTTGTTCGAAAATAAAAAACGAATTTACTGAAAGTTTTAGCACCCGACGTTCGAGCCCCCCCCCCCCCCCACAGTTATAATTTACGCAGTGGCGGCAGCGGTATGCGGCCTACCCCCGAAACAATGGATTGACAGCTCTTTCAGTCTACCCTAGACAACGGCGGCTGCAACGTCGCCAAAGCGTCGAGTGCTACAAAATTCACGCGGAAAATTCGATTTTTATCTGATTTATAACACCCTTTAACACTTTTATTTATCAAACATTTCCATACTCTACCGCAAAATATATGGCCCTCAAAGGGTTAAGCTGTATGTGATGGAATTTTAGGCACATTTAGTACAGACACGAGGAATTTCGTACGTATGAGGAGAGCGAAACACGCATGGTGGTTCCACAAATGACAAGTTCATTTATTGCCACTTCATCCATTTCGAATAAAAACCCTCAGGATAGCCATCGGTAGGAATATAATTGAATAAAGCGCTCTAACTCCTTCTGAATCCTCGTCTTCGCGGTCCTGCTGCGTGTCCAGTGCTTTTGTGCATGTCTCGCGAAAGCGAATGAAGCAAATATCGATTCGGAGACGTCCGTGAAGTTAGGCCGACCCAAATCGAAAAAGAAATTTTCTTTATTCGGTTCGTTTGTGAATTATGTGAAATGTGGTCATGAAATATAGCAAATAAAATATATTTGAATATACTTTTGTGAAATATGTCAAATATCTTCACCATTTGTACAAACTAAACGGCGAGTACGACAATAGGCCCGATTTCGTTTCTTTGTGAACTAAAACTGACATTACCTACTTGAAGCGAACGAGATAGAGTGGAATATAAAAAGAACGATCGCCGATAAAATCTACCTGTCGAAGTTATACTTGTCCGAATAAAGTAGCAAGGCGTTGCGGGGATAGGTGCGAAGGAAGTGAACAGGGGGATACATTAAGGCAAATGCATGTAGATAGTGTTACGCGCGGAGGGGGGTTGTCAAATTTCTCAAACATTTGCATATCTGCGTCGGAGGAGTGGCGATCATATGGCGGTCATATGATGCGAATTTTATTCAATGGCATATCATTCATCATATATAATCGTGCTCCCATTGCGAATTTCATTCTATGGCAGCACGATTTGTGATAGCCCTTAGGACTCGCAAAGTCGCTCGCCTCGATTTCAATTTTGTACTAAAAAAGCTACTCTCTGTATACTGTGTCCCTGTTCAAAATTTGCATATAACAATATGGAATTCACGTTTTTCTATTTTTCTCGGAAACTCCATTTTGACGTTTGCCACTTTCTTGGTTTGCAGGGTATACCACCATCTTGTTTTCTTGGATTGTAGGGTGTATCTCAGTCTATATGTTTTCCGATGTTTCTTTTAATTGCAATTCCAATTATAATTACAACCATTTCAACAATTCATAACTACATTCATGACAATATGAAATTCACGTTTTTCTCTTTTTCTCGGAAACTCCATTTTGACACTTTCTTGGTTTGTTAGGTATACCACCATCTTGTTTTCTTTGATTGTAGGGTGTATCTCAGTCTATATGTTGGTATACCACCATTTACCGAGATGGTGGTATACCACCATCTTGTTTTCTTGTAGAGTGTATCTTAGTCAATATATTTTCGGATGTTTCTTTTAATTTTAATTACAATTATAATTACAACCATTTCAACTTGATCGTTTTTTTTTAATTTAGGAAATTCACAATAAAAGCTTAAGCCTATGATATACACTATGCATACATCTCAGAAAATAACCCATAGCTAGATTTAACAAGAGGTGTTTATTTATAAATATCTCATGTCGCTCCATTAAGCTATGCTTGTGCTAGGGCGGAATTGGTTGATTTGTCATCGTTAATCCTATTATTATCACAATTCAAATAGTTATTGAATTCCAATAAATAATAATCATTTATTTAAATTATTTAACTGTTCATGTTGAGTTATCATATGCCGTATAAACGGTTTTAAATTTAAGGAGCTGCTGGCCTTTGGTAAGTTTTTTTAGTTAGCTTCAGGAACCACCAGTGCTAATATAACGTATCCGATGTCTTCCGATCATAATAATATCGAGATAACAAATGAAATAAATATTAGTGTAAGTGATTATTATCCGAAATTATAATAAATAGAATTAAAATTGCAATTGAACATTGAAACTCATTCAAGTATTCTGACACACAATACGATAGAATTTTATAAGGAATTGCATTAGAATTCAAATTACAATTATATTAGAATTCTAATTTTAATTAGATGTTTTAAATAAACGTGGACGGAAATCTAAACAAAGTAAACAAACGATAATCAAACAATTATTTCCTATGACCTATTATTAAAATTCCAATTATTTTTAATTTAGTATATTAATAATGAAAAATATTTTTAAAATTCATTGAGTACAGAAGTATATTATTGGTTTATTGTATAAAATACACAATGATGAGATATTTTAGCAGATAAATATTATATGGAAATTCAAATTATAATATAATCGCATAAATTTGGCGACGACCGTCTATTTTTTGTTATGGGTCGTGCTAGTCGTCAAGTTGGTTAAAGGTCGAGAGTATCGAAAAAACGTAGATGGAGGTGTAAACGACCGACGAATATAGCAATATATGCAATATGAACAAAAAATTTTGTTCATATTGCAGTCAGGAAATTTTAAATTTGGGTATAGCTAGTTTCACGGACGTGGATCGGCGGGCATTCCCAGCATCGTCGGCGGCGCAAGTAGCGGACCACCGCCGGGGTAATTGTTCCCTCTCTTTTCGCGCTTGCCTGGCGCATCTTTAAATGCCCGTCGCGTCGCGTTGTCCGGGGGTAGAGCGCGTACAAATAATGGCGAATTTACATAAAACAAATTTGAGAGTCACGCGCGCGCGCTCAGATCGACAGGCTGCCGTTCCGCCGCTACCGGACCGCCTCTACTCGCCCCGTGTAACGCCGGCCTTAACTGGCCATTATCTTCTTTTGTCCTTTTGCTGGGTTGCCCCTAGTGTGGTTGTCTATAAGAGAGAGGTCACTTATGTACTTATTTACTTATTTTCTGACGGCCCAGTGCGGGTCATAGGCCTCCAAAATATATCGCTGTTCATCCCTGTCTTTCACCCTCGTTTTATTATGACTCATTTCACCAGAGGTAGACATACTTTAATATTACTGTCTGTCTTTAGAATTATTTAAAAGGGATCCTAACTATGACGAAATGGTTTGTTATAATAAACTACCCGAAAATATTAACAATACATGTAGAAACGAGAAAATGCCCCAGTTTAAGTCGAAATTAAAATACCACCTTAGTGACAGAGAATTGTATGATATAGAAAATTGATAAATTTTAATATTGTATGATTCTAATTAAGTTACTGGCAATTTCCATTCTGATTCTTTATTTAATTTGACATTTTTTAAACTATTATTACGACTCTTTAATTTCTTTTCGATAATCCATTGTAGATGTAGGACCATACATTTTCATATTCCGTGACAACTCAATTGATTATTCTCACGCCTAAATGTTCTAAAGTAAGTTATTTAACATTTCAATATATTTTTTTGCTATATCATGTTAAATAGTTACCTGATTGCCTTTAGAGTTTTAAGTATCTAATACGGGTAATATAAATTATATGGGGACACTCTTAAGAAAGCTTTACTATCGATTTTAGGAATTATTTTTACCTTAAGCGGCTATTTAAAGTATTATGTACACCTTGGTAAAAGGTTTATATGTAAATTTTAATTTTAAGTACAACCGTGTTAACAATTATGTGAAAGGTTTTGAAGACCATAAACTTGAATTAATTTGATTTTCTGGTTTTCACGGTTGCCAAACATTTACCAAATATTCACCAAGTTTGACTCGAGCGGCCTCACCGTTTATTACGACCATAGGAATTCCAGTCAAAAAGATTCCAGCCGAATTTTTTTTAAAATAAAATTCTCTCCAGCAGAGATGAGAATTGAGAGACCGCATCAACTTGTTACGAGCGGTGATATCTGTGTTGAACGGTTAGGACATTTATTTGTGAATGCAATTGTGATTCTTTTGGGGCCGGTTGAATTCTCCGCCTGTTATATTCGATAGAGAGTTAGGTGATATAAAATAATAGGTAATATCATTGATTATAGTATTTTACATTGCTTAATTCCGTACTACGATTTGGCTACTAGAATTTTACTACGAAACTCAACATGTAGATGGCACTCAAAGTATGTGTTCGTGGTTTAAGGCGACATGAGACCTCAGAAAAATATCCGAAATGGGCAGACACGCGAAAAAATAGGTGGAGTCAATTTCGTAGGGTTTGACCAATAAAAATCCAACGTTGACGAAGCGTTAAGCGTAGATTCCACGTCCGCTAGCGCCAGGAACCAGACGCATACTAAACGGTCAATCGCAGCGATAGCACATAACTATATTTACGCAGTGGTGGTAAAAGGGTGATAATGGCAAAGCATAACTAACGTAACTCTCAGAGCGCTCTCACGTTTTTTTTATTTTACAAAAAACTCATAAAACTAAAATTCCTCAGATATGGTCGTTGCCAGGTGTCATGTCGCCTTAACAGTACGGTGGCGCATTTTAGATTGCGCTTTAAACACGCCTACAATGGATTCTATCACGAAATGAAATAATAATATTATGAAAAAAGTATGTCTAAATAAAAACTCTTATTATTTTAATATTTTCAATATTATGTCAATTTTTATTTACTATACAGTTTCAATTCGTAACATTTACGCACTTTAAGTTAAGATAGACTAATATATGGCATTCTATCTCTCCGTATTATTTCTGGGATGTAATCAGCCTATATAATGCGATAGTCGTCACAAGTAATGGAATGTTATTATTGACATCAATGGGTTTTTATAATATATCAGTCCTTTATAAAAAAACTTTCATATCATGATGACTAAATAAACTGATATTACTTTCGTCGTCAATGCTATCAGCGTCAACATATACTATGGAGATGAGCAATCTAATGGTATTATAATCTAAGAATATAGTGATATGGTCAATCGAGGTTTCCGCTATGTCCACGAGCTCGTTTAAATTATTCAACTGTTGCATATTGAAGAGATGTTGTGCGGAAGGGTAGGATGGTGGTGCATATAGTACAGCTTCCCGTGCTGCCGCGCCGGCTGCTGCTTGCGCTCTGTGCACGACCGCGATTCTCCTGCTACTGAATGAAGCAAGTCTGTCGTAAATTTGAATAAGTAATTCTTACACGCCGCAAGTTCCGTGCCCAGCCAGTACCCTATCCTCCTGCTAAGATGACATCTGTATAACTCCGGGTTTACATACGTTGTTTTCTACCCTGGATGTTTAGATGTATATTTTAAATAGTATGTATGTTGATTATATTTTAACATTCAACTAATTACCAATTCATTTTGTTGTTATATATTGTTTTGAAAATAAATTGTACTTTATTTTATATTATTTTTTATATTTCTTAACATATATTAAATATTACTTATTGTCTCTTTATTATTATTGATTTATCTTACTCTTTACTTTAGTTTTATGTAACTTCTCTGATTGTCTCGCTCTATTTGATTGTTTTTTTTTTGAGGATCATATTTTAGGGAAATTTATTTTTATGAGCATTTTAATTAGACTTTTACATAATTTATTGTAAAATTAAAATCCTGTCCATCCTAGAACGGGCTAGTGACAGTTGGGTGACAGAATCAAATAAGCAAAAGTTTAAGGTTTTGTCATTCGGTTCCTGTTATTTTTATAAGCAAAAACAATGTTTTATAGTAATTAATTCTTAAATAAATAAATTAATTAATTAAATAAATAAATACCATAAATTTGTCGCATGGAAAGGTAAAAAAATGGGTTTTGTGTTATATGAGTACAGATAAAGTAATAAGTGTTTCTCCTCGTTATAATTTAAGCATTAGTAGTTAA
Source organism: Micropterix aruncella (assembly GCA_944548615.1). NCBI lineage: Eukaryota > Metazoa > Arthropoda > Insecta > Lepidoptera > Micropterigidae > Micropterix > Micropterix aruncella. The sequence goes on from OX155960.1 coordinate 6,571,187, forward strand.
ATAGCAGTGATTACTTTGTACTTAGATTATTTTGTATTGTCATGGCGATTGTTTTTTTGCTAAGGAGTACGTTAGGTACGGTTGCGACATATGTAATATGTAATATGAATCAGTAAGTAATATAAATGAATGTAGTAGTGGATGAATGAGTAATATGAAGTCTGTAATAATAACTAAATACCTTTTTAGTTATTAGCTATTAAAGTGTTCCCAGATTTAATTTATTTTGTTACATAAATGTATTTTTTTCAACAAGTAGCTTATGTTGAAAAATATGTCAGATATTACTTGCACAAAAAAGTGATTTTCAACTAATTTTGTACTTGTCACTACCGACCCCAAGCACTGTAACAACCGCCCCTCGGTCGGTTGTGAGATTTTTTGCTTTTTTTCTAATTTTCTCCTATTAGTTATCCATTGCACTTAGAAACAAAAAAAACATATTTATACATAGATGAACAGCTAGAGTTGTTAACTACAACAAGCGAACCCGTCACCTCAGGAAGTTTTAACGAAATGGTTGTTCTATCTCCCGTGAAGTGAACGCAGAAGACTTAGGACAAAACAGTCCACCGTCAAGCTCCGCCACATGCCCGTAAGAGGCCAACGCCTTATCCGCGAAATAATCAGGTATGTTACCCAGTGGACTTACTCTCCCTCCCTTACTTCCAGTTTCGATCAGATTACTCCGGTCACTCGACTAGTTACGAGTTCGAGGTCGCTTGCGCGGTCCTCTCCCTTACGAAGCGGTGAAACGGTGTAAACCGAATCTATCGCAGACCACGGCATCCTTTGACCGGCTGTTCAACCAGAATCGGGTAGCCGATGGTCGTTTCAAGAGCAGTCGCCATAAGGTCAGCAACCACCCCCACTCTATAGGAAACAGTACTGCTTCCAGACTCCCCCGACTGTTAGTGAGATTGCACAATCGATTGGCTTACGCCGCATGGTGCGCAGACCGCCCAGAAGCGCTAGAAGATTGACTCCTAGAGGAAACTAGCCCTAAGGCCCGAGTCCTACCCGGTCTCGCGCTTGATGCGTGGAGCCGCCGGATGGGTGTTGACCCGTGAGTGTGACCAACCCTGAACAAAATGAGTCTTCGTGGCCAACTCAACAAGGGCCCATTAGCTACCCATAGATGTTCTTAGCATAGATGTACATATAACTATATAAAACACTTATATTCCAGCTAACTGGCATGCTAACAAAATTATAGGCGATCAAATAAAAATTGTTACAACCGTACCCAGTCTACCCTAATGAAAGCGCCCAACGCTGCTTCCTTCCGGTAACTAATGAGAACAGTTGTTTCAGCGTGGCTACAGATTTCAATCGAACCGAGTAATTACTGTCATAAAATGTCATCATGGAAATTTGGAATGCGTCATAGAATCAATAGCATGTTTATACTCAAGTACCTCGATTTATGAATTATGACAAAGCTGCTCCTTAAAATTGCATTGCCTAAATCACGAGCTGCAAATAAGGACCAGTTTAAGACGGGCAGCTGACGACTCATAAATCAGGCGACATTACGAATAGCAATTACGCCGCTTGCACGGCGCATATTAATTTCTCACAATCGAAACAAACGAAACCCACACATAATGAACGGATCCGTGGGCGGCTCATGCATACGCATGCGGCTGCAGCGAGCGACTTTGCGCCGTGAGTCGTCGCGACGGACGGCTCGAATTTGCATGAACAAGGAGCGCTCCAGTAAACGCGATCATTACAACAATGAACGGGTCACAAAACGAAATCGCCTCCATTGTCTCCCGGGCGGCAGGACTGCTCCACTTTAAATGCACAAGTGAGAGTCACTATGTAAAGTTTTCGCCACATTATTTTCCAAAAAGGAAGCTGAATTTATTCTCTCTGGTTAACATGACACGGGCAGAAGTAAGTTAAATGTACCTACAGTGGTTCAGCATAAGGAAGAACCCGTTGAATGTATTAGTGCACAGCGACAGGGCCCTCACTAGGGGGTAGTGACGGGCATCTAGTGTATATCTGAAGTCGACTCCGAAGTCGACTCGGGTTGTTTTCCATTCTATTTTCGGAATAATAGATTATTATTTCATGAATATTTTGTCAATACAATACAATACATTCTACTTTAGTAGGTAGGCATTCCTACAATTGGATGCGGCATTGCATCTATTATTCTCAGAATTGTAAATAATTATGGAAAATTAACTATCATGATAGTTGTGACTATACAAATTAGTTAACGTAATTTATAATCGGTATGAGAATCATCAATTATTAGAAAATAATGTAATAATGAACATTGCCGATTAAATTGTGAGAGTGGCCACCGAGTCTCCAACAAAATGAAGAGAACAACATCTATAACCATACTTATCCAAGTAATAACGTAATAAACATAAAAATAGGTAATTGTGTCCCAAAAATGTAAAAAAATATATGAATGGTCCAATCCAGCAATAATAAGCTTTGTAGATAAAAATAAGATTATTCTTTTTGGCAAATATCAACTGTCAGGATAGTTTTGTTTATTTTAAAGCATGATACTCTTGGAATTCAGTGTTATTTAAATCTCTTATGTCATATATTGGATTTTTGACCAAGCTATGGACTGTTGATTTATTTATTATTATTATTATTATTAGTTTCAAATAGTATTCAAGGGCATTACAGATGAATCCAATTCGCCCTTGAATATTAAAGCTGGAGTGTAAGTCTAAAAATAAATGACTACATAACTAAATTAATGCTAACATTGAACAAGAAAAAGACATAAAAATATAAAACTAAATAAAAGACAGATTATGATAAACATGAGATAGCAGGGAGATGCCTTTTTAGCTGCCAAAGGGATGTACAAAAGATATCTATTTCAGTGGGTAAGGAATTAAGAAGAGCTATAACCCTTCCCACTGGCCTGTCTACAAAAATATTTGTACGGTGGTACGGCACATTAAATAATAGATGCGATCTTCTTGCTGTGTAATTTACCGGTACGTACATGATAGACGCAGGGACCTTATTGTAAAAAACGGACGCTTTGGTGAAGGAAACTGTTGAGCACCTTACGAAGACGGTGTCGATGGTAAGGTGTAGGTAAAGTTTATTTTTGGTATGTTGTTGATCGAAATCCCTTTCTCACCATTAATCCTTTCATATGCGCACTAATGGTTACAGGCCATTTTAATTAATTTATTTAATAATATAAGGAAAGCGTATAGCGCTAGAAAAAATAATGCAATTGTATTAAATAAAATATTTCTGGCCAAAGACATGTTTCCAACAATATTTTCGATAAGATAAGACTCCAATACGCATAGTGCTTACTGTAGGGGTTGAAAAAGATTTTAGTTGATTTTAAATTTTAATGTACAGGACAAAAATAAGAAAAATATTGTGTAAATAGAAATATTGTATAAATATATATTATACACTGTATAAATAGAAATGTGTAGACTACATGTCTGATGATCTTACAGTTTTTTTCTTAAACATAAGTCTAAGAAGAAAGAAAAAACAAGGTTCCTAAATCATATTACAAAATTAAATATTAAATTATCAAAAAATATAAAATATAAATTAATATTAAACAATATTATTATTAAAACAATGTTATATATAAATTAAAATGCCAAAAGAATAAATTAAATTGACATTGTTATATTTTTAATTAGACGAATTTCATTTACCTAAGATTTCTACACTATTAGCAGTATTAGGGCGAAAGTAATATTAACGTAAATATGAATTATTGAGAATTTTTAAATTGTAGGTACGATGGAATTAAAGCATATTTCATAACGAAACAAAATATGACAGTAGAAGTATTCGAAATATTTGTCAATTTTATGAAAAAAATGCGCAATTTATACGTAAATGAACAACATATCACAAATAATAAGCGTAAAAGCAATACAATGCCTGACCATGCTGAGTTTTTCCTAATGCATGCATTACTGCGTTAAACGCATAGAATACTGCGTTTTCATTTATGGCAACACACGAAAGACAAAACAGCAGCAGATCAATGTGAGACACACTATTTTCACGTTCGATTTGGCGGCGTCGCTCGAAGCCACTGCAGCAGCAGCAGCAGTCAACAAGGCCCCATCCACAGCAGGAGGATGGAATGGAGGTCGAGGCGACCGCCCAGTCCACCAGCTCCCAACCGCCCACAGCAACCATAGCGTCCGTATGCACGCAAACGGACGAAGAGAGTGCGACTACACCGCCCCCACAACCCCAGCCAGAAGAGCCAGAAGAGCCAGAATACCTGGACGAGCTGCGCTTCCTCGAGAGTGACGAGCTGGTCTTGTTAAATGTAATTCAGCTGCTGGAACTCATTCGCGCGTGCCAAATCGGCACGAAGGAGGAGAACACCATGCTGCTGAATACGTTCCTTCAAACGGACCTACCTCGTGCCTCGAGAGTAGATCACATAATGAAGCCTGCCTCAGGGTGAATAGCCCTGAGACGCCATACCCTCGAAAGCCGGGCCAATGGGTCCGATTCAAGAGAAGCCCCACAAAAGGCGAAAAATGCCTAGTGGTAGACGTCACAGGCCGTTCTAAAAGGCCTGTCGACTGATTTCGTGATTCGTGATACGTTAGATTTAGTATGTCCTCACTGCGGGATAGGGTTTTGTCACTGTTTGAACGTTTTGTGGTGGTATTTGCAACACTATCTAAGTACAGCTATTGTAAGATGACGTAGAAGTTTGATCATTATAAAATATTGCTATTACTCCACAAGTTGTCATGAAAAACATCCACCTCAGTAGTCTGCACTAATAGTTGGTTAAGTAACATAATAGCTCTGTTTTGCCGGGGAACTTGCTTTAGACGGCCAAAGTAAAACATATTATTCATTGTTTTCTTACCTTATCTTTGAAATCTATTCAGGAATCTTTTACATCTGGAATAGCTGGACTACTCAAATTACTGTAAGTGTAAAAAACTTAATACTTATCTTTATAGAAAACTTTGAACGCGTTTTTCTCAAAACCATATTTTCCAGTTTTGCGCCGGCGCGATGATAAAAAAACTTCTTGACGCATCGTGGAGTTCCAAAATAAAATTAAAGAATATTACATTCTCTTCTGTATGACCAAAACAATAATTTAAAAGAATATTTTTACATATTTTTTTCACTAGTTAATGACCTAGCGAAAATCGATTTTGTTTTTTTTAATCCTTGGAACATTATAAAATTAATAACTTTAAAATTTTTTTGTTCATCTATAAAATATGTATGTAAAATTTAACATCTTAGTTATTTTTTTTATTTCAGGCAAAATTACTCTCGCTATTACTGATTCAACAGATACTGGCATTTCTGCAGCGCTACCGCTGCAAATACAAATTGCAAGTGTTTCTACAAATTAAATTGCAAATTAAATTACAAGTGTTTCTACAAACACTTGCAATTTAATATCTCAAAAATGGTTTATTCACTATTACAAAAACATTTTTATCTTTTAAATGTTAACCCCTTGAGTATGATACGACCAAATCTGGTTCTGAAATAATTATCCGTTGAGTATGATACGACCAGATCTGGTTCCGCGTTTTTTTCACTTCTTTGACGTTCTCATATTTATTCATAATTATCTAATTGTTTTACAAAATGATATTTCAATATTCTATATTCGAAATTTCAATGCAATCATTGTGCAGTTGTTCTTTTTATGATTGGTGTAGTAGTTTCGTAGTTATAGTCCTTTAAGGTCGATGTCGCCGAAAATCCTGCAAAAGAGACAGATGCATCCATGAAAATACCCATTTACTCCAAGGGTTAATCAAACTTAATAAAGGATTCAATATCAGATTTTAACTTTAACTGAGAAACATGTTTACAACGATGAGAAATTACAACATGAGAAACAAGTTGCAAAACGGTTAACATGAGAATCATGTTTTTTTTATCCTTCTAAACCAGGCGCCTCCCTTAAGGGGTAAAGTACTGCCTTGTGTCCTCCTTGCCTTTTTCTTGGCAAGTAGGTCATGCCTCCTTGCTTTTTGGTTGTTACGGCATAAATAAGGCTCAAATTCAGGCATAAATAAAGGCACAAATATACAACTTCTTCCAGTATTGCAGGATTGTCTATTTGACCATGTAACAATTTTAAGTTTTGCATCAGTCCACGAACTTTCCAGAGGGAAGCTATCTAGGCTAACTATGCCCAATAGGAATTTACTAATGTAAATCTAAATTTACTAATGTAAAACCCATGTTAGTGACAGGTCAAAAGTCCAATAGTAAATTTTATGTAACAATAACGATTGAGCTGTCAAATTAGATTCCAAAATGAATAGTTACATCATTTAAGTTGCATATATTTTATTGCAAGCCGGTGTATTCAGAGCAGTAATGCAAACAAATTTTCGTTTCGTCGGGAGCGAAATGCAATTGGCTTAAAAAAACACACTCACCGTTTGCCGCTAGCCTGTGATATATGACTCATAATCGCCATTGTATGGAAATATTATGCGACGAGTCAGAAAAGGTCCGCAAGAACTTCACCGGTGCTAAAAACTGAACTTCTTTTAGTGTGCTCTGTGTATAAGATGGTTGGGTTTTGAGGGTGTAGCAAATGGGGAATAATGGAGATGTTTAGCATGTCTTTACTATAATTAAATTTTGTGTATGTAAGTAATCGATCATTCAGATTAAGCTACTGCTAAAATCGGAGAAAGTGTATTTTTAGGTTATTGAAGCTCCTCCAGTGAGAGTGAAGCAATAGATGATGCTACAAAACGTCCCAACCGACCATTAACAATTTTACATTACATACTGGCTGTTTTTTTACATAGCTGTAACTTTTTCCCCACAATGAATTGAGACTGATTGCTATAGTAACAAATGTCAGTCAGAAAAGCGCTTTCTAATGACATTGATCATTATTGATAGGTGGGGACGCGTCCCATACAGTTTTGCCCAATCTTCTTTCACTATTTGATGCGTAAACTTGATGCTTCCTGCGTGGAGTAGAAGAGGGTATTTTGGCCCACCTTTACCGCTTTTTAAAAAAAAACCTGCACAAGATCTTGCCGCTAATACTATAAAAATATGACTTTACTTTTTCATTTAACACTTCATTCATTATAATTTATTATTATGTTATAACATATCGCTAAGTCCCTTTACAGCTCCCCTCATCGCTAAGTCCCCTTACATAATACCTTACAGCTCTGCCCGAACTAAAGTAGACTTACTAATATTGTGGTCATAGTGAATTTAAATAATCGAATATATTGTCGTCCTAGTGAATTAAATAATATAAATCAATAAAAGATAAATACACATAAATGAATATAATAATAATAGTTTAGTTATTATAATTAAAATAGTCATTAAAGGTCGTAGATTGCTATACTCATTGGAGGTCGCAGGCTATACTCATTGGAGGGCGTAAATTGCTCTCCAGGGTAAATGTAAAATCCCTTCCGCTTTTTAAACTAAACGATATCACCATACCATTGTCGCAAAAAGTGAAAGATCTTGGTCTAATTATCGATGAGCATTTATCCTGGCAACCACACGTGGACGAGGTCAGTCGTAAAATATTTGCTAGTTTTCACCCTCTGCAAACACTCAGAAGATTTCTTCCTATGGACACAAAAAAATCTCTTGAACAGTCTCTCCTCTTGCCTCTCCTTGACTATGCAGATGTGGCTTATCTCGATTTATCAGAGGAACTGCTCAACAAACTTGAACGTTTGCAAAATGTATGCATACGATTCATCTTCGGTCTACGTAAGTATGATCACGTGTCCGACTATAGGGCACAGTTAAAGTGGTTGCCAATACGCCAAAGAAGAAATGTTCATATACTGGCTCTCCTATATCGTGTACTCACCCAACTAACACCATCCTATCTCCAGGAGCTTTTTGAACCACTAAGTTCCCACCGTCTCGTACTTCGGTCAGCCTCTGACAGTTTATTAAAAATTCCGAGTCATAATAGTGATTTCTATTCCTATTCTTTCTGTGTCCATGGTGCAAGACTCTGGAACGATCTCCCAGCAAATATACGAAACTCGCCTTCTTTACCATCGTTTAAGACTCACCTTAAGGATTACTACCTTTCTAAGAAGTAACCAGTTCTTCCCTTTCTCTCCTGTTCCTCCCCCAATTTCCTCTCCTCGGGCACTATTAGTCTTAAATTCTTCCACTTGTCTGTATGTTATGTAATAATCTTTATTTTCACAATGCGCGCATGTACCACTATGTTTAGGTTAGCTGTAAGACATTGCCATGTGGCAATAAGCTCGCCTTTTTTGTATACTTTTTAAGTGCAAATAAAGAGTTTATTATTATTATTATTATTATTAAATTAAGACTGAAATAGTCTTATTATATGAAATCATAATCAGTTGAAGAATAATAATTCAACTGATAAAAGCTTGATTTAACAAAATAGATTACCAAAAAATATCGAAACACCCATTTAAAAATATTTTAAATTTTTGTTTAAAACGAAATCGTAGCAAGAGTGTCAATGCAGTAGACATTTCAATGTGTAGCGATAATTAAGTCTGTTGTTAAGTAATGCACGTGTTTTTTTTTATAGTTGTATAATAAAAGTTGATCTATGTGTCAAATCAAGTAAAGAATAAATCATTGAAAGTATTTATTAAAACATGTCTTTTGTTGACAGCCTAAGAGTAAAGCTATAGTTTTGGTGTGAATATCTTTGCTGAATGTATGGATTGTCAGGCAAAATAAATTTTGCCTGAAAATCGCACCTGGTTTAATTTAAAATGGCTACATTTAACGTAAGGAATATAGCACTTGAGCGCAACTTCCGTGTTAGCATCTATGTAGCAAGTTACCTAAACCACTCTACCTTCTTTTGTATTAAGCCTTCCTTAACACAGGCGAGGCTTAGTTAAGATGGCTTTGCATTTATAAATATGTGTACATTTATCGATTTATTAAAGAATTTTGAATTTGAATTTGTATATCTTTGCTTTAGAAAATACTCTAATTTAATAGTATTTCTTTCCTATACTCCATTAATTAATACTCATTTTGGATATTCAGTACGTTCAGTTATTACATGGGAAGAGTTTTTAAAACACCACAGTATTAAGAAATCTGAAACTGTTGCAGATAGAGAAAAAAAATGCAACGATACGGATTTTGAGAATTAAAAAATATTGATATTAAGAAAGTCCATATTTTTAAAGGAATGACCTTCTATAAAAAAATATGCCAATCGGTCCGATTTCATATTAGGAAAACATATTATACAGCACCATTTGTATAAATTCTTTAGAAGTTGCAGAAAATTTTATTTATTTTTTCCATACAAAAGTCTACGAAGAAAGAGATGACCAAGAGATGATACCCTCTTCGGACCCGCGCCTGATTGGATGGGTCAATTTATCTGACAATTATACTAGACGTGTCTAGCAACCCCATTAGATATATTTTTTAAAAATACCTTTTCTGGTTATTCAAATACCTATGGTGTAGTATTATATAAGTATAATATTTCAATACCTCATCACAACAAAAACGTTATCACATATTTTTTTAAAAAAGAAAGCTTCCAAATAATTTCGGGTTTTATTGAAGCATCCATACATCTGCGATGGTTTCGGATTACCCCATATTGTCCTAATTAAAACAATCACCTATTTTATGACATACTAGGTGGCCTATAAAAATACTGGAACGAATACCTATTGAAAATTTTGAATTTCAGACCTTGTTCTCAATTGGGAAAACTCCAATTGAGGTAGAGCGGTTATAGGTATCATCGTGAGGGAAATACAGGTAAGTTTATCCTTTTAAAGCAGGTAATAGTTTTAAACTATATATGTCATTCTAAGGTGTTACATTGAAGGGTAACATCTTATTTTTTTTCAGCAAGGCCAAACCTAAGTGCTTGTTATAAAAATACGATATGTATCTTCAACGATTTCATAAAAAAGTAACTGGAAAATGCGAAGTTATGCAAATAATAATAATAATGAAAAGCTTCGCAGGAGCATGTACGAAAATTTGCACAAATATTAAAATCCGTGGTCAAGAAGATATTTATATTCATATTCATATTCATTTTAATAGTATACTGGTATACAAGTCAGATACAGATTAGCAAACATTCATACATATTAGCAAACAAACATTTTTTTATCGTAAAGAAAAGATAAAATAAACAAAACAAAACGAAGAAAAAACACAAGAATAATGTAAAAAGAAGAAATACAAGACAAAATGCAAAGAGATCATTAAACACTTTAGCCACCAAAGCATTTTAGACTTTACTCGAGTAATATTCCTCCAGTGAGTAAAATGCCTTATCTGTAAGGTACCTCTTAGGGCGTCTCTTAAACACGTCAAGAGATTTCGCCTGCCTAATGTGCTCGCTGAGTTTGTTGTAAACCGCTGGGCCGGCGATATAGGCTAGCCTCTCCGACTTGGATAATGCATGACTTACCGAACGTAGCATGCTACGGGATCTTGTTGAATAGTGATGATGCACACCATTCACTTCAAAATCGGCTAGATTTCTGCGAACGAACAGCGCTACTTACATTATATAAATGGACGGCAGCGTCATGATACAGAGATCTCTAAACAGAGGCCTATCTGGCGTATCAAGCGCCTCACACGCTATTGAGCGGACTGCACGCTTCTGCATAACGAAAGCCCTCTGCCTGTCGGCTGCTCGCCCCCATAACTCTGCGCCGTACGTTTGCAGTGTATGAACCTATGCAAAGTAACACATGCGCAGCGCGGATAAATCGAGAAATGAAGCGATGCGATAGAGTGCATAGCACGGTCTTCCCAATTTATCACATAAAGCATCAATATGTAGGTGCCATCGTAACTCATTATCGATTACGAATCCCAAGAACTTTGTTGAGGATACCTGAGTTAATTCTTCGTTATTGAATCAAATCTAAAAATTGTTTTCGACGAATATGAATTAAAGTGGATATTTCTGATTGTCATAATCAGAAATATCATGTTAAACATATCAGAAAAATCAGAAATATCAGAAAAAGCATGTTAAAACATATCCCAACATATGTAATATCGATACAATGTTCAACTCTCTAAATCTAGAGAGTTAGAATCGTCCACAATAGATCCAACCCGATATTTCTTCTCTCTGACATACAAAAGCAGTTTCTCCGGAGGTAATCATGTAAGATATCAAGCGTAGTGACACACAACTGTCGCGTTGTCAATTAGTCGATAAGGTAATAAATTACACGGGACGATGAGAGCGGTATCATCCATCATGCGGCTCGTCGAGCACGACATAATTCCTATTGACAAGCTATTAAGATGAGATAATAGCCGTGTTCCATCATCGAAACGTTACGTCGCTTCGCTTAGAAGGCGCTTTATCGACTTAACAAAAAGGCAAGTGTTATAGCGGAAGCCGCCCCTATCAATTGAGAGATGGAATTAATGACGTGAATTATCGATAGTAATAGGTTGAATAAAATAATAAAAATCGACTGTTTCATGTATTGAAATTGACATATGTGAGGCAAAATAGGCGATTGGTTTTTTTATCCAATCACAGAAACCAAACACAAAAACAAATATACAAACAAGACTGTTTGAAACCTCATTAAGTTAAGAATCATTGTATATTTTAGAGCATCTCATTTGCGAGCTAGATTGAGTTGTATCGAGAATCGAATAAAAGCTAATCGCTCATTTTGCAAAAGAGATTTAAGCTGTTATTCTATAAGACAACGCAGGCGAATTGTATTTGCTGGGCCAACTAACGCACAAACAAATATATAACTTTCATGGCTCTCATTTGTTAACTGGTTTGGGTAGCAATAAACATCGATAAATAGCAATTCGCATTGTTGTGTAACAGAGTAGCAGCAGTTATCCTAGCTATGAATTAAAGAGCCTTTGGCTGTTATAAATTTGTAATGGTCGAGACTTAAATTAAGATATGAAAACACGAATTAGTCATTGCAAGTAGGAGAAATAGGTCAAATAATCGTCCTAGCCTGATAAAAAAACTCCAAGATTTGACCCAAGCGTCTTATAGGATATCGTGAAATTAATTCATTATGACTATATACGGTAACGCGTTTTATCTCGACTTTCATTATTGAACCCCTTCCATCTATGCGTCGCACCTCTTTATACAAATAGGAAGTGACGCCACATATTACTCGATGGACGGTGGCGAGCAGTCGCTTCGAGCGGTCCCTGCTGAGCGGAAACCGCACTTTTACGGGTTTGTGCTGGCAATGCTGGAAACTTCTTAACGCCCAATTCGTAGGGAAAAAAAGCGTTATTATACTTCAACTGGAAAGTCTCAAAGCCCGCGTAGGAGAGTGATGCGCACTAGTGTCTACATTGACGGTCATGTCAAGGAAAGCCCCAAAGCCCTCGCCACCGGCACAGCCGCACGAAGAGACCAGCTGTGTAAGTCCTGGCCCAGCCACTTCTACCTGCCGCTCTGGGATCTCCGAGTCACTGCGTCGCCGCGCGTATTGATACCCCCAGAGGAGAGCAGCAGCCCGGCGAATTGAAGTAAGAAATAGTTGCGTCTGGAGCTGCAATTTTGCTCGACTACACACAACAAACCATACCGGGAAGAGTGGAAACTACCACATGCAAGCCCGGCTCACGAGATTACCCACAAAAAGCTAAAATAGTTAGCGGAAGACGTAATGGGCCTTTAACAGAGCTCGTCGAATGAAATACTGAAACTTCATCATAAATTTAACAGATATTCAACAGATAGATTATTTACCAAGCTATATGCTCTGCACTAGCTTATTACGCTATCGTCATAAATAAAAAAACAGTGTTCATAAATATAACGTATCTAGTCAAAAAGGATGACGTTGAGACTTGAATTCTTTTAACAATATGGTAATATATTACTATTAATTACTAAAATAAATATTTGTTTTCGAGGTACTCTTGATGTGCAGAAGATGCTCTTGCAGGGCTATGTCATATAATAATATAGGCCACATTAAACAGGAAGTTGTATTAAATGAGAAAATTAAATAAATAAAATAGGACAATATTGATGCAATACAATACAAACCTATTTATTGATCATATATTTGTTCACAAGGGCGGGCTTTTTACAAATGCATTTCTTACAGCCAACCGGACAGCCGGCAGTAAAGAGTACACAACCGGCAGTAAAGAGTAAGTATGTATATTGATTGAATTGCATTATGGTTAGGGAAGGAAAGGTAAGCGGGAAACTATAAACGTTTTCGGAAAATAGATTGATTTTTCAGTAACAATTGAGAGTGTAAAGAAAACTGTATTTATAATCACAGAATAGAGCTTAATTCAACGACACCTGCATAAAGAGCGAAAGAGTCAGTAAAGAATGAATAAGAGTACCTAGGTGTGTTACCTGTATTATTACCATTATCCTGTTGTGGCCGGTGTGAGAGACTATGAAAATTAAATAAATAAATGTATATATATAGGAAGAAATGTTGTTAGATAATAATCCAACAAGCCCTCATTAGCCTGAATAGAGGACATTATACAACCTTAATATATGACATTATAAAGAACAGAGAGGATATGCACTTTTCTGGGTGCTATCCACAAAAACTTACATTTTCGAATTTCCCAAAAAGATAAATTTTGGCTTTTTTTAGAATTTATAATATCTCTGATTTTTTCATGAATTATAGGCATGCAAATGAAAATATTCAGTAGAAAAAAATTGTATAATACTAAAAACATTGTTGCAAACAGTTTTCTGCGTTTGCATAAAGAGTTGGCGGTGACTAGACAACTTATTACTAAATTATGGATATCTAACAAATACGGTAACCAAAATGGTATCAATGGTTTATTTCGGTATAAAAAGCACTTAAAAACGCTAAGAAAATTCGAAAGCTAAGAAATCGATATCGATTAAACCATGGTTTAAGGTCAGCACTACAGCTTTGACAAAGTGGCCGCCACGTCACTCGCTCAACTGCCAAGAAGTAAATCAGATTAGTGCGGAGGTGTGACAGGCATATCGACTTCGACAACAGTAGCTAACTCGCTGTACGAAGGAGTCAGTCGATACAAATATCGAGCGACCGCTTGCTCGAATGCCGTTCGACGCTATGAGGTCGATCTTATCGCACACTTACAAGCCTGTCAACGCTCGTGTCATTATTTATCGTACACGACGTGGCCATAATTGATTATAATAGAGGAATAACCGTAACTTGTTACTCAAACCCAAGTTGCTTTAACCAAAACAGTAAGAATTAAACAACCGCAGTAAGAACTACATAATAGCATTGATTATATAATATAGTACCTAATAATATAGATATTGCGATTCAAAATCAACTTTCCATGGTAGCATTTAAGAGATCAATAAACATTGCTTATTTGATAAAGGACCACTCCATGCTAAAACCGAACTCATCGCAAGCTTTGATTAGGAAAATTAAAAATAATAAAATAGTAATAATAATATTAATAATGAAAGAAGTTTATTTTGTACATGTGTACTAATAATATGTATTCACTATATTTTTTGGTAATATGTATTTATGTATTGGTGTTGACTGTTAGGTATAAACATAATTTATTTTCTACTAATGTATGAGTGTATAACGGAATAATTCAATGTGTGTGTGGGTGTGTGTATTATACAAGTGTGAACATTTATTTTTCTTTTTCATATAACCGAACGTAAGTTTTTAACGAAATATGATCGTTGTGTCTCCCGTGAGGTGAGCGCAGAAGACTTAGAACAAAACAGTCCACCGTAAATTTACGCCACATGCCCGTAAGAGGCCAACGCCTTATTCGCGAAATAGCCAGGAATGTTACCCAGCGTGTTACCACTCACGCCCTTACTTTCAGCTGCAACCAGATTACTCCGGTCTCCCGACTGGTTACGAGTTCGAGGTCGCTTGCGCGGTCCTCCCCTTACGTAGCGGTATATGGTGTCTACCGAATCTATCGCGGACCACGGCATCCTTTGCCCGGCTCTTCACCCGGAATCGGGTAGCCGATGGTCGTTTCAAGAACAGTCGCCGTAAGGTCAACAACCACCACCAGTCTATAGGAAACAGCAATGTTTCCAGACTCCCCCCACTGTTAGTCAGAATGCACAATCGATTGGCTTACGCCGCACGGTGCGCAGACCGTCCAGGATCGCCAGAAGATTGACTCCCGGGGGAAACTAGCCATTAGGCCAGAGTCGAGTTGACCCGTGAGTGTGACCGACCCCAAACAAATGGGTCTTCGTGGTCAACTCAACAGGGGCCCATTAGATCCCCAACCTCATACCATAAAATATCAACATCAACTAAAAATATCAACATACGGGCGTTTTTCCCTCAATTAGATATGCGATGAGCCAATGGCTATGGGTTTAATTCGTTTTTCTTGCACGATTTGTAACAATGTATACCGAATATCACATAGCCCCTCTGCAGTTATCTTATTTTTTGTAATAAATAAAAAATAAATAAAAAGGAAAATGGTTAGATTTCTCAATTCCATAGTATAATTTGGCAAACTGCGCGATGAAAATGCAGATGGCGCTAATATCGTTAACCGCCAAACAAATAGCAATTTATTTGCCTATCTATAATAATATTGATAATGGTCTTTTTCATAAAAGAGTGATTGATAATAAAAACCCAATAACCATTTAATTATTAACCAATGGAAACATTCAATTATTTGTGTCATTTATCGCATTTTTATGTAAGCAGATTACATCACAGAAATAATACGGATAGCTAGAAAGCCATCTACTAGTCTATCTGAACATTAATGTCATACATATATTCGTCTATTTGAACTATTAGATAATGAATGATTTTTTATAAAGAAGTGATTGATTATGTAATAAAAATCTAATAATGTAAGCAATGATTACAATAATAACATACAATTATTAGTCCCATATATCAATCACATTTGTATACAGGCTGATTATAAAACAGAAATAATTCAAAAAATTTAAATGCTATCTATTAGTCTATTTAAACATTAAAGTGGGTAATTATTACGTATGTATATCCTGTATACCTGTATAACCTGTATATAATAAAATTTAAATTGACATATTTATATCAATAATATTAAAATAATCTAAATATTATTAAAAGCTATAAATTAAATATTATTTTCTTATTATATTATTATTTCATACAGTATAGGCGTGTTTAGAGCGCTATCTCCAGTGAGCCGCTGTACTGTTATACTACGAAAGTCGCTTAACAGTATGTTGAATATAGAAGATTGATCAATTTTTGGAACCGTGATTGAAGCGTTTTGTAGTCAAATCCTGGTGGCCATATCGTAGTACGACGTTAAGCAAACTAATCTATACTAATATTATAAAGAGGTAACGTTTGTGAGGTTGTAGGAAGTAATCTCTGGATCTGCTGAACAGATTTTGAAAATTCTTTTACCAATAGAAAGCCACGTTATTTGTGAGTGTCGTAGGCTATATATTAATCCGAAAAATTAAAAAACTTTTCCGTGGTAGTCGGATTTGCAAAGTAAGTCGGAGAAAAAACGGTCGAACGAAAACGTTTCTAACTAACGCTGCCTTAACGACGAGAGATATATGATTAAATTATAAAAAAGTTGTAGAGCTTGGTAATATCTACAAGAAAGTCAGCGACAGTATATGTCTAAATTTTATATTTAAGTCACAAAAATTAGTTTATTATATAAAAAAAATAATTTAAATCGTTAGGTTATGTTTCTTGGTCATATTATCAACAATTATGAATTCATATCAAAATAAGTAAATTTATCGTCTCAAGTGTTTAAAACAAAAGACTTTTCCCTTTTACTGCATATAATTTCCCTTTTACTGCATAAATGGTTAAAGAGATAAGACACTCACAAATAAGACACTCACAAGAAGACACTCACAAATAACGGTAATATAGTCAAATTAGCATGCAAATACATACATATATATGCAGTTAAAAAATAACACTTCTGTTGGCAGTCAGGAAATAAATCATAGCACTCAGTACTAACCGAACCACACTCATAATTTCATCACAAGTAAAAAGTTTTACCGCCCAACGATGTGGGCACGGGTCAGCTAGTAATCTATATAATCAATCATGATAGTAAATGAGCTTTCCGTCTCTTTTTTAGATGTATTAATCAATACTGACCACTAAAGCACAGATCTTGATACGATCATTTTATAAGATCTGCTAGCTCTAAAATATTGCCTGCAAGCAATAAACTCGCATTTCCTTACGACCAAAGCGTTATATCATTAGTATTAATATTATCATTATTATAAGACATTTGCCAATTATTACGGATATTAATTTAGGAATGTTTATTTTCGAACAATATAAAATGTAATATTTTTATTTTTTTTTTTGAAATCAGCGATTAATAATATTATTATACTATTATTCAATGATTTTTTTAAATACAAATAAAACTTATTACTATTAGACAAATATCAATAAAATTTATTAATGAATTCATAATTTCAAGAATAAGGTTTAAACAAAATAATATACAAAAAAGTTTTTGCAAAAATCAAAAACTTTTATGTAAACACAAAAACCAATTCTACGACACCAAATAACCAGTTACCATCTTGTTTTTCTTTTATTTAAAATTAAAAAAATATGAATATTCAGTGTAAATAAAGTGTTTAGTTAAAATGGAAGAAATATGTTATGGCATTATTGCATTAAAACTATAAATACATTACAATGAATACAGCTATAACGATGAGATACCTAACGCAGAAACTAAACGATTAAACATCGCATTATAAACACGGTAAACTACGCTAGCGTAAGTATCTCACATACCATTTTACTCTATAAATAAATCCTATTAACACTTCCTCGTTGCGGTCCTGGCGTATCGATTGACCTTAAGATTCCCATTGACCCTGACCAGGCTTTATATGGAATTGAGATGATAATGGAACCGCTACGCGGTGAAGATCATTCATAAACCCTCATTACACACAAGGCAAACAAATTACACGCACAGGTTCCTATCGTATAACACGATGGTAAAGGGTATACCCGAGGCCCGAGACAATATTCTAGATAGTGAGAACTTTCCCTAGAGTGTGCATTCCATGCGATAAGACTTAGTGAATATATCAAGGAATAAACAAACAATTATTAAGGAAAACAAGACTGCCGTCACAAAAATTAAACTAAAAACTATCGAGGGCTATTAAAAATATGTAAGAAAAAATACATTTCAATACGTGTATAGATATATCTAGTTGGGATGGGAATATCCTTTCCTCCTTTGCATTATTGACGCCTTGACTTTGACGATGTCAAGTAAAATATTTCTCCAATATCTTCTCCGTCCTAAGTAAAACAACTTTTTTTAAGCTTTTAATTAACTTTCTCTAACGGCAGTTGTGATTTTTATTATATTTTTTTCTATTTATATACCACTGTGGTTCTAGTGAAATAAAAGATTCAATTCTTTATTTTGAATAAGGGTTCTAGTGAAATAAAAGATTCAATTCTTTATTTTGAATAAGGGTTCTAGTGAAATAAAAGATTCAATTCTTTATTTTGAATAAGGGTTCTAGTGAAATAAAAGATTCAATTCTTTATTTTGAATAAGGGTTCTAGTGAAATAAAAGATTCAATTCTTTATTTTGAATAAGGGTTCTAGTGAAATAAAAGATTCAATTCTTTATATAAAAGTATAGGACCTGCGAATTTTGGTGATTACAATTTGTGATTTCAAAAAAAGTGCTAAAATGATAAATAAATGTTAATAACTAACAAAACATACCGTATAATATCTTATGTATAAAAATAAATCGCCGTGCGTTAGTATCGCAAGATCTCGAAAATGACTCGACCGATTTGAATGATTATTATTTTGTTTTGTTTGCCTTGATTCAGGGGTGGTTTACGAAAAAATTATTTAGGAAAAATTAAAAGAAACAATTGAAAATCGAAAAAATCGAAATTAGTCTTTTTGGGAAATGGGCGATCCTATTGTTTGACAGCTGCGCCATCCACAACTGTTATTCATTCCGTGCGATTGTGTAAAATTTAAAAAAGTCGAAAAGTCGAAAAAGTCGAAAAAGTCAAAAGAGTCGAAAAAGTAAAAAAGTCGAAATCGTCGAAAAAGTCGAAAATGTCGAAAACGTCGAAAAAGTCGGAAAAGTCGAAAAACTCAAAAAAGTCGTAAAAGTCAAAATAGTCGATAAAGTTAAAAAAAGTCGAAGAAGTCAAAATAGCCGAAAAAGTCAAAAAAAGTCGGAAAAGTCGAAAATGCAAAAAAGTCGAAAAAGCATTTATAATTCATCATGTAATTTAAATACAATAAATTTATTTTAATTACAAACGACTTTCATTTAATTGCCAAACGAAATCAAACCGTACATGATTCGGCCATATTATAGATTTCAATTAATTGGATTTGGAAGGTTGATTAGGATCAATAAACGCTTATGAAGAGTTCAATCAAATCAATTTTAGGTGGTACGAAGTTCACCGAGTCATCTGATTATAGATATAATTATCTACATTTAAAACCACAATAGAGAGCGGTTTTCCGTTTTCTGACTTCAATCCCATTTTTTTCAATAATTTCGGAATACCCCAATATTAGGAGCTAATTTTTATGACCTCTTCTTATGAATATATAGGCTACCCATTAACATTAAATGTAAAGCGTCTGAAAACGTGGATAACTGTTAAAAGCCTATATGAACTTGAAGAACTAACTTTTTTTTATATTTTATTATTTAATTATTTACATGTAACCTATATAAGACATTAAAAACGTCTAGTGGTACTAAAATATCATGAGATTTTCATAAATGAATAATACGTTTTACCTATGTCTACAAGTTTAACAAGAAATTACCTCTCAAAATGATAAAACGGACTTGACATACAAAAAAATTAGAAATTCTGTGGCATTGAAAACAATATTTTTTTATATAACTTATATGAAATGCCCACATTATAGTAAAGTTTGATCTTTTAATTATTATACAAAGTTAAAAGAGTAGGTCGATTGCGACATTGGTAAAAACCGGTTTTGATATGCCGTTTTGTTTTATATTTCCATAGGGTGTCGAAGGCTTCGCGCTCAGCGGCAGGTCTCGTGACGATCGCGCGCCGCTCGGTACGCCGGCCTCTGCCGCCGCAGGTAGACAATTGCCTTAGGTTCTCTAGTAATAAATCGTTCCTTATTAAATATTTGTGGTTTATGTATTTATCCATACACACTGGCGCCCAAAAAAAACGAGCCAAATACAAAATTCTAATTGGAAATAGTTGAATCAAAATATGATGATGCCATTTATTGTAAAACAGTTTAAGCAAAGAAAAAATACTAATGATCAGTTTTTCTGGAAGACGTAAAGAAACAATGTTTTTAATTAACTCGAAAAATTCAATGTACCTAGTATATATGTAAAAGGAAAAATAAAGTAAAAAGGCAAAATACAATATTTATATTTTTTTATGAACTTTTTATTTATCCTTTTTATTACGGCTTAACACGAAACATTAATACAACTTCAGGTATTTTTTTTTTAGAATTTTCGTCCTATTTTTTAAGTACAGCCTCTTTCAGCTCGCGGATGTGGTATGGTGCAAACCGTCGACTCCTAACTCATCTTTTTAAGTCGTCCCATACGTTTAGTTTTTCTGAAAGACGTAAAGAAACAATGTTTTTAATTAACTTAAAAAATTCAATGTACCTATTATATATGTAAAAGGAAAAATAAAATAAAAAGGCAAAATAAACTATTTATATCTTTTTTATGAGATTTTTATTTCTCCCTATTTTTATCACGGCTTAACAACAACATAAAACTTCACGGTTTTTTTTAAGAATTTTCGTCCATTTTTTTAACTATAGCCTCTTTTAGGACGCGGATGTGGTATGGTGCAAACCGTCGACACCTAAGTCATCTTTTTAAGTCGTCCCATACGTGCTCGATCGAATTAAATCAGGGCAATGGTGGGCCATCGCATTGCTTGCACACCGACCTCCCGAAGTACTGAGTACCTACCCGAAGCAGCAGCGTTTGGGCGAGCAATATCTTCAAAAGAGCAAGAATAATCTCCAATAAAAACCTAACCTCTTTAATGTATCTTTTAGAAGTTAAAGTCCGGTTTTCATTAAAAACTTCTCTGATTTTGGGTCGAAAAATAAACTCGCCCAGAACATAACGGAGCGTCCCCCGCAAATCACTCAAGCCGATGAAACATTACGAGTATCTCTCTGCCAGTCAACGGTACATAAGCTTACGACTGTCAAAACCATGGAGATTCATTCTGCTTACATCGGTGATCAGTACCACCGTCCACTGCTTCAATATCCAATTTACGTGCTCCCTAGCAAACCGCAATTGGACAACCCAATGAGCCCTGGTACCAGTTGCTTTTGACCTGGTACTAGTTGCTTTATAGCAGAGTTTAGGCCCAGTTGCTAGCATATGTGTCGCCAGCTTCTCTATGCCGTCGTTGTACAAGTCCACTGACATTCACTCCTCGACTCTCTTTTAAATGTTGTCTAATTTCAAACTCCGCTGAGGTGGCGATTGCGGAGTACCGTCGTCACAATATAACGGCCGTCTCAATGCTAAGTCGCTCGTCGCCAACCAGAGCCTCATCTTCGTACGAAGCCACCAGTCTATAATTAGCGACGGTATAATCTCTGTAAAGTAGAACGGCTCACATCCAGAATTCTTGCCCCTAAACCTTGACTTAATCCAAGGAAACTCACAATTTCGGCAATTTCTGCTCAGGTCAGAGCCATATTAAAAATTTTCACTGATCACCGTCTCGTAGCGTTGTAGCATCTCGTCGTAGTGTATCGTTTGAAATCTAATGCTAAACCGAATTAAAAAAAAGGATGATTTTGCGTCTCTGAAACATTTTATGTGAAATGTGTTCTACCCGCGTTAAAGATGATTAACGACCATCTTGCGGTGTCGACTACAACGGGCGAGCCCGTCACCACAGGACGTTTTAACGATTAGTCGTTCTGTCGCCCTGCAGTGAACGTAGAAGACTTTGGACAGTACGATCCTACGTCCAGCTACGTCACAACCCGTGAGAGTCCAACGCCTTACCGCGAGTTAGCCAGGAATAAACCCGGCGGGCTCGAGATACTCGCGCCCTCACTTCCAATTATGACCAGATTTTTCCGGTCTCTCGATTGGTTCCGAGTTCAAGGTCGCTTGCGCGGTCCTCTCCCTTATGAAGCGGTGAAACGGAGTGCACCGAATCTATCACGGACCAAGGCGTCCTTTGCCCGCCTCTTACCCTGGATCGGATGGCCAATGGTCAATTCCAGAGCAGTCGCCATAAGGTACGCAACCACCCCCGCTCTATAGGAAACAATACAGTTCTCAGACTCCCCCGACTGTTAGTCGGAGAGCACAACCGATTGGCTTCGCCGCACGGTGTGCAGACCGTCCAGGGGCGCCAGAGGTTTGATTCCCAGGGGAGACTGGTTGACCCAGTGTCCTACCCAGGATTCGCACCCCATGCGGGGAGGCCGTCGGATGGGTGTTGACCCGTGAGTGTGACCGACCCTGAACACATGGGTCATCGTGGCCAACTCATCATGGGCCCGTTAGCCCCCCGATTAACGACCAGGTATAATATAGTCTTAGACTTTTAGGTATGTTTTCTCGGAATTTACGAATATTTAGAGAGTAGCTAAGAATATTATAATCACTCTTTCAGCCCTCTTTACAGAATAGTTTTATAATCAAAGTATCCGTAACTTGCAATTTTGCAAGTGATCCGTTTTTTTTTCAAAAAGTGTATATACCTAATAATTTTGGTACCTCAATCAGACTTTTTATTTGATACTAAACATGATATATTTATCCTATTTTTTTTTATTTATTTGACATTTGGACAATTTAGGTTCTCACACATTTCACACACATAGGACCACACATTTCTAAATCGATTCATGGTTGTTGCGAATATCAGCATCAACATCAGCATCAGCGGATTATAAGCATTGGTTTCAATTTCAGCATCTGCATCAACATCCGAATTGATCTGCTGATTTTATTGTTCGCTGATTTTCTTCTCGTGACATGACCTTGAAGGGCGGAGCTTAGCTCCTAGCCGCATGCGCATGCTGTCATCTCCGCCGGAAAGTTTTCCTACAGCTGAAAATAATGCAAAACACCTACTTTACAAACATGCTTTATGGAATGTGCCCAGTAGTAGTAGTAGTAGTAGATGGAGTGGGGGGCTTGTTTCCAGCCCTTGATGTCACCTAGATCTGTAAGGTCTTTTGTAACTACCCACTGTGTGATTAGGTCAGTGGTCAGCTCGTAGCCCGGTACTTCTTACCAGTCCAAGTAGGTCACTGACCTTCAAGTTGGGCAGATCGCTGGGTTCGAGAAAGGCTCGTCCCAGTAAACTGTGTCTTTTGGCGGCGAGCCCTGGACAGCGACCAACAATGTGTATGCTGTCTTCAGGTTCCTCGCCACATATTCGGCAATCCTTGCTCTCAGTCAAACCAAGGTTGAATAGATGAGCTCTATATATAAGGGTCGTGTGTCCGGTGAGGAGACCGATAGTGGTTCTATGGTTCTTCTTGCTCATGTCAAGTAGGGCCTTGGTTTTCTTCTGTAGTGGTTGCTCCATCATGGCTTTTGCCTGGCGACATCCCTGACTCTGTTTCCAGGAAGCCCGATGTTCCTGCTCCAAGCAGTCCCTGATGATTTTCTTACCTGTAGCGAAGGGGACCCCTACTGTGCCCCCCCGAATGTGCCCAACTTAGCGAACATTTACTCAGCAGTGCCGGAATTATATATAAGCCTTCCCGTAATCGACTGCAATCTGAAAAGACAGCTCAGCTATAGTTTTTAAAATATAACTTACATACCTTTAATAAAATTTCAATTTGGGTGGCTAACCACCAATTGTATTCTATTTTTTTATGTTATGTAATAGTAGGTACTTTACCTATTCAAAATGTAAGAAGATTGTTTTTGATAATTAAAAGTAACAGAAGTATTATAAATGACTTTTCATTTGAAATACCTAATAATATTTTCGCTTTTAAATACAATTTCATAGTGGATATGATTTATTTAACTAATTCATTAAAATCAGCATCAGCTGATATTTATATTAAAAAATCAAATCAGCATCCGCTTATATTAAAACAACCTACATCAGCAACAACCCTGATACATACATACACGAACCTTGGAACATTACACTCTTTATTCTTTGGACACTCGTATAAAAAAAGTACGTGCCCGTTGTTTGAACTAATTTTGGAAACGTTCTTTCACATATCCCAAAATATTCATTTGCTTTTTTATAAGACTTTTGTACTATTATTGAGATGTCAACCACAACGGGCGAACCCGTCACCGCAGGACGGTTTAACGATTCTTCGTTCTATCGACCGTGCAGTGAGCGTAGAAGACTTTGGACATTACAAATCCAACGTCTAGCTACGCCACAACCCGCAAGATGCCAACGCCTTTACCGCGAGATAGCCAGTATGTTACCTGGCGGGCCGACACTCGCGCCCTTGCTTCCAATTGTGACCAGATTTCTCCGGTCTCTCGATTGGTTCCGAGTTCGAGGTCGCTTGCGCGGTCCTCTCCCTTACGAAGCGGTGAAACGGTGTGCACCGAATCTGTCGCGGACCAAGGCGTCCTTTGCCCGACTCTGAACCGGGATCGGATGGCCAATGGTCATTTCAAGAGCAGTCGCCGTAAGGTAGGCAACCACCCCCGCTCTATAGGAAACAATACAGTTCCCAGACTCCCCCGACTGTTAGTCGGAGAGCACAATCGATTGGCTTGCGCCGCTCGGTGCGCAGACCGTCCAGGAACGCCAGAGGTTTGATTCCCAGGGGAGACTGGTTGACCCAGTGTCCTACCCAGGTTCACACCCCATGCGTGGAGGCCATCGGATGGGTGTTGTCCCGTGAGTGTGACCGACCCTGAACACATGGGTCATCGTGGCCACCTCATCATGGGCCCGTTAGCTCCCTAGACTTTTGTACTGTATGAAAATGTAATATCATAAAAATAATAAGTGAATAATAAGTAATAGAAATTGGACGACGTCAGAATATGCCAGTTTACCACATCACGCGGTCGCATTAACTAGAACGAACTCCGCGACATTATAAGTGAGATTGATACCACCTCTTAGCAAAGCCAATACAGGCCCTTGAATCTCCCTTAGTAAAGTACGCACGAATGCAAAATTTATGTCGGCACACGTGCATCTCCAGTGATTTAATATGGCACGCTTAATATTGCTTAGAATGTGCAGTGCTGCCACAACCGCGGGCTAGAAATCCCATGTAATCCACACTGGTATGATTGCATCGCACAATATCGCAACGGGTCGTATGCAAATTGTTATAACAGTATCTAATGAAGACTGTTTAGCAGCGCTTTTGATTTAGGGCTCTAATTAATCAATGTTTATGGATGGGCCCTGTCTAGATCGCGTCGTTCTACATATTGGAAATCTAGCAGATGTTGCGACCATCTTGACATTTTAATTTTTGAAGAAACTGCGCTCAATTTTCTATTGTGCTACAATAGAAATTGAGCTTTGAAGCTATTTTTTTCTTGGAGCTTTGAAGCTAATCGTAATCTTTAACTGTAAAAGATGATAGGTCCTGTTGCAGTTTGGCCACTAAGACCCAGTTGTATAGGGTCAGTCAAACGCACGGATCAACACCCATCCGGCGGCCTCCATGCAGAAGGGAGAGCCAAGGTAGGATGCTGGCCTGCGGGCCAGCCTCGCCTAGGAGTCAACCTTCGGGCGCTCTTGGTCGGTTTGCGCACAGTGCGGCGTCAGCTAATCGATTGTGCATTCCGATGAACAGCCGGGGGAGTCTGAAAACAGTAATGTTTCCTATAGAGCGGAGGTAGTTGTTAACCTTACAGCAACTGCTTTTGAAAAGACCCATTCGGCCACCCGATCCCGGGTGAACAGCCGGGCAATGGATGCCGTGGTCCTTGATAGATTCTGTAGACACCGTATCACAGCAATGTAAGGGAGAGGACCGCGCAAGCGACCTCGATCCTTTCAGGTTAATTCCAGACGGAGATATACTTCCTAAGTCAGTGAGCGAGGCTAAACGCTGGGTACCTTTACCCGATGCCTCGCCTTAAGGCGTTGGCATCTGACGGGTCAGTGGCGTAACTAGACAGTGGACTGTTTTCGTCGCAAGTCTTCTACGCTCACCCCAATTGGCGGCTAAAAACCGCTCTTGGACGTGTCAAAATATTTGTGTTTTAAGTAGTAAGTCTCTTTACTGCTTTAATCTTTACTTAACATACGTATATTATTTATTTTTTAAATATAGTATCTAAGAAACTTTGGAACCTACTAAAAGTTATTCGTTGTAGAATCGTATTACAAAACAAATTAATGGTTTTTTAAAATTAAATAGTCAATAATCCTAATGGCTACCTACTAAACACACAATAATTAAAATAGTCAGTTAAAAAGTTGAATAATCAAAGCAGAAGCCTAACAATTGGAATAGTAAATAAATAGAATATATACGTACTAAAAACTGTACATAGTAATATTCAAAGTAGTAAGTAAATTGTTAAATAATCAAACTAAAGCTAAATCTTACATTTAAATAATAAAAGTATTTATGCTTCTGTTACGATGTAAAACACGGACTGCCATATCCACTTCTGTAATAATAGTATATTTTCATTAGATATCGATTAAACAAGGGGAGAGATGGAGGGAAGATGATGTTGTTTCCCCTGTGAAGGTAATCTGGTTCCATCCTTCTGCCCGAGAATTCCTGTTAGGAATAAGGAGTTAATAAAGCCGTAGCGGCCGCTAAATAAACAGCCGCGGGCGGATAGGTGTGCAGTGAGATGTGCGGCGGCCGATAAAGAGTGTGCATAAAGAACGGTGGCGGAGCTGGAGAGCTGGAGGTGTGAAAACAATTTTCTTAGGCGGCGCAGTGGCCGCGGCATGAGACCCGCCGCCATGACCGCCGACCGCTATGAAGCCATAAAGCAATGCTAACGTTTAATAACTTGCTACCGAGCTGCGCGCCCGTCGCGGTCGCAATGCAGCTCCTAGCCCGAGGGCGCTGCAGATTGCTCCCGATACGCTAACCTCGATCGGAGATTCAAAAGATACGCTACTGCTGAGCAAATTCCAGAACTTAGGATTAAAGGCGCAATCAAGGATATCGCTAATAAATAATGTATTTCTTTTACCCCGGAAGACCAACCGACAAGTACTAAATATATTTTTTTTACTTTTATAAAATTATCCAATACAACAAAAAAATTGCCAAAACGAAAGTATAAATAATAATATATTTTATAACTTTTTTTTGCATAGCAAATAGGATGAAATTTGTGTGGATTTTATTTATTTATTTATTTATTTGTTTACTCGCTTATAACTAATCAACATTACAGTAAAACCAACGCGTTGAAAAGTAAAATTAATAAAGATAACAATGTAATTATACAAATAAAACTTCACTTATACTAGCTACTATATAAAAATAAATAATTTTTACTGCAATTTAAATAAATGATGATTGACTGTAAAAATATGAATATCTGGCGTTATAAAAGGAATTTCATTTAGGCGCCGCAAAGCACAAGCCAACAAGTTTTATAATCCCACTAGATTCTATATCTGTTCTTGGGTGATAGTATTTAAGATTCATTTTGACAGCTCATTCATTCTTAAAAATCAAAATTTTAATATATAAATAAGTAACTAATACTAAATATATACACAGGAAAATATTCAAATATGTAAATAAGTAAGTAAATATATCTATAAATAAATAAACAAATAAATTGAACAATTATCTAAGTAGGTTAAAAAGGTACCTTATTATGCAAATATAAACTAGTAAATCTAATTATTTAGTAAAAGTTCATTAATTTAATTGAAACATAATCAATTAAATGTATTAATTGGCTAATATCGAGTAACAAATACGTCAAATATGACTCAAATATGACTATAAGTCAGGATATGAGACACCATTTATTCGCACTGGATCTACTACTTGTCTGGATTCTAAATTGTGAACGCGCATTTTTTTGTTTGAGATAAGGATGAAAATATCTGATTTGATCCGATTAAGATTGATTGAGGCGATTAAGACCATTGCCAGATAAATTCTGTCAGTCTGTCTTTTTGTCTGCGCGTGTGTGTGTGTGTGTGTTCCTCCACGGTAGCACCCAAATGCTTAATTCGATTGAGCTAAAATTTAGCATGCAGTCATCATTTAGTCAGGGCAAGAGTTCAAAAGGTTGAATTTGAAATCGACTCATCAGGGGGCACACTAGTAATATTTCAATCTCGAAATATTGGACTTAAAGACTTTAAATTTGGTATACAGACGCCTCGTTGGGCCGAAATCACATTGAATCGCCGGTCAGTATATTTAATCAAACGATTGATTCGAACGTGTTTGAAGCGTTGCATTCTCACTCTCCGCCACAGTATACCAATAGAGCTCTCCGCGCTCGTCGCCGACTATCCCTTCCCTCAATAAATTCTTGGCTGCTTGCCGAGAAAATTTTGTGGTGACAAAATCAATTTTTTGATGTCTTAAGAGCCTTATTACAAAATAGCGTAGGTATTCTTTTAAAATGAGTTGAAAAAATGAACGCATTTTTTTTTGGATGTAACTATAAAAGATAGGATAAATAAATAACTAAATAAATAAATAACTATTCAACCCTGGGAGAAAACCGCGGCACTGAGCGCTCTTCTCTTGCGCAAGCAAATATATACACAATTTCTAATTGTTTTTTGCAGTGTTTTCTCCTTTCTAATGACAATAATTTATATTATGTCGTATTGCTAAAAGAGTGAACTTTAATATAGTATAAGTATTATATAAGAATCTTATTTTATTTCTGAGAAAATTAGAATGATACAGGAAGATTTTTTTTAAATTTTGTGTAATTGTAAGTAATGTATACCTTGGATATGTGGTCAAAAAACGAAAAAATAAAGCCGTAGTGTACATCAAGAATACATGACGGACATAAAAAAAAATAGTATACGGTTTTCGTTGTAGTGATATTACTATATTAAGGAGCTCAAAGTTTGCCTTCCGAGCGTTTTACGAATAACGACTTTCGGAAAATGGGCTGAATAAGTAAATAATATTCGTTATATCTAAAATTAAAGGCCGCTATGGTCAACATCAAGAAATGGTCCAGGTAATTCAGTAATTAAACTTTGTAGACATCTCTTCATTTCTTGGAATTAGAACGCCAAAAATCCACTTTTCTTGCCTTTCTGGAAAAAATATGTGATAGGGCTCTTTAACAGATAAATTTACAACATAATCATATTCAGAATTTTCGTGACAACCTACATGATTCCGGAGTGTCGGTATTAAGGGCCAAAACTGCGAAGGCTTGACTCTGTACTTATAAACCTTGTAGTGCACTTAAAGTGAATAACTGAAAGAATCAAAGCCCAGAATTAGACTAAATGGAAGTATCTTCTCAACGAAACATATACGTACTGTCTGTACATACAGCGGTTTCATATGTGTAGTAGAATTAATAAGTATGTACAAAAAATATTTTGGATATCGCGATTAACAACTTCGAATCCCATATGAGTCAGAATATAAAATAAAATAAATATACTCCCTTGTCAAATAAATAGAGATCAAAAGTACACGAGGAGCCAAAATGACTCTATTGGGAGTTTAAGTGTTGCTCCCAATACGCGAGCCTCGATCGGAGATTCAATATACTGAGTTTTTATTAACCGGCATCCTTTAAGAAGGTGAATCAGTACGAGCAACTGAACATTTTTTATTTAAAAAAAACTGAAAAAACAACAATAAAAATATTTAAAAAAAATTTGTTTCGTTTTTTTTTTTAATTCAAAAATTTGAACAACTTGATTGTTAAGTAGAAGTTTGACAAGCATTTGAGCGCGTTGCGCCATCTATCGGTAGGTAAAATATCGCTAATAAACGATATTAACGATATTTTACTTACCGCTTTTTATACTATTAAAAAAAAAAAGGCCCTTTCTTTCGCTAATAAATATTTCTACACCCGGTGTTATAGTGGATACGTCGCCTGATCTTATATTGTAAAGTTACAAGATCGTTTCTTGGCTGGGTCCCTATTTTTCGTTGGCTTAATTTCCGTTAATTTTATAGTTAACGGAATTCCATTTCAATTCTTTCGAGCGAATGCGATAACAAGACACACACTTACACACATGCTACACGCATGCATACATATAAACTTTTCATGGTAGGGTTGGTTATAAGAGATAATATAGACCCATTGTGAAATTTCATAATAAAGAGTAGAAACAAAAAAATATATTTTCTGTTTTCTCATTCCTTAACGAATAAATTTACAGTATATAATAATAAAATTCATATTTTTCGGGTAAACATATTGAAGTCCAACATTTCGGTATTAAATATGTAATAGCGAACCCCGAGAGATATGATATAGTTAGACGACAAAAACTGCGACGATTTAATTCCGCAGTTAAAAACCAAACTGTACTTGGACGGGCTTCTCGTAGTTAGGTAAGATTTATGGGCGCTGCCATAAAATCATATACAATGGTATTTCATAAAGAACACAAATCATTTTATTTAATTTACATATAGGAAATGTTTAGAATACATAAGATATAAATAAAAATACATAAAATATTGAGGTTTCAGTCAGACACTGCCTATATTATTCTCATATTGACTAAAATTAAGTTCCAAATATTCCGGGATTAAATGCGTAATCCCAACATTTCGGTGTTCTAGATTATATTATATCAGTAAAATGAAATCCGGAATTTTCAAGGATACATAATCGTGAAATTTCGGGGTTGAATTGTAAATCGCGATATTATAGTGTAAATCAACTAGTGACATTTGGAATTTATTTATCTGAAGATAATAAGTTCATGTGTAATAAATTTTAATCCAGGCATAAAAGCGACTGACCAAGAGTTTCTAGGGATACAGATTAAACCAGCAGGAGATCCCATCGCCGAGTCGCTTCCGCCATAAATGATAGGCCGAGCTCGACGTGTGATTGGTCGGTTTTTTGTGCGTTGTTTTGGCGGTCGCGGAGAAGATTGCATCGAGAGCGAATTGTGCCAATCACGGCGCCTAATCAAGCCTAATGCGAACGGACAGCGCGTACGCCACTCGCAAATTGCAGGCTTCGTTTCAAAATGTTGTTTTTAAAGCAGCCCCCGGCCGCTCCGGACTCCGGCTCCGGCTTGCACTCATAATGCCCTGCTGTGATAGAGGCCGCGCGCCGATAATGGACAGTAGCAGCCGCCGCGCCGGAATCATTTTAATCATCTCTCCGGAGGGCCTGATTGATACCGTTCCATTATTTGCTCTCTATTCCACAGCTACAGGTATAGTCAGCAACGAAAAAAAAATATCCTCGACATATATTATCATTAAATAGATTATATAGATTAGCATTGTAACGGCCTGGCAACAATATCATTTAATGACCACTTTCAATATAACACGTGTAACGTTTTTCACACGAATTTTCGTCTAACCTCAATAACAATATAATTAATAAGAAATTGAATTGTGTCTTTCGGCCTCAGCAATAATTATGCGTCTTTCAAATACCACGAGCCGTACATTTTGATATACTTTCGACCATTTTGACGTCATAATGATACTATAAAAACGCCGATGTTTTATGAATAAACTCACTCTCTCATCAGTAATCAACTATGTACTATGGTAAGCATCTCTGTACATTAATTAACTGGTAATGAATTGTTTAAATACTAAAATTTGTGTTTACTTTACTCTCTGTCTGGCTGAGGTAAAAATCGACTCAAGATTGGAAACCTGGTCCTCGCACAGCATCTTTCTCATGGTCGTGTCTTTTTTTTTTCAATCATCTGAATTCAATTTCTTGTGTCCCTTCGGCTACGTAACGACCAAATTTGGTTGTTCATCAGAACACCGTTGACTACGTAACGACAAATGTTGGCGGATTGCTCCCGGAGCGCACAGTAATATTATTTTCTAATTCGAACGCATCCTAAAATCCATACCAAATATTTCAATATTACCATATGTAGATACATATACGGCCGCTATAATAATTTCAGGCTTCATTTCGCAGATATTTCTGGTAAAATTCTATTGTCAAACATCATCATTTTTTTTCTTCGAGAAATCATAAAAAAAAATATTGGTTTTTACGAGTTTTTATGGGCAAAATTTTTATTGGTTTTATATCTAAATATTTTTGTATGTAAATAAGCAAAACTAAATATTACCTATTTCGACTTTCTCATATTTATTCATAATTATCTAATTGTTTTACAAAATGAGGTTTCAATATTCTATATACAAAATTTCAATGCAATCATTGCACAGTTATTCTTTTTATGATTGCTATAGTAGTTTCATAGTTATAGTACTTTTTGTCGAGCGCGGCGATATTGCAAGAAATTCCAATACATTGCCTTGGTCTGCCATGAAATTATGCCGCTAATCGAAGGGTTAATAATATTGTTATTGACGTCAGACACTACACTATCAAACAGCCGGAGGCCAAAAATGACATAAAAAACCTTTGGGAGATACTGATAGGCCACTCTTTCTATAATCTGACCAAAAGATTCGGGGGCCATGACTTTGCAAATATTTTACCAATTTAAATGATAATGATATTTGTACTTTTAGTTTTTAAGTGTGTGATTTAGCATTAGTTTGATTATTTAACACTTTAATGGGCCCGATTGCGTTTATTTGTGAAATAAAACTGAAATTAGTTCAAGCGAACGAGATATCGCAATATGTAACGATCGAATATGAAACGAACGATCGTCGATAAAAACTACCTATCGAACCTATACTCGTCCGAATACATTTTATCATATTTCTTGCGGTCTGAGATTCAGATGCTTTACCTTTGATGGGTAGTTTTAATCCGAAAAAGTGACTACCGTTCATTTCAAGTTCCGCTCTAGAGTATTGCCCTGTCTCGTTAACAAGAACTAATTTTCGATTTTAGCTCATGAAGAAACGCAATCAAGCCCACTGACTACTTTGGATGTTACTATAAACAGTTTCAACTACTTATCTATTCGAGTTCTTGACTATTTCAATTGTTGTGCTTCTGAATGATTATTTAATTTTTACAGACTATTTTAATTATTGTGATGGGTCACTTTTAGTAGGTACATATTAGAATTAATAACTATTTTAATTAATAAGCCTTTAACTTGTTTTGTAATAAGACTTTACAATGAAGAACTTTTAGTAGGTTCCAAATTTTCTTAGATACTATGTGATAGCTAAATTCTTGACAACCTATACATTATAAGTAAAAATTAGAGTAGTAATGAGGTTTACTACCTAACACAAATATTTTGACACGTCCAAGAGCGGATTTTAGCCATCAAATGGACACTACGTAAATGTAAATGTATGTGAGAACAAGTTTGCGCCGAATATTCAATTTTGCGTTTTTTATTTTTGTCGGTGTAAAATCAGGCACGGGATCATCGGTACATCCTAATTGCTTTATTTTCTTTAAATCCTCATTTTAGTCGCATCTTGTAGGCATGATTAAATGTTTTTATCCGGTGATACCACTTGAATGCTTAGCAGTAATTTCTCGCTTAACTTAATACTTTTACAGTTATAATCGTTAATACAGTAAACTAATATTTTTTTAAATATTTGTCTCACTTACACCATTAAGGCGACATGAGACCTCAGAAAATTTTTGTATGGTTTGACCAATAAAAATCCAGCGTTGACGAAGCATTAAGCGCAGATTCCGCGTCCGCTCGCGCCGGCGGCCAGGCGCATACTAAACGTTCTATCGCACAGCTAGCACCGAATAACTATCTTTACGCATGGTATAAGGGTGTAAATTACCGTAATTCTCAAAGCGCTCTCACGTTTTAATTAATAGTAATTAATTTAGGGCCTAAATAAAAAATGTGTCTAAGTGCAGCCCTAGAGAATTCACCAGTCAATATAATGAAATTATAATAAAATACACTCACCGCTTATATTGTAGGAGTAATCGCGCCTGAAAGTTTTCGAAGTCAGTTTAAAGCCTTGATGTTCAAAGCAATGAGAACCTTTTTGAGTCAAAATTTTAAATTGGTTTCTTATCGTGGGATCCATTTATTTATTGCTTATATTTGTCAACAAACTCATAAAACTAAAATTCTTCAGATATGGTCGTTCCCATGCATCATGTCGCCTTAAAACATCTCGGGAACGAAGTTATTTAGCTTTTCCAAGCCCTGAAGAGATTGCTTGTTGGCAAGTACGAGGTCTCACATGTAGAGCGACGATATATCGTAAAAAGCAGACATTTTTATAAGGACACATAGTGCTTTTGCTCGAAAACAGTTCTAGCCCTATAAAATCAAAAATGAGTTCCTAAGTATGGGGGGGGGGGGGGGGGGGCTGAGCCGGAAGGAGTATTCAAATGTCCCTTTCTTCAGTTTTTTGCAGATGTTTCAAAACACTTTAGCATCAACATTTTACCAAAACATGGAATTCATTACTAAACAGGTCGTTTACTGTAGAATCGTATTTACTGTAGAATCAATATATTAGGAGCAGCAAGGCAGTCAGATTGGACGAAAAGCCCTGCTTACCTGGGGCGTGGACACCGCGTGGCGCGAATTAACGAATCAACGAAATCAGTCGACAGGCCATTTAGAATGGCCTGTGACGTCTGCCACTAGGCCTTTTGCCTTTTCGTGGGGCTTCTCTTGAATCGGGCCCATAGGCCCGGCTTTCATCAGTATGGCGTCTCAGGGCTATTCACCCTGAGGCAGACTTCAATATGTATGCTACTCTCGAGGCACGAGGTAGGTCTGTTTGAAGGCACGTATTCAGCAGCATGGTGTTCTCCTCCTTCGTGCCGATTTGGCACGCGCGAATGAGTTCCAGCAGCTGAATTATGTTCAACAAGACCAGCTCGTCGCTCTCGAGGCAGCGCATCTCGTCCAGGTATTCTGGCTCTTCTGGCTCTTCTGGCTGGGGTTGTGGGGGCGGTGTAGTCGCACTCACTTTGTCCGTTTGCGTGCATGCGGACGCTGTGGTTGCTGTGGGCGTTTGGGAGCTGGTGGACTGGGCGGTCGCCTCGACCTCCATCCCCTCCTCCTGCTGCGGATAGGGCTCTGTTGACTGCTGCTGCAGTGGCTTCGAGCGGCGTCGCCGGTTCGACTTCCTCTCCACAGCTGGCTGCTGTGGAGTGGCCGGCGGCGCCGGCTTTTTCCTCCACGACAAGGGCTCCGTAGGGGCGGCGGCAGGCTGGGGCTTCGCCTGCGTCTTCTTCGGCGCTGGGCGTGTAGGAGGCGACGAAGGCGCGGCGGCGGTCGAGGCGCCCGGTGAGGCGCTTCGCGGTGGGGCTCGCGGAGGAGCGGTGGCTGCTGCACGCGGAGCACCCTGCTGCTTCCGCGTCGTCTGGCGGATTTCCGCTAGGAAACTGGGGCAGCGCCGGTTGTTGGCTGGGTGCTCCTGCCCGCAGTTTCCGCAGGTTGTACGGGCAGTCTTCGGCCGAGGGCAGTCTTCGGCAGCATGCTCCTCGCCGCAGCAGACGCATACCTGCGGCCGGTGGCAGTTGTGACTGCTGTGCCGGATTTTTTGGCATCGGTGGCATTGTTTGGGCCCGTTCGGCCTCTCCAACTCTCGATGGTGACTGGCAGATACCAGATGTCCGGGAGACATCCTTGAATACCTTGCGCCAGCCCACGTTCTTCCGAATGACAACGAAGAAAAGCGCGCGCCGCCGTCCATGGATCAGGCACGCGTACGTCGCTACGATGTCTTTGGCCGCCAGCCCTTCGATGACCTCCTGCTGGGTCGTGTTAGCCGGGAGGCCCCGAATGGCTATCTTGGCGTCCTTTTCTATCGGCGGCGTGTAGGTGTGCCACGCCGCCGAGCTGCCAAGGGTGTGCAGGTAGGCTTGGACGACGCGGTACTCTGCGTCGTCGGCCGGGCGGAATCTGAAGCCACCGCCTCGTCCGAGCGGTGCGACGTTCGGTGCGCGCTCCAGCTTCGCGCGGAGAGCTTTCTGGTGTTCGGGCCACCTATCGAGCTTGTCCACGACAATGGGTCGGGGACGAGGCGCCTGCTTCGGCAGAAACGGCGCGGGCGGCAGTGGTGATGGTGCTGCGGCGCTGCGGCACGGCATCGGGCTTTTCCTAGCCGCTAGTTGGGCGTAAGTAGGCACATCTTCAGTGTCTGAGGGTTCCGGCGAGTCGAAGATCTGTTGATCGACGAAGGAATCAAGGGAGTCGGCTCGGCGGCGCTGCGACTCCCTCTGCCGCTCATCTTCTGGAGACGCGGGTTCTCTCACGCGTTTCCTCGTTGTCGCAAGCGGAATTAGCGGCATGTCCAGGCCCCTAGTCACTGGTGAGAGTGCGGAGCAGCAGCAGCTTCCGCGGCGTTGGCAGCAGACTGCATTTCGAACCGGAGAAACTCGACAGGACTGGAGACGGCGCTCGACAGTCGACTCGCGGCGGCAATATTCAGCGCGGGCGGCGGAGCGGAGCAGGCGACCGTTCGGGACGGACGCCGCGCACTGAATGCGTGGCGCGAGCGAGCGTACCCCGCACGGTTTAGCAATGTAAACCCCCTGGTACTTCTAAAACATTGATTCTATAGCAAAGGAAATATTATGTAGTTTATTTTCGTAATAGCAGTATTAACGGTAATCCCAAAGGTTTTGAAGTTATTTTCGAAAAACTGAAGAAAGGGATATTTGACAACTTTTCGGCTCACACAACACCCTCGAAAAACTTTAAGTATGTTCAGTACATCTTGAGGAACAGATGTTGAAACAGTAGGTACAAATACAGGGTGAACTGCAACTGACGAACATACATACATAGACATACAAATATATAACATTCCTATAGTAATTTGTAATAAGCAAGCTAGTCTTTGTAGAGCCTCCTAAGAATGTATGTCTTCACGAAGTTAAGGTATTAAAGACAAATTACAATGGCATGTTTTTACTTGTCTTAAATAATTATAAAATTATTTATTAACAAAATTTTACCAAAAAAGTCTCCAAAAAAGTGCTGTAGCCATGTCGTGGGGATAATTAGAACAGTCTATCATAATTAAAGGCGTATACAAAATTTTGTGTCTGTGATGTTAACCGTTGAGCAGTTCCCTCGTTGGAAGTCAACCCTGGGTGCCGCAGTCCTGTCTTGGGATGTCGTAATTGAATGCATATACAAAATTTCGTGTCTGTGCTGTTGACCGTTGAGGAGTCCCTTCATCGGGAGCCAACCCCAAGTTCAGCAGCCATGTTATCGTAAAACTTAGAACGGGCTATTAAAACTAAATGAGTTTACAAAATTTCGTGTCTGTGCTGTTGACCTTTAAGGAGTACCCTCGCCGCTAACCAACCCAGGGTGTAGAATCAGGTTATGCTTACCATTAAAAAAAAGCATTTTCATCGGAATTGAACCAACATGTAAATGTTCAAGTTCAAATGATAATATTTGAGAATTCCCACAACTTCTCATGGATCCCATCACCAGAACAGAATGTTGATAAAAATGGTACCAATCTGTAGGTATACTTTCAAATACAAAAATAATTTTCCAAATCGGTTCATAAATGGCAGAGTTCTGAGCTAGCAAACATAAAAAAGATACAACCGAATTGATAACCTCCTCCTTTTTTGAAATCCATAATAATCAATTGAAATTTAACATATAGGTACATTGCACAAATTACTATTTCTTTCTATCCGATTTCTCTTGGTACTTATCCATACTCTTTATATAGGTTATGTAGCATCTACTCGCAAATACTGTTCATACAATTTAAGCAGAGCATACTTAAAATTAATCGAAAATGCGGCATAGACATTTCACATGGTATACTTATGTCTTAGGGACTATGTGGTTTTTCATTCTTTGTTCTTTAACTTTAAAAGATAGGTTTATATGATACAGTAAATTTTCTTATTTTTTGTACTGCACATTAATACTTAAAATCTATTGATACCCATTCCTTCCTTTTCCTTTCCTTTTCTCCTCCCAACCCCCATAGTATGCACTGTGCGTATTGGATACTAAACTAACTGAAACTATTGTTGAAAGCATGTCATTGGCCAGAAATATTGTATTTAATGTAATTGAAATATTTTTTGTAGCGCTGTATGTCTTCCTTGTTAAATAAATAAATAAATAAATAAAAGTATAGGTTAGCTCTAAAATATTGCCTGTGTGCAATATGCTAGCATTTTTTTAGGGGCTCTCTAGACGATCAAGCATGCTTGTCAAGCATCGCGTCGCGTCGCGGGCTCGTAAACCGCAGGAAATATGCAAATAAGTCACGTTAATTAGACGTAATTGATTGATGAATGTCGTGACTCCCTGGTATAAAACTACAAAATTAGGCATTATTGATAAATAATTTTTAAAAATATTTGCTTATTTCCTGCGGTTTACGATCCCTGCCCAGCCAGCGACGCGATGCTTGACAAGCATGCTTGATCGTCTAGAGAGCCCCTTACGAATAACGCGTTTATTATTGCTATTGTTATTATTTAAATATTCTTATTAAAACATAAATAATTTAAGTGTGTATGTATGTACCATATCTCCAATTTAAATACTTTAAAATTTATTTGGGAACAACACAAAATAATCTTGTTCTATGGGATTTCTGAAAAATACCCAATTACGACATTCAATTGGATGTAAGACAGCTTTATGTTCGCATGGCCCTAATATATACTAAAAATAAAATGACACCTTATAATCAACAACGAGTTGGAAAGACGAGAGCAACAAGAACTGGTGATATGATGGTGCCAAGATCTTACACAACATTTGGCCAGCGCCATTTCACGTTCATTGGCCCTAGAATGTATAACAATCTTCCCGAAGCAATTAAAAGTAGTGAGAAAACATCCACTTTTAAAAAATCTCTAACCGATTGGTTGTTGGAGGTGGATAGGGGCGGTTTAGGGAATATGCTGACTGTTGTAATTTGAATGATAGTATTTAGTACTTAGTAATTAGTTTTTCCATGATAATTTTAAATGACTATTATAGGTATGTGAGCGTTATATCAATATGTAATTGATTTATATATGTAATTTATTTTAGTTTTTATTTTTATTTATTTTGGTTTTATTATTATTTTCGTATAAATATATGTATGTGTATGTGTGCATATATGGATATATATATATATATATATATATATATATATATATATATATATATATATATATATATATATATATATATATATATATATATATATATATATATATATATATATATATATATATATATATATATATATATATATATATATATATATATATATATATATATATATATATATATATATATATATATATATATATATATATATATATATATATATATATATATATATATATATATATATATATATATATATATATATACAGGGTGTTCGGCAGATGGTTGTACATACGATTATGACGGACAAGTGAGGCCCTCACCTACATGCTTGGCCCCAAAAATTTAACCTAGGCCTCACAAATTTTTTTTAATGACTATTTTGTAATATGGCAAAATTTTTCATTTCCATGGCTTTAAACTCCATTAACTTCATTTAAAACTGATAAAACAGTCAACATTTATTTTTATTCGTATCTAAATTAGTAGCAGATAATAATGGAAAAAGATTTGGCTCAGATAATCACCATTAAAAAAAATATCCCTAAAGTACAAAAACACTTTAAAAATAATCTTAAATGTCAAATTCGCATTGAATAAAAAAAAAAAAAAAAAGAGGTAGAGCGCTTCAAATTTAATCAAAACATCTCTAGGTTATGCCCTTTCTATTGGTATGCAATTTATGTATTTTGTTTCAAGATAACAGGAGGTATTTTGACCATTTCACCAAAACTGACGTAAATTGCTGAAAAAAAAACATGGCAATTTTTTTTTAATGGTGGTTGTCTGAACCAAATTTTTTTTTATTATTCTGCTAGTAATTTAGATACGATAAAAAAAAATGTTGACTGTTTTATCAGTTTTAAATGAAGTTAATGGAGTTTAAAACCATGGAAATGAAAAATTTCGCCATATTACAAAAAAATCATTAAAAAAAATCGTGAGGTCTAGGTTAAATTTTTGGGGCCAAGCATGTAGGTGAGGTCCT
The DNA here is from genome assembly GCA_944548615.1 of Micropterix aruncella. Classification (NCBI taxonomy): domain Eukaryota; kingdom Metazoa; phylum Arthropoda; class Insecta; order Lepidoptera; family Micropterigidae; genus Micropterix; species Micropterix aruncella. The sequence goes on from OX155960.1 coordinate 6,611,336, forward strand.
CACTTGTCCGTCATAATCGTATGTACAACCGTCTGCCGAACACCCTGTATATATATATATATTATTTATAGATGTATATAAGTAACTATCCATATTTGTATATGCGTAAATATTTGTCGATTTAAAAATAAGTACTAACTATAGTAATAGAAATGTCATAGTAATAGAATTTCTACAAATTTTAATTGTTTTTATTTTTATTTTATTTTTTTATATAATAATTATTTAGTAATTTGATTAGATACATTTAAACAATATTTTATAAAGTCTGCCTTAGAACAGGCCCTGGCCTAGTTAGGCGACTTTTATTCATTACTCTATCTCCTCGAGAATCAGTTTTTTGCTAACGTCTCATATATATATATATATATATATATATATATATACAACATGATATGGTAAACTGTACAAACGAACTTGTGTAATACTATAAATAAATAAATAACAATAAAATAAATAGTTTAAGTTGACAGTGCACACTTAATATCGTCAATAAAAGTCTGCCTTAGAACAGGCCTAGGCCTAGTTAGGCGACTGTGTCAATCATTAAAAATAATGTCGTATCAATTTCTTGCTAACATCTTACTTACAAATATGACATTAATTGTTTACTAGATGTGTTACTAAAAATAAATAAATAAAAAAAAATAAAGCAATCTTTTAAATAAATATAATTTATTTCCTTCGCCTCGACCATTGATTGTACATTGATTTACGGCTTTCTTAGAATAATCTCTGCTTGCAGATTGAATTTGCTCTCTTTCGTATCGAAAGTGAGTTCTGTTGCATGAACAGTATGGGGAATCGTAATTTAATTTCAATATTTACTTATTGTATACGTTGTATAATCAAATTATTCCGTTACGTCTCTAATGCTATTTTGCAGAAGTGCAATCTTAAGGTCGCTCTCTGTAAAGGTATTGGATCCTCAACGGAGCTACTCTTCGTTGAATTGAACGTGCCAACACTAAGGCAGCTATATATAAAGAAAACTTTATGTCGCTTTCGTACACGATCAGGAACAATATTTATATCTAAGTCATGTACTTCAGCTACTTCTATTTTGCTCTATCCAAATAACCTTATTGGTTACCCCTCAAATGAATGGCGACCAGCTCGGGTTGTCTACGGCAAAAGGTATATAAATGTATATTTACATTTACATAGAGCGGGGTTTACTATAGAGCTATAGCATTACTATAGAGCGGATTACTATAGAGCGGCGCACATTTATATTTATATTTACATTTATATACATTTTGTATACATTTTGCCGTAGGCAACCATTAATGGTCGCCTCACATACGAGGGGGAGCAAAAGCACAACTTATTTCTTTTCTTACCCTTATATTATTATTAGCTTTATTATATTTTTTTCTTCTATCAACGTGTTCATGTTATTTCTATGTTAATGTGTAATGCAAGCATTGCAAACTATTCATAGGATAGTAAATTTGTTTCGTTTAAATATGTTTTTATCGAAGGCATGCTTGGTAGGCTATGGTATGCTTGACAAGCATACCATATCACTGAATATCGAAGAAGACTGCAGTGGCTTACCACCAGGGGGACGAGACAGGTTAGAACTCTCTGCCTCTTCTTATATAGAATCCTCGCGAATGGCTTGCCGCTTTATCTTTCCGATAGGTTCACCGCGCTATCGGCGCACGGCCGTCCCCTGAGATCAGAGGGCAATGACCTGTTATCCATCCCTGGTCATAGCAGCGACTTTTTTTCGTACTCTTTCTCCGTGGAAGCTGCACGACTCTGGAATGCTTTACCGAATAATATTAGAACAGACCCCAGCATTTCCTCGTTCAAGGCCAGGCTCAAGGAGCATATAATCCTAATACCATAAACTAACCAACCCTCCACTCCTCTTCCCCCCTCCTTTTCGCTTCCTTTTCCTTTCTTCCTTTCCTTTCTTTTTCTTTGCGTCTTTATTTAATTTTAGTAATTTGTTTTCCTTTTTTTTATATCTTTTTCTTTTTCGTTTTCTGTCTGTTTCTTTTTTTTCTAATCACTTTAATTTTTAGTATTCTTTTGTGGAGCCAACGTAACAAATTATATTATAAACTTAAGCTATAGGTTAGCTGATAGACATTGCCGCAAGGCAATAAGCTTGCCTTTTTTTATTTTGAAATGAAGAGTTTTTTATTATTATTATTATTTATCATATATTTACTATCTGTAAGTTTGCTATAAAATAAAATAATAATAATAATAATGTCCACGAATTTCAATCAACATCGCTCTGTCTTTCTTGCCTCTAGAATATTGGATTGCCTAGATGTTTTAAAACCATTAAAACATAGTAGGTATCTTTAAATCCGGCAATTAATGTGGATCACATAAGCTTGTTTAAATGTACCTGAGGGATGTATGGGTGGAGGGGGGGGGGGGGGGGGTGGAATGCACTTCTATCTATTGCAAAGGCATACTTTCTTGCCCGTATATTACTCGGGATAGGGTGGACAACGGGCCATTTCTTAGTAGTGTAGTCGGTTAACCCTATATTTTGACAGAATACTGCAAATTGTGATAAAAGCAAATCCTTTTGCACACGTGTTCATTAGACCCATTTGGTCGATTGGGGCCCACCGCTCTGACATAATTGGCCTTATGGACCCAAAATGGTGGCCGTTTTCCAAGATGGCCGCTAATAAACCAAAATTATTTTTCTCGTGCTGATTAATGGCAGTGAGCCTGTTGACATGAAGACAAATATATACAAGAAGGAAATAAAATAACGAGTCGTCGCGCTTACTGTTTTCGAAAAAACATAACCTAGCTTTAAAAAGACGTAAGACCATACCTTTAGCCAGGAGGTCTAGTATACGATGACTTGCACCACGACTTTCACGCTCCGCGGTCTTTATGCTGCCTGCGCGTACAGGTCCCACACAATGTCTACACGTTTAGCACTAACGTGAATTTAAAGCTGGTTATGAACATACTCTTTGAAAGTCCTGAGATCTGGACTGAGCTTGAGAGTATGGTCCAGAGCTGCACCATCGTACACCATGCCGTCATCAGACTGAGGATTTTCGTTTTTCTTTAACAAATCCTCTAGCAGCGACACAAACATTCACAAACACTATCTATAGTTAAAAAAAAACATGTTTTTTGGGTAGCAAATTTCAGAAATTACTTCCAGCATACACAAAATTATTCTCTCGTTTGGCTTTTTTGACAGTTTTGAGTTCAGATTCTTCTTTTCCAAGGTGCAAGTACTCGAAAAAGACCTGTATAACATCACGGTAAGGTAAGGTAACATACATAAGGTAAGGTAACGGTGAGGTAACATAAAGTAAACATTCGTTAAAAATGTTCAAAAACCTACTCAAAATTAAGGGAATTTATTTTTCAGTAAGATATTTAAAATGTACAACCCTAAAATAGCCAAAAAAGACCCGTCGGTCATTAAAATCAGCACGAAAAAAAATATTTTGGATTATTAGAAAACTGCCGCCATTTTAAGTCCGCAGGGCTAAATATATTAGAGCGGCGGGCCAAATCGTCGATTTGGGTCTAATGAACACGTGTGCAAAAGGATTTGCTTTTATCACAATTTGCAGTTTTACCGCCTCGGTAAAACTGCAACCGCCTCGACTATAGGATAGGTGACAACAGTGATCATCACCCCTTTCTAAAAAAACGTAGGTTGACAGACCCCTCCATTAATTCGTCGGTTGCACAGACCAAGCACAAATGCCCAGAGTCGCCCGATGTTTCCTTCTCCATGGAGGCTGGCCAACAAACAAACTGACCATAAGACCATAAGCTGCATAGCTCCGTTCGCCTCCAAAGACTTTGTAAAAATATGGGAGGTGAGAGGGGGCAAATGCACCTTCTTGTCCCCTTAGTTAGTTAGTTAGTTTTCCTGGGCTATTTCCCGCACTAAGCCTCTTGATTGGGCCGTTGTGCGTAGTTCATGTTTCTATTTATGTTACTCCAGCCAACCCAGGCTGTCCCAGAAGGTTCTTGTCCCCTTGAGGGCGTCCATGGCTGGCGCATGTAACGCCGGGTTAAAGTTACACAACTACAGCCGTGTCTAATCAAATACCCAAAGGCAGCCACTTAATTTAGATAGTATTATAATTTAAATGTGAGCAGTAAGTGCAGCGCGGTGCAAAACGTGCTCGGCACGTTGTTGACATTTTTAGCCGTTGTGTTTATTACAGAAGCGCCTACATTCATTATGACATTTTGAGCACGCAATCCGCGAACGCATCGCTTTATTTGCCAAGCATATTGTGGGATTATTATTGGGTAATCGAGACTGATATGTGCAACTAGATTGTTAATACTGTGTACCTATGCAATGATTCTCGTTATTTTTAGAGTACATACACGGGGGTATACTACATACTTAAAAAAGTTTAGGGAAACTGTTTTATATTTACGTTAGGCATGTTTATTTATATATTTATTTATTTGTTCATTATTTATTTATTTGTTCATGTTCAGAAATAAATGCTCCTTTGGTTATATTATAGAATGTAAACCTTTTGTTTAAAAAAAAAAACAAAAAGGCAATAGATATTACTGAATAAAATAAGGGTGAATACGAACCATATATCTAATATGCTCGCGCTTTTATAATAAAACCTCATTCTCATAACTGTCACACACCGTCACACGTAGACACCCTCACGAAATCAATATTTTTAATTGATTAAATAATAATAAATATATTTTCCAAATTTACGTAGATAATTTCCAGCATTTCGTTCTTTCATTTTAATGTTTATTTCCATCATATATTATATAACTTCAAGGCTAACATTTTTTTTGGTAAATTTTCAAATATAATAATATTTTAAATTTCATATGGGTAGTTTTTTACCATAAATGTAATAAGTAATAAAATTAACGCAATTGCATTTCAGTTCTTTCGATCGAATGCAATAAGAAGACACACACTTACCATACATTTTACACACACACATAAACACCATAGTAGATTTATTTGTGAGAGATTGTAGTATGTTAATACACCAAACATTGCGAAATGTCACATTAAATAGTAGAAAAAACAAAGAAACAAATATTCTTTTTAATAACATTTCTTTAATATAGCAGAATGGCCCTAGGTACTGTCCCTCTAATATACGTTTATAAATATTAGATTGTACTCGTAGTTCCTAATAAAATCATATTCGTTTTTCATATAATACATACGTTATTTCGTAGTGCCGCCTATTGGGCTGCCTATGTTGGGCTGCCTATTTTGGGCTGCCTTTAATTTAATGCTAAACACAATTATTGAAATTTACTATGTATGACATCAAATAAAATACAATAAAACTAAACCACTTAATCCACAGCAAAAAAAAACAAAAAATATTAAATGATGCCCACTGTCCAATGTCACCCAATTAAGTAAAACTTGTGCTTGGGCGGACATTCCATAAACATATTATGTATCAATCACGGAGTAAAGCAAAATCTAACTAAGTCATTTTAGACTATGGGTCGACAGGAAACGGAGACAATATTAACATACCATATACATTTAAATAGCTCAGCAATTTTCAAAATCTTTATAGTATTAACTAATATATATCTATATGTATATATGTATGTATATTTATAAATATTCATACCTGTATGTAATTGTATATTTATGTATTTATTTAATTTTCATATTGTTAACTACTATTATATATATATATATATATACATATCTATATATGTAAATAAAAAATATATTTTAGTCATTGCATACAATTATTCAATGCATACAATGATAAGCAATTGATACCCCATAAGTAAACTCCAATACATTAAATTTACCATTATAAAATAATTGCAGTAAATGTACCTTTTTACATTTAATAAAGAAATTTGAATTTGAATGTAACAGACTTAAACATATGTACACAATGTATCATGACATTGCAATCTATTAATATATAGGTTTTATGTTAACTTATCCTTAACCTACAAGAATACCAAGTTTATATTATTCAAATACGACGTCAATGTACGCAGTGGTAATAATTGTAATTATTTATTCCGCCAATTAACGGCAGCTCATTAATAATGGTTATAAGTACAGTGCGTTTGAAATGAGTATCAAATAACAGCCAGCGCGGCTGACATGGTGGGCAAACAGGTCGAAATATTGCCTCCATGCGCTGAGCTGGAAACTCAATATTGGCCTCCGTGCCAAGACGACAAATAAATAAAGAGTTAATTGGAATACATTAATTATATAATGATACTAATAGCCTGGGCGGGACTGAAATTAATTGAAGGTTAGGCCCATGCGCGGGGCCGGACAACGCCGACGGTATTCATGATATGGGGGACGACAAATGGGGATCGGAAATGTGTACACGCGTTCGGTGGATTCTAGTTGCTTGTTCAATGGAAGGTCAGGCTGTTTCTCTTTACTTCAGAAGAATAGATAAAGAAACGTTGTTACTTACACCGTATTTAAAAAAATCCCCAGGGAGGTAAAGGTTTGATACCCCTTTATGATAATTGGGACACGGAAATGTAATCGGATTGTTTCAGAATACAAATATGTGACCCCAAAGTGTCAATGAAAGTCAATAAATTATTTAATTATTATTTGATTGTTTAGGTGATTCCACTGCAATTAAATTAAATATAATATATTTTTAATAAGTAAACACAACGAATTAACGTATCTATCATATGAAAAAACGAATATGTTTTTAATTATGAACTCCGAGGCTACTAGGAGGCTACCTAATGAAAGCTGAACTGTGAGTTAGGTAGACCTAAAGAAATATGAATAGTCAGAGAGAAAGGTACAGACACAATATTTTTTTATCATATGACACATTCAGAAATTAGTTTTTTTGGGATTAATATAACTGAAAAAGTAGCCTAATAGGCAACAGTAGCCGCAGGCTATTGTAAAGACTTATTTTTTTTGTAAAATTATGTCTTATATCGTATCTGTCAATGTAAACAGTTTATGCTGAAATAAAAACAAATCATAAAAATACGATTCAATAAACACGAAAACGATATAAATTTTGGTGAAAATTGCTTTGTTTTTTTTTTTATCACAGAGAAAACAAAACTTTACATTTAGGCTTCGTATGTCAACTTAATAGATGATAGTTAGAACTATTTGTATTTTTAAATCTTTTGTATATTAGAGTTTTTAGATGCTTCCTTGCTGAAAAAAACTCTCTGAATTTTAAATTGTTCTTGTAAGCCCTAGATTTGTTTGCTGATTTGATAGGATATTATTAAAAAGTCAAAAGTAATGGAGATTTTATATTTTCTGTTTTCTTTATGCTCTTCTTCTTTTTTTTCTTTTTTTGTATTTAATAATCAATTTTTAGATACAGTTTTAAATTAAATCCAGCCAAACCCAAAGCTTACCTGCTGGTGATTATGATAAAGTGACTTTCAGTGCGACTTTAGTGGCCATCTTTACCATAATATAATATATATGCTGCAATTACATCAGTTAAGATAAGTCGGCACAGCTTGATAATATTTACGTAAAAAGGTGAGAAGTACTTAATGCTCATATGTGTATGAATCTTATTCTTATTATTTATAAATATGTTTCACTTTCACTAATTTTTAACCTAACATTGATTTTATTTTAAAAATAGTTTGAGTGCCTACCTCTTAAATTGTACAAATGCAGATATTGAAAACCCTAATAAAAAATTGAATCTTTATAATAAAAACAAAATAGTATATGTAGTAATATAAACTGATGATTTCTAAATGTAATTTTATTTAAATTTTTGTGAATTTATTTTGTACATTATTAATACATATTAATACTTATTAATACATATATAAATATATATTAATTTTTATCATGTTTTAAAATAAAATAATATTGTCAATTTTCATGACATTTTCTTACGAATTTTTATTAGGTAATTAAGATATTTCTGTTACATTATGTATGATTTTGTTTATTTATATAAATATAATATTATAGATTTCTTAGGATAATTAAAATAAATTGACTACCTTGGAACAGGCGGCAGCCTAGTTAGGTTAAGACTTTTGTATATTGAATGTACTCATAATTTAAACTCAATAAATAATTTGAAAAATTAAAAAAAAAAAATGTTTTTTTGTACATTTTTAATAGTTTTTTAATTAAAAGAAACTTTATTGATAATATGAGAGATTAGCCAATTCAAACGCCGAGTAGCCGTTCATTGTGTATCTGTCTAGTGCTGTGTTTATGTTGGACATACATTCGGAACTCGTCAGTCTCGAAATATTGAACTGTCAATCTATAAATAAATAGTACATTAGCTGGTAATATGCCACAATAATTGAAAAGTCTTACTGGTCGTTTCTGAGTTTATGTCGAATCTTTTTATATTAAAATACGGTGTTGTATAGATGCGATGCGCGATATGTAAGATTTAAAAGTGTTGCCGTATGTTGTAATTCCGTAAGCAATAATAGATTCGAACAGGGCAAAATACATCCTTCTCAGCTGGTTGTATTTAAGAAGGTATTTTAAGTGGTTGATTTTTATAATTACTTGTCCGAGTTTTTTGCATATGTGCATTATTGAATCGTGAAAAAATGGTTAAAATTACAATTCGGCGGCATGGCCTTCTCAGACGATTCCCTCAGAGAGAGGCGTTGTAGTAGCTATGGAGGATTTGGGAGGAGTCAGGTTGAGGTCAGGTCAGTCAGTCTTTCCCTCTACATTCATGCAAGTAAACTAGGAAGTACGTATATCGCCGCACAGCCTCTCCGATCGAAACGATTCGCGATGTGCCCTCGAGAGTCCGGCCGGCTATTTGTTGTCGGGTGGAAACAACGCCTGCCGACAAGTTCTGTTGCTCGCGCGGCGCGCGTCGTAAAAACGCGCTTTAAATAATAGCACAATGCATCGCCCTTATCTATGCACTCATTGTTAAGCGTGTTTCACTATTGGAATTTCTGTGTCCGTTAGAAGAGATTTATCGATGGGCGGTCGGCCCATATTGTTTCCTGCGCGCGGGCGGAACGAGCGAAACACGTAAACTCGCCAAGTCCACCTCTTGAGGGATACGTAGTCTAGCGGATGCATAACGGACGGACTTTACGGCGACGCGACCGCGATGCGACGCGTTTTGGAAACCGTTTCCGGTAGACATTGCCGCAACGCGTGGTGCTCATCGAGCAACGAAATGGCATTCGCTCCCTTGGATGAAAACGACCAAGCCATCACTTTGAGGAACTCAATTAAATTTACTTCATTTATTTCATTTGAAATTTCTTATTCGATTCGATTCACAAAACAGTAAGGGTCAATCAAGTACATATATTTTTAAAAATAAGCTCATAATAAAAGCACATTTTTAAAAACAAGCTTTTATTAAAATGATCTGTCCCGAGCCAACCCTCGGTGCAGCAATCACGCCATAGTCGTAATTACAACGGACTACCATAATTCAATGCTATACATAATTGTGTGTTTGTGCTGTTGACTGTTAAGGAGTGCCTTCGTTGGAAGCCAACCCTGGGTGCAACAGCCCTATTGTGGTAAAACTCAGAACGGGCTATCAATATTGAATCCGTATTGAAAATTTTGTTTTTGTGCTGTCGACCGTTGAGGAGGCCCCTCGTTGGAAGTCAACCCTGAGCGCAGCAGCCATGTTGCTGTGAAAATTAGAACGGGCTGTTATAATTGAATACGTACAGGAATTATTGTTTCTGTGCTGTTGACCGTTGAAGAGTACCCTCGTCGGGATCCAATCCTTAGTGAAGCAGCCATGTCATTGTGAAATTTCGAACGGGCTATCATGATTGAATCCTACTAATATTATAAACGCGAAAGTTTGTATGGATGTTTGTCACTCTTTCACGCAAAAACTACTGAATGGATTTTGATAAACTTTACAATAATATAGCTTACACATCAGAATAACACATAGGCTATAATTTATAAAGATATAGCGTGAATTATCTAAAATATAACCATAACTGTCAAGTAAGTAGGAAAAAAATCTAAGAAATTGGCATTCGAAATTTAAATTCTATCCTACTATCCTACTAATATTATAAACGCGAAAGTTTGTATGTAAGTATGGATGTTTGTTACTCTTTCACGCAAAAACTACTGAATGGATTTTGATGAAACTTTACAATAATATAGCTTACACATCAGAATAACACATAGGCTATAATTTATAAAGATATATGGTTTTCTATCATCATTATCACAATTTTCCATCACCGCGCGGGTGAAACCGCTGGGCGCAGCTAGTGCCTATATAAAATTGTGTGTCTGGGCTGTTGACCGTGGAACAGGAGGCTTGCCAAAGGCAGATTCTGGGTATAGAATCAGGTCACCGCAAAAAATCATTATAATCGGAAGAAATGAACCAACAAGTAACATTTCAACTTCATAGGATAAGAGGAAGTGGTTCAAATTCAGCTTGCAAAATTTGACCTATACAAACTAACATGCATGCTAAAAAACATTGCAAGGTAAATAAAAGCTTGTAATAAAAAACGCGACTGCGTTATAGAATGTGAACTATTGTATTTATTTTGATTCCTATTACGAGTTGACATATTTGTAGTTTATAATTATTACTATTACCTATGTCATATTTGTTGTTTATGTGTTTATCCATATCGATATCGATTTTATGTTAATTTATTGTCATTTAAACTATGGACAACAAATTAAGTGATATTAGAACAGTTAAGGTACCCTATGACTAAAAAGGTTTAAACGTTTAGAAGTTATGATGGAATAAAGAAACGGAACCCTGAAGACATTACACTTCTTTTTTTTTGGGCAGTCGTGTAAAAAGTAATAGCGACAAATGTTTACATAAATGATAGTTTAATATATAAAAGCATATTATCTATTATATTATTACTTTAAACGAGCCGCTGGAGAAATGTATATATCCGTCTTAATCTCGAAAAAAAATGTTGCGTGTTCACAATACTTTCCCCCCCCCCCCCCCTGTCGGGAGAGTAATCGTCTCCTTTCACATCAACAAAAAGCCATTACTAAATGAATCATCATGGAAAATGACAGTTTTAATTTTACGAAAGTAGGTTTTAGAAAGTAGATTACCTACACCTAAAATATTATTGGCCCATTATTAACGGGCCTAAAGCTTAGTATGTATATATCTCGGTGACCATAATTCACCGACCATAACACTATTGCATGAATGCACGGTGAGAAGTAAACTTGCGGGGTGGCTGCAAACTGTAAACACACTGCATACCGCCTACTGAAGCGAGTACTTTGCATATGAGCTGCTACATTGTACGGCTTTAGTGCAGGCCCCTTAAAATGTTCTGACGGAGCAGTAAAACGAGAGGGAGTTGCCGAGATATAAATCTCGCCGTCTCCTCACTTAGGACGCGGCGGCTGCGCGGACGCACCGCCTGGCGGGGAACAAAAGCCTCTATAAATCATCATTGCCGGCGTATTCACCAAGTATTAGTCCCGATACTGGCACGCCTAATTTGTGCGACGCGACGCTGCGACGTGTCGATCGCTCGACGGGGGGATGAATCGCAATCGAATGCAACAAATCGAAACGGATTCATGAGAGATCTTCTGTTGGAAAGGTGCAGGGACTTCAGTACCTACATACAGTCAACAAAAGCATGACTAACAAAATGAATTCTGTAGAAATTCATAAACGCAAATACAATCGATTCTGCACGTGCACTGCTATTAAATTCCATCGAATTTCGGTAATTAATGCAGTCACAGGCGGTGAGTCAAGCCAATTTCTCCAAATCAATCGGATTGCCACACTTATTTCATCACTCCTTTCAGGATTGCGTCATGTATCAGGGTATATAAACCAGTACATTTGACCAATCAATTATCATTCCTCGAGTGATCATCTCGTAGTGAGTGCTTCTGTAGCTACGACTCTTCGTGAGCCGGTCAATGCATTAGCCAGTGCTACCACCTCATCCTTCCCTCCTTATCGAGTTGAGTAAGCTGAGGTCTGACACTCCTGCAGACCCGAGCAAGTATCGAGGAGACACAGAATCTCTGATACAAAAGGTAACCTTTCCTTCCTCGCCGCGCGCCGCGATAAATATTCGGGAACGTTATACTGACAATATAGTACGATACGGCATAACATTCAAATCACCGTAAATAAATTGTTAAATCGATATACCAATAATAAATAAAACCTTCTGATAACATAAATTGCATCTTATTACGGAGCAAAAGGACTTGTTGACACCCGGCTCTCACAACGAATATCTTGGAGTCAGTGAGGCAATGAGGAAACTTCCGTCACAAAGGCAATGAGGACACTGATATATAATCACAATCAAAAAATGCAAAAAAAACTGAAGTACATTATTACATTAGCACTATTAGAGGCTTCATTATAGATAGTAGCTAAATAGAGAACACCGTAGCCGAATATTTCTTCAAATCAATGCCGCCTGACAAGGCTTAGACCCGTACTAAAGCAAGCGTAGCAAATAAACAATATCTTGAACATACGTCAAATTACATAAATTTTTAAATTAGGTATATAAAAGTAAACGGAAATCGGTCAATCAGGTAGGCGGCATGCAAAATGATCACATAATTAATGTTCTTTTAAGACAATTTAAACTATTTTCTCAAATCTAGTAATATCAAAAACCAACTAATAATAATAAATAAGATCGGTAGATAACGTTTTCGGATCTCGAACACGGCTAACTCTCCACCAGTGATTTCATTTTGTGGTAATTTCAATTTAAAAATATTAATGCTGTTATAGACTAGTTAATTATATTTTTTTTCTTAAATATGTTATTTACCTACTTATTATCTTTTTGCATGTTTAAGATTTATAGTCTATTTTACTATTATTTATTTCTATATCTATTGAATACTATATATTTTACAATGAATGTACTTCGTGTGTGTTATCCATTTTCAATATTCATTGATATTAAATAAATGGTTACATTATACATTTGCAAATAAGTAATACATTCGAATTAGAGTAACAAAAAGACTTTAATGACATAAATATTTAGGGCACATAATAGATACTTATATTCATAATAACTATTTTAAAACACTAATTAACACTAAATATATAAATCATATTTATTATTACAGGCTGTATAAACCTCATTCAGGAATGAATAGGTATTGGAATGCCTTCATCTTAAATAGATGTGGTCTGTCATCAAAAAATATCCAAATCTGGATCTGTCGAAAAAATCGCAAGTATAGGTAGTAAAGCTCGTGTGAGTTGATTAGTTAGAAAGGAGGCGGATTATATGATCGAGTTAAAAATATGAAGTTTTGAAATAATATAATCACATAATATATTTGCATTACTACAATAAATAAATAAAATAAATCTATATCTACCTATCTATAATATGTGTCTCCTAGTAGTTTTAGCCATTTGTATATTAGCTAATGCATGACACTCGTACAATACATGTAGAGCACTCATTTACATTTCCTGCTAAAGGGATCGGCCCTGTTTCCGTCGGCTGTGTGGTAACGTCTTTGTTGAGGGCAATATGTCCTCTTATTAGGCTGAGGCTGTTCTTATATGAGGGTTACACAGTTTGAGTGATTTTCAGATATATTTATGAAAGGCAACTTTATGATATTCTTAGATTGCCTTATTACGGGCGCTTCACAATAGTAGATTTCCTAGTTTCTTCCCAAGTTTTAGAAGGCAGTCTGATATGCCTTTGACCAGTTCAATGCCCAGGAGAGGTTTCGAAGACCCTTCTGCTTCCTCAATTAAAAAAAATATTGAATTACCCTGCATTAACCCCTCAAATGTGAGGCGTCCCTTAAGAGATGCCTTGGCAAAATGTATACAAAATGTATATAAATTTATATAAATATAAATATAAATGTAAATGTGCGCCGCTTTATAGTAATCCGCTCTATAGTAATGCTATAGCTCTATAGTAAACCCCGCTCTATGTAAATGTAAATGTAAATGTAAATATAAATTTATATACATTTTGCCGTAGGCAACCCGAGCTAATCGCCATTCATTTGAGGGGTTAAGGCACAAGGCAAAACAATAAACAAAAAAAAATAACCCAGTGGTCACACAGGGAATAAAAGAGACAGAGAGACTTGTTCATTTTATTTCAACCTAACATAAAAATATTAACATTATTACAATTATTATAAACCTACCATACATTGCTTATTGGCATGAGTACTGATTATTATTTTCATTTATACCTTTAATGATATTTCTTTTTATTATTATTTTTAAAGTTATACTTGTTTGAATTTTGGATGATTTTATTTTTTTTCCATAAATATTCCTATGGAATGCTAAGATTTTAAATTAATTGGCTTTTATTATAACTATTTCATTGATTCTAGGATTCGTAATATTATTATTTTAGTCTCAATATTTTTTATTGGTTTTATGACATTTTTGAATTTATTATTTTATTTTAACATTAAGCATTACCTATTCAGAAATAAGTATCTGAGCCTATCTTAATGCGGACGTCTCGTGCGGTTAGGTTAGGTTTTGATATTTTGTATTTGTAACTAGAATTTGAGACGATAAAGTATTTAATTTGATTTGATTTCCTGTTATATTATTGCGGGCTACGTATAACCCGCTGCTACATTTTCTCTGTCCTACTGTATGGCGTAGAGAAGCATGGACTCTCACTCAAAACACGACGAAAAGGTTGGAGGCTTTCGAAATGTGGATATACCGCCGTATCTTGAAAATCTCATGGCATGACATAGTCGCTAATGTTCAAGTACTGAACCGACTTAAGAAGAAGATGGAACTTCTGAACACCATCAAACACAGGTAGATGTCGTACTTCGGTCACGTCATGAGGAATGGCAAGTATAAATTGCTCCACCTCATTATCCAAGGCAAGATCGCTGGGAAAAGAAGCGCCGGCAAGAGGCGGCATTCGTGGCTTAGGAACCTTCGGGAATGGTTTGACTGCAGTACCACCTCGCTGTTCAGAGCAGCAGCCTCTAAAGTGAAGATAGCCATGATGTTGTCCAACCTCCGATAGGAGTGGAACTCGAAGAAGAAGAAGTTATATCATTGTGTCCTGTATCTCTTACGCAAATATTACAATGCTCCTGGATATATCATATCGTCATACAAAAGTAAAATATTTATTCACTTTCCTCGTTATTTGTTTGCCACATGTTCAGTATTTTAAAGAAAGGTTGTCTTCGGATGTATACCTACAATGTAATAATCTAAGGGCAGTGTAATAGTATGATTAGTTTCCGCCGTCGGCATCACAGCGATAAGATTTGTTTAAGTGAAAACCCACATGGTAATGGCGCCGTGGGTTCTAATATCTCCTCGCCCTTCTTATCTCACCCTTAAATTAAGCATCTCGCGCGAGAGCGAGAGGGCGCTACGCGATTTAATTGGTCAGCGGTGGAGTGCGAGCGAGAGAGAGCACGGCGCCGCCTCTCGCGCACCGCCCGGCCCCCAAGATCACGGATAACCTCCGTTTTGATTTATCGCCGCGCGGAGGCGCTGTCGCCTATGTAGATCGTTAAACAAACATACCGATGATCGTATCATCGATCCCATCCGACCGCGCGGCCGCAGGCCGTTTACGAATCGCCTTAATGGCCGGCGATCGATATGAGAAGTAATGGAGACGATGGCGTTATAGAATATGCCATGGTGCATGATGATGACGCCGACGACGATGACAAGGGCAGCGCCAATGACGAAAATGGCGACAATGACGATTTCAACGATTACGACGATGATTACGACAATTACGATAATGATGACGACAACAACAACATAACAAATTACGCACAACGTATATCTATTGGTCAGCTAGCTGTCACATGGGCATTGTTATGAATGGTAACCCTATTAAGAATATACGGTTGGTACTCTGACAACACGGCACTGATATCTGACAGTTTGGTATCACTACAAGAACTCCTTGATAATGTTAGCAAAGCAAGTTGCAAAAATGTTGCAAAAACCAAGTATCTCTAAGAAGCCGCAACAACATAACTCCAAGCTCTATGTAGGGAGAGAATTGGTGGAAAAGGTCAGTAATTTCAAGTATTTGGTAGGTTGGATTAATGAGAACGGGGACCATGCTCAAGAAATAAACGTCCTCATTGAAATGGCTCGCTCAACTCTTTTCAAAATGAACAAAGTTTTGTGTGATAGAGATCTAAGTCTCGACCTAAGGCTACATATATCCCGCGGCTACATTTTATCTGTCCTACTGTATGGCGTAGAAGCATGGACTCTCACTCAAAACAAGAAGGAAATGTATCTTGAACATCTCATGGCGCGTATCTTGAACATCTCATGGCGTGACAACGTCCTTAATATTGAAGTACTGAGCCGACTTAAGAAGAATATGAAACTTCTGAACACTATCAAACACAGGAAGTTGTCGTCCTTCGGTAAACGTCATAAGGAATGACAAATAAAAATTGCTCCACCTCATTATCCAAGGCAAGATCGCTGGGAAGAGAAGCGCCGGCAGGAGGCGGTATTCGTGGCTAAGGAACATTCGGGACTGGTTTGGCTGCAGTACCACCTCGCTGTTCGATTGCAGCGCTTCCCGATTACAACCACCCGACTACAACAACAAACTTTTCAACTATTGTCATGCCTGCATGCCAAACTTCAGCTCAATCGTATTAAGAGTTTGGACGCTATCGGGGAGGAATACACACAGACACACAGGAAACTAGGGTTATCAATTACAATGGGTGAACCCATCACATCAAAAAGTTTTAACGATAGTTAACGTTCTATCTCCCGGGAGCTGAGCGTAGATGACTTAAAGACAATAAAAATCTACCGTCTAGCTGAGCCAACATGCCCGACAGAGGCCAACACCTTACGGCGAGGCACAGGGTAAGGTACACAGCGGGCAGCCTCGCCCCCTGTCTACCAGTTTGGGAAGGGTATCTCCGCTGAAATTAACCATCAGGATACCTCGAACCTCCCGATTACGACTGGTTTCGGGTCCAAAGACGCTTGCGCGAAATCTACCTACCGTAAATTCAGCGGTGATTCAGTTTGAATCTATCGCGGATCAATGACATCTTTTACCCAGCTCTGAATTCAGCATAAGGTAGCTAAACGGTCATTTTAAGAGTGGTTTACGACATGTTAACGTTCACCCCTGCTGCTTAGGAGCAGCATTGACCCCAGACTCCTTCAGCGATTAGTCAGAGTGCACAATCGATTGGCGTCACCAAGCGGTGCGCAAATGGGAGGCAATCCACCAGGAGAAACTGATCCACCAGTCGTGAGGTCTGAGACGCGAGAGTCTTTATCCGTAGAAGCCTTCAACACGAGGAGGCTACTGAATAGGAATTGAATCTTGAGTTGGACCAATCAGAGTACGCAATGTATCTTGTGGGCCAAGCTGCACGAAACCGTTCACTATCCAAGACACACAGACATACATACAGTCTGATAGACACACAGTCCCAAAGACCCACATACGCTTAGACACATAGACAGACTTCCATTTGGAAATAGACTTAATCGTCTCACAGAGCTTCATAATGGATATTTCCCTCTTTATCTCGAAAAAAATTCGTAATAACAAGACTTTCCCTCCTCTGGTCGGTGGGCCAGGAAAGTAAAATATAGGTAGGTTGTTGTACAAAATAATTTCGAAATTATAGATCAATTTATGAAATACACCCACAATAACGAAGAATCACGGCGACATGCATTCGATCTGCCCTTATCACGCTGGTAACTTGTAGCGCTTAGTTACGAGTTACGACACTGGAGTTGTTCTGCGCGGCGCCCAATAATGTTTGATACAATATCGTGTTATACAAACATGATATTTAGCCCGCCACATCGACTCGACTCGACTCATTGTTTGGATTGCCTTCTCGCATAATTATAGACGCTGTGTGTGATTGCACGCTTCTGACTGGTTATTTTTCTGTCACGAATTTCGAATTTATCTTAGATATGGATTTTGATAATGGTGCTTGGGAAATTGGTAACTACCGATATTGTAATGAATGTGAAATATTGGATCGAGGAGAGGAGTAAGCGATGGTTTTTGATTATTGCCTCTGCTGACAAGCGTATGCATGCAACCGATAGTTAGAAAACATTGTGGTTGTTTTTGTATATATTATAATACATCTCAATGATGTCTTCATTGATAGATATCTGCAATGAAATGATATAATTAACCTATAACCCCGTGCATGCCTCTGTGAGCATTTCGTACCACGGTTTTTCTATTTCGGTGAAATATGAAGCTTCGCTATGAGTATCTTTATTTTAGTATTTTTATTGTGAACAATAAAATTTACACCTGAAGTCCTATGATATTCGGTAAGCATTATTATAAATCGTGAACTAAAAACAAAATAAGCATAAATAACTGAGCAAAAATACTCGTGTCTAAGGTTATTGATATTTTATTTAAGATTACTGACTGTGATATGGAATAGCTGTATATTGACCCTTTGAATAATACTTACATAAATCATATTATTCAGTCATTCATCACATTATTCACACTAACACATTAGTCGAAACGAAATGATAATTAATACCACCCCCAATAGTTGCCTTCAAGCAAATTGGCTCAGGACATTTAAGTGTAAGCATTGATGATTTAAAGGATTTATCAGCATGAACTACCAAGTATATTTAATTTTATATGATGACGGCTGACACCTTTATCGTCCCCACGATGATAGATTTGAGAAATGATATACAATACTCATATAAACAATAATAAGCTTATCTTTTGCATGGAAAAATATCGGATGAGTATTTAAGTCGACTATCTCTACATTGAATGAGAGTCCGTCGACATTGTGTCATTGTGGTCCAACAGTCGGACATGGTGGCCGCTACTGTCAAGAACGAGTGTATAATTATTTACTTTTGGTGGTAGAACCGAAAGACAAGAAAGTCCTTGCTATAGACCTACTCTGTAGCCGATTAGAAACCCACGTTTTCAAAATTTCGATTTAACACCTAATGCCGCTTTTAAATGATCTATTTCATATTATACCTTTCAATATTTATTTCTTTCGCTGTCTGATTTGCATTAAATATATCCATTTATCAATTCATCAGTTGATATGCAAGTTATTTCTCTGACTAGAGAAAGCGTGACATCTGGAAGACGCCTTTGTGGCATGCGGCATAGAGAAAAATTGAAGTATTTCTGAAAATTGAAAATTGAAGTATAATTGAAAATTTAAAATTTGAAGTAAAGTTTTTGTGGGGGTATATCATTAAGTGGACTATATATATATTGACATATTTATGTTTTGTATTCAGTTAGAGGTACATTTAATACAGGAGTGTTTGCTATACACTCCAGAAAATGAAAAGCAATATAGATATCCCTCTTTACAGTTATTTCGAGAATATTGCGTGTTTGATGTACGCCAATTGTATGTGAAGCAAGTGCTAATGTTATTTCATAAATTCAAACACTTACAGCCTATGGACCAACAAGTAAAAATTACTAGAAATGCTGGGGCGGGGCAGTTCTTGGTATCGCGTGTGAGAACTTCATTCTAACAACGATACTTTAAATACTCAGCTCTAAGGCTTTATGATAATATAGAAATTACGATACAAAATTTAGTTAACATGGTAGCATTTAAAAAAGCAATAAAAAAGTGTTTGATTGTTAAAGGACCAATATTTGACAAAACGGAATTTAACAGAATATTTGATTAAGTAAAATTAATAAATAAAAAGCAAATACTTAGATTTATTTTTTTTAATGTAATAGACGTATATGTGAAGTTTAAGACTAGAGGTATTTCAATTTAATTTATTTGTGTACATTTTGTATATATTAGTATTTTATATTAGTATGTATATTTATTTTAAATATGTATTCATTATATTTATGTATTACTCTATATTGGTGTTGGGTTTAATAATAATTTCTTACTATTATTTTTTTGTATGTTGGTATAATTCTGTGTGTGTGTATTTGTATTATGCAAGAATAAATGTTTTGATCTTTATTCCAATAATAATTATAAAACCAAACGTCATACCTGTCAGCTCGCAATATGTTAAGTTAAATATCAGCATTTCTAGATACGGGCGTTTTTGCTCAGTTAAGTATGCGATGAGCCAACGGCTATGGGTTAAACTTGTTTTTCCTGCACATTTTATTATACTGTATACCGAATAGCATATCCATTCTTCTGTAAATCATGTTGTTTAAAATAAATAAATATTTTTTTTTAAAAAATAAACGGCGCAGTGGCACCAACGAGATGTATTAAAGCCATCGCCAATTCTCTATTTGACTTGCAAGAAATACGTAATGTTCATACTTTAGTAAACTTTCCTACGCGAATACAAAATTATAGCACCACCTGCAAAGATATTTTTTTCGACAACATGGCACGATTGCATTTCTGTACGTAAGACAGTTTATTATCAATGATTACAATTACATCATAATTAAATTACCGACCATTCAGAATAATACGCTCATAGTAATAGTCCACGCAACTCTATATTGGCTATGTGTAGTCCATGCATCGCTGTGTTTGAAAACCATCCTTCGGATAAATAGGAATAATTCCATAGGAAGGATAACTACCATCATATACGGGCCCAACTAAGCGACCAAACTATTAAAATGAAATCCCCCAGGGATCTGTCCTCGGCCCAATGCTTTAGAATGTCTTGTTGGATGAACTAATAAATCTACTTTTTTTGAACGACTGCGCCATATGTACCTACGCGGAGTATACGCTGCTCTCTGCGGGAGTAAACAGCTGTTAGCGAAAAGTGGCTGAATCGCTCGACCTTATTCTTGTATGGAGTATTCGAAATAGACACTCTTTATTATTAAGGTAAAACGAATTTACCGCGTGAATTTATAGCACCCGACCCTGAAAAGTACCCTGGACAACGGCGGTTGCAACATCACCGGAACGTCTAGTGCCAACTAGGGTTGTCGACTACAGCGGGCGATCCCGTCACCGATTTGGCTTTGGTCGTTCTATCTCCCTGGAGTGAGCGCAGAAGACTTGGACAAAACAGTCCACCGTCAAGCTCCGCCACAAACCCGTAAGAGGCCAATGCCTTAACCGCGAGATTGCCAGGAGTGTTACCCAGCGGGCTTACACTCACGCCCTTAATTCCAATTGCGACAAGATTACTCCAGTCTCTCGATTAGTTACGAGTTCGAGGTCGCTTGCGCGGTCCTCTCCCTTACGAAGCGGTGAAACGGTATATACCGAATCCATCGCCGACCACGGCATCCTTTGCCCGGCTGTTCACCCAGGATCGGGTAGCCGATGGTCGTTTCAAGAGCAGTCGCCGTAAGGTCCGCAACCACTCCCGCTCTATAGGAAAGAGTACTGCTTCCAGACTCCCCCGACTGTTAGTCAGAGTGCGCAATCGATTGGCTTATGCCGCACGGTGCGCAGACCGTCCAGCAACGCCAGAAGTTTGATTCCTAGGGGAAACTAACCTAAGGCCCGGCTCGCACTTCATGCGTGGAGGCCGTCGGATGGGTGTTGACCCGTGAGTGTGACCAACCCTGAACAGAATGGATTTTCGTGGCCAACTCAGCAAGGGCCCATTAACTCCCGAACGTCTGGTGCCACAAACTTCACGCGGTAAATACTTTTTATATTATTTATAATGTCAAGCAGCCGCGATCGTCTTCGATTTCATAGAATCTCTTTTTTGCCGAGCAAGACGAAGGCACTTTTAATGAATGGTATAGATATGCGTAATCCAGATATATTACCTCTATTATTTTACACAAACTATATAAGTTAACATCGTGAGCTAAAAGCGTGTATTGTATGGTAGGTACGTGTGGCGGAGCCGTACACGAGTTGATCTAAAATATATCTTTAGAGGTGCATTAAACGGATACGATCTCAGTACAAAGCGCTCACCTCACGCGGAACATGCTCAACATGGGTTCCTATCATGGGAACATGTCAGTGAAAGGTCAATATGGTTCAATGAATCATTTTATCAAACGCATCGCGCGAATGGCGCGCAGCCGACGACCGATGGACAGACCGAACGGACCGATAGACCGACGGACAGACGAAGAGCCTTCCAAAGTCCTAATTAACTCGTTGCCTGTGCGCGATCACAGATTAAGGAAGATATGGGTCTATTTCTTACAGGTGCGGTGCGAAGGGCCCATTCGTCCATTCGTCCAATTGATTCGGCAACATATCGTCGCTTTACAATCATAACTTGATAACTCGAAAATTGGCATTTTTGAGATGAGTTTGCCAGAAAATATAAAAATATCAACTATATAATCCCACAGCCCTTGGGAGTTAACGGTGGTTGATAAGTTGAAAATCAGCTCCATTATTATTATTATTATTAGTTTCCACAAATCAAAAATGGTGGACAAATTGAAACTTTAAAAAAACACTAAAACTCGTTTATCTCAGAACTACTGAATTCGAGTTATCGAGTTATAATTCTAAAGCGACGATATTTTCTCTCTTCAAAAACTAGACATAAGATTTTATGTCAACCTTAACCGTAACTTAATCAAGTCGCGGTCGTTTTAAAATTCTGAGTATTCTCACGCTACCATCACTCTATATATTTGAATACATACAGTTAATACTAAAAAATATAGGAAAGTTGAAGACCCAAAAGGAAATTTACTCTCATTTCACCAGAGGTAGGCACAATTTAATAATACCCTGTCCGTGTTTGAAATTATTCGAAAGGGACCCAAATTATGTTGGAATTGTGTGTTACAATAAACTGCCTGAAATATTAAAATTATATGTAGAAACGGGAAAATAAAAAAGTTTAAATAAAAATTAAAAGGCTACCTTATTGAGAGAAAATTGTTTTAATATCAACGAATTATAATTAGATGAGGGTTAATTACTATGCCGATTTTATTTATTTAATTGACATTTTATTGATTATTTTACTATTATTATTCTTTCAAATTGCCTCCTATAATCAATTTTATTTCTTATTTGTAAGACCACAAAATGTTACATTTCAAGACAACTCAAACTTTGGTTTTAAATATTTAATACGACTATTATCGATTGTGGTGGTGAGTCTCTTAAGAAACATTTAGTATAATTTTTTTAAATTATGTTGACATTAGGCAGACAACAAATGTGATTTGATTTGATTTGACGCCTTCCTCGGATCGATGCATTAAGAGCACAGTCGTTAATTAGAAACTGAATCTGCGATGATTCAAACTACATAAATCTCCGCTTACACTAGACTAGGTAAGCGGAGATTTATTACTGCTTACATTAGACCGCGCAAGCGACCTCGAATATGTAACCAATGGAGAATATGTCACTTTGTTTTGGACGGAAAAATCCGGCCAAAACTGGTAGTCAGGACGCAAGGTCAGCATGCTGGTTGCTGGTTCCCGGCGTTGCCTTCTTACGGGCGAGTTAGCGGAGTTAGTTAGTGCAATGTCTTGGTCTAAGTATCTACACTCGTTATACCTTCCTGTGGTGACGGGTTCGTCCGTTGTAGATGACACCGCCCCACTGTGACTTAAGAACACGAACCATACGGTAATGCCAAAACATCATGTCGCATAATCTATACAAAAAATATTATTTATTTATTATACACAGTTTTATGTCATAAAAATCTTTTTTTTGAAATTTTCTATATCTTACGAGAAATGTTGGGAGAAGTATACATAAAACGGGCCGAAATGGCTTTATGATATTTCAAATTTTAAAAATACCATCTGTGTAAATTTCTAGGTCAATAACTTGTTGAACCGTCTAATAGGGTTAAAAATTGTAGATAATTATTATATGTTCATGAAAAATTCAACGAAATATTTTACGAAAATTTAAAATCGGGAGATTTTTAAATAATGAAAATATTCTTAAATTTAATCGGTACCCTCGGTACACACAGTGCTTTTCAACCTACTGAATTTTAAAAAAAATGGATTACGTTTGTCGTTATTTTAGAAATAACGCTGGTGATTATGCTGGATCGGCGATAGCATTTTTGAAAGTTTTCATTGACTTACACCAAGTACATAATTCTAATAGTATTTAGTAGTATTATAAAATGAGATCAAGTAAAGTTTTATTTATACATTTATGTATTCATCCGTCATTATTTATCGTTACATAATTCAAAGTATTGCTACTAATGTGTGTCTAATAAGTTATGTTTCCAGGTTCTTAAAGAGAGCCAAATAATGATTATCTATTAACGAAAGTAAGTGATATATATGTATTAGAAATGTAGTAATAGAAAGTAAGTGATAATATATGTATTAGGAATGGCTGATTTTGCCATTATTTTTTGAGATACCTAATCGTATTTTTCTAATAATCTTGGCTTTTATGAATTACACTAGGCTACGCTATATTGTATAACTAATAGATATAACGATACGACAAAATTTAATAGTTCCATTTAAGTTTCTTTTAAATAGACATTGGGCCCGATCGCGTTTCTTTATGAACTAAAACTGAAATTACTTCAAACGAAAGAGATAGAGCATTACGTTAGAGTGGAATATGAAAAGAATGATCGTTTATAAAAACTACCTGACGAACTTATACTCGTCTGAATAAATTTGAACACATTTCGTGCGGTCTTAGATTCAGATGGTTTATCTTTGGTGCGTAATTTTAATGCGAAAAGGGACGACCGTTCATTTCACATTCCGCTCTAGCGTATGGCCCTGTCTCTTTCACATGAACTAATTTCCGATTTTAGTTTACGAAAAAACGCAATCGAGCCCATTATAATACCCAACATGAACTAGTGGATGTCGCCTAGCAAGGCATGGACGCATCTGGTATGTTATTAATTGTAAATCTCTTTCCTAATCTGTGGAGCGGCGGAGCTCAAGCGAGCAAGTAGGACGATTGAAGGGCAATGATAAATCACCCTTCGATTATTATGAAGACGTTTTAGATTGTAGTCAACTTTTAATTAGAAATTTTGACGGCGAAAGGCGCCAAGCATCACACACTTTAAAATAATTTAAGGAATGTAACAAGAAAGCTTGGAATTTTGTTACATCAAAGACAATTCATTTCTCACTGAAAATGTGGCGTAACTTATATAATATGTGTCAATCTGTCAATACACTCTGCTTATTGTATAGGATATTGATACTAGAAATCTCTGTACGCTTACTAAAATCATCGATTACACAATGGGGATGGGTACAATGTAAAAGCATTGATTATATCGTATGTATCGACGTATCCGATGCAGGGGGCGCGGATAGCATTGACGGCCAAGCTAATAGCTATTTATTTGTCCATCTATAATAACTTTGTTAATAAATGTTACTTTATAAGGAACCGATTGATTATAAAAACCCAATAAAAATAATAACATTGAGGTATTTATTTTAATTTTATTTATTTATTTAAAGAAACGCGCATTTTATTTAACTGCAATACATTATTACATTATCGCTAGAGTCTCCATTGTAAATAGTAGCAAAAAAGAGCATTGCAGCCCAGTATTCTTCAAATCAACGCCGCCTAAATAGGCCTATACTTGTACTGAGGCAAGAGTAACAAGTAAACAATGGCTTGTTCATATATTAAACTACATAATTTAAAAATAAATCAGGTAACTAATAATTTAAAAAAATAACTAATAATAATAAACAACGTAAATACAAATTAATCATTAATCTAAAAACTAGTCAATGCGTTTGTCAGTTTAAGTCTGTCTGTAAATACCATTTTTAAAATACTCATCATAAAATACATAATAAAATAAATAGTAAAGGAATTTTAATAACACGTGAAAAATAAAAATAAACATTAAATAATATTAGTGCCTTGTATTTTGTTTACTTAGCTGATTATTCTACAGAAATAATACGATTATAATCAATGATACATATAATGCAATCAGTAGATGAAGTTCTATATAAATGGACTAATACGTCTATCTGATCATCTACATAAGTACATTATTATTACGTATTAAAACCTGTATACCCAATAAAAAATTTACTTATTTATGTATATAATATTAATTTATTAATAGCTGTGATTTAAAAATTCCTTTTTTATTACATTATTATTTTATTTAGATATAGGTTACCGTATAGGCGTGTTTAGAAAGTCGTCTATAGTGCGCCACCATACTGTTTTACCACGAACGCCGCCATATTGAATATAATAAAATATTTATCAAGTTTTGGATCTATGGGTGCTATCAGCACCAATGTTCTGTGCTTATAAATATTATATTGAAATTGTACGCCCTGTGGGAAAAATTTATAAAACCATTTTGTACAAAAACATCTGTATTTCTTTACCTTAAATAAAATTAAGTAACAAAGACCTATTTTTAACGACTTCAAAAAAGGAGGAGGTTATCAATGCGGTTGTACCTATTTTTTTTTATGTTTGTTACCTCAGAACTCTGCCATTTATGAACCGATTTGGAAAATTCCTTTTTTTATTTGATAGTTATACTTACAGATTGGTCCCATTTTTAACAAAATACTGTTCTAATAATGGGATCCTTGATGAACTGAGGGAACTCCTCAAATATTCGCATATGAAGTTGAAAATTTACATGTTGGTTCAATTCCGATGATATTGCATTTTTTTATGGTAAGCATGACCTGAGTCGTTATCACAATTGCGTTAATCACAATATTCTCCTGAATAAATTAGAACACTATGGAATTAGAGGCAAAGGGCTAAATTTAATTCAATCATACCTACAAAATAGGTATTAAACGACAGAGGTAAATGGAACAAGAAGCAAACCTATTCTTGTATCAAAAGGTGTACCTCAAGGCTCCATATTAGGTCCATTTTTATTTTTAGTGTACACCAATGACTTGCCGGGATGTGTGTCAT
Organism: Micropterix aruncella; assembly: GCA_944548615.1. NCBI lineage: Eukaryota > Metazoa > Arthropoda > Insecta > Lepidoptera > Micropterigidae > Micropterix > Micropterix aruncella. The sequence continues at coordinate 6,638,148 of OX155960.1, forward strand.
TCGAGAATGATGACATAACACTGTTTGCAGATTACACATCCCTTATCTTCTGTGACAAGAATAAGAAATCATTAGTAAGTAGAATTAGATATACGATTGAACAACTCTTAATTTGGTTTAATGCTAATGAATTACGTCTAAATATTACAAAATCAAAAATAATTCCCTTTCTCTTAAGACCGACCAATTTCGACTATTTAAATGAATTATATGACTATTTCGAAATTGACATCACAGAAGATATATTTCTTTTAGGTTTAAGAATTGACAGCAAATTAAAATGGAATACCTATATCGATGAATTGGCTAGTAAGTTATGTAGTTCTATATACTCAATAAAAAAAATCAGAAGTCTTTGTGGCTTCGCGGCAGCCAAATCAGTGTATTTTGCGTATTTCGGCTCATTAATGACTTATGGTCTACTATTTTGGGGAAATGCCACAAACAGTAAAAGAATCTTCCTATTGCAAAAAAGAGCACTGCGCAGCATGCATGAGGTAACGCCCAGGACCTCATGCAGAGCATACTTCAGTAAGGCAAAGATAATGACCATGTATTCGGCGTTCATATACCAGTGCTTAATGTATGCCAGACAGCACCTAACAGAAACCGCAACTAGAGCGGACATTCACTCTCACCATACACGCGGTTTTTCCCTTTTAAGCGTGCCCCGAACAAAACTGGCAAAAGTACAGAAGAGCTACTTATACCTTAGCATTAAATTCTACAATTTACTCCCTACCACTATCAAACAACTGGAGGACAAACAATTTTAAAAAAAACATTAAGGAGAAGCTGATAGGCCACCCTGTCTATAATCTGACCGAATTCGAGGGCCATGACTTTGCAAATATTGTACCGATTTGAATGAAAATTATATATGTACTTTTAGTATTTAAATGTAACATTTAGCTTTAGTTTGATTATATAACAATTTACTTACTACTTTGGATGTTACTATGTACAGTTTATAGTACGTATATATTCGATTTATTGACTATTTCAATTGTTAGGCTTCTGCTTCGATTATTCAACTTTTTAACTATTTTAATTATTGTGTGTTTAGTAGGTAGCTATTCGAATTATTGACTATTTTATATAAATATTATTATAAATATTATAATTATAATCAATATTATATATAAATAAAATAACCATTTAATTGGTTTTGTAATACGATTCTACGACGAATACTTAGATACTATATATTTGTTTTAAATAATATATGTATGTTAAGTAAAGATTAAAGTAGTAATGAGACTTACTACTTAAGACACAAATATTTTGACGGTTTTTAGTCGGTTTTTAGCCGCCAATTGGACACGACGTAAATGTAATGTAATGTAATGTAATTCTACACCCTGGGTTGGCTCCCGACGAAGGGACTCCTAAACGGTCAACAACACAGAGACAAAATTTTGTATACACATTTAGTTATGACAGCTCGTTCTAAGTTTCACTATGACATGGCTGCTGCACCCAGGGTCGGCTCCCGACGAGGGAACTCCTCAACGGTCTACAACACAGACACGATTTTTTGTAAGTATATGCATTTATAAAATTACGACAGTCCGTTCTTAGTTTCACCAAGACAGGACTGCGGCACCCAGGGTTGGCTCCCGACGAGGGAACTCCTCAACGGTCAACAGCACAGACACATTTTTTTTCATACGAGTTTAATTATGATAGATCGTTCTAAGTATACAATGACATGCCTACTGTACTTATATAAAAAAATGGAGTCGGTTTTTTGTTAAAATTTTGTATATTATATTCTATTAATACGGATTTATAGTAAAATCATAACTGCCAAATCGTAGTACTGTATTGAGCAACTGATACGCTATATAATCAATGTTATTATATAGAATATAAATACTCCAAATCTCTATACACTCACCACAGTCGTCGATTACACAATCGTGATGGATGCAACAAACAAATAATATAAACCTGTTAAGCGATAATGTGACGGTAGCGAGTGCGATTGCGGCGTCGAGGCAGCTTAGAATAGCGTGACGATTGACAATATTCCTCACAATCGATACCCATTTCATAACAGTTACATTGTGATCTTTGGCCCGGCGGAGGGTGCCATAAAGTCCCGCGCGCGGGTCACGACTATCGGCAGGCTACTTTCCTTTTCGACGAATATTGCCCACGACTCCCTGTAGACGACTTTGCATATTATAATTTCCGACACCTGCGCGCGCGCACCGTTTCATCACCGCAGAGCTTTCGTACGATGCGGCGCGGCGCGGCGACTCCAAATCGGGACGCGCGTTGGTCGCACACATAATCGTATTATGATCCGTAACCGAGTAGAGCTTTTTCATCGTATCAATAATGATTGCATTTATATACGTCGGCGTTGGGCTATTGTTCCCCTCTTGCTGCTCGTACATAGTACGGTAGGATATCGTTTCGTATCGAGTCCCTCCCACAATATATTTATTTATCGTATCCGTAATCATCGCAAATTCTTCATAAAAACAGCGTGTTACTCATAAAGCTTATAATTACGAGAGAAGCAATATTTATAGCAATATTTAAAGAGAAGCAATATTTATTGTCTACCAGGCAGCTGCACATACTACCGCAGATTTTAAAGCAGATTTACTAAACGCACTTTATTTTTATTTTTATTTTTGTGTATAAAATAAGCCAGTTGGTAGGATTCACTACTTTTGGTATAATCACCCGAAGTTTAGGCAAGGTTGCAACCACCGTTGTCCAGGGTAGACAGTCTACCCTGGACAACGGCGGTTGCAACATTGTTCGAAACTCTGTACATCTTTTTTATCTTAATAATAATGTCAAACAACTGCGATAGTATTAGAATTCATAGTTTAATTATTTACTATTGTGTTAAATTTTAAAAACAAATAGTCATTTATAATTGAAAATAATTTAACCTGATAAGATACCTAAGTACGTATAAATAAAAAAATGAGATAGTCAAAACATAAAATCGAATAGTCAATTATGGAATCGTCAAATTAGAAATAACACAAATGTAAAATTATGGCAATAAAAATGGCGCATTAGGAAGAGTCATTAAACAATTTAAATAAAACAATGTATCTCCAATTATCGAAATGATCGGATTCAGTAATGTAAATAGACAACATTTCAAAAATACTGTAAAAAATTATTTTGAAAGACTAGAAAATTAAATAATATCGAAACACGTAATAGAATAAATTGGGTGCCTAATAAGAATATTCTGGGCTTTTTTTTAAATTGAACATCCCCAAAACCCCTGCTGACGTACAACGGAATTTTATTGTAGGTTGAGGAACACTCCAAATCTTCAACAAACGCAAAGCAAATTAATCATATATTAATCTTGTAGTGTGTCTTCATACAAAGTTAGTATTTAATGAGATTCCTAAATTGTTTTACTACTAACTAAAATTTCCTGAGGAATACTAGAAATGTAAACTTTCTCCATAGAAGAGGTTTCGACGTTTTTATATTGTAACCTATGATCTTAAGCCCAAATTCAAAGGCTTTACCTTATTGAGATAATTGTGCGATATCAACGAATTTTTAATAGGTGACTGATAATTTCAATTTTGATTTTCTGCATTTAACTTAATACTTTTACCATTTTATTGACTATTAAATTATTATGACTATTGTATTTTATCTCCAGAAATTACTTGTATTTTGTATTTGTAGGACCGCTTTGTTTTCTATTTCATGACAACTTAATTGATAATCCTCACTTCAAAATATTCTGTATGTAAAGTATTCAAAATGTCTGAATGTAGTCAAATTATAAAATAAGTTTATATTTTGCTATCTTTTTAACTGTATCATTTCAAATAATTAACTGATTGACTGTAGTTTTAATTATCTAATACGATTAATATAAATTAGGTGGCTTCTCAGAAATTCTTCAGAAACTTTTAATATCAAAAAGGATTTATTTTATTATTTAAGCGGCTATTTACTAAAACATGTTGATCCCATGTTGAGCATAATATGTTGATCCCTTAATCCGTCGAACGCCAACAGTGCCCATAGGCACTTTGCGTCGTTTGACAGATGCGCGCGTAACCGTTTCGGCCGGCCCCCGTATATCTATACTAATATTATAAAGAGGTAAAGTTTGTGACGATGTAGGAAGTAATCTCTGGATCTACTGAACCGATTTTGAAAATTATTTTACCAATAGAAAGCTACGTTATTTGTGAGTGTCATAGGCTATATATTAATCAGAACAATAACAAACTTTTTTGTGGTAGTCGGTTTTGCAAAGTAAGTCGGAGAATAAACGGTCGAACAAAAACGTTTTTAACTAACGCTGCCTTAACGATGAGAGATATATAACTTCTAGAGAAAAGTTGTAGAGATTGATAATGCCTACAAAAAAGTCAGCGGCAGCGTATGTCTAACTTTTATATTTAAGTCACAAAAAGTAGTATTTTATATTTAAAAAAATATTTAAATCGTTAGGTCATGTTTATTGGTCATATTATCAACAATTATGAATTCTTATCAAAATAAGTAAATTTATCGTCCCAAGTGTTTAAAACAAAAGACTGTTCCCTTTTACTGCATATAATTTTCCCTTTACTGCATAAATAGTTAAAGAGATAATACGCTCACAAATAAGACATTCACAAGAAGACACTCACAAATAACGGTATTATAGTCAAATTGGCATGCAAATACATACATAGGTACATATGCAATAAAAATATAACCCTTCTTTTGGCAGTCAGGAAATAAATCATAGCACTCAGTACTAACCGAACCACACTCATAATTTCATCACAGGTAAAAAGTTTTACCGCCCAACGAAGTGGGCACGGGTCAGCTAGTTTTATGTATATAAATATGTAATATACATGACTAAGAAGATGAATTACTAGGTAACAAAAAGGAATACATGAAAAAACGATATTTTTAGTATTTATTTACAAAATAAACCAAAAAGTTGCTGTGAAGTTTTTTACGCGCGAAGGCTGGCTTTCGAGCGGTTAGTAACTGGTTTTGTTCTTTGGATTGTATAAACAAATTATGAAATATGCATCCAATGTTTTGGGTGCTAATGTATAAAAAACTACATATGTATAAGATTTTGAAAGCAATAAACTTGATTTGATTAGATTTGATAAAAATATTTATATGTATGGTATTTAAATATAGGGTGTGACTGACTTCATTAAACGTGTATAAATATTAATTGTAAAAATAACCTGAAAAAACTAACAGCTAGCCCCCAAGTAATTTGCGTAGATTTTTTTATAGTTTGCTTTAGAACCAAACAGCAACCAGTTCTCGTATCAACGCATCGTTGCCGACTTTATCGAAGGTCTTCTTAAAATCCAAATACACGATATTCACCTGTTTCCTTGAGCAACTCATTAGTAACATCCAAATCATTAGTAACATGATCAGTAAAAGTAATATAATCAGTAACATCCAACTCATTCGTAACATAATCAGTGAAAAAGGTTATGTTAGTGGTTGTTGAACTTGCGTTGTTGAACTTGTTAGCTTGCGTTTTGCAAACCGAATATCATTTTAATCGATACTGCTGACTTTGGCGCATGAAGAATTTGTATCGCCCGGCATTAAAGTAGCTTCAACGCAGACAGCGACTAAGGCTGGCACGTTAGGCAGACACACGGATGACAAATAATTCGTAAACATATTATCATCGGCTGCAGAACCCGTATATACATATAGCCTCATTATAGACCACATTCTGAGGTACCCCATCGGCAGTTCGCTGACTACGAACATACTGCCAAAGTGTGAAAATCTTCTTTGATAGACGTCTCAATATTGTTTACGTATAAATTAAAAGCGTCTTTTATTTAATGCTTGGCTCTATGTCATGAATTTTCGTAAACTTGTGCTACTGAAAACCATCCTACTTCTAGCACTCTTATCACACGGCTTTGATGTTCTATTCTTTGATGTTCTATTGTTCTATGTTCTATTTAAACGTATAGTTCACTACCCCCAACTGACTCCTTGACATTCTTGAAGTGTCCGATCTATGAGGAGCATCCGGAGCATTGTCGGACGTGTTCGGATCTCCGACATTAGTGATTCAGCCGAACGCACCGCCTGCTCCTGCGCCGGAAGCGTCACGTCGCATCGCCCGCCCAGAGGAAGTGCGCACGCGCATTGGGTATCAATTCGGACTCAATTCACTCACCCCATGAACTAGACTGTACTATTACCATAACTATCAGGGATTCATCTTTGGGGGAGGGGGGGGGGTTGGGTTGGCATTGTGTTCGACAGATCTCTAAACTGGGGTCCCCATATTGAGACTTTGTGGGGGAAATTGTCACCTGCGACCTGTGATATTTGGTTCCTAATAGTTGCGTGCAGGTAGGGTGGTTTGGCCAAATTTTAGTCATCTGGCCTGCTTAACTCACGGCTCAATTCCTATCTGCTTCTGCCACGGCTGTAGTCCTGCAGTCGGATGCGGTTGGGATCAGAAGATCTCAGATTCGGGCGGAGCTGAGCGGTTTACATACCAGGCTGTGTCAGCCACGCTTACGTAATCCGGCGAATAACCGGGGGGTATAAAGATATAAGTTTCCTGTGAGAGCGGGGGTACTTGTCGACCTGACGTCATCTATCATTGAAATGGCCCGTTGGCCACCCAATCCCTTGTGATATTGGCGGGCAAAAACCGCGACGATCCACGATAAATTTGACCTAAATTACCGCTTACACCAGGTTGAGGTCACGCAAGTGACTTCAAGTCTGTGACCAGACTGGAGGAAAGAGAAATCTGGCCAAATCTGGGAGCAAGAGCGCGTGGGTGCCCGCTAGGTTTATTTTCCAGTGCCACGCGGTAAGGCGTTGGACTCTCGTGGACTGCTGGCGTAGTTAGACGGTGGACTGTATTTTCTCTAAATCTCTGCGTTCACCTCACGGTAGAAAGAATTAACAAATATCGTTATACCTACTGGGGTTTGGGAGTTAATGGGCCCTTGCTGAGTTGGCCACAAAGACCCATTCTGTTCAGGGTCGGTCACACTCACGGGTCAACACCTATCCGACGGCCTCCACGCATGAAGTTCGAGCCTGGGTAGGACTCTGGCCTTATGATTAGTTTCCCCTGGGAATCAACTTTCTGGCGCTCCTTGACGGTCTGCGCACCGTGCGGCGTGAGCCAATCGACTGTGCACCAGATTAACAGTCAGGGGAGTCTGGAAGCAGTACTGTTTCCTGTAGAGCGGGGGTGGTTGCGGACCTTACGACGACTGCTCTTGAAACGACCATCGGCTACCCGATCCTGGGTGAACAGTCGGGCAATGGACGCTGTGGTCCGCGATAGATTCGGTAAACACCGTTTCACCGCTTCGTAAGGGAGAGGACCGCGCAAGCGACCTCGAAGTCGTAACCAATCGAGAGACTGGAGTAATCTGGTCACAATTGGAAGTAAGGGCTTGAGTGTAGGCCCGCCGGGTGACACTCCTGGCTATCTCGCGGTTAAGGCGTTGGCCTCTTACGGGCTTGTGGCGTAGCTAGACGGTGGACTGTGATGTCCTCAAGTCTTCTGCGCTCACTCCAGGGAGATAGAACGACTAATCGTTAAAACTTCCTGAGGCGACGGGCTCGCCCGCTGTAGTCGATAACCCTAGTTGGGGTGAGGGGTTCGCCCTTGACAACTCCGAAGAGTGCTATTTGCAAAATTAGACATTTATCCGAATTGAGTGCTGCCTTCAAGGGCTATACTACGCCTACTTCCACTCACACCTGACATATGGAATTGTCGTTTGGGGGACCGCGAGCTACGTAAGTCGAGTTATCGTATTATAAAAGTATGGGGACTGATCAAAGTGGGGACTGATCAACACACTGGACGCCAGTGCACCAACATTCCATAAATTCATAATCCCAACTCTTACAGCCGATTTTATGAATGAATGATTAAAATAATATATCAAGCAATGTACGAGACGAGATACACCCGGGCTTCACGATATTCGGCATAGAAATTAGTCATACTAAAAGTTTACCTAACTAGGTTTTAAAACAGCTTCTCGTCCTTAAGGGGGGGGGGACGCCTTTTTTAGACGGCAAAAAAACAAGATGATTTTCATATTTTTTGTTAACTTAAAGTTCAGTTCTTATAGAAAACTTTAAACGCGTTTTTACCAAAACCATATTTTTCTGTTCTGCGCCGGTGACAGAAAAAAAATATATTTCGGATCGAGTTGTCTTAAAAAAAAATTAAAGGTTTTAAAATTATCTTTTATATGGAGTAAAAAAAATAGAAAAAGATGTTTTGATATATATTTTTTATTAGTTAAACACGAAATTTTGAGGTGAAAGTCGGTTTAATTTCTTTAAATCCTTCAAAAATAAAAAAATTGTTAGGAAAGGGGAGTTGAGGGGAAAGGGTACACGAGGCGTGGTAGTTGGAGGGGGTAGGGAGTGGGGGTTTGGGGGGATGGTGGGCTGAGGGAGGAAGGGTACGGGAGGGGTGTGGTGGGTAGTTTGAGGGGGTAGAGAGAGGGGGGTTTATAGGGGAAGGTTGGTTGGCTGAAGGGGTAGAGGGTGGGTCGGAAGGGGGGGGGGGGGGTCGTTTGGGAAAATGCCACTGAATACGACTTGTTTGTTTAAAATTACTCAGTCCAACGAAATTTGTTATTTGACAAATATTCTAATTCGCCTCCCTACTATTAATTCGGATCCTAAATTATCAAATAGATTTATATATAAATTATAATATTATGCTATTCTATCATTCCTTCGATCGAAATGGATTAGTATGGAAAGCCACACATGTTTGTTACATCCTGTGGACGTTATAAAAGCAAGTGATCACGTAGTGATCTGAACTCGAGACTAAACCAAAATATACTACGACTAGAATCATAAGTCAGTGCGTCGAGTTGGAAGAATTGTTTAATGATTCTTCGTAAGCAAACAATGGCTGGGCAAAATGTCTCTTGCCTTTTTATAACTGTGGTAACTTTAAAAGAGCTGATCAAAACCAATATTTTTTTTTGTAATAGGCTATGTTTAAAATACGCGATCACAGGTCGGTTACATGCGGTTAGCCAATGGCTATGGGTATAAATTGTTTCTCCTGCGGAGGCGGGAGGGTAGGTTGGGGGGAGGGGTAAGGAGAGGGGAGTTGGTGGGAAAGGGTACAAGAGGGGTGGTAGTTTGAGGAGGGTAGCGAGAGGGGGTTTGGAAGGAAGGTGGCCTGAGGGAGGAAGGGTACGGGAGGGGTGGCAGTTGGAGGAGGGGTGTGGTGGGAAGTTGGAAGGGGGGAGGGGGTAGGGAGAGAGGGGTTTAAAGGGAGGGTTGCTTGGCTGAGGGGGAGGAGGGTGGGCGGGAGGGGGGAAGGTCGTTTGGTGGTGTTGGGGAGAGGGGTGAGGGAGAAGGAGGGGAGGATGTGTTTAGGGGGCTAGGGGTTTGTCGCGCGAGGGGGTTGTCTGCTTGCTGTGAAAGTCTTGGGGTGACACAACCGTTTTGTAGATATTTATTCAAAAAAATAACAATGTATATAATAAAGAAATTAAAAGGTTACAGTTGGTATTATCGTCCATCTACCCAATTAATGACCTTTGTAGTGCATGAATTTCAGGAGATAAAGCATATCGATAGGCAGAGATGCATATGGTTTCACAGTGGGCACAGTTGGGTACATGAACACCTTGAATTTCACAAGCCGGGCCTCAAGTGGAAAATAGGCACATGACTTTTCTCTGGTGTCTTGTAAGGTACTTCTCTCGTGTCTTTGAAAATGCTTCAGTTGCAAGGGTTAAAGTCAATAGAGATTGCTAATCACAAGAGTTGAAAGATTGAAAGATTTCCAATATTTGTTTAGGTTTTCATCAATTCGGTTAAAAGTTTGGAAAGACACTAAGTTTTTTTTATAATTTTTTTTTTTGCCATATATGAGGCAAATTCAACAATATTGTAAATGGTCAAGCTGTTTTTGTTGCTTTGTTTGGTTTGTCTTTGGCAGGACCTTCAACCTGACACACCGCAGGCATCAGTCGGTGCGATCACATCGGCGGCAGTCAAACGATAAACTATTTCATTGTCTCTTTTAAATAATTGGTATTCAGAAGTAGTCTTGGCATCGTCACATTCATAGTGAGTTGTCATTTAAATAACTACCTACTATCGTGTGCGATCAAAGGCCTCGGATTTTACGTTTCTGAATACGTATTGTATCGGTTCATTGAGTCTTTCGTTTGCTGGGCTCAATAACCGGCTGCTCTTTCTAGATTCTTCCGGGCTACATAAAATATTTTTATTTTTTTAAAAACTATATTGTCAATATATTGACATTATATTTTATTTATTTTTTTATTTATTATATTGAAGGATTTTGATGGTTTTCCTCTATAAAATACTAAATAATAGCATCAACAGCCCATACCACGTAGAAAACCTGTCTTTTTTGTTGCACCTCGAACTATTAGAGCTTGTTGAAAATCCGAGTTGCAACGTAATAATAAGAATTATGCACAAAATGCCCTAATGTGCCATCTTATGACCTTACATACCTACAGATATTATACTAGGTTCCAGCATATAATACATTATTTCATTTAATCAATCTGCTTATATAAGAGAATTGTATAAAACCATAGGAAATACACACTTTAATTTATTTTTTATTCTTTCGACTATTTATTTATGTATATATTTTTTCTGTGTTTATTTATGTATGTATTTCATTAATACATTTTTAAATTCATTCATGCTCCTTCAATTCCTGCTTTCCCGATCCTTCACTTAGCTATATTAAATTAATTAAATTCAATTTAAATTGGTCAGCGTTTATTTTCAAACTTTGAACCAGTGACCTTCCATTTATTCCTCAGTGAACAGGCTTACATAATATTGATCATATATGAAAAATGTTTAAAGCAACGCTGTATGTTTTCTCAATAAATAAATCAATAATTTAAAAAAAAACGTAAATATTTCTATATAACTCGATATTTTAAAATTAAGATATTATTTGTACACTTATTTCATTGATTTTTGGTTTTTTAAATATAATATAATTAAAAAACTAAAAATCCATTTTAATCATATTATCGTAGCTTGGTAATTTTTAATTGGGTTCATGCAATTTTTCATATATATATTTTTTTCTCATTCGGCAGTATTCCAATAAATTTATATGAGCCTACCTTAGTGATGACGTCTCTTGCGATCCAGTCAGGTTAGTTGTTATTATTTTATTTCCATAGTTATACATTTCTGGAATAATATAAGATTTGTTTCTGGAATAATAAAGGATTTGATTTAAATCGGTGTACCAACTAACTAATTGAATCATTGGATTAATTTTTCTGTATCCTGTATCTGCTAGATCCTTCGCTAGAGACGCGATCGCCGCAGTTGCTCCACCTGCCTGGAGTAAATATAAATTGAAATATTTATCGCTTATCGAATACTTAAAACGCGAGTTTCATCGAGCGTGACTCATTTCATCGGAATAGAAACGGTTTTTCAAAATAGTGACGGATTCACTATCAGCCTATATCTCATTTTCTCACCAATCAATCATCCGCCTCTATCTATTTTACCTAAATGCTCCACAAATTTATAATCTATATAATAAAAATGAGTCGGGTTTTATGTATGTTACCTAATAACTCACGAGCGGCTGGCCCGATTTGAACGGTTCTTTTTTTGTTTTGTTCGTAATCATTTCGGTGTTGCTATAGGATATAAAAAAAATGGAAAATCTCTCGGAAAAGTGAGAAAAATGAGAAAAACCAAAAATTATTTTAGTACCGAGCTTGATCATAGATGGCGTTGTTTGACAAGAATAAAAATACGAAAATTCGAAAATCAAGATGGCGGCACGGTGCAAAAACTGACAGTTGACAGTAAGTTGAATTTTACGAACTTTTCATAGCGTTTTCGTGATTCTGAAGGTAACTCAACTGAATTAACTGAATTTGTGTAATTCACGAATGTTTTTGCAGGTTTTACAATCATTTTTCACAGTTATACTCTTGCACAGACGATCCAATCTCAGCAAGGTGACCGCTCGAGCAGGACGACAAAGAGAGGTTCGACCAACTGAAAGCGATGAGCATCGCCAAGAATTGAATGAAGCGGCACGGATCCGTAATGTTGCAGTGCGAAGACGATTGAATATGAGACAAAACACATACAGAGAGGCATTCTATTATAATCTGGCGATTATGAATGCATGGAAATTGGAAAAATGGACCATTTGTGCCAATGTTGCAATGCCTTTAAGTACCGCCACGAACTACTCGGTTTGTGTTGCGCAGGAGGTAAAATGAGATTAACGCCATTAGTTCCACCACCAGAGAAATTAGGATCGTTGGTGTCTGGAAATGCACCAGATTCTAGGCATTTTCTGCCGTACATACAATATTACAATAACTGTTTCCAAATGACTTCATTTGGTGCAACACATATTATTCGCGACAATTTTATGCCCAAATCTGAAAAAAAAGAGAAGAAATCAATGGAGAGTCAAACAAAATCGTACTGTTTACACACTTTTCTCTTCCATTTCGAACACAACGAGCACAACGAATCTACAAGTGCCAATTGATGAAACTGCTCTTTTGGAAGATAAAAAATAAACAATCTTTAAATTTGTAATAATGTCAAACAACTGTCAATGAAAATTACCTAAGTTAACGTCATCTGCTGCCAAACGAACAAATTCGTGGCGAGACGAAGTTCGTCGGGTTCCGCTAGTTAATAATATTTTTATTAACATCAATTTTATAGTTATATTTAAAAAAATTAAAAAAATGCATTATTGAATATGTATTTAATTATTTATTTATTTGTTACATCCTGGTAGAGAGTTAACAGTGTGGTCGTACAGATATAATTTGTAACTATTTATGTAAGCAATAGGAAATGAACACAACCCATACGATCATTCTAGACGAATGCCTAACTAGACCAAAACAGTCTGTATCTGGGAATACGAAATATACTGCCTTTGTTTTTTGAGTAGTACTGACGTTATTTGACTAATAGACTACTATTAAAACTAACACTAAGGATAATGGCATAAAATAGTACACATATTATTACAAATATACGTCACAAAAGGGTTAGCTACATACACATTACACATATACACATTCAAACAGACATACATACATATATGCATATACACACATTCACATACATCTATAATTAAATATTGTATGAAGCAATTCTATTTCAGTCTTTGCACGACCTATATCGTAAAGGAGCCATTTTTTTTACTTTTGTCTTAAATAGGTGTACATTTTGAACATTTTTACTGACTCTTCTAAAGTCTTAAAAAAAATTGGGGCGATGAAATACAACTATATTTGGGTAAAGGTTGTGTGTATGTACGTGAGGAATTACATAGTTCGTCCCTTCAGCCATTCTAGTTACTATTGGCTGCTGGCTTCGGAAACGTTTCTCTGAAGTATATTAATATAATATATTAATATACATATTATTACAGATATTATCCGTGTCTATTTGGTAACGCTGTACATAAAGATAATTACATTTTCATCCCAGAATTGCCGGTCTTCTGTAATATTTATAGAATAAGAAGAAGTACCTTATTGAATTGCTGGAGTCGTCCATAACAGTTTTCCGGTCAATAGTCTGGTTTAGGAAGCATCGGCGAACAGCGCGTTGGTACCGCTTTGTGGGGACCAGTCAAAGAAACGACCGCTTCTAATGACAATGTTACCCTGTCTTCTAATCGGGGAGAAGATTACCCAACAGTCACGAAGTTAATGAGGAAAAAATTGATACAAACTCGCCGGCTTCCGAGATGATATAAAGTGTACCTTTTGAATTATGCCAGCGCGTAACCGCGCTGCTGCGGATCAGCGGCTTGAGCAACGTGAGTGACCGGGTTCAATTCTTGTTTATGATTACACTGAATTGTTCGCCGACACCCACATTGGTTTTCCTAAAAATCGCAGACAAATGGGGTTTACATGTTTATTAAAATAATCGGTTGTATGACTCTCCCGGCAAGTAGCCAAAAATGCAAAGCATTAAACACGTTTGATTCAATCGTTTACGCAAATATACTGTGATAAATATACTATGATCTACCTAAAGCCACCAGCACGGCCAAAAAAAAAACGAAAAAAGCGGTCCATCAACACAAAATATATCAGCAGTTGCAATACAGATTAATACAGATTTAAATTCCGATAGTTTCAGTGGTTGCTACTACGATTCTGCTCTTGACTGAGCTGTCTTACAGCCTAAAAGCGTCAAATAAAACCAACGTGTACCTTAGTGAGTTCATTAGCTTCTAAAAGTAGTTCCATGTCAATCAACTTGTTTTTAAGACTATTTATATTTTGGTAAAAGATTGAAAGATCTCCGGAATTTAATAAAGTTTTCGTATTGCAATAGTCAGGCTTTTTATTTATAGTATCGTTTTGAACGAAAAAAATGCGACCTTTGCTGATTTGTCGGCTGGTAAGTTGAACGTTGTGTTTCGTAAATTGGAATATCTTCATCGTGACCTGCGTTGATAGCATTAATCTAATATTTCGGAATTTTTGAAATGTCACAAAAAAACCGGTAGGTTTTTACTTTCAGTATAGTCTAGGTATTTTTTTCTGTACTCGGTGACCTGTATGCTGTGTATAATATTTTGACAGATTAATTGCATGCATGGTACATTTTGAAAAATTTCTTGATTTTTAATGAAGGCACAGTGTTGAAATAACTTTGATTCACTCAAGATTACGATTTATTTCCCTTTCTCTGATGTGATTACTATGTAAAACCTTACTAAGGTACACGTTGGTTTTATATGACGTTTTTAGGCTATAAGACAGCTCAGTCAATAGCAGAATCGGAGTAGCAATCACTGAAACTATCGGAATTTAAATCTGTGTGTGATGCTATAAAAATGCCCACCTACTTTTGCGAGCAACCAAATCGACTCACCCTCTCTGTGCGGAAAAAAACGTTTTTTTTTTCAAAAATGGCTAAGTAGATCCATACAATTATATACTTTTTAAACCCCTTATTTTGTTAGCTGTCCGTTAATATCATAATCATGAAAATCCGCTTAGGTTTTTTTTAAAAGTTAAATAAAATTTAAAAAGGGGAGTCAAATGGATGTTCAGGAGTAGAGAACTGGAGATATTTAAAATTAAATTAAAACGGAAAATGCAAACCTAAGAAGGAACGTGAAATAAATTAATATTTAGTGTTACCTCCTCTTGCCCAGATGACAGCTCACATGCGGTTCCTCAACGTCCCGAGCAGTTTTTTGGTCAAGTCTTGAGGAATCCCATCCCATCCCTCTAACAACGCTGTTTTGAGCTCGTAGATATTAGAAGTTGCCGGATTTCTGGCTCGGACTCATCATTTCAGCTCGTCTCACAAATTATCGATGGGATTCATGTCTGTACTGAGAGCTGGCCAGTCCATCGTCTCCAAACCAACTTCATCTTAGAATCGCCGAGTGGTACACGCTGTGTGACACCGTGCATTATCGTGTATTAACACAGAGTTTTTTCCAATAAATCCCTTTTACGGTATGACATGATCCAGGAGAATAATTTGATATAGCGTTCAGCATTCAGGCCTTCTCACCAACCTCCCCCCGGCACGAAAACAAGGTTGGACCTTCCCTCTAAAGAAATGCCAGCCCACACCATTCAGGAAACGCCGCCGTAGTAGACTGTTTCAGCGAAGCAGCACTGCGAAAATCACTCACCTGGACGCCTGGAGACCCAGCCTATTCTATGACTACCATACAGACACATTCTGCTCTCGTCAGTAAATAAAACTGACCGCCATTGCTATATACCCCAACTGACGCCCTCTCGAGCAAATTAAAGGCGCGCTCGCTGGTGGCATGTGGATAATTTAAGGCCTGTGAGAGGTCTTTTTGAAACGAGGTCGGATTTTTTCAAGCGTCTTCTGATCGTTCACTGACTGACAGCTACCCCTTGAACTTGTCTGAGCTCCTGCTGTACATTAACGCCAGCGAGGTTGCGATTCTGCAGTAACGTCGAAGCGATGAACCTGCCGTATCTCTCAGAAGCGCACCGAAGCCGGCTGCTATTTGGTCTCCGATTGATGATACCAGTTTGTTCAAACCTCCTTTTTAACTCTTGAGACGGCAGACTGACTAAATTCCACTTCACGAGCAACTGTACGTTGACTAAGGCCCTGCTGCAATAAATCAATAACCTGAGCGGTCTTTTTTGTTGTAGTATCCATACTTTTACGATAATAATGAGATTGTCTTACGGAGATTTTTTTGCAACTACTGATAAGTGACTGCTAAAAATAAACCTGTTCCGGAGGGACTTATGAGTGATTAGGACGCGGAAACTTTTTGCGACGAATAGCGTACTTTCCAATACTTCCGTTCAGTTATTATTATTTAAAAAAGTTCTGAACCGATTTTTATAAAAATGGTGTCATTACATAGCTTAATAATTAGGTTTTCATAAAAGTATATATTTTGTGTACATCTAATTAGTCATTTTAGAATAAAACTGGTTTTTATCCCAACTGAGGGGGTGAGTCGATTTAGTTGCTCGCAAGTGTAGATGATGTTGCCATTAGGCAATAAGGCGGGTTCTACAAAATGGTACCAGCCTTATACTAAAATAAATTATATTTAAGTTATCATTAATTTTCTCTTTTGATTCGAAAATCAAGCCGTACACACATTTAAAAGTCAGTAGTCACTACCTAAGAATATTTTTCAGTTTCTCTGTACACTGTTATTGTGTTATATATCATAGATGCAATCTTGCTCTTCTGCGGTTCTCAATAGATCAATAGAAATATGATCGGAAAACAGCAGTGAAGGTGCGTGAATGTCATTGAATGCAGAGTCGGTTCTGGTTCGCATAGAGTCTTCGCGGCGGACGCAACCGCAAGCGAAAATTGATAAGCAACAAGAGCAAAGCCCGGCAGCTTCCTCTTGCTCCTAATACAAAACGGCTCCAACAGTAGCTGCCTCACCAGCTCATCAGACAAAGGAGATAAAAATGTAAACCTATAGACCAGTATATCTTACAACTCTTCCATATGTGTTGGCTTCAATGCGTTGTTGAGCATGGATATTATTCAAGCTATTTGGTACAGCACAACTCTCAGTTTTCTCTCATAACTATAAAATGATTAAAACTAATATTATAGGTATAAAAAATATGTTCAATAGTACTATTGTCAATAGGCTCCAACATAATTATATCGCTATAAAAAGGTGCTAATTTCACAAAATGTACTTTCAAGATGATAGCAAAAAACATGTTTATTATCAGTGTTAAAGTAACAAGAAAAACCTTAGGGGACAATATTTCGGTACCTAAAATTTTGGTCAGCGGCAATACACGTTTATAAATAGCGCATAAAATATTTATTCGTCTCGATGTCAGCATCAAATTTAAAATTAAATTAATAAGGTGGATAATGAGCTAAGAGCGTATGTTTATACACTCAATGGTAGATATTTTATTTTAAAACATCCATGAATGACAGTTCTGTCTTTGAAGCTATCTTTAAATTTTAATTTTTACCTCTGAATTTTCGTTATTTTTGAATATTTTTTAATTATTTTTTTTGTGATTTTACTATTTCTTATTTGCTATTTACTATTTATTCTGATTTAATTTAATTTTGTGACTTTTTATTATTGTTTTATGTTTTTTTATTAATGAGGTATTTTTTGATTTTTTTGAGATATTCCTTCCTCTAGAAACGCTAGCACTGGAACGGGTATAACCCAGGTGCGCGGTGCTCATCAAATATAGCTACGAAGAGTAATGTTTCGCCATTGGTTATCGTTCGTATTATGTAGCAATGGAAATATTTTTTGATAGTTAACCCTTCCTATTTGAGTTAACCATTTTTGGTTAGACGCTTACAAATGCTAAAATTGTATCTAACCAATATTGGTTAGGGCGCTCCGCGCTGCGTAAAATGCCAACTTTTTAAATATTTATTCATTATTATCTTAATTGTTTGACGAGATAAGGTTATAATATTATAAATTTAAAATTTCAATGCGATTATTTTACAGTTATTATTTTTACGATCCGTATAGTAATTAAAAGGTTATGGTCGTTTTTCTCAAGGCCATCGACTTCACGCGCAAAAGTGTCCCGGGCGGAAGTGACGACTAAATTTTTACCCCGCGATAGGAGGGGTTAATAACAAATTAAAATTTAATTTAATTTCAACTTAAAAAATTATATTTTATAAAAAAATACAAAGATCTTCACTCGTAAATATTCTTGTTTCGATAAACAACCAATTGGAGTTTTATGTACCTAGAATGGATTTAGACGCTTTAAAAAAACCCTTTTCTCTTTCAAAAAGCTATTACTGCATCGTCGCATTTATATGCAAGACGTAGTTTTTGCAGTGGTGTGAAAATAAAATAATAAATTATTTAATAGGCCATAAAATATGGACCATGTTTCAAACCATACCGGAGCCCAAATTGTGAGAAACAATCTTTCATCTACCATTCATCCCGTGAAGACGACAAATGTAATTGTGACGAATAGTAAAGGGTTTTTTCTTGTCATGCGGTAAGATCCGTTTCTTATTATTACAATGGTTTTTTTTATTTACATTGACAAGATAATTCAATTTCTAATCACCGCTAACATAAGGTAGGGAACTGCGCAAGCGACCTCGAAACTATAACCAGTCAGGAGGCCGGATAAATCTGGCCACAACTGGTAGACAGAAGCGATGGGTGCATCTCAGTCTCTCGCATAAGGCGTTGGATTCTGACAGGCCGTCCCGGAGCTAGTTAGTGGATTGTTTCGTCCTCAAGTCTTCCACACTCACCTCACGGGAGACAGAACGATCACTATCGTTAAAACTTCCTGGGGTTCGCTTGTTGTAGTCGGCAGTTATGTACAAACGTACATAGAGAAGGCTAGTTAAAAACATTTATAATACCATCACTATTACAAATAATTTATAAGTAATTATAACTAACTAATAATCACAATATAAAATAATCAAAATAGGATATGTAAAATAGATAATCGTTTGAAATTAAATTAAATAAAAAGGAATAGTCAAAGAAATGTTATTTATTTTATGAGAAAGTGTCTGGATATACCAGTTTTGAAGTATTTCGCCGAGTGTCATGTTTTAACCTGGACTCAATTTTACCTTTGAAAGGATACTTAGGCAAATACAATTTCAGTTCTTCTTTCAGCATAATATCGAATATTCTGGGGGCTATGTACAAAAAATTCCTCTGTCCGAAGTATTCTGGTAATAAACATTTAGTTCTAATGATGTTAATTTTTTTTATTTTACGTTTTTATATTGATTAATAAAGCCAGTAAAATATCGTCCCCTAGAAAAAGTACGTCCATAATGTTATGATTTCCTGACAGATTCAGATAATAATATGTTGATATTATTTTGTAGTGATAGTTTTACTGCAAAAATGTTCAAAAGAAAAATGTTTAAAGCATTATAAAATGCACTGCACAATTATTTTATTTCTATATTTCAATCCGTTCATCATCTAAATTCGGTATTTCAAACGTCCATCCTCATTCATTCATATTTAAGCATTCTAATGAACTCGACCGAAGTATTTCCATATTGTTCCTTCTCGGAAATACGGCTAGCTTCCGAATTCGCGTCGAGCCCTGCCATTATCGTTTCTTAAAATATACATTTGCACGTGGGCAAAAAAGGGTTGCACTTTTTTGTGACTGATAATAGGTTCGGTCCAAACGTGAAGCTATTACATCTGAAAATGTGTTTTTTTGTAACAAAGTTGTGATCAAAATTTGATTGTTACAAAATGAGGGCTAAGTTAATTCGCAGTATTTTGCTAAGCAAGTAAAAATTTTATAAGTCTAAATGATCGTAGACAGGTTCGGATAGATCGAGGTTTAAACTCGCTGCCAAAAAGTTATGACAATGTATTTTGGATAAAATAGAAGTAATATTAAACTAGTAGTAATATCAAACGTATAATTACTTTTCAAATAGCTAGCGCTGGATTCGAATGCGGTTTGTTGCGAATGGCAGCTCTATTCGGTTGACCTATACGACGAATAAAAAACTTTAAGAAAAATAATTTTATTAAAAGCAAAAATCATAATTTGTCAACAACAACAACAAAAATGACAATATTATGAATTTAATATTTAATATGTATGTAGATTACAATGTTTAACTTAACAAACCTGACCACGGAGCAGCTGCTTCCTGTACCTGACCATCATATACGTTGTTTTTTAGCAATTTTGTTTTGATATTTTCTATTGTGTGCTTATATTTGTATAGAAAACCTAAGATTACTCATTGCCAGACTAGATGTGCCTAAGATGACGATGACATTTTTATAATTATTATTTATTTTGTATGAATACCCATATACTTGGAATCAGTTCTTTTTTTAAAATTAGTATTTGTCTGCCTTATAAAGCTGACTTTAGTCAACGCTACTGCCAAAAGAATATCACTGCTTGATTAGTTTTATATCTATTTATTATATATAATTAAGATATTTATCGCAAATAGCTTAATTTGATTATAAATGCTGTTATTGTATGTTCTGAATGAATAAATTAAATACTGAATACTAAATAAAACTAATTAGTGAAATATATATCTTTTAATTCGGCTAGTTCGTTTTAACGTTACTGCTCCACAAGTCATTCTGGTTTGAGTTTTGTGACTCAAAAACGCGAATTCTGATTTCAAAAATTCTTTCGATAATCAATTTTTGGTATATACTGGAATAGGTAATAATAGTTAGGATCGTACTAATGAAAATGTATTTTGTCAGTCGTCCATGTGTATAAAAGCTCTTCGATTAATTTCAGGTACGGAACTCCTACCGATTATCAGCGCTTCATATCGACGAATAAAAAGGATTGGCAAAAGAATTTTTCAAATCGGATGACGAGTTCTTGAGTTACAGCCCCTCAAGCTTATCATTGTTACTCAAGAATGCATGGTCCGATTTCAATCTTTTCTTCGGTAATCAATTTTCTATTTAATTCGATGAATCAAGAAAAAGACGACCCTACAGTTAAACATATGTTTTTCAAGTCGTTCGTTTGCATGGCTTCTTTTCTATCCTCTGTACGGAAAGCTATATCTAATCAACTCTTACGATTGACTTAAGAAACAGAAAGGAGTAAAAGTTTTCGAAATCTCACAACGCGTTCTTGAGATATCGACGACTTAGTCAAACATCTATACCTACATATATATGTAGGTATTTAAATATAATACTCGTATCTATAATAATATGAACTATATCGCCCTATATTTTTTGGTACACCCCTGGTAATTATTACGACAACGACTCAGTTTAAGGTAAGGAACGGATCACACCCACCCGATTTAAGTGAGCAGAGCCTTTCGCTTTCGGAGAGGTGACTCATTTCTTGCCCACTAAGGCGTCACTTTTTGGTGCGAGATAAATCACTCTTAAGCTGCTCAACCTGATTTCTTGGCAGCTTACTGATGCCTTTTATCTAATAGGTTATGTAGAAACTTACCAGTGGGAATTTCTAGGTAGGGATATACCTACTTAAATATTACCGAATCCAGGGTATTGACATTTTTCCTGCTCGTGCCATTTTAACTTTTTAGGGCGGCGAGCTACATCTACTTGCTGGCCTCTGCCTCATCTCTGCTTTGTACCCTACCTAGAAACACCCGATAAAGTCTATGTAGAGTTAAGGTTGAATATAAGGATTATATTTTTTCTAACAAAGAAATAAATAAGCTTTATTTTTAAATGGACCAAATTACACGTCGCCTAAAGGTTCCAAAGATCAAATATTCAAAATATCGTTTTATACCAAAAACATAATATCACTCAAATCAATATCACGTAATTTCAAATCAATATCACTTTTTGTTTTTTGGAATATGTTTTGGCATACGTATAATTTTACGAACTATTTAATATTAAACTCCCATCAAAGTAATGCAAAATTCAAAAATGATAGCCCTAGCGTGAAAATTCAAAAAAACTAACATCGTTCGATCATTCGTTACTTACTAACCTTGGAACTAATATTTAAAATGAGGCCACCAGAACCAGAGTGGCTCAAATTCAAAAATCATTTCTGTGGATATGGGCCAAAACAGTTAAAAGGAATTCTTAAGTGAACATAACAAAACAAAGTAGTATGGCACATAGCTTTTATTTTGATGATTTCTGAAGATGTCAATTTTGGGCGACTCTGGAATTGTAAATATAGATTTTTTATATGAATTTTTGCATTAAACTCAAAATCACCAAAATGTCACTTGGGTTCCACTCTGTCACCACTCGGTCACCACTGTGGTTCTGGTGGCCTCATATACTTTTTGTTAATTTATTTATTTGTTACATCTTGGTAGAGAGTAATATCTTGAGGTGTCGACTACAACGGGCGAGCCCGTCACCACAGGAAGTTTTAACGATTAGTCGTTCTATCGACCTACAGTGAGCGTAGAAGAGTTTGGACAAAACAATCCGACGTCTAGCTACGCCACAACCCGTAAGAGACCAACGCTTTACCGCGAGATAGCCAGGAATGCTATCTCCGGTCTCTCGAATGGTTCCGAGTTCGAGGTCGCTTGCGCAATCCTCTCCCTTACGAAGCGGTGAAACGGTGAATACCGAATCTATCGCGGACCAAAGCGTCCTTTGCCCGACTCTGAACCGGGATCGGATGGCCAATGGTCAATTCAAGAGCAGTCGCCGTAAGGTACGCAACCACCCCCGCTCTATAATAAACAATACAGCTTCCAGACTCCCCCGACTGTTAGTCGGAGTGCACAATCGATTGGCTTGCGCCGCACGGTGCGCAGACCGTCCAGGAGCGCCAGAGGTTTGATTTCCAGGGGAAACTGGTTCGCTGGCCAGAGTCCTACCCAGGTTCGCGCCCCGTGCGTGGAGGCCGTCGGATGGGTGTTGACCCGTGAGTATGACCGACCCTGAACACATGGGTCTTCGTGGCCAACCCATCATGGGCCCGTTAGCTCCCAAAACGCCCGCCCAAACGTTAGCGCCCGGTAGAGAGTAACATCCTGAGGTGTCGACTACAACGGGCGAGCCCGTGACCACAAGACGTTTTAACGATTAGTCGTTCTATCGACCTGCAGTGAGCGTAGAAGACTTTGGACAAAAACAATCCAACGTCTAGCTACGCCACAACCCGTAAGAGACCAACGCCTTACCGCGAGTTAGCCAGGAATAAGCCCAGCGGGCTCGAGATACTCGCGCCCTTACTTCCAATTGTGACCAGATTTCTCCGGTCTCTCGATTCGTTCCGAGTCGCTTGCGCGGTCCTCTCCCTTACGAAGCGGTGAAACGGAGTACACCGAATCTATCGCGGACCAAGGCGTCCTTTGCCCGGCTCTGAACCGGGATCGGATGGCCAATGGTCATTTCAAGAGCAGTCGCCGTAAGGTACGCAACCACCCCGCTCTATTGGAAACGATACAGTTCCCAGACTCCCCCGACTGTTACTCGGAGAACACAATCGATTGGCTTGCGCCGCACGGTGCGCAGACCGTCCAGGAGCGCCAGAGGTTTGATTCCCAGGGGAGACTGGTTGACCCAGTGTCCTACCCAGGTTCGCACCCCGTGCGTGGAGGCCGTCGGATGGGTGTTGACCCGTGAGTGTGACCGACCCTGAACACATGGGTCATCGTGGCCAACTCATCATGGGCCCGTTAGCTTCCGGTAGAGAGTAACAACTTGCGGTGTCAACTACAACGGGCGAGCCCGTCACCACAAGACGTTTTAACGATTTTCTCGTTCTGTCGGCCTGCAGTGAACGTAGAAGACTTTGGACAGAAACAAATCCAACGTCCAGCTACGTCACAACCCGCAAGAAGCCAACGCTTTACCGCGAGATAGCCAGTGTTACCTGGCGAGCCGACACTCGCGCCCTTGCTTCCAATTGTGACCAGATTTCTCCGGTCTCTCGATTGGTTCCGAGTGCGAGGTCGCTTGCGCGGTCCTCTCCCTTACGAAGCGGTGAAACGGTGTGCACCGAATCTATCGCGGACCAAGGCGTCCTTTGCCCGACTCTGAACCGGGATTGGATGGCCAATGGTCATTTCAAGAGCAGTCGCCGTCACTCGCCGTAAGGTAGACAACCACCCCCGCTTATAGGAAACAATACAGTTCCCAGACTCCCCCGACTATTAGTAGAGAGTAACAGTGTGATTGTACAGATATAATTTGTAACTAATGATATAAGCAATAAGGAAATGAACACAACCCATACGATCATTCTAGACGAATGCCAAACTAGATCGAACAGCCTGAATCTGGGCATACGAAATATACTGCCTTCGTTTTTGAGTAGTACTGACTAACAGACTACTTTCAATACTAACACTAAGATAATGGCATAAAGTAGTATACATATTAATAAAAATATATTATATATGATAAAAGGTTAGTTACATACATATATACACATATACACATATAAACATACATACATACATATAACCTATGAAAATGGAATTTTTTCTTGCTGAGCTCTTTAAACTTGAATAACTTTGTTTGTTTTGGAATAAGAAGTACAAAGAGATTTTATTTCAAAGCTAAGTTATTCCGAGGGCTAAGTTATAAGGAGGGGTTTCTATAAATGTAATAAGTTAGGTTTAACAAGGGATTACACCGTTTGCATAAATGCTGAATAAACATACAATAACATATATTCAAACGTTTTTTTTCACGAAGGCTGGTATCGCCAACTAGCCTCACAGGGTATAATATATTATGAACATTGTATGTCAATATTATATGTACATTGTGTGATCGTGCTGAATTGAAAACTAAAAGCAAATGGAATTTTGAAAACTTTAATAAACAAGTTTCCCGATATAGGCGTAACTGACCGTTTATCTACTCGTATGTCATCTGTGGAATTTTTAAAACACTTCCAGAGAAAATCAGAAAGTCCTACCTGCAAAACTAATTTGTTTAACGAAGATATTGTTAAACACAGTGACAGATTTATATCAAAAAATATTCGGACTATTTTATTATGTGTGAACGAATTTTTTCAATTTTTAGCAATATCAAAAATATTTTTTTTGTAAATATTAGTATGTCTACTTGGCTGAACTTTGATTCGGCATTCTATAAAATAACTAAGCAAGATATTAAACTATAAATAAGATTAAATACTATATAGCACTGTACCTAGATAGCATTCAGCTTTATGTAGAATCCCTTATAGGTTTTTAATACAAAACCTAGCTAAATTATCTACAAAAGCCTTGTTAGACTTACGAATTGTATAAATTTCCTAGGGATTCTACAGAATTCATAGGTTATACACATTGCATTTAACATATACATTAGTATTCGTAAAAGTGTATTATATTTCATGGTGTTTCTTTTTATTACTCTTTTTCCACGAATTCTATGAATATCATTGGGAAAAATTGTCAAAACATCATGATGGCCACTTTTTTGGTGCAATTACTTCTTCTTCTTCTTCATCAGCGCGTATTTGTCCACCGTTGGACATACGCCTCTCCAATCACTCTCCATCCGGATTGGTTGTCCGTTTCCCTCCTCCAGACTGGTCCAGCTGTCTCCATAACCCCTCAAATGTGAGGCGTCCCTTAAGGGATGCCTTGGCAAAATGTATACAAAATGTATATAAATTTATATAAATATAAATATAAATGTAAATGTGCGCCGCTTTATAGTAATCCGCTCTATAGTAATGCTATAGCTCTATAGTAAACCCCGCTCTATGTAAATGTAAATGTAAATATAAATTTATATACATTTTGCCGTAGGCAACCCGAGCTAATCGCCATTCATTTGAGGGGTTAATGTCATCGGACCATCAGGCGGGTGGTCTGCCCACACTTCTTCTGCCTAGCCGAGGTCTCCACTCCAAAACGCGCTTGCTCCACCGTTCGTCGTGTCGACGGGCCACGTGGCTGGCCCAAGCCCATTTCAGCTTAGCGACTGTATGACCCACGTCGACCACCTTCGTTCGCTGTCTGATGAGCTCGTTTCGGACTCTATCGCGTAACGATATGCCGAGCATGACTCACTCCATGTTACGCTGCGCCACCTCAAGCTCGTGGATCATCCCAGCAGTCAGTGTCAATGTTGTTTTGAGCGATTGTAGAATTTTGGACTTCAGCACGAAGTTCAGCTTCCCGAAGGCTGCCTATCTCAATTGTTTCCTTCGCTTTATCTCTGCTATCATCGAGTCCCCGCCGAGCTTCATCGCCTGTCCTAGGTACGTGTAATCCTGCACCTGCTCCTGCGGTTATCTATTCAATGAAATGGGATTCGGTGTGAGATCGGCTTTCGCCATAACCTATGTCTTGCCTATATTCATCTTAAGGCCCGTTACCAGGAATGCGTCATATAGTTACTCCAGCATACGTTTTAGGTCTTCGGCACATTCAGCAATTATAACTTTATCATCCGCGTAGCGCAGGTGATTGAGATACACGCCGTTAACGTTGATTCCCTTGCCACTTCAGTACAATGTCTTGAATACATCTACCATTGCGTTGGTGAACAGCTTAGGGGATATAACTTCACCTAGTCGGACTCCTCTTTGGACTGGTTTGATGTCTTTTGGCTCTTTCAGATGTACGGTCATTGTTGAGATGTACAGGCTCTTCAGGATCGGTACAATTACTATCAAGATACAAATTAAGTGATTTTTAAGACAACAATCCGACTTACTTTAGGTGCATATATTATTTTCATAGATAGTTACTCTGTCCGGTTCGCTGGCTTTTGTGAATGTCAATGTCCATAACGTTCTGGGCACTGAACACATGAAACAGGGAGATAAAATGTGGAAAAGAGTAGTCTAGCAATAAATCATTTATTCATTGAAGTAAATACTACAACATACTCGTATATTATATACCTACCCTGTATCATATACCTACCTAATGTAACTACCGTATATTTACCTTAACTTTCAATATTTTTCAATATGTAACTTTGACATAAAAAAACCACTTCCGCTTCCATGACATTATAGATGCTCTGTTGCATCAAGTAGTGGCCTTTCAAAAAAGGATGTTTACGACGTAATCACGAAATCTGTCTCTTTTATTCACAATATGTGTTTTCTATAATAAAAGGGTATTCTATATACGGGTCATTTCCGCTTCTAATAGAGCAGATAATAATATCTAAAAGCTCTTTGCGAATACTTTTGCAATAAGAGCTCGGCAATATCCAACGAAGTTGCACATCTGCATGACACCAGGAATAAAACCCATTATCTCCAACCAATCATATTATGTACGGTCAAGTTCCAGGTGACTAGGCTATACATTGGATTCAGAAATTTGTTAAAGAGGGCGATATTTAACACTTAATATTAAAAATTTATTACTTATTATCTACTGTTTGCACTTGTACTTATTCATACCAACGTACCTGTCTCACTTTAAATATCTTACTGGTAAATTTGTTAATTACGTGGACACCCATCAACATAATGTATTTATTTTTACTATGTTCCTCCTTCCCTTCCTGGTCCCTCCCTTCCTATCCTCTTTCTTTCCTCGTTTTTTTCTTTCTCTTATCACTTAAATAATCTTGATGTTCATTTAATGGAAAATTGTTTCTGGTGTAATTTTTATATCTATCTTGTTTGGCTACTTACTTTTATACACTGTTATTTTCCTGAATAAAATAAAATAAAATAAAAAATAAAAATACATAGGACTTAATATTTTTAATAAATTGCCTGATAAATTAAAGGCATTTGAAAACGTTGATATTTTCAAGAGATCTATCCCGATGTATCTGCCTAAAATCGATATGTGGGCATAACGACATTTTGAAATAGTTTGTAAACAGCATCGTACTTACCAATGTAATTTAACGTACACGTTCTAATTTGTTTACTGTTAATAGTTTAATCATTTTCTTTTTTGGTAATTGGAATATTTTTGGAGTAATTTACTGTATATTATTCTTTGTCAAATTGGAAAACTAATTTAAGATTAATTTAATATAGATGATCATTCCTACACAATAGTGAAGTTGTAATAGTAATAATAAAAATAATTTATTATTTCAAAGTATTTTTTACATATCAGTTATTTAATGCACCGTCTTATGACCTTATATAATACTTGGTTTCCACATATAGATATTAATTAATTCATTGTTTACATCGATTTAATGGATATACACACTCTGTATTCTGTATTCTATGAGTCCTGCTTTAAAATTAAATTCAAGTGAATTTTTTTTTAAAGCGACTAGGTACTTGTTATGCAGTAACACATTGTTCCAACCCATCTAAAATTAAAGTTGGGCTATTATGAGGGTCACACACAAATATTTTGATACGCTTTTTATTACCAATGCCCCATATAAGTGCTCCCGGTGCAAGCAACAAAAGCGGATAATAAAAGTCATCGGTGGCCTCCTTTCTTTTAGAGACCGCGCGGAGGGCGCTCTTTTGTAATTTGGGCAAAACAACCACGTCTCGCCGTGAGGAATTGCGACTACCATAAATATTCCGATTATCTTCTGAGAAAATAACGTTCCGACCGCGCGGCGAGTATGCCATTGTCGGTGGGTCGTAAATTAAAAGTGTGGCGGTTTTGGGCCTCGCGAGATAGCTGCAAAAAAATTGCTCGGTTGTGTAGTTTTGTAGTTCGGGATGCATCGCGGACGCGCGCGCACCACCCGACTTCCATGAATGAGTGCATCGGAATCGCGCGGTCTGGTTGCCTCGAATAGATCGATACGTCTTGATCGTTTCGATTATTTATTTGATAATCTTGGGAATCAATTAAAAGGGGAAACAATTAAACCTGAAGCTGCCAAAGGTTTTGGAAAGGCAGTCAATTACACTAGCCAACAATGAAAATGTAACAAGAATAATGTCAGTTGTTCTATACTAAATCGACCAAGCTGATCTCGAAAACGACCATGACATCTTCGATAAGCTGTAGTTTATGTTATGGTGGAGGGGGCTGCATATTAGTTAATGATAAGCATTTTCTTTCAGCATTCCCTTGAGAAAATCTTCTGCTGTGCTACGATAGACTGGGGTGTAACATGATTTTAAAGTTACACTTCTTATATTCACTGCTGTTTGCGATGAACATGACGAACGCTTCCACTAAGACATTTCGGACATGGAAGAAAGATACTAGGGAACTTGGAGTAGTCAGCGGATTATTGCGGGATGCTCATCAGGGAATCACCAGCAACAAAATGCAAAAGGCAGGCAAAGCGATTGCGAAATCAGCGACCTTCCCCCGAGGAAGAACTACAAGGTAAATACATGCATAGGCATTCTGAAAATCTTTAATAACTAAAAAACAAAAACCAAACATGCGTTTTCATAATCATTTCCGTGTTCAGCACCCTTGAAATTATAAATCTGAACTGTTTACCGAAATGTTACAGAAAAAAAGTTTAATTTTGTTGGCTAGTGTTTTCAAATCATCGTTTTGAAATACCTAACACTCGTATTTTCTATCGCACATTGTATTAAAATGTAGTGTCTAAAACGCATATTATAAAATAGTTGATTTATTAACTGGTATAAGTGCATAATTTTAATCAATGTACTTATTATTAATCAATGGCAACTGGCAAATGTAATGTTTAAAATCTGCTTTAAATTTCAATAGCGCGCAAGCAGAAACATTATTCTCTGCTAAGAACCCAAAATCGACGGAGGTACCAAAATAGATAATAGCCAGGAGATCTACAGCGTTTAGACAATACCACTATCATTATCTTGCTCCGAGATTAAATAATATTTTAAAACAACACTTCGATATTTCAGGACTGACACAGGTGGTTCTTAAAAAAAGGCGTCATTCAGAGGAAAAAAGAAAACTAAAAGTATCCACATAAAATTTCAAAAACAGCAGCGCAGATAATTTACACACCCTCACATTTCTGACGATATACATTACCTATATGTATACTATTGTTTTTTTTATGACGTAATATCTGAATTTCTTTTATAATTATTTTCGACAACTTTTATTTTGTTCGGTATATATTTATTGTTCGGCATTTTCGTTACCATATTGGCCTTAGATTATTAAACCACTATATGAAAAAAAAATACACTTTTTTTTATAAAATTACTTTTTTAACTGTTATCATATTGGTGTTTTCTTTGGGACAGGCGCCACCAAATTGGTGTCCTACTTAGGACAGGCGCTGCCTAGATAGGAGTGACGCAGAATCAATGAGGTGGAATTAATTTTTATGTATTACCCGAAATAAATAAATATCTCCTCTATACTCTAAGTACTGACCAGACTATTTCTTTTCTTTTACTCTATAATCAAATAAATCTATCTTAGCTTCCTTTACTAAATATTCGAAAACAAGCTACATATATACGAACATTTACTGAGAATATCTTGTATCAATATGAGCAGGAACATATCAAACTATACAATGCTAATGGTTGACTATAAGACATCGCTATAGCGATAATTCCGCCATTTGTGTATAAGTTGTCTTTATATATAAAACCAGTGTAATATTCATTAAGTATTATTTTTATAGCACAATAAAGTTATTCTATTCTATTCCATTCTATTCTATTTCTAATTATTATTCCATTTAACAATATTGGAAACTTAGTAATGTGCACTTTAATAAATAAGGCTTAAATGTTTGCCTTGCTTGTTCTTCTGCCGTTCTCTTCTTCTTTCTGGTTTCATGTTTTCTATGATCAGAATGTCGATGAATTTGACATTGACAAGAGTCACTACACAGAAGATTCTATACCGACAGAGCACCTCTACCTATGTGCAAAAATACTCTACATTTATTACTGTTTTATGTTATTTGAGAGCCACATGTACTCTGTTACTATGCTACAAATATTACCTGTGTGGCTTGTTTTTGCGAAAAACTAGACTCAGGTCGACAATACTATTGCAGCAGATAGGTCTATGGAATATATACGTTCAAATACCCAATAGAGAAGAATTCTAGAGCATTCAAACTGGGATGGTACCGCTACTAAGGATGATATCAAACCAAACGATTCTTGAGATCGTATCCAGGAAAAGGTACAAGCTAATGTGTATGTTGTATCTTTTCATGTTATCTCTCTCAAAAGGTATATGTTGTATCTCTCAAAAGTACGCAATGGCAGCTTATTGTAGCCAGTCCTAAGTGACAACTAAAAAAAATGTCGATTGTTTCTCCAGGTGGTGAACGATTTTGTCCAGCTTAGGCCACAAGATGCATTCTGTTCTCGGATCGGCTCAACTCACGATTCGGCTCCTATTCAGAAGCCTCCTCGAGTGGAAGGCTACCCCGGGTAAGACTCCCGTGTCTCAGGCCTCAGAGCTGGTGGTCCGGTTTCTCCCGGCGGGATTGCATCCCGGCGCCACTGGACGGTTTGAGCACCGGTCGACGAAGCCAATTGGTTATGCATTCTGACTAATTGCTGAAGGGGTCTGGAGACTATGGAAATAAACTGTTTCACCTGATGTCATGCCACTCTTGAAATGACCTTAGGCCACTCGATCCTGTATGGCACTACGGGCAAAGAACGTCCAGGTCCGCGATAAATTCATACTGAATGACCGCTGTATTACAACAGGTAGAGGTTGCATAAGCGACTTCGGACCCATAACCAGTCGGGAGGACGGAGGTATCCTGACGGAGGTATCCTGCCAAAACAGGTAGTTATCTGTTTTTATGTCAGCTCTCGCAATTATTGTCGATTTTGGTTAGCTGTTGAATACTGTTGATGTCCCGTTGATATTCTTTTCTCTAATACCAATATCATGAAATTTCTTCTATTGATCTTCAGTTGAGTAACAGTAGCTCAAAGCTTTTGGATCTTTCATTAGACGATCCAGACTTAGCAAGATTTTCAAATAATCCAAAGAGTCAAAACCATTCGTTCACGACATCGGCCAGCTTCCTGGTGGTTAGTTGGTTAGTTGCGGTTCGAGCCCCCGTAATCTCTTAATAGAGCCGTAACCGCAAACTCGTTAAACAAATAAAAGCTTACGGTGTCATGTCATAATGGGTGTCGTTCCTTTGTCGTGCTGTCGGCCCGTCGCGCACGGAATAAAGCGGAGGATTATTGTCAACCAGCTGCCTCTTCGAACGCGTCAAATTATTCATACTACCTGAACCGGCACCGGTTTAAATGCGATAATGTTAATTCTATGGTCGTGATGGAACACGGCACTTCTGCACCGGGGCACGGCTACACGGTGAGATCTCCGCGAACTACATTCACAAGACTGAGCAGTACTGACAAGAAATGATGAATGATAATTATATTTGTACTTTTAGTTTTTAAATGTAAGATTTAGCCTTAGTTTGATTATTTAACACCTTACTTACTACTTTGGATTACTACCATCCCCACGCGGGTGAAACCGAGGGGCGCAGCTAGTTTATAAAGATATATAGTTTTCTATCATCATTATCACAATTATCATCATTATAGCCTATGTGTTATTCTGATGTGTAAGCTATATTATTGTAAAGTTTCATCAAAATCCATTCAGTAGTTATTGCGTGAAAGAGTAACAAACATCCATACATACATTCTTACAAACTTTTGCGTTTATATAGTAGTAGGATTTTAGTTTTTAAATGTAAGATTTAGCTTTAGTTTGATTATTTAACACTTTACTTACTACTTTGGATGTTACTATTTACATTTTTTAGCACGTATATATTCGAATTATTGACTACTAGCTGCGCCCCGCGGTTTCACCCGCGTGGTGATGGAAAATTGTGATAATGACGATAGAAAACTATATATCTTTATAAATTATAGCCTATGTGTTATTCTGATGTGTAAGCTATATTATTGTAATGTGTCATCAAAATCCATTCAGTAGTTTTTGCGTGAAAGAGTAACAAACATCCATACATACATTCTTACAAACTTTCGCGTTTATATAGTAGTAGGATTTCAACTTTTAGGCTACTGCTTTGATTATTCCACTTTTTACTGACTATTTTATTTATTGTGTTTAGTAGCTTTCAGCAGGTAGCCATTAGAAGTATTAACTATTTTAATTATTAAGCCTTTAATTTGTTTTGTAATAAGATTTTACGAACAATAATTTTTAGTAGGCTCCAAAATTTCTTAGATACATTTTTTAAAAATGTAATAGCTAAATTCTTGACAACATATGCATGTTAAGTAAAGATTAAAGTAGTAATAAGACTTACTACCTAACACAAATATTTCTACACGTCCAAGAGCGGTTTTTAGCCGCCAAATGGACAGGACGTAAATATAATATAATGTAATGTAATGTCAGTAGATACATGCCTTATTATTCTTTAATTGATAATTACGTATCAAATACGATTTTTGTTTTAATTCTCTTTATTTTAGATGCTACAAGCTTGGCGTGCGCGCCAGAAGTCAAATTTTCCTCTGTCGCTAATCTTAGTTATCCCTTATGACACTCTCAATCGCCTAATACTATACTTTGGAGGCTTTTTAAGTTTCGAGGCGCCCTTTTTTGTGATTACCATTCACTTCTATACAGACGTTATTTTAGTTTCATATATGCTGAAATTCTTGTAAAATTTTAATTTATCAAGTTATATATTTTTTTAATTTCTATTAGTGTTATTTGCATTTTATAGTTAACACCAATATGGCCAATATCATATAGAGCCTATCAATCACATCCCAACGTTACTTTGATCCGCATTCTAGCTTCAAGCGTTTGCGAGAGAGATTGTCTGCAAGATTTATGTTGCCTCCGCCGCTAAACTTCTTCGACACTGCCATATCTTTCGCTTTTTCTTGAGACCGTTTACTTTGATTCTGATCACATTTTAGGTTTATTTATACCTAAATTCACGAAAAAATATATTTTTCGTTAAAATAGTGTCTCAAATTCAAATTCCAGTAAATTTACACTCTTTTAAATTTACAATAGTTACAATTTACAATAGCCAAAATGTGACTAGGCTGCGGCCTGTTCTAAGGTAGACAGTTAATTTTATTATTTAATTAATTTATATTATTTTAGTTCCTTCGGGATACAGACAGTACAACAAAACATATTTACCAAATCAAAACTAAACAACAAATATATTATATTAAAATAGATCGATTAAAAGCAATTGGATAACCATTTTCTTTTAAATCAAATTGTTAATGTTTTTTAAATTAACGCTGAATTAAGTACTAAGTTACTAACCTACTAGACAAAAAAAATATAAATTAAAGAGGGTTTAGGAATTAAAATAAATACCTAATTGTATAAGTAAATGAATAAATAGGATAGTAAATGAAATAATAATTAAAATAGATAGATTAAATCGTTCATCGTTAGCATTCATATCATTATTATAAAATCATTAACCCGGTAGCTCCGTAACATCCCTTGCGGGACCAACGGCGGACTCCCCCAATTTCCAGGTTATAATTTATTATATGTCAAATTTCAATGCGATCATTTTGCAGTATTTTTTTTAATGATCCGTATAGTGGTTTTCAAGTTATGGTCGTTTGTATCAAGGTCGGTCGACTCGCGCCGATTTTACGCGCGAAAATGTCGCGCGCAAAAGTGATAGCTGAATTTTTACTTCGCGAGAGGAAGGGTTTGTGGGAAGGGGAATAAAAATTTTGTGAAATTAATTAAACATTGTCGTGCTTAACTGTAATTAAATTACCGTTATCACCAATATAAAACAGTAACAAAATGTAAATTATCAATATCAAAAATACCAATCATTTAATGTAATCGTCAAAAATATAAAAAATCGTTAAAAATAACAAAAATCAACAATAACAGTAAAAATACACTTATAATTTTTATTACTTTCAGATATGTAGCGTCCGTAGCCCCGTTGACACCGGTTCTCCTCGTTGTTACCGAAGTTAACCCTTGGAGTAAATGGGTATTTTCATGGATGCATCTGTCTCTTTTGCAGGATTTTCGGCGACATCGACCTTAAAGTACTATAACTACGTAACTACTACACCAATCATAAAAAGAACAACTGCACAATGATTGCATTGAAATTTCGAATATAGCATATTGAAATATCATTTTGTAAAACAATTAGATAATTATGAATAAATATGAGAACGTCAAAGAAGTGAAAAAAACGCGGAACCAGATCTGGTCGTATCATACTCAACGGATAATAATTGTTTCAGAACCAGATTTGGTCGTATCATACTCAAGGGGGCAGCGGCGGGCGCGGTCAATACTGGGATGGGTAACCGCCTGAGTGTTAGACTGTGTGATGCTACAAATGCCCACCTAGAAGATGGTGCCAATAGGCAATAAGGCGGGTTCCACAAGAGAGCATATGCCTTGTGGAGAAAAAAAACAAAAAAAAAACAAAAATTTTTTTTTAATCATTTGCTAACGATACCCCTGCGATTGCCACCGTAACAACCTTATTACTTAGAATCTTACTTATGTAAGCTATCTAGACTTAGTAGATAGAGGGTTGCCATTGGTTTATTGAGCTCAGACTTATCGTATCATGGAATCTGTGATAATATCCTTGCTTCGGATTTTTATCTGACTACCAAGTTAATTTCACAGGCGTAAAATACGCGTTATTTGAGAATTGCTTTAAAAATGAATTTATCTGAAATGATGTAAAGTGTTCACTTGTATCCCTCCCCCCTGACTCTTGCTCGGAATAACTTCACGCTGAATCATTTGTTCACTTCTTTCAGTCCATTTATCTTCGCAGCGAGCGTTCGCGCGCTCGGACGTTTGACGGGGTCACGGGCGCCAATCATGCATCACACCAAATTGACCACAAGCTCACCCCTAACATTGACTTTATTAACGGAGAGAGATTCTTTTCCACGGATCAGCCCGAATCAATCAGAGCCCGGGCTTCGGACGACCTGCGATCATATATCATGCGAGAGTGGAGACTGATGCGATCCGATCGCAGTGACGAATCACCTTTTGTGAACAGTATCTTGATCTAGATTATTCTAGATCGATGGCTATGCGTTGTTTGGATTGGTGCACTTACGATATCATTGATCAGTAAGTTTTGTTTTATATACTGTGCGTAATCGAGTTATCATAGTTCATGAGTGATTTTTCTCCTCTTAAATATTTGTATTTAATTTGTTTATTTAATTATTACAGTAATACAATTATTTTATGTGAGTATAGAATATCAGAACTTGTACTATATACAAAAATATTTAAAAAATGAGTACAATATTAGAACATATTTAGGTACCTACTATATAAAAAATATTTTAAAAATTTGGTCAATACCAGAAAAGGAATACATCGCATATATCAATGCCAATACCACCTAACTAAGCTGGGAGCAGTTCTAAGGTAAACATATCATTTTGTATGTGCTTGCTTACTGATGTATTTTAAAATGGCATATATATTTTCGAAAATGAATTTACTATCATTGTATTGGAAACTTAATACCTATAATCATTTATTCATTAATGACCAAAAGCATCCAATAACGCATAAATTATTAAAAAATATATCTTAAATTAGGAGTAAAAAATAAAAATGTCAGCGAATAAGTCAAATCAGAATAAAACATTTATTTATAATAATACAGCCAAATCAAAAAAATATAAAGAGAATTATCAACGAAAATAATAAGCTTGAGTAAGAACGCGTTAGCGATAGGGATATGAAATATTATGCTTAATCCTTTAACCAAATATTGTCTGTCATATTATATTGGTATTTTTGACTAAACTAGACTTATGACATACGCATTAACCTTATATAAGGACAGAGGCTTTAGTGAACGAAAATGTTTTGTACATTGCTAGTCCGTTGCTGATTAAGGTTTAGGTCAAGTTTGTTTCTCGTATTGTGTTGATGAAATGAAATGAATCTTTTTATTGAACAATAAATAAAATAAGTTACAATTGCAGAATTATTGCTTGATAAATAATATCTTCCAATCAACCGACTACCTACAATTTTATATATGATAGAATCAACCGATTAGGTAATCTTCCAGCCAAACGATTAGAATCATACATAGAATCATCTTCTAGTCAAACGACTATGAAATCACTATTCGCTAGGACGAATATATTATAAATTAGATAAAATTATATTTACCACGTAAAGTTTGTAGCACCCGATGTTTCAGCGATTTTGCAACAGCCGAATTGTCCAGTGTAGACCAGACAAAAATATTTTTTTAGAGCTCTGAATGCTTAGAAAAATGAAAAAAAATATTAAGGGACAAACATGTAATACTAAATGAAACGAATTTAATCTTTAGCTAATAATTATAATTAACCTATTATATTATAATCCATGAAAATCTTTTATTCGTTCACTCGTGAAATTAAAAAAATCGGGCACTTACAACCTTGTTGCGGCTCACCATTAAATTATTAGGAAAAAATATAATTATTAATTTGCTGATTAAATAAATAATCATTATCTTAGCAGTAATTCAATAATCATAATAATAGGTATGACAGCAATACAGCAAAAAATAAAGCAATTAAGCCTTTGTCGATCAAAATAAAAAAATACGATATTCGGCAAAAGTCAACTATCAGGATATTTTTCTATATTATACTGTTGGAATATGAATTCAACATAAACAAATGATTCAATTCAAACCGATACCGGATGGCAGTGTGGTTGCGCTTGGGCCAATCAAAATCGATTCAGGTCAAAGCTCAGTATGCCACAATGGAATTTGATCAAGAATTCATACGATCGAATGGATCATCGTCTGGTGAACTTAGCGAATGTAGTTGTAACTGCGACTGCTGTGTGGGGTTTTTTGTTATAGCATTCAGTCTCAAACGGTCAAAGTTTACACACGTAGTCATAAAGTTTCATAACTCTAAAAAGTAGTAAAGAGCATCTACTTATTTAGGTAACAATAAGATATTTTAGATGAATAATTATGTTTTAGAAGCTCCCTCCAGATTATTAACAGCCATTTCACAATTAAAACCGCTTTTAAAACCAATATAAACTTCTCTGCGGAGACCATTTTTTATAGCTGGCAATATTCTTAAATTCTACAATTAGGATGTGTTTTCTTTCTAGCTTAATGACAATCTATGTGCGTAAATATTAAAACAAGGATTTCAGCAAAATCGTTTGGACCTTTGGGTTGGACCTTGCAAACTAGTATTTAGTTTGACAACTACTATGGGCGAACCCGCCTCCCTAGGAAGTCATTACGAAATCAGAATATTATTTCTCCCATGGAGTGAACGCACAAGCTTAGTGACAACAGAGTCCATGGTCTAACTAATCGAACAAGCCCGTAGGAGTCCATTGCCTTACTGCGAGGCACTGGTAAATAAAACCAGCGGGCCGAACTCAAGCCCTCACTACCAGATATTACTCTGTCCTCCAGTTTGATTACGGATTCCAGGTTGCTTGCGCAGCTTCTACCTGACGTTAGCTGTAATTCTTATTGAATTTATCGTGGATCCGTGACGCCTTTGCTCGTCCAGATCGTGTGGCAATCGAGTCGCTTCTATGGACGACGCCATGGGTGACGCCAGGTCAGCAGCTACCCTAGCTTTTTAAAAGACATACGTCTTCAAACTCCCCCCGATTAGAGCCATTTCCACTAGCTGTATTCTATAAACCAACTCATTTTTAAAAGGGCGTCAAAGAAATAACATGTCTTTATTTGTCAACAAAAATAAAACCGAAACATTGATTTTGGATTCATCCTTTGTTAGGAGAACGCAATACAACAGGTGCATTTAAAGCGCTCTATAATAGTTACGAGAAGAGGACACTTTTTGAAGAGGAAGAGGAAGAAATAAATTACACACGAATGTAGGTAAATTGCTTTGAATATTGTTATCAAAGCTGAGGCTACTGATAATGGGTACTACAACTAGAATGAGAGAGTGCGTATCTGCTGAATGCGTATGTCTTTTGCAGTCGCGGCGACTTACGAGTCGCGGCCGCGTCAGTGGGTATGGTATATGGCTTATCTGTGTAAATAGGAATTAGTTGAAAACATCAACTAAGCGGATTGCGTAAGCGTGGCTGACACAGAATGGAACGCAAGCCGCCCAGTTCCGCCCAAAGTGTTCCCTTGAATACGCTCTTCTAATCCCAACCGCCTCCGAGGATTACAGTCGCAGGTAATGTTCACAGCGGCCCTAACATGTTAAGTCCTTCTTCGAGGAGGCTACCGGATGTGACTTATACCTTGAATCGGGCCGATCAACAACACAATAATAATCCGACACCACCCAAGCTGCGTGGAAACATTAGGAACCTAAAGTTAGCTAGCAGGCAAACAGTTGCTTAGTCGCTATACGACCGTAAGCGAGAGGCCGTAATTGAAGAGACAGATGTTAAGTGAGAGGCCGTAATTTTCACCTGCTGACGGGCCTATTTTCTAGTTTCTAGTTTTCTAAAAACAACTCTAATAATTTTATAAAATTTTGTTTAAATATAGCCTTTAGGGATACAAGCTACGAGCTCTTACTGGGGTTTTTGTTAAACACGCCATCTTTTTATACGATTGCCCAACCAAAAAGGAGTGTAATGTGTTCAAGGTTTATCTATATATGTCTTAAGTTTCTTTATTCCACCATAACTTCTAAACGCTTGAACCGATTTAGAATTATATGGCTTTGTTAGAATCTTTACGTCCCCCCGAGTGTCACCTAACTCTCCAGATATCAAGTAAATACATATATGCATAAATGTCCAAATCTCCAAATGTCAATAAATTAACATAAATATGCCTTGTTTCATGTCAAATGAAAGGTCTTATTCAGTACGTTCGAAAAATATATGTATTTATATAGATAAATACATAAACCACACAACAAAAAAATAAACAGTTCTAAAAATAATTATAAATGCAGTTGTTTTATTTTCGTTGTTTTATTTTTTACTAGCTGACCCGGCGAACTTCATCAACAACAACAGTCAATGAATGTCGTGTTACAGATTAGCTGACCTTAATTTAGGATTTTATGAAAGTAATACAATGAATAAAAAATAAATACTAATTTCACTACTTTATTAAGATAATAACACAAAAAGAAATATAAAAGTACAAAAATTAAGTATGTCAATCGCGTGTCAGCAAAACATGATTGAATTAAACTATTTACATATTTTGCAGCATGGGTTGCACTCGGTTTAATTCTCTTCATTAAAGCACCATATACGACATTTTTAGTTTTTTTCTTCAGGCGCAAGAACAAATAACGCGGATGATTTGCCGACACGTTAACATGCCACATACAACTGACCATTAAAAGAACACGGATTTACATTTTGTATGGGAAAATGATTTTCTTATATTTTAGTTTTTCGTCAATTTTCCTATTTTCGTTTTTAATAGATATTCTGCTATTCGGGACGGAGACAAATACAACAAATCAAAAACCATGAAAATCAGTCAAGCCGTTTCCGAGTTATAAGTGTTCGAACAAACCCGACTTTGTTTTATATATATTTATAGATTTTTGTACTTGTTAATCCGTATTCGTCGTTCGACTGAGTTCTGAAGTTAGGTAGCGTGTGTAATAACAGTATACGGGGCGTCTCTTTCACACAGTCTGGTAATTGGATTTGGCTGACGATCAATCACATATCGCGAGCGATCGGTCGCCTCGCACCGTCCGATAATGTTTTATCTATGGAGATCGAGATGAGGTGAACGATATTAGCGTAACGATTGTTCGCCGCTGGTGGTCTGCTATACATAACAAATGTAAAACACACCAATGACACAGATTAATTTTTCATCCATATCGAAATTGCATTTCTAGGTGTGATACCGTTCGATATCGACATTGATATCAACGAAGAATATCTTGTTACACGCGTTGGTCTAAAATAGTCATATTAATAGCTTACTTGTGACATGAAAAAATGAGACACGAATATTTAAAAAAATAAAACCATTAATATATAAGCAATTTGATCCTCTCAATATAGGGATCGACATCAAAGGAAAAACATCGATGATACCATTGATACAAACATCGCAATATAAACATCGATGGTCGAAAAATATCGTTTTTGAAACATCGATATTTAGGTAATCTAAACCTGTAGAAAACCGATAGGAGAGGTAGGGTGTTGGACGTGATTAGGACGTTAGAAGGAGTTAGACGATGGCACATGTATATCTATACAGATATAAATATAGATATAAATATAGATATAGATAGGTCGTATAGTGGATATATGGATATACAGATATTTATTGATGTTTATAGATATATTATAACTATTTATAGATATTTATAAATATTTGTAGTAGCTACTGATATGTTGCTCGAAAAGTATAATACTAAGTACGATAGGTATTAACAAGCTCGTTAGGTGCAATTGATTTGAATAATTCCTTAACGAACGTCGGTTGGTTGGGGTTTTAAAATCTCGATGGTGGAGAAACGAGAGTCGTACGTGCACATCAGCCTATAAGCAATAGATTTTTTACCCTAGTTGTTATTGGTAGGAGAGACCTCAAACGCGCGTGAATTGCGAATTAATCGCGGAGGAACGAGAAAACGTAAGGTTTCGACAAGGTGTAGACTATCTGTGGTATTGTGGAAAACTTTGTGTTACAGTACCAAATCAGCCACTGTGCGTCGGTCTTCTAGAGCTTGAATACCGAAGTGGTCCATTCTACTCTCGTATGTAGGAAGACCGAAGCGTCCGCGATAAAATGTGTTTTAAAACACGCTTTTGGATATATTCTATCCTGCATATGTAGACCGAATATTGCGGATTCCAAATTGAGGACGCAATTTCTACGGTACTGCGAACGTAAGCGAAATATAACATCTTCAGGACATTTATATTGGAGAAAAGTCTTGAGATACGGGTCACAAATCCTAGTGTTCTCAAAGCTCGGATAACCATGCTTTCTATAAGCTGAAATTATATATGCTTTCATTATATGAAAGATATCCTTCTAATAGTTCTATCTACATGAAAGTAAATTTTCTAATATTTTTGTTTCGTGTGTTTTGACTGAATCCTTTACATAGGATTGTAAAAAGTGGCCAGAAAGATTTCTTTGACGGTTTTTTTAATACTATACAATACAAAACAATTTATTTCTACTGCAGTAGGTAGGCATTTCTACACTTGGAAGCGTAATTCTTATTCTGAGTACGATTTAAAGTAATTTATTTAATTGTAGAAAACTAAGTAGTAATATTTATGACTATATAAATTAATTAAAATAATTTATTATCGCCATGAGAATCATCAATTATGAGAAAATAATTTAATAATGAATATGTCTGATTGAATATAGAGGATAATATTTGTGACAATAAAATCATAGTAATAATGTGATATATATAAAAATAGATAATCGAATAATAAAAACGTCAACAGTCAAATTAATGGTTAAAGCTTTTGTCGACAAAAATAAAAAGTAAACTCTTCGGCCAATGTCAACTATCAGTATATTTTCATTTATTTTACAGCATGATGCTCTTGTAATATACATGCAGCATTATTCGATTCTCTTACGTTATATATTGGATTTTTGAATAAGCTATGGGCTAATACTTTTTTGAATTGTTTCTCTCTCTCTTTGAGATTTCTAATATGCGGAAGGCCCTTTTTATAATAAGTTAATAGTAAAAACACATTTTTAAAAACAAGCTTTTATTAAAATGCTTGACCCGAGCCAACCCTGGGTGCAGCAGCCAAATTATAGTAGAACTTAGAACGGGCTATCATAATTGAATACGTATACAAAATTTCGTGTTTGTGCTGTTGACCGTTGAGGAGTCCCCTCGTCGGGAGCCAACCTTGGTCTCAGCAGTCATTTCATGATGAAACTTATAACGGGTTATCATAATTGAATGCGTATACAAAATTTCGTGTCTGTGCTGTTGAACGTTGAGGAGTCCCCTCGTCGGGAGTCAAT
Source organism: Micropterix aruncella (assembly GCA_944548615.1). Taxonomy (NCBI): domain Eukaryota; kingdom Metazoa; phylum Arthropoda; class Insecta; order Lepidoptera; family Micropterigidae; genus Micropterix; species Micropterix aruncella. Next base: position 6,680,992 of record OX155960.1, read on the forward strand.
CCTGGATGCAGAATCAGGTCATGCTTACCATTAAAAAATGCATCGTGATCGGAACTGCACCAACGTGTAAAATTTCAACTTCATAGGATAATTTATTATTATTATTATTTATTAATTTCAAATAATTTTCAAGGGCATTACAGATGAATCCAATTCGCCCTTGAATATTAAAGCTGGAGTGTAAGTCTAAAAATAAATGACTACATAACTAAATTAATGCTAACATTGAACAAGAAAAAAACATAAAAATATAAAACTAAATAAAAGACAGATTATGATAAACATGAGATAGCAGGGAGATGCCTTTTTAGCTGCCAAAGGGATGTACAAAAGATATCTATTTCAGTGGGTAAGGAATTAAGAAGAGCTATAACCCTTCCCACTGGCCTGTCTGCAAAAATATTTGTACGGTGGTACGGCACATTAAACAATAGATGCGATCTCCTCGCTGTGTAATTTACCGGTACGTACAATTCAAACTTACATAGTATCTCTGGCAAATAAATCGTTCCTTGAATAAGTTTATATGCAAATATAATTAGTGAAATATATCGACGAGTTTCAAAACTCTTGTATCCTACCATTCCTAGCACAAAATCTGACGGAAATAAGTATGGATAAATATTGTATTTTCTGTAATAAATATATCTTAAAAAATTTCTTTGAATACGCTCTACCATCTGAATGTATTTGTTTTCACTTGTACACCAGATGACCGAGTTATATTCAAGTATGCTACGGACTAAACAATTATATAGTAGAAACATTACATGAATATTATTAAACTGTTTGCATATGCGAATAACAAAACCGACCATTTTGCTAGCACGATTGCAAATATTTGTAATGTGTGCACGGAAGTTCAACTGTGTATCAAATGTAATTCCCAGGTCCCTCACCTCGGTTGACCTTTTTAAAATTGACCCGTTTATTGTGTATGGGAAAAAGCAAGGTGTTTTCTTCTTAGTGATGGTTAAAACAGAGCACTTGTTAGTGTTGAATTCCATGTCATTGACAGAGCCCCATCTTGAAAGTGCATCTATATCTTGCTGTAATATTTCCGATTCTCGAGCATCTGTTATTTGATGAAAAATTTTCACGTCATCAGCGAATAGTGAGCAGTGACTATATTTTACAAATTTAGGTAAATCATTAATGAAAATGAGGAACAAAATCGTAGAGAGATTCGCACCTTGCGGCACCCCCGAATGAACCTTAAAGAGGGCTGACTCGGAGGAACCAAAGCTGACTAATTGTCTCCTGTTTTTGAAATAGCTTGCGAAGAACTTCACAAGATGTTTAGAGAAACCGAAGTCAAAAAGCTTCTGTAAGAGGATGTCTCTGTTAACCCTGTCAAATGCCTTGGCCATGTCCAAGTATATAACATCTACTTGGAGGCCACGGTCCAGGGCGGTAGTGGCATACTCTGTCAATGACAATAAATTGGTGCATGTTGACCTTTTCTTTCTGAATCCATGCTGGCTTTCCGACAACCAGGTGTCTGCGAATGAGTAAATACGTTCGTGTAAAATAGACTCGAATAATTTTGCAAATGTACACACAACGCTGACGGGCCGGTAGTTCTCGATTACGTTCTTAGGACCACTTTTATGAACGGGTGTAATACGAGTAACCTGCCATTTGAGCGGAAAGCAATGTGATTTTAGGCTAATATTGAAAATATGTGATAAAGGTCCTTGTAGGGACATCGCGCAGTGTTTAACTAGGAAAGGTGGAATGTTATCAGGACCCAGTGATTTTTTGAAACTCATTTTCGAAAATGCGCGATTTATCTCATTCGAAGTCACCTGTGGGATGTCTAAGACAGGTCCATTACTGTCGGTATCACAAATTTTAATGAGCGCATCTACATTAAGCAGGGGCTCAGTACTGCTGTATACCGTTTTAAAATACTCTGCGAAGGCTTTAGAAATTTCTATGTCTCCTTTGAAAGTTTCGCCATTAAATGTCATAGTGTCCGGATGGGAAGAACTTTTTTTGGTGTTTTGGACCAACTTCCAAAAATTTTTATAGTTACATAGCATGTCTCTTTCAGATTGAAGCACAAAATCGTCAAACGCTACATTAACGCAACGCTTCACTTCCATCCGACAAGCTGAAAAAAGCTATAAATATGTTTATCCTTTGTTGTTTTCCACTGTTTATGGCAATTATATTTAATTTTGATTAAATTTTTAATTTCCGAGATGAACCACTTAGGGTAATTACGCACTGCAGCCGATTTCTTTGGTATGCATGGAAAACATTCGTCCATCACTGCATAAATTATGTCATAAAATGACTCTACAGCTGAGTTGCAATCTCCACTCTTATAAATAATACTCCAATCGGCCACACGCAACTTACTCGTGAAACATTCTGGGCTACCACGAAGTAAGTCCCATCGCCTTTGTAATAAATTAGGTGTTTGGAATTTAGGTCTAATAATAGCTCTACATCTTTCTACTTCTACATTTATGCATAAGCTAGGATGGTAATTATCTTCTTTGGCGAGTAGACCAGGCACCTCCCTTACTACCTCCGAAGCCGGTAAATTACATAAAACTAAGTCTAATAATTCTCCTCGATAATTGAAAATATTATTAATCTGTTTTAAATTAAATAAGTTTAAAAATAAATTATATTCTACAGTTATATTAGGTGCTGAATGAACTAGAAGAGAAAGTGGTTCTAATTCTAGTTGCAAGATTTGACCTAAACAAACATACCTACTGACAAACATTGCAAGGTAAATAAACGCTTGTAAAACAGAGGCTTCGGTGGAAGAAACCGTTTTGGAACCTGCTAAACCATTACATATTTGGGTGTATCCGTGGATGATGAAATCATTTTATTCGCCGATGATACTTCACTTCTTTTTAGCGATAAAAATAAAGACACTTTGGCCCAAAGAATAAAAGAAACAATAGATAGGCTTAGTATATGGTTCCAAGTTAATAAATTGTCACTTAACGTAAATAAATCAAAATCAATATGCTTCTCTTTGCGGCCGTCTGATTATAATGAAATAGACGTATACTTTGGGTCTGACCAACTAGAAAATGTCTCCTCCACGAAATTTCTCGGTTTAGAAATTGATCAAAAATTACAATGGTCTGATCACTTAAATGATCTCAGTAAAAAATTGTGCAGTGCCATATTCGCCATTAGAAAGATAAGAAGTTTATGCGGTTTTGAAGCAGCTAAATCCGTCTATTTTGCATATTTCCACTCTCTAATAACGTATGGCCTACTGTTTTGGGGAATGGCACCAAACTCAAAAAGAATTTTTCTCCTCCAGAAAAGAGCGGTACGCAGTTTATATAGAGTCTCACCGAGAAGTTCTTGTAAGCCGCTATTTGTAAAATCAGGAATAATGACTCTATTTTCTTCTTACATCTACCAAAATATTATGTACGCTCGTAGACACCTAACAGAAGCTCCGGTGAATAGTGATTTTCATCATCACGATACGAGGAATAAATCCAATCTCCACATAAACCGACAGCGACTTAGCAAAGTGCGATACAGTTTTATTCATCAAAATTTGTCGTTCTATAATAAGATTCCAGAGCAAATGAAAAGCCTCGGAGAGGTCCAATTTAAAAAGATAATCATAAATAATTTGGTAAGATACCCAATTTATGGTATAAGGGAGTTTGAAAATTCTGAGTCTATTTTCCATGTTGATGATTAATGAAATGCGTAAAGTTTTAAACATAACGGTATTATGATAGCTGACATTCTAATTCTCATATAATTTATTAACTATTCATTTTAAAAAAAAATACGAAAGCATTATTGCTGGATTGACAATAAAATATATATTTTTTGATTATTCTACATAGAATTTGCATTTCTATTTTAATATATTATTCTCCTTGACTCTTAAATCACATTAGTATATTTTGATTATTTGTATATAGGTAATATTGAATATAATATTACAGCGATGACAACTATCACGATAGTTATGTTTTTAATAATTAAATTTTTAGCATTTAATTTTGTGACGCATCCAAGTGTAGGAATGCCTATCTACTGGAGTAGTTGATTGTATTGTATTGTATTGTATTGTATTGTAGGTCAAATTTATTTCTGGTATTGTATTTATGGATATTATTATTCACCGGGACCTCTGATTTCCGTTCCGGGTCCTCAGTTCCGATCACAGTGCATTTTTTAATGGTAAGCATGACCTGATTCTGCAGCCAGGATTGACTCCCGACGAGGGAACTCCTTAACTGTGTTATTGCCTAAAGTACGCTTGACTAAATATCAAAAAACATTTCTATATATTATTTTTAAATTGTTCAATGCTTTGCCGTCATCGACGAGAAGACTTGAGATGGCAGCATATAAAATCTCCTTGAAAAATCAGTTAGTCAAACATGCCCTTTACAAACTGGACGACTTTATGATATTGCGTCCACAATTGCTTGATTATAAATAACCATATTATATAATGACTATACTTTCGCACTACGTTTTAGATTTTATTGACATTGTTTTTAATTACGCATGTTTCAGAATTTCTCTTTTTCATTGTATTGATTATTATTTATTGTTTGATTATTGATTATTTTGTAAATTTGACTATTTTTAAGTAATCACCTCTGATAACAATTATTTTTTTTTCTTCTTTTAATTAATCAAAGCGATTCTATCATCCGGTAAATTATGATTGTAAAATAGACATGTTCCTCAGTATTGTGAAATGCTTTTATGGAATGAATAAATGATAATGACGATGATGATGATGATGATGATTTACTAGCGAACATATTATTTCAATGGATGCGGCACGAGTATTTCCGGTAAAGCTCATAGAATTCGTTGGAAAAATATAAATTATACTGTAATATAATTATTGTAATATAATAATTACTGGGTTTTGATATTCGGAATATTTCTAAAATATATTTACGTTAAATAAAAGCATTTTATGTTTGATTCCGGAATACCACGGGGTGGTCTCTTCGGCGCCCGGCGATTCTACGCTCCGCCAGCGGTGGCGAACCGCTGCGAATCTGGCTGGTTCTAGCAAAAGGGCAATCTCCCCCACGATCCCACGGAGGGAATATTGAGCAAACGAAGTGTACACGCTAAATAGCAACCACCGCAGTGGTTACACTTCCGCCGTATACACTCGTCGTCATTTCTGCTGTGTCTATTTACATTGAAGTCTGCCCAGGAGGCGGCTCGCGGCTACTGTTCACCGTGAGTAAACACCAGCAGGGAGCTCCGTATCCGCGCTTCGCAATCGCGGAATGTAGTCCTATGCTCGAGTTGATATATACAAACCGATTTGCAAATGTCGCATAAAATACCATAATTACCAGTCGGCCGCATATAAAATGCATTTCATCCATTATCTAGACGACATAATACTTAAGTACACTATAAATAGTAGGTACTGAGAATTTCTCTCTTATGGCGGTGTTATACAAGGATAACGTCTCTTTCTACGACCCTTAGAAACTTTAAATCCCGCCAGTTGGCTGATAACCGTCTTAATAATAACATGTAATCGGGTTAATAAGGCTTGTTTATTCTATCCATTCAATGCTATAATATGCTTAGCGAAACAAATGATTAAAAAAAATAAGTAATAGGACTGGTTATAGACGGATATAAATTTTTATTGCACATTTTAAAAACAAAACATGCAACAGTCGGATTTATTATTTAAATTAAAATCTCAAAAGTAGTAAAATAAACAACAATCTTTATACTAAATTTTAAGCTATTGCATAGCTTTTATCGCGGGCCTAGGCCAGCGCGGCGACCGAATGAAGAAATTTCTTAACGAAAATTAATGATTTTAAACTGATAATTACGTCTAAACGAGTACTGCTTACGATTCGAAAAAAATATATGTTAAACAAGAACATTTTCCTAATATTCTTAGCTTTGAATACTTTAGATTTTGTTTATATTACATAGTGTAATTAATTTGTGAAATTAGGTCTAACCGAACACAAAAACGACTACTACGCAAATACTATCTGGCGTATTATTATGAAACCTGCACCATTTTAAAGATATCTTTTATTAGCTATCTTTTTATCTACGATTTTTTTCGAATAATCCGGTTTTTTTGCTTTATCAAATAAAAAATTCGTGCGCGGCGCTCTATCGGAAGATGTCGCAGCCGCAAATAATACGGAATAATTTCAACGTTTTCCGATAGCGCGCAGTTATCTGATATCAGAAAAAATAAAATAAATAAAATAAATAAATAAATATAATTGCATAAGTTGTTAAAAATGCTATGCAATGCTTTACCGCGGCAGTCCCCGAGTGCCACACGTATTTTTTTAAATATAATTAGAAATTAGATAATATCCGCAAGGAGAACAAAAGAGGATGTGATGAGGGGGTTATAATGAGTTGCTGTTGAATTCATAAAAGGAGACTTTAATTATAAAGACAAGTCTTCGGCCTGTAAGAAGAAGAAATTAATTTTCAAGCTCTAGCACAGCAGCAGGGTACTTTTTACATCGAAAAGTGAGGAAGTTTTGCAATTTTGCGATTTGAGGTAATAGAGGTGGAATGAGATTTTTAAAAATGGTTTCCGGACAAATGATTAGAAGATATAAAGCGTTTGAATAAGCCTACCTTGGTACGGGCATGCATATGTAACCAAATACACATTTAAAATAGCAATTAATTTTTATTGACACTGTAGCGAAAAGAAATCCATATTTTTTTATAAGGTATTAAAAGTATTTAACAGTTTTCAAAATATAATGTTAACATAATACCTAGGACAACGTTAATAATAACAATAACATGAAAATGAAATATCGTTTACCATTTATATTACAACTTCTCAACAAGGGTTATCTGAGTATCTAATAAATAAAATACAAACGGAGCTGCCATGGAATTCACCAACCAAAAATCGGGCCCATCATATATAATTATTACACTTCTGGGAGTTGAAGGGTGGATTCCGGAATTACGACCGGCGGTGGTAGGTTTAGGACAGCTGTCTTGCCACATGTGAGCGTTCACCTTACCACCCATTCACTCCCCCTTCGAAGCCATAGAATTTGAGATGCAGAAATCGCGGTTTTAGATAATTTCTCTAGAAAGGAGTTGATTATTTTCCTGGAGAGACCAAGATCTTTAAAAAGGTGAAACAAAGATTTAGCTGGCAGGCCACGAGCGCCTACTTCCACCGCGTGAAGGTGAACAGTGAAGCCGTTCCGGGTGACGGCATTTGCGAGGTCATGGTATTTATTTAATTTGTACTCGTGGTCTTTTGGGATATTTGATTCCCATGGAACAGTTAACTCTACGATAAGGACTATCTTCCGAGATAGAGAGTAAAGAGTTATATCTGGACGCAGGGCTGTGCATCCGAGACTTTCAGGGAATTTATACTGATTAGAGACCGAATCGAATTTATACTAATATTATAAAGATATAAAGTTTGTGAGGTTGTAGGAAGTAATCTCTGGATCTACTGAACCGATTTTGAAAATTATTTTACCAATAGAAAGCCACGTTATTTGTAAGTGTCATGGGCTATATATTAATCCGAAAACTTGAAAGACGTTTTCGTGGTAGTCGGATTTGCAAACGGAGAAAAAACGATCGAACGAAAATGTTTCTAACTAACGCTGCCTTAACAATGAGAGATAAATGATTAAGTTCTAGTGAAAAGTTGTAGAGCTTGATAATGCCTACAAAAAAGTCAGCGACAGCAATCACAAATAACGGTAATATAGTCAAATTGGCATGCAAATATATACATGCTAGTATTATGCTAGTATTATATATTATACCAGCTGACCCGTGCCCACTTAGTTGGGCGGTAAAACTTTTTACTTGTGATGAAATTATTAGTTTGGTTCGGTTAGTACTGAGTGCTATGATTTATTTCCTGACTGCCAAAAGAAGGGTTATATTTTTACTGCATATGTATGTATGTATTTGCATGCCAATTTGACTATATTACCGTTATTTGTGAGTGTCTTATTAATATATAGCCTATACACTCATATATAACATACATTTCTCATCGTTAGGGCAGCGTTCGTTAGAAACGTTTTCGTTCGACCGTTTTTCCGACTTTGGAAATCCGACTACCACGAAAAAGAATTTTCATTTTTCGGAATAATATATAGCCTATGGCACTCACAAATAACGTGGCTTTCTATTAGTAAAATAATTTTTAAAATTGTTTCAGTATATCCAGAGATTACTCCCTACAACTTCACAAATTTTACCTCTTTATAATATTAGTATGTCGGTACCTAATATAATAATTATTGATTATTTTGGGAATTTATTCTCACTTGGATTTTGCGACAACAAAATATCGATGTCTATGACGTATAAGAGGCACTATAAGACCCAATAATCTGGTTAAAGGTGGAGTTCTTGGCCTGGTTGGTTTATATGGTCTTACACGATAGTAATGAATTTCCAGCGATTTTGAAAAAAAACAATGTAAAACTAGCTGTCTATATCCAGGTAGTTTCAGTTGTAGCTAACTGTTAAATAAACTACAACGCCTCAGGTTATGCAAGCAGTTTACATGTGTGCAAATCCTCACTAGCATGAATGCCCAGCACTCATAGTCGCATATTCGCGGGTTGCATCAAGAGAGCGTTCAACATGTATGTAGAAGAATGTATTCTAATGTTTGAGCGAGCCCTGACAAGTCTCGATTAGAGGTCGACCGAATTTCGGTAGAGGCGCTAAAAATAGTTCCGGTATAATCTAATATCTAGAAATAATTGAAAATACTAACAAAATAAAGATATATAACTATAATTCAATTCAATTTCAAATTATTGTATTGTGATTGTGAGTTTTTTAAATTACTCAGTGCCGCACAACCTGCTGTTTAGGCGTACAATATTTATTATTTTATAACATGATTGCGTAAGCATTAATTACAATAAATAAATAAAAACATATAATATAATAATAGTACAAAATGAGTTAGATTATGTGTCAAAAAGTTCAATTTGGTAGGTATAAACAATATTTAAGTAATATAATTAAAATTTGACTGGAAAATAAATAACAGTAAAAATAATCTACCTCAGAATAAAATAGTTTTTGACTTCAACTAACTAACGTAATTATTTGACTCAGTGCTATGAAAGGTTACTACAAATAACGATCAACTTTTTGAAATTTTTGGTAATTACATTTTTTATTTTTTTTTAGCCTAAATAATGACATTTTATGAAAGGTTTAAGTTAAAAAATATGTTTTACATGTAAACCAAATATATTTGTTATATATTTAATATATATATTTGTAAATATATATATATATATATATATATATTGTACTTAAATTACACTTCAGAAAAAGCGAAAACCATATTGTATAAAAATAATATTATAATAAGAATATTTCAAAAAACAAGAATTTCCATAAATTAAACCATAGAAAAAATGGAAAATCGGGGAAAAGTCATTGGCCTTGGTCAGACTTTTCCATCGCAGTTCCTCCTCAGCATCTACCGAAGGGTCATCGGGGTACCCACCTCCTGGACCTGACGGGAAAGGATGATCAAGTTCCACCGTCACCGCGTGGATCTTGGTCGTTCATTTCCGTCACACGTTTTCTCTTCCCTTTATTTAAGGACAGTATATGATATTTCTTGCGAAAATCGATTCATGCTTTGATTCGTATGGCAACAAGCCACAAGATACTATTTCTTTTTTTTTCAAAAACTGACCATAATCGTTTCCCCCGTAATCCTTCAATATATAAATTTTAGATATTTTCATAACTATACGTATAATAATTATACTAATAATTTATAATTACACATTTTATTTTTATCATGCGACGTGAGGTATTGACGCTCTAACGTTGCACCGACCCTGAAGGCGATATAAGACCTGAGAAATATATCTTAAATGGGCGGACCCGTTACAAATAGGCGGGGTGGGGTCACTTTCGTAGGGTTTGCCCAAAAAAATCCATTTTGGAGAGTCAGGCAAAATTCCACGTGCGTACGCGCCGGCGATCGGGCGGCTACTAAACGTTCGATCGCAGCGCTCACACAGTAAAACTGTCTTTGCGCAGGGTGGTGTAAGGGTGGTAATGGTAAAGCATATTTGGCGTAAGTCTCAGAGCGCTCTCACGTTTTAATATATAATTGTAATTAATTTACGTATAAATAAAAAATGTGACATGAATATAATTAAATTAAATAAAACACCCTCACCGCTTCCATTGTAGGAGTGAATGATTTTGAAATCAGTTTAAAGCCTCAATGTCCAAAGAAATGAGCAACTTTTTAAAGTCTAAATTATAAATTGTTTGCTTATCGAGGGAGTCGCGTAGAAACATGTTTATATTCAGTCCTTATATCTTTCAAAAAAATCATGAAACATAAGTCTTCAGATGTTGTCGTTCCCAGGTATCATGTCACCTTAAGCTGAAAATAGAAATGGTCTTTGCGATGCGCCTCTACAAGTGAGGCTCGTGCCTCCTTGAGTCGCATCACTTAACACACTAATAGCCTTAAGGGCCGAGTAATGAGTTTCGCGTCCGACGATAATATTTACGTTAAATAGTACGATAGCGGCGAGAACGATGCATAATCGGCAACGCGTGTGCAATAGAACCGACTTCGAAGGCTCGACGCCTGCGCCATTTCGATTCGCAATCGCCTCACTAAGTGCTGTAATTGTTTTTTGCGACTTCGAATTTATATGAATTAAATGATGCGATCGAGATTATGGCTTCGCCATTTGTCGTGGGTACGTACTCCATTGAAGAGGTTGAGAAATTAGCATACTTTGAAATATTAGTCATCGGCAACAATGGCGTAACTGACGAAGAATTGAAAACGCGTATATTATTAACATTGCAATGTATCCACTTCCATCTATTCATTTATTTTTTTATTTTATTTTTATTATGATACGACCAAATGATACGACCCTTGAGTATGATACGACCAAATCTGGTTCTGATACAATTATCCGTTGAGTATGATACGACCAGATCTGGTTCCGCGTTTTTTTCACTTCTTTGACGTTCTCATATTTATTCATAATTATCTAATTGTTTTACAAAATGATATTTCAATATTCTATATTCGAAATTTCAATGCAATCATTGTGCAGTTGTTCTTTTTATGATTGGTGTAGTAGTTTCGTAGTTATAGTACTTTAAGGTCGATGTCGCCGAAAATCCTGCAAAAGAGACAGATGCATCCATGAAAATACCCATTTACTCCAAGGGTTAAGGAAACATACAGCTGTTACAATAAATTTGTTACAAAATTATTAAGTTAAAAAATAAAGGTAATTACATGTTTCCACTTAAACATTCATAATTTAAACACAACAATATAATAACATACATAGGGAGAGGTGGGAACTGGGAAGACAGGAGTCATAATAAGTAAATAAAATTTTATGTAAATACACGTTCCATAATATAGTCATACATATTATTTAAAGACATCCTTGAATAAATATTATTTATAATATATTATATATTGCGATTACAATGATAAATCAATACCGTCATTAATAATTGCTTTCTTAAGAGCGAATGTTGACGTATTGAATACAAATTTTACATACCCTATACATGAAATAGTTTTGTGCATAATTAGTACTAACCTGCGAAGGTGGAATAACGCCGTTTGGCGAGTGAGTCGCGATGGTACACGGAAATATACCATTCCAAGAAGATCAGAACAATCAATGTAACCTACCAATAGTTTATGGAAAAACACCACGTCTACTCATTTTCTTCTTGATTGTAAGGATTGGAGCCCATGACAGGTAGCTGCTTCGTTGTAATTGGGAAAGGACAAGAAGGAGCGATAATTCAAATGTTTCAGGAACATATTTTGAATACGTTCAATTCTCTTTATGTGAACATTATAGCTAGGAGGCCATATTTAAGAAGCATATTCAAGGTGACTGCGGATGAAAGCGTAGTACAAGAGTAATCTAGACTAGCGGTTCTCAAAGTGAGGCCAGCGGTCCCCTAGGGGACCCCGAAGCGGTTGCGGTAGGACCGCGAAATACTGAATGAAAACCGATGAAAATGAGCTTGAAGTCGATGGCGATATCTTTGAGGGGATGAAACAGCATGTATTCGTTCTAAGCAAATAAATTTCTTAATATTTTCCTGATCTACGATAATTTGAAAAACACCATCGTTCTATCACTAACCCATTTAAATTCATGATCTACCTTTGGAGGACAATTTATTTCAGGAACAGTTGGGTGCACAGCATATTTTCCGTGAAGGTTGTTGTAGTGATTTTTGTATTGAAATGGCACAGTCCTATCTCGATGTTGCAAACTATAAGATGACTGATTCTATTCACAAACACCTATCAGTGTGAGTCGGCTTTCTCTACACTACTTACTATCAAGACCAAATCTCGAATTAAATGTGTCACAAATGACATGAGAATTCAAATCAAATCAAATCAAATAATTTATTGTCCTAAAAACTAATACATAGTTGTATAGACAGTTGTATTACATTTATTGGCCATGATATCATTGAATTCTTCATTAATGATCACATTCTTCTATTAATAATCAAAATATGAAAGGTTACACGTAAGAATAAGGAAGGTATTATTGTAGAATTAAATTGAGTCTCAACATTTAATTTACCATATAAAAAACACAGAGTAATTAATTCTTTAAAATACCAATAAAAATAAGTTTTTTTTAGTATAAAATTAATAAATGTAATGTCAAAAATAACAAAAAAAGGTGACGATTGTCAAAAAATAAAATAAAATGTCTGACTGATTATATTGTAAATAAAAATAGTCAAGGTATAATTAATATTTGCCTACCTAATAATAGAAATAGTCAAGACATTTTAGTCAAATCGAAAATCGTTTTAAAACCTATTACATAAATAGATATAGTCGAGATGCATCTGTCCAATACGAGTTGCACTGGCCAATACAAAGCCAAACATAGAAGAACTACGTCAGGCAAAGCACATGCATCCATCGCATCAAAATCGTTATTTAAATTTAACGATTACATAACATATAATATTTTCTGAATACATAATTATTTTTACAAAAGTGTTTTATTCATTACTTTTCTTTTTTTATTAAAGGGGTCCGCGAGCTATCGAACAATTTTTAAGGGGAAACCCTCAAGCAGAAAATTTTAAGAAGTTTGAGAACTGCTGATCTAGACCAAGGGTCGGCTAACTTTTAAGACACAACAACCAAACGGTTATTAGGCGGGCGACTTTAAAGCCAACTTTCTTCAACCTTATTACTTGAGATTTAATTTTGTGAGCAGTGTATCATATATACAAACTCCATTGCTCTTGCTTCAGATATGTACGCTACTCCTGACCGATAATTTTTAGATAAATTGATTTTGATAAAAATATTTATATAAATTTTCTAAAGTGGAGGAAAACATATAAACAAAATTAAATCAAAGTTTTATTTTGTTATGGTACCCAAAGCAGTACAAAGTAAGCATTAAAGTTAATTCGTTTATACTTAGCGTGGTCGACTTGCTTCCTTGCATGCACGAGATTGTGCTTACGCACAATGCGATATATTTATTTCAAGATTATATATTTTGTGATTATTGTTTATTAGATTATAAGTGTTACCCAGAATAAATGGTTTTTAACTTAGTAAATACACAATAAATACTTTTCGCAGCAATGTTTTATAATAATAAAAGTTGTACCCGTGGCTTCGCCCGCTCCAAAGCCTCTATGTTATGGCAATAAACAATATTAGCGATATTTTACTTACCGATAAATAGCGCATCATGCTCATAACTTTTATTACTATTTTTGAAATAAATAGTTTTTTCAATTTAAAAAAATAAATGAAAACGAAATTATATTATTTTTGTTTTTTTCAAAAAATCCTATTCAAAGTTGCTTAGTTCGTCGTACTGATTCACCCACTACAAGGATGTCACTAATGTAAAACTCATCTTCTATAGTACATATATACAGGTTGTAAAGAAATAGTCAACCTACATACAGGACAACCCCCGCATACTTTAAATCAGTTCAGTGCTTCACGAGTTATTACCACACAGACTGGATTGACATCACTGCCAGTCTTACAACGGTACCGTTGAATCCGGCGGATAACCGGGGGTATCTGGAGACGTATATTTCAAATGAGAGAGTGGCAGATGTCGTCTCTCATGTCCCTTATCCAAAGAAATGATCTGATGACACCCGATACCTGTGATTACCGCGAGCAAAGGGCGCCACAGGTCAACGACGACAGGTACTCGTCACATGTACACAGACAGATGGAGAGACATTGCATTTTATAACACTCGTATGTAGTAGAGATTTGAAGATGCTTATACAAATAGCCACAAATTGGACAAAAAATCTTCCTATAAACCCAATTACACTAATTAATTGGAGTTCAATTATTTTCAATGTCGGAAAACACAGCTACGTCTAATATTGATAAATGGCTTTATTATTGCTTTACAAATGTTTGCGGTATTGCAAAAGAATTGTAGAAACTATAATATGGAGTAGTTGTTAAATTGAAGGTAATTACATATTAAGCGCCATTAAGGCGAGCAAAATGATAAAGCCTTAAGCACCTACGAGGCTTCCCAGCACGTAGAGGAAAAAATGCATTAAAACAGATCGAGATGCGTGACGATCGAAAAGCTTAATTTCGTAAATTTGACGAGAAGGATTTTGCTAGGGGGGGGAACGTTCCGTAAGGCTCCATTTCGACTGTGTGAATTTAGTGACCTACAAACTATTGGCAATGGCGGACAAATAGTTTGTATATTTTTTGTATGGAGTCTACATCTTATTTTTTTTTTTTTTTTTTTTTCTCTTTAATTGAAAAAACAACAGATTTACATCAGTCTTACGTACTAGAGATAATATTACATTAAGTTATTTGATATAAATCTAAAAACGTTTTCTACTTATTGATAATTTACCTATTTTGTTATACTCTTCTAATACCTTAAATATTTTATTTTAATTTCAGTTTGGTGTTTTTTTTTTTTTTTTTTAGTCAGTTATTTTTGCAGAGGCGAGTTGCTTGAATTGTGATTTACTAAGAAGCATACCATCAAAGCAATTAACAATTTTCACATATGAGTGCATTATACGGGGCACCGGCGAGAATAAAGCGTTATTGGTTGAACAATGCGGCGGACGGAAGACATCGCAACGACGAGTTCTGTGGGTCGACGGAACGTTCAGCGGGAAACAACTGAGCAGATCAGGGCAGTCGAGTTTATGGGTAAAAAGTGAATTAATGAGGAGAAGATCTGTAAGAGTACGTCTCGTCTTCAGAGATTGACATTTAAAAAAGTGAGTTTGGGCGTTGTAATCGGCGAATTCTATTTCGTGAAAGAATTTAAAACGCATCCACCTCAGAACCGTTTTCTGGACTCTTTCAATGTCCGAAACATATTGTTCATAACATGGATTCCAAATCACGCTGCCAAACTCCAATCTACTCCGGACAAGCGATGTAAACAGGAGCATAACAACGCGGAAATCCTTGAAAGGCTTCGTTACCCTCCAAATGAATCCCAGCAACTGGTAACATTTGGAAGTCATTAGCTCGATATGAGTATTGAAGTTAAGTTTACTATTAAATGTTATACCCAAGTCGGTGAATTCAGAAACTCTTTCCAATTTGTGCGCGTTAATATCATATTGGTAATGTGTAGGCCGATGAGATCTAGAAAAAGACATGGTTTTGCATTTATTTAGGTTTAAGTACAGTTTATTCGTTACGCAATATTCTTGTAAATTTATTAGCTCGGCTTGAATATCATAGCAGTCATCAGCAGAAGCAATCGTATTGAAAATTTTAAGGTCATCAGCATAAAGTAAGAATTGCGATTTCCTGAAACATTTCCCGATGTCGTTGATAAACAGCGTGAATAATACAGGCCCTAAATGGCTTCCCTGTGGCACACCGGAGGTGACGTCGATGGCTTTCAACAAATGTCCGTTTACTTGGACTAATTGGGATCGATTCGATAAGTATGATTCCATCCATCGTAGCAAGGAACCGTGAATGCCTAAACGATATAACTTCTGCAAGAGCAATGAGGTATTCACTTTATCGAAAGCCTTTGAAAAATCTGTAAATATCACGTCCACTTATTTGCGGCTGTCCAGAGCATTAGCTATGTAGTTTGTATATAGTAATAAGTTAGTGTTAATTGACCGACCGGCAATGAAGCCGTGCTGCTGTTGTATTATGATATTTTTGTATGCGGATGAAACGCTCCGACACACGAGGTATTCTAATAGCTTGCCAAAAATGCTCAGTTTCGATATAGGCCGACAGTTTTTGACTTCGTTTTTATCTCCCGACTTAAAAATTGGAGTGATATGGGCCGTCTTCCATTTCTCAGGATAAACGCCGGTTCGCACAGATTCGGTAAAGATATATAATAATGGCGGAATAATTTCCGGGGAGCATCGTTTAATAAAAAGCGGTGGTAGACCGTCCGGCCCTATCGCTTTACGAACGTCTAATCGATCAATATAACTTTTTATATCTGTAAATTTGATGTCCACTAAGGCGAGAGTAACCGCACATGAATTATTGTCAGTGGCTGCGGGAGAAACGGCGGCGCGGAGCGCCGACGCAGATCTCGCGGCCGGGGACGCAGCCCCCGCGCCTGTCCCGCTCGATGGAGGAACCGGTTCGTAAACTGAACTGAAATAATCCGCAAATAAATTACACACAGTTCGACAGTCGGATGAGGTAGTGCCTCCGAAGGACATATTTTTTGGTAGACCCCGATTAACTCGGCTGTTATTAACGAACGACCAAAACTCTTTAATATTATTTTTTATCGAAGATTCAGTGCATTCAATGTATTTACGGTAGCAATCTTTTGTCAAGGTTTTGACGCGTCCACGTAGAAGTGAGAATTCATTATATTATTCATTATATTATTATAATTCAGAATTATATTACTTTGGTGGATTGTAGTTAACATGTTATTATTTTGAGACGGTTTAACGTGGGTTTAACTTAAATGGCCCTTGAAATACTGACTCTGCAATTCGGCCATTATTCAAACTACATTGCCAGCCATTTCTGGAATATTCAAGAGCTAAGTTTCGATTATACAGGCTTGGCCTAGCCGGAGTTCAACAACGATGTTTTGTATCGCGAAGGGTCGACGCGCAGCAACAAGACGACCGACACGCCTCGCCTTCTGCTGGCAGATTTGAAGGGAAGCCTCAAGAGTCTGCCGCAAACTGGCGAATTAGAGAAACAGGATCCAGACGATGAGTCATTGGTGAGTGAAGTTGTGAAGCTACATAGAGCAGCCGCCCGCAAAGAAAAACGAATTTCTGAAGGACTACGATTTGGACATTGCAGGAAATATGACTTTGCAAACTGTGTGGATACGTGGACGGATTATTTATATCCGAGGTTTCACGAGAGAACGACGAATATCGTCAATACTTATTCGCAATGACGAAGCGAGCTTGTTCGATACTTTTCCGCAAGGAGCATGATTCCAAGGATTACTGGGAATTGCCGTAACGGAATAAGCCACATATTACAATTAACGTAACTCGTTGAAAACTGGTTTATGGAATACAAGGATATTCCACACTGAAAAAATTTAGCCATTTTCTAATAATTAGCGACACGTTGTCATGCTATATTTCAGTTCTAGCAAGCCATTGATATTATTTAGAACGTGACAGGCTATTGAAAATGGTGACCGATTTTTGGGTTATCGCATTTAATGAAAATATTTTTTTATGTATTAAGATGACCATTATTTGCAGTACAAAATCAAGTGTGATGTGATTATATACATTATAAATGATTTGGTTGACAGCAGTACTGTAATTATAAATATTGCAATTATTGTCGTATGTAACATTTAATTTTCATTAGGCACACTTTATATAGTAATCTTTCGTATTAGTCGATTGCGCGCATCCTTCGAGCGTACGAATGAATTACGAAGATTTCGCATAAAAACGTTAAAAAAACATCAGAGAGCGTAACCATTAGAGCTTACAATGGAACCGAGCACACATGACTTTACTGCTGTATACAAAATGCGACGGTGAAACTATGAAATGCAATGGAAGGTGTTTTAATCCGGATGAAAGGCTTACATACAAACTACGTGGTTTATAGTCCCTATTTACTACCCCCCTCCCCTTATATGTGGTTTACCGAGGACTTTAGGACGACAATCATACCTTCTCCCTCACCACGTGATTTGGTCATCAACTTATTTCCGATGATCTGTTTAAATATGGATTATCAAGTGTAATCATGTGTAATCCATGCATAATTGAATAAATATGACTGTCGTTTTGATTGTTTATTTTTCTTATTTGATGTCGTTTCGTAGTGAAAGGTATCTTAGCGTAGCGACTGTCATCTTGACCATCTATTCAATTCACTATTCAATAAATTGTCCTTTCCTATTTTACAGACCTTTTAAGTTGTTGATGGTTCAACAACTAAAACTTGTTGGTGGCCATAGCGTTAATAATTTGAAATAACTATGATAAATGCTACAATATAAGACATTGCAGTGAATAGTAAATTGTATCACAAGGGAGCAAAATAATATTTTTACGGCGAGGGCGCTTTTTTGAATCCAGAGCGAAGTGAGGGATTCTAGAGTAGAATCCCGAGCGTAGCGAGGGATTCTTTAGTAGAATCCTGAACGTAGCGACGGATTCAAAAAAGCGCCCGAGCCAAAAATATTTTGCGCCCGAGTGATACACTCTACTTTTCATCACCCTTTATGAGAATATAATAACGACAAAAACAATTGACGTTCGCGCGTTTTTAATTTCATTTGTTTTTTTTTATTCAGCCGGTGGCGCGACTAGGGGCCGTCGTACCAGCCAGTCTTTATTCAAACAATATTTGCGTTCGATTTCTTCGGCGCTGAAGACTTAGATGTTCCAAATTCAAAAAGTGCGTCGCAAAGATAAATTGGGGCGCACTTATTCAAAAAGTGAGCCGCAAAGATAATCGCGGCGCACTTATAAAGTTTCTTATAGAAAATACCACTTTTAGGCACACTTAAAGGCGAACCAAGTCGATCTTTTCGAATAGATGGGATGAAAAGGTACTTTTTCCAATGAAGCTTAGAAACGCAACTATCAGAAAAACGATGGGAAATTATTACCTACATAATTAAATTAATTTCATAAATAAATAACATTGTTAATATTATTATATTATTATATATGAATCTCTTAAGAAATCACAATTAATTTCCAATTTTAGATGAAACAGATAGGTAGAAGAGAAAGAGACGATGAAGATCCGTCCCCGAAATCGAAGAAATTGGAGTCTTTTATAAAATACCTTCTTTGGTTTTAAATTGATATTTTGAAGAATTGACATCCAAGACAATTCTGGGGCCAGAAGTCCTCAATCTATTCAGGTAACCTTACGCAGGTAACATTACGCTCCTCAGCAGTAACAGTTATTGAGAAAAGACGGAAAACTACGATATGACAATAAAGAAATGAGAAGAATTGGCAAGACAGAATGAAACCCTTATCAAATGGCACAAACATCTGTCAAGTTTTGTAATATGTAAGCTGTTTGGAAGAAAGTGAGGCTTTGCAAAATAGCGATTCAAGCACACAACATGCTTACAAGATACCTACTCTGAAACCGAATGTAAATGAAACTTTATTCTGGTCTCACCCTAATTGCTAACTCATCCATATTTCAAATAATGGCTATAGCGTTAATAAATGACGGTCGATAATTCTCACAACCTTACCTTTCATGGAGTAGGTGTTCTTATCCCATAATCCTAACGTGCCTACTTGTATACCGGTGGACCGTGTCAAGGTGACTTCTGGCTGGTGTGATACGATCTATTCCCCCGGTTATCTGTCGGAATGCACAGTCGATTGACTGACGCCGCACGGTGCGCAAACCGCCCAGAAGCGCCCGAAGGACGATTTCCAGGGGAACTGTAGCACAGGCACAGAGTCCTACCCGGGCTCGCACTTCTAAGTGGAGGCTACCGGATGGGTGCTAACCTATGAGTTGGGCGGACCGTAACACATAGGTCGTAATGGCCCAACTGCACTGGACCCATTAGCTCCCAAAATCTTTCCTAGACAGTAGGGCGATGTCGACTACAATGGGCGAACCCGTCACTCCAGGCTGGTATAACGATATATAATCATTCTTTCAGCCGTGGGATGAGCGTAGAAGGCTTGGAGACAAGACAATCTACTGTCTAGCTCACCAACAATCCTTTAGAGACCGACGCCTTATGGCGAGGCAGCGGGAAGGTAAACAGCGGGCAGCCTCGCCTCCTAACTACCAGTTTTGGTAGGATATCTCCATCTGGAATAAACCTTCAGGATACCTCCGCCATCCCGACTGGTTACGGGTCCGAAGTCCCTTACGCGGCCTCTAACTGTTGTATTA
This sequence comes from Micropterix aruncella, assembly GCA_944548615.1. Taxonomy (NCBI): domain Eukaryota; kingdom Metazoa; phylum Arthropoda; class Insecta; order Lepidoptera; family Micropterigidae; genus Micropterix; species Micropterix aruncella. Next base: position 6,701,420 of record OX155960.1, read on the forward strand.
CAGCGGTAATTCAATTAGAATTTTTCGCGGACCTGGGCGTTCTTTGCCTTCAGTGCCACACGGGATCGAGTGGCCCAAGGTCATTTCAAGAGTGGCATAACAACAGGTCAACATCCACCCCCGCTGCTTAGTAAACAGTATATGTATTTCCAGTCTCCAGACTCCTTCAGCAATTAGTCAGAATGCACCACTGATTGGCTTCGCCGAACGGTGCGTGAACCGTCCTGTGGCGCCGGGATGCGATTCCGCCGAGAGAAACCGGTCCACCAGCGTTGAGGCCTGAGGCGCGGAAGTCTTACCCGGGGTAGCCTTCCACACGAGGAGGCTTTTGTATAGGAGGTGAATCGTGAGTTGAGCCGATCCGAGAACAAAGAGGATCTTGTGGCCCAAGCTGCACGAAACCGTTCACCACCATCTTTTCTAGACAACTTGGGTGGTCGACTACAGCGGGCGAGCCCGTCACCTCAGGAAGTTTTAACGATTAGTCGTTCTATCTCCCTGGAGTGAGCGCAGAAGACTTGAGGACAAAACAGTCCACCGTCTAGCTACGCCACAAGCCCGTAAGAGGCCAACGCCTTAACCGCGAGATAGCCAGGAATATTACCCGGCGGGCCTACACTCACGCCCTTACTTCCAATTGTGACCAGATTACTCCGGTCTCTCGATTGGTTCACCCAGGATCGGATGGCCGAAGGTCATTTCAAGACCAGTCGCTGTAATGTCCGCAACCACCCCCGCTCTATAGGAAACAGTACTGCTTATAGACTCCCCCGACTAGGAGTTAATGGGCCCATGCTAGGTTGGCCACGAAGACCCATTCTGTTCAGGGTCGGTCACACTCACGGGTCAACACCCATCCGACGGCCTCCACGCATGAGGTGCGAACCTGGGTAGGACTCTGGCCTTGGTCAGTTTCTATAGAGCGGGGGTGGTTGCGTACCTTACGGCGACTGCTCTTGAAATGACCATTGGCCATCCGATCCCGGTTCAGAGCTTGGCAAAGGACGCCTTGGTCCGCGATAGATTCGGTATACACCGTTTCACCGCTTCGTAAGGGAGAGGACCGCGCAAGCGACCTCGAACTCGGAACCAATCGAGAAACCGGAGAAATCTGGTCACAATTAGAAGTAAGGGCGCGAGTGTCTCGAGCCGCCGGGTGTATTCCTGGCTATCTCGCGGTAAGGCGTTGGACTCTTACGGGTTGTGGCGTAGCTAGACGTCGGATTGTTATGTCTAAAGTCTTCTACGCTCACTGCAGGTCGATAGAACGACTAATCGTTAAAACGTCCTGTGGTGACGGGCTCGCCCGTTGTAGTTGACAACTCAATATGTTAGTCAGAGTGCACAGTCGATTGGCTTACGCCGCACGGTTCGCAGACCGTCCAGGAGCGCCAGAAGGTTGATTCCTATGAGAAACTGACCATAAGACCAGAGTCCTATCCAGGCTCGCACTTCATGCGTGGAGGCCGTCGGATAGGTGTTGACCCGTGAGTGTGACCAACCCTGAACAGAATGGGTCTTCGTGGCCAAATCAGCAAGGGCCCATTAACTCTCATCTTTTCTAGACAGGTTAATCCACTTCTTTTTCTCTCTCTCGTTAACAAACTGCTACTCATCTCACTTCTGTGCCATTATAAACAATAGCCAAAATTCCCCATGCCTCGTAACAATAGCACAGAGCTTAGAAGCGCCACCATCTGAATCCGATGCAAACGGCATTGGCGTCAAGTGAATGGCGGTAACTCTCAGTTGCCACACGGCCATAATCAAACGTTTCGCTCATCACCTTTGTATCTTAATGGGCAACCAGACGAATGATACGCCATGAAATAAGCACACAACCTGAACACTGTTCGCCGCTAATCAACGCGCAGAGCAAACACATATTATACAACCATTTGAAGGCCGTACTCCAAAAAGCAGAACCGTTAAGTCACGTCAAGTTTAGTTTATTCCATTTTATATTATATTATTTATTTCATAAACAAATCAAAATTGCAGTTATGACCAATCCGTTAAGATGTAACATAAAATATAAACATGTATAGGAAGACAAATTATTTTTTTATAAGCGCATAAATAACAAAACTAGTATTAATTATGCAATTACACGAATAACGAATAAAATAATTTAATAGTAAAGACACATTTTTAAAAACAAGCTTTTATTAAAATGCTCTGTCGCGAGCCAACCCTGGGTTGTAACTTAGAACGGGCTATTCGTTGGGCAGCAGCCATGTAACTTAGAACGGGCTATTCGAATTGAATACTATACATAACTTCGTATGTGTGTTGTTCACCGTTGAGGAGTCCCCTCGTTGGAAGCCAACTCTGAGTTCAGCAATTTTAATTGCATGCTATACAAAATTTCATTTCTGTGCTGTTGACCATTGAGGAGCCCACCGTCGGGAGGCAAACCTGGGGGCAGCAGCCATGTCATGATAAAAGTTAGAACGGGCTGTCATAATTAAATGAATATACAGAATTGTGTGTCTGTGCTCTTGGCGAGGAATAGTATCCCTAGAATCAGGTTATCCTCGCCATAAAAATGCATTATCATCGGAACTGGACCACCATGTAAAATTTAAACTTCATAGAATGAGAGGAAGTAGTTTTAATACAGCTTGCAAAATGTGACCTAAACAAACTTATAAACATTGCAAGGTAAATAAAAGCTTGTAAAAATAATACAGAATACATAAATACCATGAAATAAAATTCTAACATGAAAAAGTATCGCAATGCTACCAGATCTTGAAGAGATGTAAGTTCGCAATAAAAATATCCAGGTTGTCGGAAACGCTGTCGAATATAGCGCATTTATGTGCCGTAAAAACCGGCTTAGGTTGTTTTGCGAGGACATCTCAGCAAATAGAGTATTTGACCGAGCTCGGAAATAGGTATCCGAAACAAAGAGACCAACCTTTGCTGGCAAGCTAGGATCCTCAGCTGTGCCCCTAATGCCACTTAAGTTTAAAAATTAATGCTACCACATTAAGCTTAACAGTAAATTGAAACCAAATAAAATCAAATAAAGGAAATTGGTGATGACCCAGCCGGGAATCGATCCCCGAAACTTAAAATGTAAGCTTAGTCGATATAACCACCAAACCATTGAGCCGTGCCCAATCCAGTTAAGTCCAGATTCCCATCAAACGCTCCCAGTGGCCAGAATATGATTTCTGTTACCCTGTGATTCGGGAACATTAAATTGCAAGATTATATTAATAATGCGTTTTTGTTAGCTTAAGTAATATTTAAATTACATTGATTATATTTTTTTGGATTGATTTATTATAACACCAATAGGTAATTTACGTCAACAAAATTAAATAATCATGTCTCTCTATATGTAGCGTACCATTTAATACCATACTCCAAATAAATACCACTGAACTGACCTTTTTATAACTCATCTAAACTTAAAAATATTTTATTTATTTACAATGCATCAAAAAATATGTAAAATTTACAAAAATGTTTCTTAAAATGTGTAGTATAATCAAGCTTAATTATTTCTTTAGAAAATAAGTTTTAAATTCCAAATTCCGTCCCAATTTTAAGTTCCAAATTAATTCCAAAATGAATTAATGTTTTATTTACGTGACAGATATGAACAAGAGAAATCAATGACATATTATAGAATGACAGGCAATATTTAAAAAAAAAGTATCTTCTGTATCCGATGTGGGTTTCTGATAGGGAATAATACCTCAATATGTAGGTTATTATAAACAAGGAAGAAAAATCTGTTCATAAATGGAAAGCAATTGAAAAACAAGAATATTCTTTGAGTTGACTTCTAGAGCTATACTTCTTACACTTATAATAATATTAAATTTAAACACGACGCGATCGAGCACTGGCAGCCATTCACCTACGCAAGTAAAATTCAAAAGACAAATGTAGGCGTTGCTTCCTTTTAGCTACTAGTGTATCCTTTTTGATGGACTAACAATGAGGCGATAATTAATCTGAAAGCGGATGAAATGAATTTATTTCATCATGCGATTGTGAATTGCCAAGCATTAGATTTATCCAACAAAGCTAATTGCACTGTTTATTTATAGTTACCTTCTAAGTCAATGTGATGTGATGAAACAGACGAAAGCTTGGTCTATTGTGGGTGCAAGTATGGTATGATTAATTTGTCGTAATATGTAAAACAAGTGGCTGACATTTTCTATGCTGTCACGTGCTTCGACGTGGAAGAAAAAAATCGGTTGTTTCACCCTAAGACTTTCACGGCAAGTAGCCAAGGACTGTTTCATCTGAATATACCCCCCCCCCCCCCACCAACCCCAAACCCCCCGATAGCCAAAATGATGTTGTTTAAGACTGTATACATCCTGAGTGCTTAGGTATATAGTAAAGCACTCTAGATAATGTGGGATAGGGTCCCACGGAAGATAAAAATATCAGCAAAATAAGAATATTTTCTTTCGAAACTTCGTACGTTCTTAGTAATTGGATATCTACTAAAGCATTATAGATAATGCGGGATAGGAACCCAAGGAATAATAACAAAATTTCCGTCCAAAAAAATATATTATTCATCCTGAGTACTTAGGTATCTATTAAAGCACCACGGATAAGGCGGGGTAAAAATCCGCGGAAGACGAAGAATATCGAAAGAAAAAGAACATTTTCGTCCGAAACTTTATACATCCTGAGTGCTTGAGTATCTATTGAAGCACCATAGATAAGGCGGTATAGGAACCCGCGGAAGAAGAAAAATATCGGAAGAAGAAGAACATTTTAGTTCGAAACTTTATGCATCCTGAGTACTTGGTCTATCTTTTGAAGTTAAATCACTCTAGATGAGGCGAAATAGGAACCCGGAGGAACAAGAAGAAAATCGTAATAAAAAGAATATTTTTGTCTTGAACCCTATACATCCTGAGTACTTGGTCTATTTTCTTCAAAATTGAATAATTCTAGAAAAGGCGGGATAGAAACCTACGGAAGAAGAAGAATATTTTAGTTCGAAACTTTATGCGTCCTGAGTACTTGGTATATCTTCTTCGAAATTATATAATTCTAGAAAAGGCGGGATAGGAACCTACGGAAAAAGGATATTTAAGTTTGAAAAAGTATGAATCCTGAGTACCTACTTGGTCTATCTTCTTCGAAGTTAAATCACTCTAGGTAAGGCGCGATAGGAACACAGGAAGAAGAAAAATATTTCTGTCCGTAACTTCATATATCATGAAGTAAAAACTTATTGTAACGTTCCTAACGTAGTAACATGAGTAAGTAACTTATCATTGATGAGAGCTTTCCGCTTTATATACCTCTCCATTATGCACAAAATCGGTTTGACCGCCTCCCTCCTTCCCCCTTCCTTCCACAACCGCCAGGCTACCATTTGATTAGTCCTCAAAATAATCTTCGATGCACATCGACAAACGTTTAACGAATTAATATTCAATATTGTATACTTCCTCTACTGTTATTTTAACACATTCCCGGTGTTAAAGTAACGGTGAGTTAAAGTGCTGACTACCTTACCTATTTTTTGCGCAAGACAGTGCAGCCTAAGTAGCGCTTCGTTTAAGAAGAACATAAGTGCATTTACATACTTTATCTAATTTTGTGCGACATATTGCTTTCTGAAATTTATTATATAATTAGGAATTTTCATTTTATACTTCATACTCCATACTTCGTATCGACTATTAATGCTACATCGAAACTACTGCATGAGTTATTGAATGGGTTGGATAGTTCAAAAACAGTTATTGGTCTATTTTGTGACCTATCAAAAGCATTTGACTGCGTTAACCACAATATTTTACTAAATAAATTAGAACACTATGGTATCACAGACAACGGGCTAAATCTAATTCAATCATTCCTAAAAAATAGGTATCAAACGACTGAAGTAAATGGAACAAGAAGCCAACCGATTCTGGTAACAAAGGGTGTACCTCAAGGTTTCTATTCTAGGTCCATTTTTATTTTTAGTGTACACCAATGACTTGCCGGGATTTTTGTCATCCGAGAATGTTGACATTACACTGTTTGCAGATGACACATCTCTTATCCTCTGTGACATAAATAAGGAATAATTAATAAATACATAGAATTAGGTATACGATTGATCAACTCTTGATTTGGTTTAATGCTAATGAATTACGTCTAAATATTACAAAATCAACAGTAACTACTTTTCGATTAAGGCCTGCCAATGTTGACTATTTAAGTGAATTACACGACTATTTTGAAATCGACTCCCAGAAGATATAAATTTTCTAGGATTAAGAATTGACAGTAAATTACAATAGACTGCGCACATCCAACAATTAGCTAGTAAGCTATGTAGCTCGATATACTCTATTTAAAAAATCAGAAGTCTCTGTGGTTTTGCGGCAGCCAAATCACTATACTTTGTGTATTTTAACTCATTAATGACTTATGGACTACTATTCTGGGGGAAATGCCGCAACCAGTAAAAGAATCTTTCTTTTGCAAAAGAGAGCACTGCGCAGCATGTATCAGGTAACGACTAGGACCTCATGCAAAGAATATTTCAGCAAGGCAAGGGTAATGTTCTCGGGTAATGTTAAAATATTTCTGCAAGGCAAGGGTGATGACTATGTATTCAGCGTTCATATACCATTGTTTAATGTATGCTAGACAGCAACTCGCAGAAACTGCAATTATTGCATACATTCACTCGCATCGTACCCGCGGTAGCTCCCTTTTATGCATACCCCGAATACGACTGGCAAAAGTACAGAAAAGCTACTTGTACCTTAGCATTAAATTCTATAATCTACTCACTACAAAATTTAAACAGCTGGATCACATAAAATTCAAAAAAAAACATCAAGAAGTTGCTGATAGTACACCCTTTCTATAATCTGGCCGAATTTGAGGGCCATGATTTTTTAAATATTGTGCCCATTTAAATTACTTAAAAAAGTAGAGCCTTATTGTCTGATTATTTTATATGGTCTTATATCTGTGCTTTTAGTTTTTAATACATAACGTAGCTGTAATTTGATTATTTAATATTTTACTGACAATTTGAATATTACGATGAATAATTTTACTACGTATCTTTTCGAATTACTAACTACTTTAAATATTAAGCTTCTATTTTGATTATTTATATTTATAGTTTGACAATCTAGTAGTTAATTCTTGACTACCTACGTATGTTCAGTCAAGAGTAGTAACGAGACTTACTACCTAACAATTATTTTGACACGTCCAAGAGCGGTTTTTAGCCCTCAATTGGACACGACGAAAATGTAATGTAATGTAACTCCCTTTAATGTTACAGCTGGAGCAAATGAGAAACATACTCCCTATTGTTTTGCATTTATCCTGATATTCTACTGCTATAGTGCCATATGGCCATGAGTTCGTAATAACTTTCGCCCATAAGTAAGTACCTCAGTATCAAATCCGTAAATTTGCCAATTAGACAATCGTTCATACTTAATATTTTTGGTGCTTTTTTTTCATTATTTTGTTGAATACTCCATAAATGTTATAGCGAGGTAACCAATATAAGTTTATTTTGATAAATAAGTGAAATTATAGATTCAGATGCTCATCCTGATAAATTCAAAAATACAGAGTTTGAAACCAAACTCGTGGATAGGTGAGCGTTTTGAAAACCAATACCAACTTTCAGTGTAGAAAAAGTCGTAATGCTTTCCGGTTTTAAAAGGAATAGACTTAAAAATAGAAATGAACAAATTTTGGTTGGCGGATGTACACCTTTGATATTAAGGTATTCATATAGTTTCAAAAATCTTTGAAAATTTCGGATTTATTGAGGATTATGTAGTCAGAGGCAATTTAACCTATTTTAATTATTTGTAAGTTACGTTGTTGATATTTATTTTTGTATATGTGTATGTATATGTCTAAATATGTATTTATGTGTATAAAAAATATATAAAAGCTTGACGACAACTATTGAAGTTGGGTAATAATTACAATTTCTTTTGAAGTAATGTTTGAGTGTATGATTGCATATTATACAAATGTGAAAGTTTACAACTTTATCATATCACAGAATCTTAATCGTAATCTAATGTAAAATATCAGCATGTCTAGTTACGGGCATTTTTGTTCATTTAGGTATGCAATAAGCCAATGGCTATTTGCTTATTTTATTTATACTGAACGATTATTAATAATATTTACCGAATATCAGAGTTTCTGTTGTAAATTTTATTTTCTTTACGTACAATGTAGGATTTAAGAATAGCACTCGGGCTATTCTTATATACCTTCCGCCATGCATCCAAATGCCAAGAATTTCCACTATTTCGAGAAAGACCTACAATAAAAATTTAATTATCGAAACATAAAGTAAAATCATTTATATTTATAGAATTAAGTATTAGTGAGCACCGATGAGTTACCTAACCTAAAATTTGTTTAAACTAGTAAAAATATACAAGGGATTTCTACAGTAAACAGTAAAAATATTGACCAGTAAAATAATACTCGGGAGAAACAGTAAAAATACACTCGGGACACATAGGATTAACCTAAATGTCAATACTAACCTGCAAGCTGAGCTCTACGCTGATAAGATCCTTGCTTGGTGAGGCAAATTCGTTTGCCACAATTAAATTTCGCCAATACACTCATCAAATTTTCTCCTACATTTGTTGTCCCTGTAGTCAGTCTCCCCGCCTTCATAACGATGAAGTACATAAATGTAACCTTCATACATAAATGTAGAAATAAATAAATAAATAAAATAAATAAATACAATGAAAAACAAGCGCATCGAGAATCATTGAAAAGTATTTTGAATTGGTAAAATACTCTTTTACGAAATTATCTTTATTTATTTCTATTATAAAAATTGTGAAAATAATTAATTATTAGGTAGGTATATCATTATCTAGAATTTTTTGATCGAAACGTAGTTAGGATACGTCTTTTGTACACATATAATAATATCTGGAGAGTTACCTATGGCGTATTCTTGCCCGAGTTGGTGGAGGTGAACGTCGCGAGGTCACCTGGGTCGGGCGCTTAGGAAATGAAGCGTCTCGCGTCGCATCGCTCAGACTCTGCCAAAACAGAGTTGCCAGACAGTTGTAATTATTGGCCGGATTTGACATTTGATGTTTTGAATCTACTGTAACGGTATATGCGTCTGTGTCTCCCTAGGTCCACTCAACTCCCACCCATCCGGTAGCCTCTTTGAAGGGTGACTAATCTGGAAGCCCCCATGAACTCTCCCTGCAACTTTAACCTACAGTCGTAGAGTTGGGATCGAAAATTCCTATTCGGGGGGAACACCTCGTGAGAAACTGTGCGGTTTGCACACCGTGCGGATTTAGTCAATCGACTGTGCACTCCAAATAACCAGGGGAATCTGGACATTTCTACGTTTCCTAGACATCAGGGGTAGTTGTCGACCTGACGTCATATATCATTAAAACGATTCGTTGGCCATCCCATCCGGTATGATCATAGCGGGCAAAGGACGCTACGGCCCGCCATAAATTCGAACTGCATTACCGCTAACGTCAGATAGTGGCAGCGCAAACGATCTCGAATCTATAACCAGACTGGAAGATGGAGGAATCCGTCCCAATCTGGCAGTAAGAGAGCAAGGTTTACCGGCTAGGTCTTTTTCTCAGCGCCTCGCTGTTGGACACTAGCGAACCGATGGCGTAGCTAAATTGTGTATGGTATTGTCCGCAAAGTGTTTTGCGTTCTATTCATTTAAGACAGAATGGCTCAATGCCATTAAAACTCCTCGGGGTCACGGGTTTACCCTAAGTAATTGACACCCCTCGCATGTACATAGGTAACACTGAACGTTTCCGGAAGTAGCCTATTATATAAACATTTTTTAAATATTTTTAAAAATTATAAATGGAACTCTTTGGCTGTAGAATAAAGTTTGTTTCACCTGTCATTTGTTTTTCTGTGCGGTTTCATTTTTAAAAAATCGTCTCTGCATTACTATACATTTGAAAATATTAAAATTTTCTACGACTTTCAGTGTAATATGACAGCTCTACAGAGCCTCGCCGGCCGTTAAACTCCCTTTGGCCCTGAAGCACCAAGGATGGTGACAATTTCTAGCTGATTTACAGAATTCAAACGCAGTAGTGAAAAAGCCGTTCTCGCATTGCACCTTACACAAAACGGGACGGGTCTGTTGGTGCATTGACATGCGCAACGAAGGGGTGTCAAATCTGGTGTGGAACATGGTAATAGGTGAAGAAATATTGATTTATAGCTACCACCTCAACAAAACTGCGATCAACCATTTGGATATTTCAAAATGCGAAGCGGTGCTGCGCTGCGGTGCGAGTGCCGCGAAGCGGATGATCGTTTCTTTTTTTTTGGAAGAACTGGAAACGTGGCCTACTGTTACTTCGGAGAATCATTGCGTCCTGAATGCCGTTGGCATCATCTTGCACGATGACAATACCATATCTCACTGCAAGAGAGAGACAAACGATTTTTTGAAGATGTAAAAAGTAGAGCCTTCATACAGTCCTGACTTGATACCATGTTACTTCTTCTTGTTCCCAAATACTAAAATTCAATTATGCGGACAAAGATTTTTATCAAAGCTACCGAAGAATATTAATAACATATTTCCGAGGTCACCAAGAAGGAGTGGAATAACTGAGATTTCAACTCTGTTATGACGATCGATTAGAATTGTAATGACGATCACGCACAACATTTTTTTATTCATTCCTGGATCTCTCACTTTAGTCTTCATATTCTGCGTTCGCATCCAATCAGGAACGATTAGCGTCATACCGAGTGAATGGGTTAATGTAAACATTTGACTATCGATAATTATATTTGGAATTTTTATTTGATTCTAATATTTTTACAAACATATTTTTAAGATAGTTTTGGAAATATAATTCAGATATTTATTGATTTAAGATGCTTTCGAATACTTTAAACTTTTTTTTTTATTTTTGTTTATTTAATACCCATTTTATTTAAATACAGCTTTGTATAATATCCAGCCAAGCCTAAGGCTTACCTGCTGGAAATTATGATAGGGTGACTTTCAGTGCAACTTTATTGGCCATTTTGACCATATTATAATGAATCTGCTGCATTATCTGCTACATTAGTAAGTATTAGTCGGCACAGAAAGCCACCCCCTTGATAATATTTACATAAAAAGATGAACGTACTTATTGCTAATAAAATAAAATATGAATCTTACTCGTATCATTTACACGTGTGTTTCACTTTCACTTATTTCAAAGCTAACTATTTTTAATTCCTTTTTTTGTTGTTTAGTACATTTTTTATAAGTTTTAAATTTAGAGGAATTTTGTTGATTATATAAGGGATTAGCCAATTCAATCTTCTTTTGCCATAAAGGTTGCGAAAAAAAGGGACGAGTAGCCGTTCATTTTGTATCTGTCTAGTGCTGTGTTTATATTGGACATAAATTCGGAACTCGTCAGTTAGACTTGTCAGAATAACTAATTCTTTAATTTTAGTTCCATCAAATGTATTATTCGAAATAATGTTTACTGATGTTTAATACTTTTTAGTACACAATTAGATTTTTTTTTGTTTTTTTTTCTTTCAATTATAACATAACTTGTGTGCAGTTTAAATATTGCTCCAGTACGCCTGCCTTAATTGACGATGACTGTCTTAATTGACTGCCTTAACTGCAGTGAACTTTATTCTTTGTTACTGCTATAGACACGAATATTTTGTAATTCTGTAGGAATGTGTATCTCGTGCTTTTCCTAAAATAAATGAACAAAAAAAAATATATTTCGCAGTGTGAATGCAAATGAGAAACTGGCAACGTCGTTCGTGGCAGAGCGCCCGCGAGTTGGACAGTCTGTCCGCGCAACAGGTTGTAGCTATTCATTTGCGGACAGGCTCGGTGCGTCCGCCACTCCCAACTTGGTGAACTCCAACCGGCTAGCTGCTTCATACTATTGGCAAAGTGAACGCTTTCCGATGGGTGTGTTGCGACAACTCCGATACGTCAAGATAAATAGCTCCAACTGGTTACTATCGCACTTATATAGAATTCAATTTCATTTTTTCGTTTACGCAATATTTTTGATGATAGGTACAGTTGTAGGGACTTCAGTACCTGCATACAGTCAACAAAAGCATGACTAACCAATGAATTCTGTAGAAATTCATTAACGCAAATACAATCGATTCTGCACGTGCACTGCTATTAAAATTCCATCAACTTTCGGTAATTAATGCAGTCACAGGCGGTGAGTCATGCCAATTTCTCCAAATCGATCGGATTGACACACTTATTTCATCACTCCTTTCAGGATTGCGTCATGTATCAGGGTATATGAACCAGTACATTTGACCAATCATTATCATTCCTCGAGCGATCATCTCATAGTGAGTGCTTCTGTAGCTACGACTCTTCGTGAGCCGGTCAATGCATTAGCCCGTGCTACCACCTCATCCTTCCTCCTTATCGAGTTGAGTAAGCTGAGGTTTGTCACTCTTGCAGACCCGAGCAAGTATCGAGGAGACATAGAATCTCTGATACAAAAGGTAACCTTTCCTTCCCTGCCGCGCGCCGCGTTAATTATTCAGGAACGTTATACTGGCAATATAGTACGATACGGCATAACATTCAAATCACCGTAAATAAATTGTTAAATCGATAAACCAAATAATAAATAAAACCTTCTTATAATATAAATTGCATCTTATTACGGAGTAAAAGGACTTGTTGACACCCGGCTCTTACAACGAATAACTTGGAGTCAGTAAGAGTCGGCCTTCCGCCACACAGTAAAACAAAACGACTGCATCACCACAAGACTTTCCCGGCAAGTAGCCAAGAGCTTATGAAAATATTTCGAGCGTGATGTCCCTTTGGGAAGGAGGTTGACCTGATTGACAGGGATTGTCGGCGATGTTCGCGTATAGTGAGAATGCAACGCATTGAACACGTTCGATTCAATCGTTTACGAATATATACTGACCGAGGAAATTCAATATAATTTCGGTCCAATAAGACATCTGTGTACTTACTTTCAAGTCTCTATGTCCAATATGACTAGTGCGTCCCCTGATGGACCGATTTCAACCATAACTCTTGTCATGACCAAATGAAGCCTGAATGCCAAATTTCAGCTCAATTGGATAAAGCAGGGTCGGATTAAGCTCAATCGCTTGGACGCTATCGTGGAGAAATACATACAGATATACAGACAAACTTCTATCTGGAAATTGTCTTTATCTAGTCAGAGCAGCTCAAAACAGTTACTTTGTGACAACGAAATTGGCTTATTTAACCACTGCAGCAGTAGGTCTTTTGTTAAGAAGCTCGGTAAGAAGCTGGAGATCAAGTCATATTAAATTGAGTTGGCATCCCACGTTTTTAATAAAATAAATAAATTTAAAAATAGATTACTTAACTCAATGACTGCTCTATTTATGCTATACATAATAATGTTTTAACGTTTTTTTTTTATTTTACCAGTGTAGAATTTATTATTAGGCTAAGCGGTGGCAGAAGGGGGGAGAACACCCGGGCAGTTCTAATGACATGGGTCGTTTTATCTGCCCGGGATGTCGTGCATCGACATGCTTATGCGTCTCGGAATGGTATCACATGATGGGTGGACGAACGGAGATATGGAGGAAGATTTTCCTGGTTTCTACCCCCTCCGGCACCCCTTGAACCGTTTATTAACTCAAAGAAATATTTTACAAGTTACTTACTGTCTGACATTATGATGAAATATTTAAAACAGTTTGATTTTATAGCATATATACGCAAGTTTTAGCTTACGCACTAAAGTGAAAACAGTACACAGTGAAATTTGAAAATTTTAATAATGTAGTAGGAGGAATGGTAGGTGATAAGATGGCGAATCCATGCTACTGAGTGGTTACGAGCTCTGGCTGAAAACAGCAGGGGCGCCGTCGGGGAAATCTACACCGGGAGAACCTGCAAGGGCGGCTAGGTACGTCACAATACAATACGGGCGATTTCAGGCGATGAAGCAGCCCCCGGACAGCACCGTTAAGAGGGAGGCCCTCCCCCAGAGGAGGAGAGCCCCGCTGCCTCAAATCCTCCCAATTTGACACCCAGTTTTCCGCAAACTCCCGGAACGCTCGGCAGCAAACCTCGCAACCGCATACCAGATCGGCAGAATGCCGACGCACGCACCAACCACATCCAACATTTTTGCCCGTGCAGCGTCCAGCTTAGGGCATGTCCAAATGATGTGTACTGCGGTCTGAGTGTCAAATAACGTCACCTAGTAACAAATGCCATACAATAAAATGAGTATCTATAAAATGAGATCTTGAGAGTGTATCAGACCCGCTGTCAGGCGGCCGAACCTAAGGAGTGTCTGGCGGACGCAGAACACACCGCAGCACAGCGACCACCGCGGCATCGGCCGCTGCGAGAGGACCGTAAATAATCGTATCCCCGCCTTTGCGAGACTCCCTTTGATATCCTGAAGGATCATCTTGCGGTGTCAACTACAACGGGCGAGCCCGTCACCACAGGACGTTTTAACGATTAGTCGTTCTATCGCCCTGCAGTGAACGTAGAGACTTTGGACAGTACATTCTACGTCCAGCTACGTCAACAACCCGTGAGAGTCCAACGCCTTACCGCGAGTTAGCCAGGAGTAAACCCGGCGGGCTCGAGATACTCGCGCCCTCACTTCCAATTGTGACCAGATTTCTCCGGTCTCTCGATTGGTACCGAGTTCGAGGTCGCTTGCGCGGTCCTCTCCCTTATGAAGCGGTGAAACGGAGAGCACAACCGATTGGAGCAAACCCCGCACGGTGCGCAGACCGTACAATCTTCGCGGACCAAGGCGTCCTTTGCCCGCCTCTTACCCGGGATCGGATGGCCAATGGTCAATTCCAGAGCAGTCGCCATAAGGTACGCAACCACCCCCGCTCTATAGGAAACAGTACAGTTCCCAGACTCCCCCGACTGTTAGTCGGAGAGCACAACCGATTGGAGCAAACCCCGCACGGTGCGCAGACCGTCCAGGGGCGCCAGAGGTTTGATTCCCAGGGGAGACCGGTTGACCCAGTGTCCTACCCAGGACTCGCACCCCATGCGAGGAGGCCGTCGGATGGGTGTTGACCCGTGAGTGTGACCGACCCTGGACACATGGGTCATCGTGGCCAACTCATCATGGGCCCGTTAGCCCCCTTTGATACAATTCCTTATTGATCCTGAAGGATCAATAAGGAATTGTATCAAAGGGACGTATCGGTTGCCATTGTCCGACGCCATATTTTATCTATTGAGAGCGAACTCCTTTTGTGAACGCCGGCTACGTGACGCGCATGCGCTTAGACGACCGAGCATAGCACCTATAATCGTATCAACTGGACTCGCATCCATACAGACCATTAATAAAATACCACACTGTATTAAAATATACATTTTACGACGATGTTAAAAAGGTGATATGAAATTATAGGAAATGGTTTGCTATGAAACACGGCTACATCTTTGAAGCGTCAGCCCGAGAAGCAGAGCGATGAAATATCGCAATAATTATATAAATATCAAAAAGTAAAGTAGCAGTGAGTGCGAAGAAATGGTAGGCTATAATAGTGACGTAGGATGATGAAGACGTAGGCTATGATATTTTATATACACTTGATAGTATATACTTTTACTTGACTTGAGTAAACTACATTTGCTTGACTATATTTAAAACAAATTTATTTGATTATAATATGTAAATAATTACATTAAAAATTATAGGCTAATATTAAATAAGAAAGCCTTTGGGCGGAATATTTTTCAGTTAAAACATACAGGATAAACCTCGTAGGAATAATTTGATAATGTTTGATTTTTCATTATAATTGTTGTTATTTTACGTATAATACTATTGACCATTTATTTTTTCTTTTCTCTGGCTATGTTTATTATTAGTCATTTCTTATTGATTATTTGTTGCATTAGTTTTAGGCTATTGATTGCCATGATATTGTTTTAATTTTTTGTTTTATTTATATTTTTGTTTGTGTTTTAATTGTTTATTATTATGATATATTTAATAATTTAAAGAAAACACCAATATTATTAGCTGCTGTAAATTATTGCATTACTTTCTATTTTGCTAGTCTTTATTGAAATGACTAGCAAAATAGAAAGCGCTGCAGCGGAGTATTTCTTCAAATCAGCACCGCCAAACTAAGCCTAGGCATTTACTGAGAATAGCGTTCCAAGTAAAACTGGCTTGTGCAAACTTCAAATTACGTAATTTAAAAAAAAGGGCCAAGTATTTAAAAGTCAACGGAAAAGAGTCATTAGATAGAGAGGTGATTAAATGATCACAAAATTAATGATATTTTTGGCAATTTAAACCATTTTTTATTCAAATCTAATCATATAAAAAAAAAAAAAATAAACATGGTAGATATAAATTATACATCAATCTAAAAACCAAGCCATTGATATGTTTGCGAGTTTCAGCCTAGGTCAGTGAAAGTATAACATTTAAAAATGTCTATCATTAAAAACACAATAAAATAACTAGTTAAAGATATTATAATAAGGCGTAATAATGGTTAAATAATAATTATGGGCCAAGAAACAACACAGCAATAAACAGTTAAATAATCAAATTGAATTTATCAGAAGATAAAATTATTCATAAAATACACATTTTACAAGTTCAAATATAATTTTGAATATAATCGAATAAAAAAAGAATAAAAACACTTAAGCGCCCTACCTTTTGGGTTATTTTCCAAAAAGTAGGTAAATCCTTGTTTATTTTCATTAGATTTCTCAATAACAATTCTTGTTTAAAATATACCAACTATTTGCAATTGTGAATGATTAAAATACTGTGAACTATTGACAATTATTATCGAAAATAGAGCGAGAGTCCTTGAGTGTTAACGTAAGGTAGAGAAAGTTTATGCTACTAAGGTTAAAAAACGAAATCCGCCTAGAAATCACCCTGACCGGTATGTCCTCTCACAATGCATGATGAGAAATTGTTTTAGATAACATTTATAGGTATTAACCTTGCAGCTATAAAGCCAAATATTTGTCGTACACAAACGTGATGGTCCCTGGCCACAATGCCAATTATTGCGAAACCCGAAGGCAATCGAATTGAACCAAGAGTCGAATATAACGCGACATGTTAAAAAACTGGCTGGATATTTTGTCGTAATATAATGAGGCGAGCGAGTATCTTCTCGTCGTTTACGTCATGCGACCTAAAATATGTGTTATTTATCAACGATTCTCAGTCATTTAGCACTCCCGTTCAACATCCAAGGTTTCGCATTGTGTCAATCGTTATTAGGCGTATTAATAATTTTATTTATAGCCTTCAATCGTCAGCGGCACAAAGACGCTTTGAAAAATATAAATTAACTGAGGCACCCCGAGTCAATGATGTCAAAGAGGTTATTGAGAACGACGCGCCTCACTCCGCAGTCCGCCTAGGGTTGCCACAAAGAATTTAGAAGCCTATCCGTCTTCCTATAATTTATTTATTTATTTATATAAGTAATGCAAATATTAAAAAAGTAAACAATTTCAGCTTAGGAATTATGCATAGAAATACTTTCAAAATTGAATCAAAAGCAGAAAAAAGAATACAATGCATAGTCTAGTGGCAACGTCACCTACCTAGACCGGGACCTGTTCTAAGGTAAACATTTATTTTTTAATGTGCTTGCACAAATACCGTGTTTATAAGAGTGGCATAATATATTCCATGTATGCACAAAAATGGAATTGCAAAACAATATTAAAAATGACTAAATACTTGATTAAATTAAATAATTAAATTAAAGTTAGAAGTGGAAAATTAAAATGACAGCAAAAAAATTTAAATCAGAAAAAACACCAAAAAACAAAACAATTTAAAATAGTAAAAATTAGAATAAGAATTTAAACAAAATAGTCCTGCATTTTACTTATAACTAAGATAAAATAGTGTTAAAACTAAAACAAATTATCTCTTAATATACGTTAAAACAAAATAATAATAATAATAAATGAAATAATAAAATAAGGCGTACAGGCTTTTAAATTCCTTTAATTGTCAGGTATCTTAAAAAGAATATCCGGCCACGCCTCCTCCTAAATGGTTAAGTGATATGACTTTCGTAAATTGTTATTGGGAAATATTACTTTATAGTATTATTTACTATATAGGCTAAAAGCTTGCTCAACGCCATAGTACATTTTGATACCGGCACCTGCAGCGGCGACATGAAGTTGTCTCTGATAGCACTGTCCTGCGAAGCGAATGGCAATTTATTTGGCCATCTATAATAACATTGTTAAGAATGCTTTTTATAAAAAACTGACTGATTCTTCTTTAATCAATAATAACAAAAATAACATCAAATTATTATTGCCATCAATGGCATGTGTCACAGAAATAATACCGAAAGAATAGGGTGTCATCTATCGGTCTATTTAAAAAATAAAGCGCAAATTAACATTGACTATGATTACTAAGTACTATGATTATAAATAGGATAGGAAACGAATTTACTGCGTGAAATTTATACCACCCGCTACAAATTTCACGCGGTAAATTTGTTTTCTATCCTATTTATAATATCAAACAACCCCGAGAGTCTTCGATTTTAAAAGAACTATGATTTCAAAATTCGTTTGTTATTATATTATTGCTTTATTCTAGGATATGATACCGTACAGGTGTGTTTAGAATGTTATATAAGCTACTGAAAATACGAGAAGAATAATCAATGTTTAAATCTGTGAGCGCTATTTACACGCTACGTTTCATAGTAAAATTCTAGCTGCCAAAACGTATTACGGAATTGAACAATATAAAATACTATCAATGATAGTATTTTAACGTCAAAATGTCTATTCGCTCGTTACAGTGGGTGGCTCATCAAACTTTCTTGTGTGACGAAATACCATCAGATTTAAATCGCTAACACCTATGAGACTAATGGTGTGTGTGCGCTGGTTGAGCCCACACCGGATATAAAGATATCTGTACGTGTTTTAAACATATTATGGTGATAAAAGACATTGTGATAAAAGTTATCAATGGGCTCAAGAAATCCTTGGATTTCCTTCTTGAATTCCCTTAAACGTGGTTGTGTCGACTGATCATACATTGTAAGATTCTGAGTTTGATTTCAGGTTAGGTCATAATTTTCCGTAGAAATAAAATTAACGAAATTACATTTCAATCCTGTCAGGCAAACGCAATAACAAGATCCACACTTACACACATGCTACACGCACAAATAAACACTTCATAATAGGGTTGGTTGTAAGAGATTTTTGTATGGCAATAAACCTGCCCATTGTGAAATTTCACAATAAAGAGTATAAACAAACAAACTATAGATTTAATAAACATTATCGAAAAGTATGTACCAGAAGTATTTTTACGAAACGCTGCCAACTAGGTTTTCGGCGTAAGAAACGAGCTTGTCTTCTTTACCTGAAATGCTCGCCCTGGCTTGAAACTTATAATTACTATGAGCCAAGTGCAAGACATTAAATAAGCGGACGTTCTACAAAACAATGCAAGTTTAAAGGTTGCATCGTTTTGTCACGATAGACTTCGCGTGGTTCTAGAGGCGCATATGCAACCGCCGTTGGAAAGGTTATATATTATTGTATACAATCATCTATACAAAATTCCATTACCAAATTGGAGGAGTTGATTTGGCAATACATTGCAACCATCAAAATTACAGCATTTTACAGTAATAACTATCAGCTGTTCTTACGGGTAAATTGGTAAAGGTAAATTGGGTAAATCGGGTAAATTGGAGGTATGAGGCATGAGAGAGGGAAGGGGCTTTTTCTCATTAAAATAATATTTCATCATTTATAATCAAAACACATAGGTACATAATTCAAAATTTTAAATAGGATAAAAACGAATTTACCGCGAGAAGTTTGCGGCACCCGACGTTTCGGCGATGTTGCAACCGCCGTTGTCGAGTGTAGACTGAAGTGCTGTCCATCGTCTGCCGTTGTGCTGCGGCTACTTGCAACTGCTGCTGTTATTCGCAGATGAAAACGGTCGGGGGCGCTGTGTTCGGCGCGCGCAAATTTCGAAAATATCCCGTGCATACAACACTCACTGTATCTTTTGTTGGGGGTGATGCTCCACCTCCGCTCTAGATACTCACTATATCTAGAGCGGGGATTGTTGCGGACCTTACGGCGACTGCTCTTGAAACGAACATCGGCTACCCGATCCTGGGTAAACAGCCAGGCAAAGGATGCCGTGGTCCGCGATAGATTCGGTATACACCGTTTCTCCGCTTCGTAAGGGAGAGGACCGCGCAAGCGACCTTGAACTCGTAACCAATCGAGAGACTGGAGTAATCTGGTCGCAATTGGAAGTAAGGGCGTGAGTGTAGGCCCGCTGGGTAACACTCCTGGCTATCTCGCGGTTAAGGCGTTGGCATCTTACGGGTGGACTGTTTTGTCTAAGTCTTCTGCGCTCACTCCAGGGAGATTAATCACGACTAATCGTTAAAACCCTGAGGTGACAGGTTCGCCCGTTATAGCTGACAACTCTAGTTGTATCTTTTGTTAAGACTGTATATTAAGAACATTTTAAGAAGAGGTTTCCACGAAGTAGAGAGTTTCGAACCGTTGCCTCAATTGAAGTTCCGAGTTCTTCTTATTTCAATAGCTTCCCGGATCATGCGGGGAAATTCTTTGGATAACACAATGGGATTTTGAAACTTTTCCCAGTGGTTAGCTTTGCTATCCGTTATATTTTCGCCAATATAAGATACTGTTTTAAGTGTCTCCTTGTTTCTATTGTAAACCCTCTAGCCTAACATATAATAATATTTCCTTGGGGATTAGGCGGTTGGCAAATAGGTATTTTAATATACAAACATCTATTGTTTTCTCAGAGCTTTTTAATCCTGTCATTATTGAAAATCAAATATTGAATAGAAAAAAAGTAAAAGTTAAAACAAAATCTTTAAGCGTATTTGGATATTACGACAGATTCCCTAATACCGACGTCACTATATTGAAATACCTAAACATGGACCGTCAAATCGCTTTCATTCCGCTTCATCTGCTAAACGTTATTTAATTTTCCCACAAACGCTAGCAATTTCAAGCCATCTCCGACCTTCAATAGCATTCGCTGACCGCACATTAACCCGTGAATCACATTTAACACATTCGCAACGGCATATTTCACAAGAACTCTTTCCGACCTGGAACAAAGCGCCGCCCGATCGGAGAGATAAGGGCGGGCAATATGTATACGTACAGCAATCGAAAACAGATTGGGATTTTATAATAAATAAATGACTGCTATTTACAAATAAAAAGCAGTTTTTTTAAATATTGCTAAAGTTAGTTCTATAGAATATTTCACGTTATACAAAGTTACAAAGTTAGTTCTATAAAATAGTTCAAGAATATACAAAGTTAGTTCTATAGAATTTATATATAGAATATGCATATTCGGATCTTTTGTAACGTTAACTGTTTTTTTAATATTTATATGTGTTAGTTTTAGTTTATGTAATCTCTATAAAAATGGGTAATAATTTTTCTATTATATCGATACGTCTTATTTTAATATAAAAATGAATATTTCAATAGTTGTCATAATTTATCAAACACTGTTTTTAGATTGGTCTTTTATTATATTGGGTCCTTAACTATGTACAATAATTGCTTTTTCTTCACACTGACCATTTTGACTTGTATAACTTGGGTTTGAGTTGGAATTTCAAATTCGGAAGAATATTAATTCAAGGCCATGTTATTATTTTTCAAGAATCAGCTGTTTACTTGTCTTTCCGTAGTTTGTCTTTGCTGAAATGTTTTCGTTCGTGCAACCATGGTAAACGTAAAAATTTGCATTATTTTCAAATATGCGGATATTTATTTATTTATTTATTTAAGAATTAATTACTATAAAACATTGATTAGCTTACAAAAATAACAGGAACCGAATGGCAAAACCTTAACTTTTGCTTATTTGTTTCTGTCACCCAACTGGGACTAGCCTGTTCTAGGGTGGACAGGACTCCAATATTACAATCAAGTTTGCTTGATTGCTTGGCTGCCTACAAATGTACAAGTTTTAGTAAAAAGCTAATGACACTAAATTGCCCTAAAATGTGGTCTTCAGAATAAAATAAAAAATAATAATAATAAAAAAATATTAAAAAAATATAATAAATAAAATGCAATTCCATTATTAAATCGGCAATAAATATAATATAAAATTCGATTAAATAATATAAATAAAGTTATATGTGAGAAAAGAAAGAAACAGTCATTAATATTTAATATTATGTTTTAAGTAATATAAGATTTAATATAAAAATACCTAGTCTAAAAGTATAATTCATTGTCAAAGTCAAATATTTTTTGGTAGTTAGTTCAATGTTAAAATATACTTAACATATACATACGTTTAAAAATATGTTAATAATTTGTGCACCTAAGTTTTATTATACTATTATTTCTAACATTTGATGTATGGTTAGTCTGTCATGATTCGATAACCATTTCTTTAATTTATTTTTGAATTCCCTAAATGTCAAATTCATTTTTATTTCCATATTTATCAGATTGTAAAATCTCGGCGCAATGAAAGAGTAATGTCTTTGACCAAATGATGTTTTCCTTCTGGGTATTATTAAGCTATTTTCTACAACTTGTCTCGTTGGTCGCCGGTTCTGAATTATTCCTAAATTTGAGTATTGTCCAAAAATAGCCTTAAGAGGGAAGTTTTTAGAAAAAGTTGCCTACAATCAAGAACTTTAGCTTCCTTATATAGTTCATTAGTGGGATGGCGATATGGTCTACGTAGAATAATTTTTAATATAAATTTCTGCGCAACTTGCAATGGCTCTAGCAGGGTTTTACCACATCCACCCCATCCAAGTATGCCGTAAGTAATAAGCGATTCACATAAAGCATAATAAACAGTTTTTAGTGTTTTGGAATCCAGAATATTCCTCAGTTCTTTGAAAACATATCCAAGGATTCGCACCTTCGTAGCCACGTTATGTATATGAGAATCCCAACGGAGAAAGCAATCTAGAGTGATGCCTAGATATTTCCAAGATATTTCTCTTTGTAGAGGCTGACAGTTACAAGACTCTATGCTATCGCATTCGTGTATTACAATAGTTTTATTAGTAGTGGGTTGACCTCTGGTTGTTATACTAAATGGCATGTATTTGGTTTTGCCAACATTAAGCGTCAATATGTGCCGGTATTTTCTATCACAGCTTCTTGCAGTCTGGCTATACGATTACGGTAAATGTGTACTATCAAGAACTGCAAACAATGATGGAGTAGCTCGTGTCTAAATAATCGAGCCTGGTCAGTTGCTCATGGCCACTGTTTCTGCATGAAAACATATAACCACAGATTTCACTGCAAACAGTCGCAAATTGCAGAAGTTACAACTAGAGCCTCCAAGTCATCCACCAGACCTTGCTCCAATGTATTTTACTTCTTTTTTCAGAATTTACAGAAGTTTTTACAAGGGCTAAAAATCCAATTTTAAGAGTCGGTGAAAAACGCCTTCAATGCATTAATCGATTCCTGTCTACGAGAGTTTTACTGTAGAGGAATTAAGCAACCCCCATTAAAATGACAAATCTGCATAGATAAGGGAGCGTCCATTAATTACGAGAGGTGTTTAGAGGGGTGGGGGGGGGGGGCGAGTCAAATCTCACCCAATCTCACGTGAGGGAGAAGGTAGGTCTCGGCATTAATCACGTATTTTTTTTCTGCAAGAAACAGTGTAAAATTGATAAAAGAAAACTGGGTAAAATTAAATACCTATACATGTTTCTCCGCTAAAATATGGCTAAATCCTACACAATAATATTTATCGCGGTTTTACGAATTTTAGTAGTTTCGTTTAAGTATTTTATTGTTTGATTTCCCCATTGTGATTTTAGTCTACGTTTTTAATAGTCTTAAATCTTAAATAACAGTCTTAAATAAAAATAATTTAGCAAATAATGTATTTTGTAAATAAATCCAACGCAAACAATCCCAGTTAAACGTATTTACACTAAAAATCGCATTTTTAAAATCTCTCTTGAGATTAGGGGGGGAGGGGGGAAAGGAGGGGTCGAGCCAAATCTCACGAAATCTCACAAGGGGGAGTAGGGGTCGAAAAATCTCCAAAATCACCTCACGTAATTAATGGACGCTCCCTAATAGGGGACAATATTTCTATTAATTAAATATACATATATATTTCATTCAAAGTGTTTAAACTTAAATTTTATTTATAGAACAGCAACTTCACATGAAAGGACCCAATATTAGGTCCTTACCTATCAAATTACCGATTCTCAATATTGGTTATTTTGAAATCAAATATCTAGCGTTAATTTTATAACGCCAGAATCAAATTTATTTCAAATTCAAACAAAGTCTGTTTCTAAGTCATGAATTCATTTGTTTTTGCGGCATTTGATTTTACTCGGACATCGTTCTGTTCACAAGTATGGAGAAGTAAAAAATATCGCGGTCTTTTCGAATAGCAGCTCCGCCGTGGCAAAAGCGCTGCAGATACAGCTCAACGAATCAATGATCTATTCAGGTGATCCACCACTAAAGGTGCGTTTTTGACTCAAACGTTTCCGTTTTGGAAATATCTGAAGAACTGGCCCCGTGCACGGCCGGAAACGCAAGTCGATAATGAAGAATTGGAAACGATAGCGAAACAGCGGGGCTCGACCACACACTGAACGACGTACAGTCGCCAAATTACATAGAGGAGCTGCGACTGGATACTCTCCGTCACCCACCGTACTCTTCGAAACGTGCTCCGACTTATGTCCAGTTTTTTCGAAATTTAGACAACTTCTTGGTAGGGAAAAATATCAATTCCGATAAGGCAGTCAAACCGCCTTCAAAGAATTCGATTCACGCTTCCTAGAGCTTCCTTCAATTAATGCTGGATTGGCACATATATTATTTCGAAAAAAAAACTTTTTTTATATAGAACTGCAATTTTATAGGTAAGAATGACTTCATACCTTAAAGAATGACTTTAATGTTAAAAGTAACAATTTTATTTTGTAGGAAAGACGTTTTGATTTGCGCTACTTTCGAACGAATTAAAATCAACGCTGGGGACAAGTATTAAAAAGCGTACTTTTGTAGTGGTCGTAAAGAAAAGTACTTACCTCCAGCATACGTACCTCAAATTATAGCTAATTTTAATTCATGATACAATTTATTTGACAGAGTGTACCTTAATATTCTTCTTATACAGGCCGTCAGATCTTCGTCATAGATAACTTTTAATCGCATTGTGTAAACGACCCTAATAGCGCTTTGTTGGACGCGTGACCAACTAAACAGAAATGAGAGCTGGTGTCGAAGGATGACCAACAAAATTCAATCAGTATTGATACCCTTATCAAAACTGAACTAGTTGACGTTAATGAAGATGATGCAGTTACATCAACGGAGTACAAAGCCTCACATTCAGGTCACAATTTCAGATGCGGTGAAGCTATCGAAACCAAAGGGAAAATCTCGGATTATTGGTAGTAAGCTGTACAAGATACGATACGATACGACTACGATAAAACTGCCATATATATTTAAATATGACCCTGGTATGCGTATTTAGTTGATAGTTATGCAGAGCACTGAATTATAACATTTATGAGAAATAATCGAATAAAAAAAACTATTACGGAATAATGGAATTTTCTTTCTATTGTTGTTGTCTGAGTCTTCAATATTCAAATTTATAGTCGAGTATTAATCAGTACTTGATCTATTACGAAGCAGAGTATTACTCAAAGACTATGGAATCCTTAAATTTTTGAATGCATTTACTCAAGTATATGTATATATGTTTATGTATAGGTATACATATATTATATTATTTAAATCATGATAAGTATATACAATCTTTTGTTTATTATTTTAAGTAAATATAGAGGTACCATAAATGACAATTGTTATTTTTAAGAGTCAAACTGGGTGTATTTGCTTTATATCAACATGTAAGGACATAACGACATTTTACAATAATTTAAAATTAACACCGTACCTACCAATATAATTTAATGTACTATTTTTCATTGTATTTTTTATATTCAAGTATTTTCTTGGTAATTGTTATAATTCTGGTGTAATTTACTGTATATCATTCTTTGTTGAATTGAGTCATTAATTTCAGTTACATTTAATCATTTTTGTCTTTCCAACACAATTGTAAAGATGTATTATTATACTGATTTTATATTACTTACCATATAATTCCAATTAATAAGGTTTTGATATTTCATCGTGACTAATTCTTTCTTTTCATCTCTTCCACATTTTTTATTTTTGTTATAACTTTTTCTTTTTTTCCTTTAGTATTTAGTCTTTGTAGATTTTGTGATGGAATTGCGATTTATTATTTGAGGACCACATTGTAAGGCAATTTAATTTTTAGCAAGCATTTTACTACAAAGTTTAAACAAAAAAATGCAATATTATCATATCATATCATAATCATATCATAAGTTTTTTATTCAAAATAGTACGAAATCGTAACTTTTTGACGTCAATAATGCATACA
Organism: Micropterix aruncella; assembly: GCA_944548615.1. Taxonomy (NCBI): domain Eukaryota; kingdom Metazoa; phylum Arthropoda; class Insecta; order Lepidoptera; family Micropterigidae; genus Micropterix; species Micropterix aruncella. The sequence continues at coordinate 6,727,969 of OX155960.1, forward strand.
AACATACATAAATGATAAAAAATTAAGATATTGTGACATTTTAACAAATTATTGTGACATATAACGTGATATTAATCATCGAGGTAACCATTTTATTTCCAAGGGTCTTTGTCGTCTAGATAATCATTTATTTTATAGTAGCCCTTTAAGTACAGCTTCTTCTTAATAAATGACTTAAATTGTATCACAGATAAATTTTGCATGTTTACTGGGACTTTATTGTAGAAGCGTATACATTGCCCTTTGAATGATTTTGTGGTTTTGGAGAGTCGACTTTTATGGTCAGCAAGTTTATTTTTATTTCTAGTATTGACACCATGCCTATCATAGTTTTTTAAAAACAGTTCTTTATTTTTATGCACATAAATTAAGTTTTCATAGATGTAATGAGATGCAAGTGTCAAAATATTGATTTCTTTAAATTTTTAATTAAATTTTTTGATTCTTTCTCTGAAAACAATTATTTTAATTATTACTATTACATAGTGTATTTTCGTTGTAGTTTAATGCAACTATGATTATTACCAATCTCTTACAGTAAGTATTACATTCTTCTATATTTCTTCAAAATTGTGTTCTCCATAATTCGAGTGATATTACGAGATATTTTGCCACAATAAAGATACAAAGATCAAAACAGCTTTTCTATAATATTGCTCTCTGCAATTTTTCTACATTAAAATTTTTACAGGGTGAGTTTTTAATTAGTGATATCCTTAAAGTGGCTGAATCACTACGAGCAAATAAGCAATTTGTAAAAATTTTTTTTAGGAAAAAAACAAAAAAAAATGTTTTTTTTTCGGTAAAATTGAATCAATGAATAGGAAAAATATCGTGAATAAACAATATTCGCGCTATTTTACCTAACGCTTGATGGCGCAACGCGCTTAACACTTTTTATAGTACCTATTTTTAAAAATATGTACCTATTTTTTTAATTTTCAAAAAAGTTTACTGTTTGTGGGGGTTAATTAGTTTATTGTTCTTTATTATTATCTTATAATTATAATTAGTTTATAAGTTTATTGTTAATTTTCAAAAAAGGTTTTTTTTGTGGGGGATTGTTTTAATAGTGTTTTTATTTTCAAAATAGATCATTTAAAGTAGCTTAAGGATGTCACTAAATAAAAACTCACCTGTATAATCTCTATGAATAAAATACGAATCTAATTAGCCAGGTTCAAACTCTGTACTGTACTATATATGTACTATATCTATACTATATATGTACTATATCTCCTCTGATATCTTTACCACTTGTATATCTCCAGAACCCTCACAGCAGAACAGACACACTTTGCTCAGCAAGGCCACGTTGATAAACCTAGGCACAGATCAAGCAGAGAATTTTTGTCCTTTCTCTGAAAATAAAGAACTATTAAATATTATTACTATCGCATAGTGATGAAAGGAAACCTAATATCCGCTTATCTTATTAAGATTTCGTATCATTCGGATCAACGAAATTCTAATCGGAGCGTAAAATTTAAAAGCGCTTCGCCGAGCTGCGGCTCAACGGAAGTTTCCCCACGGCAAATATAATAAAAACAGTCTACGAAGCCGCCTTTCACATGCATAATACGCATACATCAATATTGAATCCGATACGTCAATACGCTTAATTCGTTAATTAAATTATCAAGTCGAGATTAGGGTACCGGCCGCAGAGCAGTGCGGCGAGCCGACCTCCCGAGACCCGCCGAGGTGCTACTTTCTAGATTTATGATCGGACTTAGGCGTCGGCGAGCCTTTGCCCGCCCGGATTAACAGAGATCTCGGCCATTAATTGGCTCGGCGATGAGGTTAATCCTTTGAATGCGTAAAATTAGCCAATTATCAGGCGCACGTATTTGCTCGTCAGGTACCGCCTCTCACCGCCACCGTGTAAATTATCACATTAAAACAAATTGAAACGTTTATATTCGGATATGACATCTTCTGAAAAAGCTAGCGAGGCGGTCCTCGGTTTTTTTCATTTTGAGGCTTAGCAGTGGATGTGAAGCAATGCTCTGCGTGTGTACTGTTATAATTCCAGATTCGAGAACGGCCGCAATAAAAATACACTTTATTTCTTTCATGACGATACGAATCACCACTGATACGATACTTTACTTTGAAATCTTTACTTTTTGATTTTTGTCGAATTTATTTGAGGCTGGAAATTAGACCTTTCAATAATTTATCATTTTCACGATTAAACTATATACGCATACATAACTTTCTTTTTTTACATTATTTATTTAAATTGTGACTAATTAATTAGGTGAGCTGACAACACCGTCCCAATATCCGGTTGACGTTACTTGGCAGGACGTCATATCTGGTTCCTTGTAACTTCGTTGGAGAGATAAATTTGTAAGTCTCAACATCGTTCCAATGGAAATATGTATTTAAAAATATACATAAAATACTGGATAACAACGTTGCAACAAATATTCTGCGTTTGTATGAAGAGATGGCCGTAATTAGATTTCTTAATAGAGAAAAACATTGATAGTTCCCAACGTTAGTATTACCACAAATCTATACAAAAATATATATACTAGAATGACGACGCTTGGAACATGTGGACGACAGGATGGGTTCGTAGAACGTCCTGGGAGAGTTAAACGGTAGGGTATAAAACAAATTACCTTGAAAAAGTGCGTTTCTCATGCTATTTTCCGCTAAGCTGAAAGAGGATTTTTGTAAAGTTAGGTTTGCGTCGTGAATTACAAACCTCTACCTACTCTGGAAAAACAATCGTAGCGCAAAGTTAACAATAATTTTACAAAATTAACACGACAGCCGGTACTAGCCCTTGCAGTAAATGGGTATTTTCATGGATGCATCTGTCTCTTTTGCAGGATTTTCGGCGACATCGACCTTAAAGTACTATAACTACGAAACTACTACACCAATCATAAAAAGAACAACTGCACAATGATTGCATTGAAATTTCGAATATAGAATATTGAAATATCATTTTGTAAAACAATTAGATAATTATGAATAAATATGAGAACGTCAAAGAAGTGAAAAAAACGCGGAACCAGATCTGGTCGTATCATACTCAACGGATAATTGTTTCAGAACCAGATTTGGTCGTATCATACTCAACGGGCTAGTGAACTTTTGTATTTATATTTATTACAATTGTATCGCGCAGAAAAGCACGTTTTAAGAAAATAAAATTGTTCATTAAATCGATATTTACTAAACCAAAATTTAATTTACAGAGGCTTCGCTGCGGCCCCATTGACGCGTGTTACATCTTTAAAAATCCAGTGCTTAAAAACGATTACGCTTTCTGTCCTTAATCTACTCAATCATACCTTTTATTTGATAATGAACATATATTTATCTTAATTTATTGATATTTGGACAATTGGCCAATCATTAAATTTGACATTTGTATACGATAGGTACCTTATGACACCAAGAATGGCATAACGATGCTAACGATACCACACATTTCTAAATCGGTTCAAGCGTTTGGAAGTTACGGTGTAATAAAGAGACAGAAAACATACATACGTGAACACTGAACGCATTACATTCCTTTTTGTTGGGCAGTCGAGTAATAAATAAACTATTATTCAGAAAACATCTGGGTTTTATCTTAACACATACTGTTTTTTTTCCGAGTACAATTTACAAAATGTCTGAATGGAATAAATTCGTAAGAAACAAATACGGTCTCGAAAACATTGATAATATATTGTAGAGCATTTATTATGGAGCGTTGTATGAAATATTTTATATAATTTATTTTGCTAAATTAATGTTTCAAAAACCTTCTATTCGTTCTTGGCCCTAACAGGTTTATTTCTTGGCGGCTGCGAAGAAGAAGAATAAAAAAATATCTGCGCCTGCGAAGAAGAAGAACAAAGAAGACTGTCATAACACAACCAACACACGGCGATTTATATCGAAGACGCTGTTTTCTCCTTAATGAGAACAAGGGGTCCTTACACGTACCCTATGACACTCGGAATGACATAGCGAGTCAAACATTACCACACACTTCTCAATCAGTTCAAGCTTTTAGAAGTTATGGTGCAATGAATAAACGGAAAACATATATAGATGAAACCTGAACACATTACACTTCTTTTTTGTTGGGCAGTCGTGTAAAATTAATCGTCGTTTAGAAAGTAGCCTTCAAAATCCGACGGTATTGGAAATTCTAACGCGACTCTCCGCATATTTATTCAGATACAGCATCCAAATTAGTATATCAATTAGCGCAATAGCACCAACTTGCCGGAATATTGTATGTAGACGGCCATATAAAATGCTACAAAGTAACGTAGCACGTGTTGGGCAATTACCGAGAATCGGCTTTTCGCATCGCCGTTTTACTACACTGTCGCAAGTCGCAACAGCGGCCGGCTTCATTAAATCCTTTCAATCGGCAAATTACAGTAAGTCATCTTGTGTCACATCTATCAAACAGACCGACTATTTAATAGTACGATTGTACAAAATCGTTACATTCTGGAATTAGGACAAGCCTCTCATTAGGTATAAACCTTCGTTATAATTATACCTCTTTTCTATCTACATCAACGGTATTTATTTCTGTTTTAAAAACAGTACTTTTTTTTTATACGCTGATGGCACACGATATATATATATATATATATATATATATGTACGTCGTGTCAAATTGATGGCTAAAAACCGCTCTTGAAAGTGTCAACATATTTTTGTAAGGTAGTTAGTCTCATTACTTCTCTAATATTTACTTAACATGCATAGGCTATCAATAATTTAGCTATTACAATGAAAAAAATGTCACATCCATCAAACAGACCGACTATTCATAATTACGATTATACAAAACTGTTACATTCTTACAATCTAACAAGCCTCTCTTTAGGTATATACCTACGTTATAAATATACCTCTTTTCTATCTACATCATCGTCATTCTGTTTTAAAAACAGTACTTTTTTCTATACGCTGATGACTACATTACATATACGTCGTGTCCAATTGATCGCTAAATAAGCTCTTGGACGTGTCAAAATATTTATGTTAGGTAGTAAGTATCATTACTACTTTAATATTTACTTAACATACATAGCTTGTAGTAACTAAAATAAATATATCTAAGAAACTTTGAAAGTTTTGGCCAATGACTTAAAATTGGCCAAAAACTTTGGCCAATGGAAATTATTTCGATTGAATATAATAAATAATGTGAATTATTGCGCTTTTTGTTTTTTTTAATTTTTATTTAACGCCCGTTTCATAGTTTTCAACCTAATGTATCTCCTGGGCACTGTATGTTGTGGGCACTATATGTTTACTATCTCAAATACTTCCCTCCAAGTGAAAAAAAGAACAATGCCGTCTTGGAAAGGGCTCGAACGCTGTTCGAATATTTAATGCCTGTCTGACAATTGGGACCGTGACTCGATCCGCAATGCTTTTATTTCACGGTCTGGTCTGGCAGGCGCTGGCGTTGCCACTGCGGTTACCCTATGGCCCTGGCCCTGGTCGCGAGGCGCCAATGCGCGATGCAGAGATTAATTTCGAAGCTTTGTTTCAATCGCGTGATAAATCCATTCCCGAACACGTTGATTATCAGCGAGTTTCAGCGGCTATTTTATTACTTTCCCCGTTACCTACTGATCAGGAGGAAAAGTATTGTGATTGCGTTAATTTTTTTCGAGGTAAAGACGAAATTTGTCTTGTGAGCCCCTCCGAAACGATTAAGAACATTTTTTATTAAAACCATTATTTAAATACAGTTTTAAATAAAATCGAGCCAAGACCAAGCCTTACCTGCTGAAGTTTAGGATAGGGTGACTTTCAGTTCGACCTCAGTGGCCATCTTGACCATATTATAATATATATGCTACAATTATATTAGTTCAGATTAGTCGGCACAGAAAGCCGATAATGTTGATAATATTTACATAAAAAGATGAGACGTACTTAATGCTAATATAATATATATATATATATATATATATATATATATATATATATATATATATATATATATATATATATATATATATATATATTATATATATATATTACATTAGTATATATATATATATATATTACATTAAATAAATAAATATTTAATGTAATATATATATATATATTACATTAAATAATACAATAAATAAAATGTAATATATATATATATATATATTACATTAAATAAATAAATAAAAAAACGAAATTCGAAATTTTAAATTCTTCCATCTGTCAAGTAGCTCGTCTTGTATTGTTATTTCCCCTGAAATAATAGGAAATTGAGTGAGTTTACGTATAAAGAAGGATTGTAGCTTAATTTTTGAGATAATTGGATGAAGGGTGAGCGTTTACTAGTTGAAAAATGGGACCAACTTAAACCTACTCCTCTTTCCGCAAGTGAGAGGCATTCATCATTCTCGTTAACACCTAAAGCATTCCCGAATCCGATCAAGGGAATCCTTCGTCACGATGTAAGTGGCTTTTATAATTATTTACTTTATAATCATCTTATTGATCAATTCTAAAAAGAATATATACACAAAACTATCAAATATTTCAATATATATATATATATATATATATATATATATATATATATATATATATATATATATATATATATATATATATATATATATATATATATATATATATATATATATATATATATATATATATATATATATATATATATATATATATATATATATATATATATATATCAAAATACGATGTGATGCGCGATATGTAAGATTTAAAAGTGTTGCCGTATGTTGTAACTCCGTAAGCAATAATATATTCGACCTAGGTAAACTGTAGACTTCTCAGCTGGTTGTATTTGATCATTATATATTACGTAAAATTATATATTAAAATTATATATTAAATATTACGGGGAGGGGCAGAAGTCGCGCAACCCAAAGTTCAAATGCATACCAAAAAAAAAGTTAGGGAATTCAGAATCACGCAAGTGGCAAAACTGATCCCTCTTCTTCGAAATAAAAGTAGGCGAAACTCGATAGTCTACGCGGTTCGTCTCTGTGGTGAGATTATGTGTAGAAAGATCGAAGCTCAAAAATTGTCAAGGTTCACCGAATTTTCATTGTCCGTGTATTTTCGGACAAGTTCTTATAGCGAAGTACAAAATGAATTCTCTCCAAATTTTCAGAAGTACCAGTGCCAAACAAGTCAATAATAAAGCGTCTGGTGGGTAAATTCAATGAAATAGTAAATGCGGCCGAAATATGTTCAAGCGTACAGAACGCTGCGATGAAGAGATCGAGTGCAATTTCAATATTTATTGTAACTTTTTGATGTTTTTGGATCTAAATAAACTTGTTTCGTTTTGTTTTTAAATTTTTGACGATCTGGGTTGAGCGACTTTTGCCCCAACCATATTATTGTGACCGCTGCTAAGGAACTTACCGGCTTAATGATATATTTGTATGCCCCATCACGTGCACATGTATCCAAATCATATACGAGTACACAAATATTTCGGCTGATCGGAGTAACGCACTTTTCGTCGCCTTCTGATTGACGCCGTCTCACTTCTCCCTCGCACGTTCCCAAATTGTATGACGCCGTCTCTGTCGTGTCGCTTCCTTCGCAGTCTCGTCATCTCTTTCGCGTGCGCCTTCAATTGTTTCCAGGAGGTGCGATCGGAATGACGAGTAGCACATAACCAATATGGAAGACAATCAAATTTGGTTTAAAATGTATAAGGCGTTGACAGGCGTTAACGAGCGTATGCGCGTAGGGATCAACAAAACGCTCAATTCAATGAATCAGCGGTCATCTCGAAAACATTTAAAACACACTTAGTAAGTTAATAATACAAATAAAAATGTAAGCAGTAGAATGCAAATCAGATCTAAAGTACGCGTGATTTTTTAGGCGAGGTGACCATATCTGCTTCAAAACTAAACAACCAGTTCGCCTATTTATATTTTCATGTTGCTTCAACACAACGATCTGCTTGCATTGCTTCCATGTTTTAATGAAAATATTTCATGTAGAAAATTATCATAAATAATTTCGAACAAGATGAAAATATTTAGAGTAGGTACAATCAGACCTATCTATTACCTTCCGACTCTTCTTCTTCTTCTTACAGTGCCTCTCCTAGAGAAGGTTGGCTGTCAGCTCTGTAAATTTTTCCCTGTCATGGGCCAAGCGAAATAGTTCTTCTACGCTTGAGACGTTTGTCCACCCTCAGATGTTGCAGAGCCAAGACGTTTTTCTTCTTCCAGCCCGTCGTTTACCGCAAACTTTCCCCATAATAATGAGCTGAAACAGTTGGTATCGCTCAAGTCTCAGCACGTGGCCCAGGTACTTTCCTTTTCTTTATTATGAGTAAAAGTTCGCGATCTCTACCGACAAGTTGGAGTACTCTAACATTGGGAACTTTCGGGATCCAGCTAATGCGGAGCATTCTCCGGCAGAACCTCATCTCAAATGCTTCAAGACGCTTCGGGGTGTCAGCTTTCAGGGTCTAAGCTTCGCTACCACAAAACACCACAGGCTACACATAGCAATGGAGAATTAGTAGTCGCAGCTAGATGTCAAGTTTCCGGCCGCATATTACCTTTTCCATTTTCTTAAAGGATGCTCGGGCGATTTCAATCCGGGTACGAATTTCTTGTTCGCAGTTCCATTCTTCGTTTACCCACGCACTGAGGTATTTATACTGTCGGACTCGCTCTAACTCCAAACCTGACAGTTTGATTTTGAGGTTTAGGTCTTTGTTCTTTGATACGATTAAAAATTTGGTCCCACTCTTATCAGATCTTATAACCTACTGACTAATATTACCAAATAATTACGAACTATATAAACTACAAATAGTGCTGGGATATGAAAGAAAAGGTAATATAAATATCCTAATAAGGACGCTAAGTTATTTCTACTATCGAACGCGTCCAAAGGTTCACGTTGGCCTCTGTCCTAATGTCCTCATACAGATTCAAACATTATCAATAAAATACGAAATCAAACACATCTAGGGTTGCAAAAATATTCCCAAAAATAAGTGTACAATTTTCGAAAGATGCGGATTCTAACTAGGAATAACTAAAGGATGTTTCCAATAATTCAGCAACCTAAGAAGGTAAATTGGGAATTTAAAATATGGTTACAGACTTAATTTTCGCTGAAAATTTGGGCAAACATCACTCAACACAACTTTGATAGAATAGTTCGTTCTCATATCAATATTGCCAAGCACAGGAAATAGCATTAGGCCATGTTTACATTTTAATAAATATTTATACCAGTTATGAGATTATCATTAATGTCCCAGGGTAGTGTCCGAAAATACATGACTTACCTTAATTTATAACAAGAGACCATTGAGCTATTACAACTGACCAACTTAAATTCAATGTATACATAATAACAGGATATAAAAATATCAGAAAATAGTTGAAAAACATAGATATAAAGAGAATACATTAATCGAAGATTCTACGTTCATGCGCTGCCAAATTGTCAAGAGGAAAACCGCAATTATTTGTATGAAATAACATTTTTTAATAATAGTAGGATTTCCGAAGAAATTGACAAACAATTATTGAAAATACAATGCGGGTAGGTTTTTCTATAATTCAATTGTGTACACCAACAAACTACTTTTGTTTGTGGCATCGAAAGCAATTATATGTTATTTTAGTCTTCAGTAGGTATTTTTTTGTGGAATATGACTAGGTATATTATCAGCAGAGCCAAATCTAAAATCTTTTGAATTAAATGCGAATAGCCGACTTTTACGTGTTGGTGTTCGCGTGATCGATTCTTTGCGAGAAAGCGATTTCCGTATATGAACCATACCGACGCTGAATCTGATTCTTTACTATTAACGCCTGATTCAGAGTTCGGAAGTAGGCCGGTTCGTATATCGAGCATATTGCATTCCAGTTTGTGTACACATATTTATTTTCTATACATCTCATCCACTAAACCAGGGCTAAAGTGCTATGTCACCAAGATGACAGCGACTTATCATCGTCACAATTTTGGCGTCTGCAGACGCTCTCATACAAATTTACTCTGAAATACATTTTATAAGTGCATATTATTATGTGTTAATAGAGGAAATATCTAACCTGTAAGGTAGATAAACACTTAAAGATATCTAATAACATCATTTTTTATATATTTTTTTATAATCAGAATTATGGTAAAAAATAAAAAAAATAACATTATTTGGCATCTTAAAGAGTAGTAGTACTTACTAAAGAGACGTTTAGTGTGTATTTTTGACAAATAAATCTGTGTATAGTTTATAATAATTTTCGACAAGGAATGTTATATTTATAAAATATACCCAGTAAAATAATTGTTGACGCTGAAAACAGTAATAAGCGTTTGTTTTTTATGTTGTTATGTTTTTAATTTCTTGTGATCGCTTACCTTGGGACGAGTAAAAGGTAACTAAAATGCGTTCGTAGCAGCATAGATTTTAATAAAATCAATGGTAGCAGGACGAAGCAAATCAAGAAGAAAAAACAACTAAGTTAGCAAAGCTAGCATCAAAGCGTCAAATAGCGATGACGACAAAATTGAGGTGAGTTGTTTCGGGGAGGAAGCGGAGGACTTCTGTGTTCTGAGGAGCTCCGGTTCTGGGTCTTCTGAGGAGTGTGATTGAGAAACTCGGGTGCACCCAGGATTACCTATCGTTGTCCCACACTACCTTAGTGCAGCACTGGAAAGAGTATAATAATATACCCAATAATAGTTAGATGTAAATCGGATGACGCCATTTCACACTATCATCATTAATCAGCAGCAATTTTTCGCAACCATTTCGTCGGCATTTGTCCGTGTCGTGTCTCTTCGATAATAGTCTTTCCGTGTCTTTTTTAGGAGAATAATATTCACGAAGCACATGCCTCGACCGCACTTACATTCCATCACATTTAAGAGTCGTTCTCAAGGTCGGACCGAGTTACACAGATAAAATGCTAAGTCTATGATTTTAAAAACAATCAGCTTCAGCAAAATAAATGCCAGTCGAGCTAAATTGCCATCAATCTAGGAATGTATATTATTCTGTTTTACAATCTTGTCATTTTATTTTATTACTCCGTTTAATCAATGACGTAATAATGTATTTTGTGATGAATACTTGTATTATAATAGTGAAATTAAAGCCAGTTGCTCATTAGTATAGAAATATAATAGGTGATTGAGTATTATATGGAAAGCAGTACTAAGGATAACATTATAAATGGGTAAAATTATATATATATATATATATATATATATATATATATATATATATATATATATATATATATATATATATATATATATATATATATATATATATATATATATATATATATATATATATATATATATATATATATATATATATATATATATATATATATATATATATATATATATATATATATATATATATATTAAATATATATATATATATATATATATATATATATATATATATATATATATATATATATATATATATATATATATATATATATATATATATATATATATATATATATATATATATATATATATATATATATATATATATATATATATATATATATATATATATATATATATATACATATATATATATATATATTTATATATATATATATATATATATATATACATATATATATATATATATATATATATATATATATATATATATATATATATATATATATATATATATATATATATATATATATATATATATATATATATATATATATATATATATATATATATATATATATATATATATATATATATATATATATATATATATATATATATATATATATATATATATATATATAAAATATATATATATATATATATATATATATATATATATATATATATATATATATATATATATATATATATATATATATATATATATATATATATATATATATAAATATATATATATATATATATATATATATATATATATATATATATATATATATATATATATATATATATATATATATATATATATATATATATATATATATATATATATATATATATATATATATATATATATTATATATATATATATATATATATATATATATATATATATATATATCTATATATATATATATATATATATATATATATATATATATATATATATATATATATATATATATATATATATATATATATATATATATATATATATATATATATTTTTAAATTATTTTCAATAATATATAAAATTAGATTCATGAAAAGTTCATTCATTCATTCATTCTCTATGACATTTCTATGACAGAAATGTCATAGAGATGAATACGACTAGTGTCGAAATATTCTCAATCATATAATTTCTTCTAAAATAAGTTACTAACATCCATTTCTGTTACAGAAACCATCCTCCTATACGTATTACATCCAAGGGCATACAGTAATTCGGCTGCAATAACTAAGAACATCATAGGTTATCAATTGCGGAAACAGGTGCCGCTGCCCTAAGTATTTAAAGAGGACATTAACTATCGTTTAAATGTTTCTGGTCCACCAGGACCCCAGATAAGTAACTTTTCATGAATCTAATTTTATATATTATTGAAAATAATTTTAAAAAATTTACACACTTAAAATATCAATATATATATATATATATATATATATATATATATATATATATATATATATATATAATATATATATATATATATATATATATATATATATATATATATATATATATATATATTATATATATATATATATATATATATATATATATATATATATATATATATATATATATATATATATATATATATATATATATATATATATATATATATATGTATATATATATATATATACATATATATATATATATATATATATATATATATATTATATTTGATAAGGTTTTGTAAATAATCCGTTCATAGGATGATGATTCGCAGTAAAATAAAATTAGTAAACGCTACTTGAATAGCAGCGAAGGAAATCCCAGCTTGGATTGGGAAACGCTTATGTTTGAATGAGATATACTTACGGATGTGCACGACTTTCGATTGTGCATGTTAGTTTATGGGTCCCTTTACCGTCGACGAACGATCACTCATCATCCATATATCTCAAAAATCGAGCTTTTTCTTTTTGCAACACAAAATGCCTCCAATTGAGGCTAATTAAACCGAAAAAACTAAAATAAAACACTTTGATCACATCGGCAAAGGCCGTTTCATAAATGGAGGATGACGTTTCGAAATAATTCGAACGTTTCCAACATTTAAAATATGACATTATTAGCCTAACAAAGCGTATCCTTTTACAAACCAAAATAAAATGTCTTTATTAAAGACAAATTTAAGCAAAAAACAATGAAAAAAATTGTGATTTTGTTTTTGAGATGTGGATGAAGGGCGATCGTTCGCTAGCGATAAAGGGATCCCATTAAACCCTACAGTGTACCGTCGAAAGTGGTACTCATACAAAAATACATCTCGTTTAAACAATAAGCATTTCCCAGTCCAGTCCGGGAAAACCTTCCAGCTATGTAAGTGGCTTTTATTATTTTTATTTTTTCATCAAAGTGTCATCCTTTATATATATATATATATATATATATATATATATATATATATATATATATATATATATATATATATATATATATATATATATATATATATATATATATATATATATATATATATATATATATATATATATATATATATATATATATATATATATATATATATATATATATATATTTTTTTTCAAATTGAAATTATGTTTATCACTAAATAAATGAAATGATAAAATAATGAAAGGGCACTTATCTGGTCTGTGGTGACCAGGAGTGACTCCACGCCTTCTTCTTCTCCTCACTCAGTGTTTGCTGGTGCTTCCTGCTGTGGCACTAGAACCCGATCAAAATGGCAGTCTTTCACAGCGGCACACAACAATGCGAGACGAGAATGAATGCTGGAAAATAATAGGCGATTAGTGTTTCTTAAATATTAATGATTGTTATAAAATGTATATCAATATTTCGGCTCAGCCGTCGTCAAGATATGTGACATTTCTGAAATCGAACAATTCGTTGAAAATTTAAATTCAAGGAATCGAACAAAAAGAAATGGATTAATAATATTTTACACGATTTAGTTAAGGTACCGAAACCAACCGTGCAAAACGTTATTTTAAAATGAATGATAAAAATTAAAATAAAAAGCATTTGATGATTATGATAATATGATAAACCTTATTAATTTTGCCTATTGATATTATCATAATCATCATTATTATTATATATATATATATATATATATATATATATATATATATATATATATATATATATATATATATATATATATATATATATATATATATATATATATATATATATATATATATATATATATATATATATATATATATATATAAAACTAGTTTAGGGATTGGCAGCAAATTCGAGGAGAATTCTTATCCTTTAGAAAAGGGATGTACGGAGACTATACAGAGCTTTTCCAAGAACTTCGTGTAAGCCGTTTTTTATCGAGTCGGGTATCATGATGATGTACTCGTGCTAACCACCAAAATAATATGTTCGCTCGTAAAAGTATGTGCGAGGTATCGGAGAAAAGTGATTTCCATCAAAACAAAACCAGAAATAGATTTTCCTTACATGTTAATCGCCACCAGTAAGTTAATACAATACGTATAAGAAGATCTCAGCACATATCAAAAGTCAAAAGCTTAGTCAAGAATCAATTAACATACGACAGAGATTTGAATAATGCTCAATTCATGTTGCAAGAGTATCACAATGGAAAATAAAGGAAAACTCCCTATAGTTAACATTTACCAAAGAGCGTAATATTTATTTTTATCCACGAAGGATTTATTGCTGGATTTGACCATTAATTTAAATTTTGATATTTTTAGTAAGATTATCTATTTTCATGACTCACGTTATTACTTTGATCATTATGGTTGTAAGCATTGTGCTCTCTATTTAATCATGCATTTTAATTACTAAATTATTTTCTAAAACTCAAGGATTTTAAACCGATTATCAATCACATAAATTAATTTACATAGTCACAACTATCATGATAGTTAATATTCTTTAATCACAAATACTGTTAGACGTAGTGACGCATCCAAGTGTAGGAATGCCTACTGGAGTAGAATGAATTGTATTGTATTGTATTATCATAAATATTTTCTTTAGAACTGGTCAAGTAAATCGACAAAAGAGACCAATAAGTTGAAGAAATTCAAAAACTAAGTAATGTTCTTATCTTTGAATGGGAGGAGTGGTAACATCAAGAAGTACCAGAACAATTATTAATCGAGTAATACGCGTTATATGGACGAGTAATACACGTAGAATATCGATATTAATCGAATAAAAAAGCAGCTATTTTACAATTTTTAGATTATGATTTTAGTCGATGTTAGTCGATGAACCCTCTAAAAAACCTAAAAACTTTTTAGATTTAATTTTTTTTTTAGAAACATTCATAAAAATACATGAAAACATTGAAATCGGCAAAATTATACTGCTGAATTTTAATTAAAAACTTGTACACTATGTAATATGGTTTTAATTCATTTTCTGTGTTTTTCGACTAATAAGACTTAATTTTCGAAAAATGGGTTGCGTTTGTCGACACATGTTTTAAATAGATGCGAATATGATTCCAGCTAAAATATTCTTAAACGTTGTCACGTAATTGCCATAGTATGTTCATGTTCAACAAAATAAGAATTTATATTATGCATTTATCTACCTATCCGTATATAATTTAAAAGTATTTATTTAGTAAAATTTTAGAAATTTCTACTTAACGAAGTGAATGAATAAATGAAAATCTCTTTATTGCACATTCAAAACAAAGTACAATGGCCGACTTATTGCTACATAACAATATCTTCCAGTCAACTAAGTGATGTTTTTAGGAATTACATGTAGCCTACCCTTAAGTCATTCGAAAAAAAAACGTTTAGTTATATGAAGAAAATAACTTCATAAAATGCAGTATTGCTTCGAAGTGCCAGCGAATATTCAATTTCGATCTAAACAATAAATATAGAGAAATCCAGGTGAAACCTTCCACTGTTTGAAGGGTTTCAATTATCTAATAATATATTTAAATAATGTGTTATGAATATGAACAACCGAAATTTTGTGTCATTTATTTTTATTACAATTTACGACATTATCATAATGACGCTACTTGACTTTTCATCATATCCACAATTGGAGTGATAAGACCTCTCCTTTAAGACCCACGCTCGCAACGATTGATTTAAAGAATTTTTGTTAAAACTTCCTTTTCAGTATGCGCGCAACGATGCAATTCGGTTTCGAAATTAGTATTCCTATCACGAATGTCGTCGGACAAACCGCCGTCAAGTTCTGGGAAATTTTGGCTTGTGCCAATCGTTCGCCTGGCACGCGCGAAGTCGTTAAATTTAGCTCTGAAATCGATGCTAAAAGCCCCGATTTACGCAGGTCTCTGGGTCAAATAGAAAGCTATAACTTGCAAAATAGAAACCTTATGTTTTATTTTACAAAAGAACATTTTATTTTAATTTATTTTATTTTATAGAAAATTTACAGAGTTTTATACTTAATATTTAAACATAATATGCAGACCTAAGGCTAACTGACAGTTTCGCAACTAAACAAGACATATTCGTATACATACATTACATCTGATATCCCATTACATCGCATCACATATACATCGCAAATTAGAAAACATAGTTTTCTAAATAGGGAAAATTTTGCAAATTAAATAAATTTTAAGAAAGGGGATAAGAAAGCCACGCCATGAATTCAACAGGTATAATTATTAAACCCATTACATGAAATAAATTGCTTCAATATACACAATTTTGATAAAATAAAAAAAAGGGTAAGATCATAATTAAATGTATAAATATAGGTAATATAAATAGTTATAATATATATGTACATAATAATTTATCAACATGCAGAAATAATAATTTTTGAAGAGTTTGATCACTTGGACATCGGGCATCCTGGAAACAGAGCCAGGGATGTCGTCAGGCAAAAGCCATGATGGAGCAACTACTACAAAAGAAAACCAAGGCCCTACTTAACATGAGCAAGAAGAACCTTAAAACCACTATCGGTCTCCTCACCGGACACACGACCTTTAGAGCACATCTATTTAACCTTGGCTTGACCGAGAGCAAGGACTGCCGAATATGTGGGGAAGAACCTGAAGACAGCATACACTCGTTGGTCGCTGCCCAGGCCTCGCCGCAAAAAGACACAGGTTACTGGGATGAGCCTTTCTCGGACCCAGCGATCTGCCCAACTTGAAGGTCAGTGATCTACTTGGACTGGTAAAAAGCACTGGGCTACTAGCTGACCACTGATCTAACCACATAGTGGGTAGTTACAATACAATACAATACAATACAATCAACTACTCCAGTAGATAGGCATTCCTACACTTGGTAGCGTCACAAAATTAAATGCTAAAAATTTCATTATTATAAACATAACTATCGTGATAGTTGTCATGGCTGTAATATTATATTCAATATTACCTACATACAAATTATCAAAATATGCTAATGTCAGGGAGAATAATATATTAAAATAGAAATGCAAATTCTATGTAGAATAATCAAAAAATATATATTTTATTGCCAATCCAGCAATATGCCTTCGTATTTTTTTTTAAAAATGAATTTAATTATATGAAAATTAGAATATCAGCTATCATAATACCATTATGTTTAAAACTTTACGCATTTCATTAATCATCAACATGGAAAATAAATTAAAAATTTTCAAACTCCCTTATACCATAAATTGGGTTTCTTACCAAATTATGTATAATTATCTTTTTAAATTGGTCCTCTCCAAGGCTTTTCATTTGCTCTGGAATCTTATTATAGAAGGACAAATTTTGGTGAATAAAACTGTTTCGCACTTTGCTAAGTCGCTGTCGGTTTATGTGGAGATTGGATTTATTCCTCGTATCGTGATGATGAAAATCACTATTCACCGGAGCTTCTGTTAGGTGTCTACGAGCGTACATAATATTTTGGTAGATGTAAGAAGAAAATAGAGTCATTATTCCTGATTTTACAAATAGCGGCTTACAAGAACTTCTTGGTGAGACTCTATATAAACTGCGTACCGCTCTTTTCTGGAGGAGAAAAATTCTTTTTGAGTTTGGTGCCATTCCCCAAAACAGTAGGCCATACGTTATTAGGGAGTGGAAATATGCAAAATAAACGGATTTAGCTGCTTCAAAACCGCATAAACTTCTTATCTTTCTAATGGCGAATATGGCACTGCATAATTTTTTACTGAGATCATTTAAGTGATCAGACCATTGTAATTTTTGATCGATTTCTAATCCGAGAAATTTCGTGGAGGAGACATTTTCTAGTTGGTCAGACCCAAAGTATACGTCTATTTCGTTATAATCAGACGGCCGCAAAGAGAAGCATATTGATTTTGATTTATTTACGTTAAGTGACAATTTATTACTGAATTGACAAACTACAGACCAATATCTATACTCAACTCACTTAGCAAAATTATAGAACGTCACATAAAGAAACAACTAACTGATTATCTGGAAACGAATGCGCTACTATCGACAGGACAGTACGGCTTTAGGTCAAACATGGGCACCCAGGACGCTATATTAAAAGTTACAAAATTTATTTCACAAAATGTTGACGATAACCATAAGTGCCTTGGAGTGTTCCTTGATTTGGCCAAAGCATTTGACACAGTACATCACGTAAAACTATTGTACAAACTACGACAGATTGGTATACGAGACAAAGAACTGGACTGGTTCCGAAGTTATATGACAGGACGAACACAACGAGTGAAAATAAATGACACAACAAGTAACTGGATGAGTATTGACTACGGTGTTCCTCAAGGAAGTACATTAGGACCAATACTATTTCTGGTATATATAGACGATCTTTGCAGACAGGAGATACCAGGTGTTATTGCATCTTTTGCCGACGACACGGTGCTTTTATTTGAGAGTAACACCTGGGAGTCCGTATTTGAAAAGGCAACAAATGGACTAAAACAGATAACTGCCTGGTTAAATGATCATCTACTGACACTTAACATAGACAAGACGAAATACATCACCTTTAGCATAGATGGGCGAAACCAACCTGGAATAGATAAACAGCTACTATTACACGACTGTGACGGAAGAAACTGCATGTGCTTACCGCTGGAACGTACGTCATGTATCAAATATTTAGGTATTCTAATAGACGGGTTCCTGCGTTGGCACAATCAAGTTGACCAGACTGCGTCACGACTTAGAAAACTAATATACGTATTCAAAAATATTAGAAACGTGCTTAGTCCATCTATGCTAAAAACGACCTACTACGCACTCGCACAGTCATTAATTACATACGGGCAGATAGGATGGGGTGGAGCGGCTAAATCAATTCTTGACCCGGTAATAAAAGCCCAAAAAGCCCTCATTAGGGTTATTAATAAAAAACCGCTCCGTTTCCCATTTGACCAATTATTCACAGACTTTAACGTAATGGACATCCGACAGTTGTACCTAAAAGCGGTTCTAATGTACTTCCAGAGGAATGACAGGACTGCGATATCTAAACTTCGGGACCATGGACATGAGACTAGACATCGTTACAGACAACCTGAGGTGAAAATGAACACGACATATGGACAACGACATTATACTTTTCTAGCTCCGAGACTATACAATAAATTGAGAATGGACGTACCGACGACCGACTTACCATACCCTACTTTTCGAGGAGTGGTGATAAATTGGCTGCTAAATAAATCTAGGAAAGACTGCGAGGCGTTATTAAAATCTCTTGAATGAACATATTTCTATTTATATATATATTGTGCAAATTTACGGCTATATTGTATTGTATTGTACTAGGTACCTAAAATCTTAATTAACTTCTATATTATATAATAAAATTGGCATTGCAAATTGTCATTTTCTTTGATAAATAGTTATCAAGGCACTTTGCATATGTAAATATATACTCGTATTATCATAATAATATTTTTTCTATTTTTTATTTTTTAATTATCATATTATATGTATGTACTTCTTTATAATAATTTTTATTTATATATACTTTTAATATAAATTCATGTAAAGTTTACGCGATAATCGTATCTATGTATGTATTATATTAGATGTAAGAAAATACCTTCCGTTTAATTTGGTATCTTCAAAATTTTTCAATTTTAGAATAAAGTAACTACCCCCATCCTTGTAATTATTAATTGTAAATACCATTGCAATATAAAGTTTTAAAAAAAATATTAAAATAAAATGAAAACCTAAGAGCCTAAGAAACCTAAGAGCGGGTATATCATGCTCTTTCGGCAGGCAATATACGATTTCTGTTGGTACCACCTCGATACAGGTTATTCCTAGTGAGGTGGTAAACCACAAACTATTATTTCTGAATCTCTTTCCGAGTTAGGTAAATTAAAAAAAAACTGTTTAAATTATTATGAAATATTAGGCTAAGAGAATGTTTTTGTAACCAAATGTATTTTTTATGGACTTAAATAAATAAATAAATAAATAAATTAACTTGGAACCATATACTAAGCCTGTCTATTGTTTCTTTTATTCTTTGGGCCAAAGTGTCTTTATTTTTATCGCTAAAAAGAAGTGAAGTATCATCGGCGAATAAAATGATTTCATCATCCATGGATTTCAGGCACTCTGGGATGTCATTAATATAGACGAGGAAGAGAAATGGTCCAAGTATCGATCCTTGAGGAACACCTTTGCGGATATTCTGTGGCGCGCTCTTGCTATTTTCGACTTGCGTAATCTGAGTGCGTTCTTGCAAATAAGATTCCATGAGTTGCAGTTCCTTATTCCTAATGCCGTAATATTCCAATTTTTCAAGTAGAATTGTCTGGTCTACGCAATCAAAAGCCTTAGAGAGGTCACAGAAAATGCCTACGGTTTTTTTCATATTGTCTAGCCCAAGTAGTGTTTTTTTAATTAGACTGGCGATTGCATCTTGCGTAGAGAGATTTTTTTGAAATCCAAATTGTTTTTTAGACAGGATTTGGTTTTCAGCAAAGAAATTAACAAGTCGGATAAGAAGTAATTTTTCAAAAATTTTGCTGAAAACTGGTAAAAGCGATATGGGTCGATAATTATCTCTGTTTTCAGGGCAACCTTTTTTAAATATCGGCACTACTTTGGCCATCTTCATTTCGGTGGGAAAGAATCCATGTTCCATGCATCGATTAAATATAAAAGATAGATTGTGCGAGATTACGGTTACAGAACTCTTTAGACAAAAGATCTTATAGATCTAGGTGACATCAAGGGCTGGAAACAAGCCCCCCACTCCGTCTACTACTACTACTACTGATCACTTGGAAATACCTTCCTATTCTGTGATACAAATATTATTTATTTTTAAACTTTGAAAACTTACGAGTTTTGTTGTGAAGAAATGTATTTATCACTTTTTTACCTGCAACCTTTAAATGTTTTTTTTTAAAGTAGGTACGTCATTTTTATTAGGAGATATACCCTTTTCTATATGAGCAATCAAATCTTAATTGGCATTTTTTGTCATACACAAAAATAATTCGCTTCTCCTCAATTAATATTTTTAATTCACACCGCATTGACAAAATTGTAAATATGTCAAGAAAACAATATTTTATGACTGGGTTTACCTGGTGGTTCGATAAATTACACACAATGTCGGTACCTATTTCAGTCGTCCACAACATATTTGTTTTGTTGGCTTTAGTATTGAAATCATTTCTTGTGTATAGAGGCAATTGAGTTTTTATTAATGCATGGAGAATTGATACGGAAGAATTTTATTTTTAAAATGGTTTGTATGATTATAATAACATGTACAATTGTAGTAATATGTAAACGTCATTTTCCTACTATTGTTATAGCAATGAATGGATTTTGTCGGTTCGTCTGATTTAAGGTTCTCTCATTGATAATAATAGATTGATGATCCATGCCGAGAATTATCTTTAAAAAATATATTATTTTAAACCCATTTTAAGATATTTTACTATAACGGCCCACCAAATAACGAGAAAGGAAAGTAATGTGAAGTCCAAATTTTTATTTCAAGCGGAAGACGGAAATATCTATTTTAAGCCCACCTGAGTCGATTAAAAACATTTCCAGGTGGAAGTCTGTCTGTGTGTATTCCTCTAAGATAGCGCCTAATTTATTTCGATTGCTATATTGCGCCTTCGATTGATATATGCCAGAGAGTGCCTTATTTCGATTAAGTTGAAATTTGGAATGCAGGCGTAATTTGGATGACCAAGATTTAAAAAGGCGATGGCAAGAGTTGAAAAGGTTTTGTTTTAAATCTGTTTATCAGGATGCGCTAGTCATATTTCAATCTTAAAATATTGGACAATATAGACTCAATATAGAATGAAAATCCTAAAAAAAGAAGGGCACATAAAAGACAACTATATTTTGAAAATTCAAGACTGGCTAAATCAGCAAGAACTAAAGACAGAACGGACAGAACAACGTAGAAATATGCGGAATTAACATAAGGAATAAAGAGGATGAAACTACAATTGTGAAACGCTTAGCGGCAATTCTGAATATGAACAAAGAACGAGTACAGCAATCTCGAATTATAATACCTCGTATCGCCGGTAAAAAGAGCTCAGTTGTAATAGAACTTAAATCCAACGCGGATCGGGAGGCCTGGCTACTGGACAGAAAGAAAACTTTTACTAATTATGACATACTCGGCAATAACGACTCCTCACCTGTCCACTTCAACAAGCATTTTTTATTTCAAATAGCTTTTATTTCAAGCTAAACTTAAAGCCAAAAAAAAAATACAATTTATCTTGCATCGTAACTTTTAACACATATACTACGAAAGTCGCGATATTGAACATAATAAGCAGAGAATAATCATTTTTTGAAAGTATGAGTGACATCTACACTTTGCGTTTCGTAGTAAAATCCTAGTTGCCATATATGTAGTAGTATGACGTTAAGCAATTTTATCTATGCAATCAATGATAATCAGTTATGTATTCAATGATAATACTATTAAGTAACTATGATAGCCCCGAATGCTGAATTAGTATCAGATAAGGCACAAAGTCGAGGTACGAACCGCTCTACATATTATTATAATAAACAGATCCCTAAAGTGGCAGTTGGGTTACCGTCCAGTTGTCCGTGGCACAACGGTCTGTTGAGCTGTGAGCGAATAAATTGACACATTTCCTTGCGCCATACGAGCCGCGCATGATCCCACCCACGATATCACAGATCCGCGACTTGCTGTGGGATAAATATTATATGATAAATATTAATAACGAGATCGCAGTCACCGCTAAGGGCATCAGCAAAATGCACCTCGAGCAGGCCACGACCATAATGGCGGGGTAAAATTTCTGCCCGGGATAGTTTTGCGCATAACTTTTAAACTACTATACGGATCGTAAAAAGAATAACTGCAAAATGATCACATTGCAATTTGAAATATTATAACGTTACAACATTATCTCGTAAAACAATTACGATAAAAATGAATAAATATTACAGTTAGCACAGCGCGGAAAGCGTCTAACCAAAAATGGTTAGCTCACATAGGAAGGGTTAACTCATTTTATTAAATAATCTTTAGTTAAAATGGTATATATTAAAATTTAGCACTGCATTAATATTCAGGTCTGCAAGTAGATGCGCTTGTTAAGATTAGCCGATGTTTAGTCACCTAGATGTAAATTATAATTCTAACCATCTTTTAGACTGGCTATAATTCTAACCTCAGAATTTAGGGTTGGCTTTGAGATATTGCACGTTCATGAGCCCGCCTATTGTAGATACTATTTTATCGTGTACAATAAAGATTTTTCTAATTCAAATCTGATATTCTGTTGAGTGCTTCTTATGGCAAACCCGAGACATCAGAGCCGTATAAATAGATATTGTGTAACATTTGCGGTGATAATGCATGACATTAAATCCTTCATAATTCTCTGCTATTGTAACAGATCGATATTTTTTATTTACTTGTTTCTACTCTTTATTGTGAAATCACAATGGGCGGGTTTATTGTCATATGACAATCTCTTACAACCAAACCTACTATGACGGGTTTATATGTATGTGTGCGTGAAACAAGTGTGTGTCTTATTATTGCATTCGATCGACAGAATTGATATGCAATTCCGTTAATTTTACCCCAACGGAAAATCATGACCCAGCCGGGAAACTTGCTAAGTTTATAATATCTAATTCAT
Source organism: Micropterix aruncella (assembly GCA_944548615.1). Lineage (NCBI taxonomy): Eukaryota > Metazoa > Arthropoda > Insecta > Lepidoptera > Micropterigidae > Micropterix > Micropterix aruncella. Next base: position 6,752,291 of record OX155960.1, read on the forward strand.
TGATATCATTATTCCACTGGCTCACCTATAATATCAAAAAAAATATATTAATTATAATAAAATGAAATAAGAAACACACGAAATAATAACAATTTTTCGACATTAAAACATCGAAATATACATTAAAACGGCCTGATATAACGTAATATTTAAAAAAAGATATAAAATGAAATAACGGAAACAGACATATAAGTCGGTACCAAACTTATAGGAGAATTATAAAATAAACATAATATATAATATATAATAATATTAACATGAACGATTTCATATCGCCCATACTTTAAAATCCTGCTAAGTCTAACATTTTATGACTTGTTTGTGTTAGAATTGGTTAGCGAATTTCATTGAAATAAAACAGATCAAATTCAACGCGGCGAGATCCATTGATACCGGAATATAAGCTCAAATTATGTGCATCCTCTTTACCTGAGGACAAACAATTTTTAGTTTGCAGAAGCACTAACTTACACAATATACTCTTATTCATATTAAAGCAATTTATGAAAATAACGTTTAGAAGTGCTGTTAAAAATATCTGGTTTCTAAGAAACTCTAATCTTTATCAGAATTTTGATTATTTATATTATATTAAATATATTATGTTCAAGTACTTCTTTTTATATTATGCTTGGGATATTTTTTTCATATATTATATAATGATTACTTTTACTACCTTAACAATTACCCATTAATGTGGAGTGAATTGATCAAGAAGGGACCAAAGTACAGTTGCATTAAATATTTTAATAATATTCTGTAAAATATGCAATCAATGAAACAGCCATTTACGTACACTGTTAAGAAAATGGCTAAAAGGCAAATGTTTTTATAGTGTAAATGAATTTTTAACCAAAAATGTAAATCTAATATTATCATGCCTTTTATTATTTTTTATATTTTAAATTAATTATTTTAAATATTTAAAGTTCTTTTCATATATTTTTATGATCGAAAAAATCGAAGACATTAATATGATATCAATTATTATTATTCATATATTTTAACAGTTTTAAAGATTTTAAAGATTACTTATTAATAATACAACTACTGTTCGTTACATTATTTTGTGTGACGCAAACTTTCAATTTCTTATACAATTATTGAAATATTGTTTATATTATTTTATGGACTTTATACTCATATAATTTTCACTGTTTTTTTATTTTTTATTTTTGGACTATCATTTTTATTTTATATAATTTTTCAAAATGTTATGTTCGATTTATTCGATATTATATTCGATTGAAATTGATTGCTTATTTTGAGCTGTTTGCTGTTATAAATAAATAATAGAATTGGACGCCCTGTAGGCAAACTCCACCGAACCATTTTGTACCAAAATATCTGTAACCTTAACATATCGTTTTACATCGTGAAAATCGTGGGTTTACGTGTTCTAAGCTGGCTCGGACACGTTAACGAATGAACGAACGAACCATTTCGTCTTGCAACTCATTATGCACCGAGAACAGCGATGTTGTCGAATGAAATATCACATACTCTAAATAATGGACTACCGTCATGACGCGCAGAGCACAATGCCTAGAAAGAGATTAAGAATACCATACTTGCCCGAATCAGCGTGCATTTTGAAGAGCCAGATCGGCTCCCAAGTCCGTCGCCGCGGTCGAGGTTCGCGGTGACTAAACTCAACGTAACGCCGCGCATAAGTCGGCGTTAGGCGGGCGGCTGCCTGCAGCGGCGTCGCCTTCTGAGCCCCCGCATTTTTGCCACAGCACCAGAGATCCATATCAATTATTGTTAACTTTAGCTCTTGTTTATGAAATATAACCGCAATAAAGTGCCGCTTACGGCCGCGCATATGCGCCATTCCCGCGACCGCACAGGGTCAGAGGATTAGTCCTAAGGAGCTTTAGTGAGTTATACATGTATGCTACGATACTGAATGCTCTAGGAGCAGCATTCAAAATGCGATCCGATCGACTTACACTACGCAAAACATTTTTAGGTCGATTGAAAGAGAATACCTAAAAATTGCTTTGAAAACAAAAAAAACATATAGACAGTGTCGACGTTGCCGCAATTATGTTTTCGAAAACGTCAAACCTATAGTCGACGAAATACTATTTGACAAAAGTGTCGTTAGCACATTGGTACCTTTTTCACGACGATCGAGACCTTTTTCACACCTATCGTCGAATGTCTAATTGCTTGATATGGCTAGACTAAATCGCCTTGATCGCTTAATAATATTAATTATTTATATGTATCAATTTTCAAGCAAAAACATTATAATAATAACATTTTCTTTCGAATCTTTCAATGACAGCTGAATAAGCAGTAGAATTAATTTAGGAAAAATCTTTATTGTAGTAAAAAGTAACAAAATTATTAGGACGCTAGGCTAAAAAGTTAAACGATTAGGACTATTAATTAGTGAAACCCTAACAGTTTGATTTCGAAATCATTAGTAATTAGTGTGTATTTTAATATATCTGTATGAAGTACACATTTTACAATTATTGTTATAATTTTAAAATCGAAATCGGTAATCACCGAATTTAAAATGGTAATTAGCTAACATTTAAAATGGTAACCGATTAAGACTATTAATTAGTGGAACAGTAACAGTTGGATTTCGAAATCATCAGTATTTATTGCGTATTTTAATATATCTGTCTGAAATACACATTTTACAATTATTGTTAGGTACCTATACTGCAATATTTACTCTGATCGTTGGTAGTATAAAGTTCAAGATTTTATGATCGAACCCGATGCAGTGGTCAGTTTGTGCCTTTAAAGCGTTTGTTAAAGTGTTCCACACAGGTGAAATCGATCTCTATAGTAAAATAAACTGTTACAACTTGTTGGGAATCACTGTTAATTTTGTGACATTTTAACGACACTTTTGTCAAATAATATTTCGTAGACTATACAGATTAGGATGTTGAAATTGTACTCTTCATCTCATCAGCAACGAAATTCTTAGCCATACTTGAGTTATTCTACCCAGGCTCTCTGATGTCACCTATATCAGTGATTTTGTAGGCCAGTGTTTCTCAATCATTTTTATATCGCTACCCCTTTTTGGTAAAAAAAAAGTCTTACGCTACCCTCTTTAGTCTATGCCTAAATAATTGTAAATAAAATGAATGAAAAATAGGTATGAGTAAATTTATTTAACATAGTACTAATATGGGGATATGCAAGATGCACCATTAGATTAGAATGGTGGTTAGGCGCGGGAGTAATGTTCAAATTCTGTTTTTACTTCCGGAACTTGTACTTGATTGCCTTCATTTTAGATCAACATAAAACTTTGTAAAAGCAATAGCAAAACTCATAATATATATTTTTCTCTTCCGAAGCTGTTAATATTTGTGGGTTGCGGGCATCGCGACCCACTGGTTTAAAATCGCTGATGTATTAGATTGCTCAGTGACATAGTACGTTACGCTGCGCTGATAGCATTGTCCGGCGAAACTAATAGCTACATATTTGGCCAAGAATAATTACATTGATTCTTTTAGAAAGGCTGATTGATTTTAGAAACCCATAATGTAACCAAATTACATTCAATAATACACTTAAATTATTAGTCCTTTCTATGATGATTTCATCGCAGAAATAATATGGGGAGATTAGAACGCCAGGTGAGAGATTAGTCTATTTGAAAATTAAAGAGACCAGTTTTTATGTTTAGAAACCTGTATACCAAATTAAATTTAACATCTTAATGTAAATATTATTAAAATAATTAATGCTATGATTAAAACGATCGATTTCTCTTATATTACTATTTTATTTTCAAATGGCGTTTGGAATTCTATCTATTGCGCAACTGCACATAAAAACGTAACGACGTTTTTGTAATTACATCTATTACGCAACTGCACATAAAAAAGATGAATCGATGTTTTCAACGATGTGTGTCATTTTCATGTTGAGTTTCTTAGTAAATTCTTAGTGCCAAAACGTAGTACGGCACCGAACCATCTATTATCCTTTATAATCAATACCTATATTCGAGGTAATACTACGTATTTGTTTTGGGTACCGAAATGGTATTTTCGATGTCATTTTCTTATATGTTTTGTTGTCTATGCAATGGAGCTCGAATTATTGTAATTGTGGTTGGACTTTACCATCATATATCGTAACATTTAAAGAAGATGTTTTTTTTTCTTCTTCAAGTTTACTACCTAGTAGCTTTTTTAATAACACTTCTTTCACACGGATTGAATAATTAATCTCTGAGATATGATCCGAATCCGGAAAATCGAAAATCGTGGGTTTACTTTGCGCATGAGTAGTCGAGGCAGCACTGAATATTTACCATTTCCCTAAAACGAGACTAAGATGTCCATTTTACTAGAGTCATTGCAGTTTGTTTGATTATTTCTGTAAAAACTATCGCTCATTCAGGCGCGATCGCCTTCCCACATTCGGGATCGGTTTAAATTAATCTCAAAATTATAATATTCATCACTTCAACATATTAGGAATATTACGTATATTTCCTACAACCGTTCGGGATGAATACATGTTTTTAATTTTCAAAATACTCTTTTTCAAGGCACTACAGTAATCACTCGGGATACTGAACTTTCACCAAATCTTAATTTTCAAAATTTACAAAAATTTGGACTTCTTTTGGAATGATTGTAGCGTCCTGTAATATAAACTTTCGTATTCGGGTTGTTTGTCTTACTGTTACAAATGGCTTAAAAAATGTTACGAACCTAATTATCTAAGTTCGTTATCTCATGGTTCACGTATCTCGAAACGGTTTACTTCCCCTGCATTAGATACTGTTCAGTCTAGCTGTATGAGCTATACAAACTAATAATATTAAACCTACTAAAACGGTACTGCACTTTGGCCGCCTCACAGCGCACCTACTCATATTATAATGATAGTGGACTGCGCATGCGAAAGGTGCGCAAACGAACACCTATCCTCGACAATGCAAATGGCGCACAGTGTAATATTTAGAAGGTAGACTACGAGTTACCAGCTTTAAATCCACTTTCTCATTCATGGCATTAGTAGCAATCCGTGTTAATAATAGACATTCTAAAAACATAAAGGCTATAAATTAATATGCCATTTTAAAAACTAAATTAAATATTCTGTTAAATTAAATTTCTGCCTAACAAAAATGTAGTGTAATATGTTAAGGGTTTATCGATGCATTATAAATAGGACAGAAAACGAATTTACCGCGTGAAATTTGTAGGACCCGACGTTTCGGTGACGTTGCAGCCGCCGTTGTCTAGGGTAGACTACCCAGACAGTCTACCCTAGACAACGGCGGCTGCAACGTCACCGAAACGTCGGGTCCTACAAATTTCACGCGGTAAATTCGTTTTCTGTCCTATTTATAATGTCAAACAACCGCGATAGTCTTCGATTTTATATTATCGATGCATGTTTTCCATTTCTTTATTCCATCATAACTCCTTAACGCTCAAACTGATTCAAAAGTATGTAACATTGTTAGAATCTTTATGTCATCCCGAGTGTCATATAGTACCTACTTTAACTGTCAAATTATTAAGTAAATAGTTGTCTAAATGTCCAAATCTCAAATCATGTTTAGTACCAAATGAAAGGTCTGATTCAGTATATTCCGAAAATTCATATGTATGTATATGGATAAACTCATAAACTACAAATATTTCATAAAAATCTGTAATAAAAATTATTATAAATACAGTAGTTATATATACTGTGTTTGTAACGGCAGTCGTGTTTTTTATTCCTTTTAATATCTTCTGAGTCTTTGTCTCTGAGTTCCTGAGATATACCCCAGCATCTTAAAACCAGGGAGTCTTTGTGACGTTGCTGTGACGTGACCTAGTCCTATTTTTTATTGTATATTGTATCAAAGATCCTTTGTTATGTATTTTACCCAAAATTTATTTTTTCTAGCTTATTTCAGTTGTTCTGATTTTGAAAACAAAAACTTATTTTTTGACGATCATAGTTGGCCACAAGATACTTTAAAAAAAACGGGTGTGCATGGGTGTGTTTTGCATTTGTATACATTGTATACAGGCCAGGACATGCACAGCTCAACTGCATGGCAGTGTCGGATCAACCCATGTACAGTGCGATGCATTCTTTTTGAGCTCTCGACCAGTCTCAAAAATGCTTACACAGATTAAACACAACCTCGTCAAAACTGCACATGAGAAAGAAAATCAAATGGCCTCGTGCTAGACTAGAGCCGCTATATGTAACGGACTTCGCCGTCTTCCTTAAAACCAAGGCATGTACAGCCAACGACAGAATATTTGATATCGTGATGATGTATTGAAAATTTAAAATTGGCTTTTATAGTCTAATTAACAAATTCAAATTCAATTTCAAATATTTTTATTCAATGTAAATACATAATATACACATACTGAACGTCAAAAGACAGTAATTGTACTTTTTCCTATTTTTTCCGGCGAGTTCTACAAGTAAGATTCCACTGGAAAGAACCGCCAAAGAAAACCAGTGACCACTTTTTTGGTACTATTATTGTCCATAATTTATATATAATCAATAATTCAAAAATATTTCATGTCCCCGGTCCATGTATTTACTTCATCGATGTCCCCGTGAATTGAAGACATGAAACAGAAAGAAAAAAGGCAGGCAGAAAACAAGTAATTTCACAATAAAATATAAATATTCAAAATAGATCGGCTATGCCTAGTTAGGAGCGACGCAACCATTTGTTACTACAAACGGTGTAATTTTTTTAATCAAATAAAATAAAAAAATAAATAAATATTGAAGTGATGAATACAAAATAAAAAAAACTTAATTTCGACGTACAAAATCGACTAGCCATCCTAACAGTATTGTTTTAGAGAATGACTGTACTATAAGTTCATTAGCGATTAACACATGCATTACATGCATAACCGTCCATGATGTAATATCGATAATTAGTTTGGTTTATAATACGGTGTGATATATAATTATGTGGAAAATAACATTAGGATTGTGACACAAAAACACAAAACAATCATGTTTCACTTTCCAAACTATTACCACTTTTATATTAGGAGCCTCAATTATAACAGTACATCTCAAACACAATGCTTTTATAGACTCTGCTTACAACACAATACGATCACCTTTCACTGTCCAAACTATTATTATAATTATATGTGCCTCAATTTTACAGTACACAGTAAGACACATAGTATTATTCATTGAAGTGGATATATTCCTTCTAAATCACTGTTACTGTTTTCAGATCTACTTTCATCTAAATTAACTGCGTTCATTTCTTCATCACTACTTCCCGTATTTACTACAAATGATAGATTGTCTAAAATTCTATCTAACACCGGTTCGGTTAGCCTATATTTTTGTTTTCTATATCGATAACATGACGACAAACATTAGTCCAACATTGGGAGTCTCTGGTTGACATTGTTTCAATTTTATCTATGGCGTGTGTCATAGCATCGTCCAGTTTAAAAGAAACGTTCTTTTTCGCTACATATCCCTTTATCTGAGCCCATATTTCCTCTATGGGATTAAGGTCAGGGTGGTATGGTGGTAATCGGAGTACTGTGTGACCATTGTCTTCTAATAAAGCGTTAACTTTAAACTTTTTAAATCGGGGTTTATTAATTTTAATAATCTCATAAAGCGATGTCTTCAACATGGCGTCATTGAATGGAATATTTTTATCGCGTAACCACTGTTGCATAACAGCTTTTCGAGAGTTGGACGTTGGTGCTGGGTTTAATTGCACGTTGTGGTATGGGGCATTATCAATCACTACAACAGAATTAGGATTTAAATTCGGAATAAGTTTTTCTTTAAGCCATTTCTCATAATTACTGAAGTTCATGTCGTGGTGATAATCACCACATTTTTGAGAAGATTTATATATCAGCATTGCATTGGGTACAAACCCATCACTACCTCCAGCGTGAACTACTATCAAACGCTGACCCTTGGAAATAGGCATTTTAAGGCCTTTTGTCGGACTACATGTCCATTATTTAGGAGTAGTATGGCTGCTATGGATATATGTCTCATCAGTATATACAATTGATCTATTTTCATTGCGGAAATATTTAATTGATTCTAAAAAATTTATGCGCTGCAATTTAATGTCATGTCTTTCAATTAAAACTTTTCGGTTATTTTCTGTCTTTTGCCATCTAAATCCAATTTCCCTTAAAATTCTTCCCAAGCTACACCGGCTTCCGTTGAAATTAGTATCACGAACAACTTTCTGGTGGAGAGTTTTCAAAGTTGGGATTACATTATCTGTTAAATGAAAGTTTAAAACAATCCGCCGTATTGCCGTTTTATCAAAATCATCCAAACCCGTCTTTGGTTTACGACAGTTAGTCTTTTTTTTCCCTGGCGTAGAAAATGACATCGGCTGGTCAGAATCTAATATTTTTTTCTTTTCGGCTAAAACTCTTTTTATTGACGCGATAGATATTTTACTAGCAGCAGAAAGCCTTTTTAAGACCGCTTGCAATTCAATTGTTATTCCGAATTTCGCTTCATCTTTCATGAAATGGTAAATATTTGATATTAATTCCCTTGTCTGGGATTTCAGCGTCTTATTTCCCAATTTTGTTTTTAACGGCATATTAAACGACGATCACGACAAGAAATAATAGAAAATAAAGTTATTTACTTACTGTACCTCCTGGGATTCAGCACAGTCGAACGCACGATCACAACACAGAACACGAAGACAAAATACAACACAAAACGTATTTATTTGTTACTCTTCTGATTGTACCGCGAAACGACGGGCCGCTGAGACAATCACGTATATACTGAAAAATTATCACAGCCCAATTCAACTTAACACTAAACGAATCTATTAGTTATGTAATCGTCTGACTGTACCGTTAAACGGCTGGCTTCGACGAGAATCATTACAGTCACGCGTAAACTCAACCTCTCTCCGTCATTCTCACAGGTATAAAATATGCCTATCCCTTTTTTGGTTTCAGTGCATTGGTGTGCAGTGCAGTGCAATAAATGCAATACGTGTGACCTGAGCATGTAGTTGTAGAGCTCAAAAAGAATGCATCGCACAGTAGGGTCCGTTATGCCGTCGAAGTCGCGGGGCCGCCTTTTTACTTTTCGGGCTCGATTTGTTCTGTAAAACATTCTGACGACGATGGAGGCCCTAATCTATAGCGTGTGTAGCTTACATATAAATCCTGCACTGTGCAGATAGCTCTACCGGCAACGCGGTAGATGAGGGTTTCCATGGAGTTATTCCATTCAAAACTCATATTTCCGCGCTTTCTGTTTATTGTATATTATAGCTAGGAAGCCAAATGCCACAAGGTTACACAAGGTAATTTATATTATTCCCTATTTATCGGCGATACCTAGTAGAAAAATCGACGATTGTATGTAGCTTCATCAAGACGAAATTTGGGAAAGTATATGACTCAGTGTTAGAGAGGGCACTCTGATCCACTGTGCGATATAGGTAGCGAATGGTTTCGTGCAGCTTGAGCAATAAGATCCATCGTGTAGGTCCTCGGATATAGCCATAAGATTCTCGGATAGGTCCAACTCACGATTCAACTCTTATTCAGAAGCATCCTCGTGTGAAAGGCTACCCCTTTGCGTTAATTAGGCAAATTGTTAGTTGTTAACGTAAGTTGTTTTACTTATTTTAATTACTCTGACCCGCCTAGATACGGGACAGTTTAGTCCTAGTTAGGTGGGCAATGAACATTAGCTGCATTTCGGTGTCAATTTTTCCGAGTTACTTATAACATTGATAACAATTTATTTTATTAATTTACAATAACTTCATATAATATGTCATATAAACACCATTTACATAATATGGTTGAGTTGGGAGAGATTGAGCACATCCTATGGTGAAAATGTTTATCCGCATTCCTAACTAGGTCAGAGACCCGTATCTAGGGATGCTGATTTTTGTTTAATTGTATCGACGAGCTTTTGATAATATCAAAAGATTAAGTTCATAATATCAAAAGATTATGAACTTAAGTTGCATTGCATAATACATAAGAATATATACATACGCATACATACACACATACATAAATATATACATACATACCTACACATATATATACATAGCAAATAATACACGAGATTTGATATTAGTTAGTAATATATAATTTAATAAAACAACTTAAATTATTAGCGAGAGCAATTGAGACTCCGCATACATTGGACCCCTTTCAAGAAGGTACTTCTTTATAAGTATTTTGAATGAATTTAAGTTGTTTGCATTCTTATAACTCTCATTTAAATTATTATAAAATCTCGGGGCAAGGAAGTAAATGGGGCTAAATGTACAAAAATGAAATGAATAACGCATTAAAATAAAAAATAAAAAACTGAAATAACCTAGAAAAAATAAATTTTGGGTCAAATACATAACATCTTGGACCTGATCCTGAATTCAGAGCCAGAAAAAGATGGTATTGGTCGGCGATATATTCAAACTGAATCACCGCTGAATATACGGCAGGTACACGTCGCGCACGCGGGAGATTGGAGGTATCCTGATAGTTAATTTCAGACGGAGAATCCTTCCAAAACTGGTAGACAAGGGGCGCGGGCTGCATGCTGGGTACCTTACCCTGTGCCATGCCGTAAGGCGCAGGCATGGTGGCTTAGTTAGACGGTCGATTTGTATTGTCTCTAAATTATCTACGCTTACCTTAGGGGAGATAGAACGATCACTATAGTTAAAATTTCCTGCGGTGTCAGGCTCGCCTGTTGTAGTTGACAGCTCCAGTTGATACACTGTGCGGCGGCGCGGGGCTCAGAGGCCGACTTCGAGACGCGTCAAGTGAAGTGAGTGCGCGCAGGTCGTAAGCAAGCGGTTTCGGCATTCATATCTCGAGTGGATTAATGGTGTTTGCGCACTGGAGCATTGTACCCAATGCGCACAATACACTGCCACTTGCCTGCGCACCGCTGGGTGGCAATGAGTTTGCTCATTTTGTAGGCACACTCGTTAATATTTACGCCAACTAATAGGCTGAGAGGATGTAAAGATTTTTGCAACCGTAACAGCTTCGGAGATATGTTTTTGAACTACCGCTAGAGCTCTGTCTTCTAGCAGTATGGAGTTGTGCAGGGTACCCAATTAACATTACATTACAGAATAATTACCCATTTATTCTCGTGATAGCTGGGGAGCTAGTGATTTGTTTCGTTACTGATTTTTCCAGTCACCAAACGTCTATAACAGCGGTTCTCAAAGTTTTTGAAATTTTCTGCTTGGGGTCCCTTAAAAAAATGTTCTGTAGCTCGCGGACTCCTTATGATGAAAAAAAGTGTATTGAATAATACATTTTTTTACAAACAATTATGTATCTAGAAAATATTACATGTTATGTATTCGTGACATTTAAATAACAACTTGGATGGATGCATGTGGTTCGCCTTAACTAGTCCTTCTATTTTTATCTTTTTTTTTGACCAGTGCAACTCTTATATCATTTGTCGTATATAATCTATTTCTAGGTTTTGTCTTGATAGTAAGTAGTATAGAAAAAGCCGACTCACACACATAGGTGGTTGGGAATGAAATCAGGACTCTTAGAGCCATCTTTGCAAAATCAGGAAAGGACTATGCCATTTCAATCCAAAAATCACTACATCAAGTTTCTCGGAAAACGTGTTTTGCACCCCCAACATTTATCAAATCAAAAAACGGTTCCTAAATTAAATTGTCCTCCGAAGACAGATTACTAATAGAAAGTTTAAATGGGTTATTGATAAAATTATGGTGTTTGTCAAATTCCAGTTGATCAGGGAAATAGTAAGAAATTTCTTTGCTAAGAATGAACACGTGCTGTTTCATCACCTCTAGGATATCGCCATCGAATTCAATCTCTTTTTCGCGGTCCTACCGAAACCGCGGACCTCAATTTGAGAACAGCTGGTCTATATTGTTTAAGTGGAAACATGTAATTAGCTTTATTTTTTTAACTTAATAATTCTGTAACAAATTTATTGCAACAGCTGTATGTTTCCTTAAAAATAATAAAATTAAAAAAAAATAATAAAATAGAAATTTTCTGCGACTATGTAGCGGACGTGTATTTTGTAAGGGGGTTTTTCGGTGTGTTAAGCTGGAAAATACTTTGGAGAATACAATTGTGCTGCACTTTTTAGCACTACCGAATATCATTTTACTGTCAAGTCAAATGCAGCAATGATTAGAAAAAAATAATTTAGGTAATATATAATTTAGGTAATATATGTAGGTAAGTCAGTCTGGCACATAAAAACAACAAAATGGTGACCCTTTTTTCCAGATCTGAAAATTGGCCATATTATGATACCTAACATTATAACGATAGCTTAGGATATCTGGCTGTGATTTGCGATCGCCAAGGCCTTGCCAGACTCGTTTAATTCTTGTCAGAGTGACACGTATTAAACGATGCTGACGCGCATTAAAGGAATTACGCGCATAAGACACGACGCACTGAAACAAACTTCAGTACAGTCTGGTAAGGCTTTAGTTATTATGAACAATAACCAAATGTGTTTTTTTCGTGGTATTATAAGATGAATTATCTTGTATGAAAATTTCAAGAATGAAAATGGGAGCAATGAGTTTAATATCTAAATCCCGCCAGAGGCATTCCGCGACTTTTTAAAGTAGCCAGATTTCTTTGAAATGATAATCTCTGATAATTTCAATTTGTATTTTAGGGTTTAAACATGTAAAAATAAGGGCGACTTATCCATATATCATATTGTTTTTTCCGTTTTTTTAATTGTTGAAATATTCCCATCACACTAGCTTCCTTCAACTGTTAATAACGCAGATTGCATTTTTGTGCATTTTATGATCGACTCTAGTAAATAGAAAAGATTAATTGGGAAAATAAGTATAATTCGAATGCACCTACCGCCTCTTCACCCATCGAATATTCCTCGCCAGACTCGGAATTTCTCGATTAGCGTCAATAAAAGACCAGATTTAATTACTTCTATTAACTGGGATAATAGAACCTGAAATATTCGCTACCTCCTCTACTATTTTATCCATTTTCGAATACAATTTAGCACCGTCTATTAAATATCTAACTGTTTCATATGCGCGAACGAGAAATCCCATTATATTCGACTACGAAATCAGAATACATGTGCTTGAGAGAAGGGGGATTGTGAAGGACTTGAGTGATCTTTGATAATAAGCTCACTTCCAATCATCACATCGATCTCTCACTCAAATCGTCATCGAAAACCTTCGGATTTTTGATGATTTGATGTGATGACCCTCGGATTTGTAAATTGAATTAAATTTTATTGCGATTATAGTGTTTTAAAGAGTATTTTTACAAATATCCAGTGCGGAAAAACCTACCTTTTAGGCATAAGTACATTATCTTTATGATAAAACCGATTCGTCACAGATTAGCGTTAAAAACCTAGTAGACAATAATTCAAAATTAATTGATTTAAACATTTGAAAAAAAATATAATAATATTGAGAGCACACAATCAAGATAACTCAGTTACCTAAATAATGCTTAATCATTATTTAAAAATAACAGATATTGAAATGTAGTAGGTATTTAAAATTATCTTAGTAATTAAACAAAAATACAGGAGAAATAAATAACAATTACTATTAAACAATCCGAAATAAATTTCTGTTGAAAATAACTTTAAAATAAAAATAGTTTAAAATAATCAATAATGAAGCAAATTATTTAAAAAATGTCATTAAATAATAGAAGAAACACAGTTGATGAAATGTAACAAAAATGAAGATGTCTTAATAATAAAAGTATATTAGATATACAAAACAAAATACATTAAATTTAAAAGAGATTATCTAAAATGAAGCAAGTTATTAATAAAATTGTCATTAAATAATAATAAAAACGAAGTAGATATAATACTCCTATAACCACTGAATTAAAAACAAATTCTCTTATCCTGTGAAGTTGGAATTTTAAATGTTGTTTCAATTTCGATGAAAATGCATTTTTATGGCGAGTATGACCCGATTCTACACCCAGGGTTGGCTCCCGATGAAGTTACTCTTTCACGGTCAACAGCACAGACACACAATTTTGCATAAGCATTCAATTATAACAGCCCGTTCTAAATTTCACCATGACATGGCTCCCGACGTGGGGACTCCTCAACGGTCAATAGCACAGCATCGAAATTTGTATACGCATTCAATTATGTTACGTTCTAAGTTTCACCGCGGCAGAGCAGCTGCGCCCAGGGTTGGCTTCCAACGAGGGGACTCCTCAACCGGCTACAGCAGGGAAACGAAATTTTGTATATGCATTTAATTATGATAGCCCGTTCTAAGCTTCACCGCAATGGCTGCTGCACCCAGGGTTTCCTTTCAACGAGGGGACTCCTCAACGGTTGACAGCACATTTTGTGTATGCATTTAATTAATATAGCCCGTTATAAGTTTCACCGCACTATGGATGCTGCACTCAGGGTTGCCTTCCAACGAGAGGACGAGGGAGGGAAAGTTTTGTCTACCCATTAAATTATGATAGCCCGTTTTAAGTTTCATTGCGACAGGGCTGCTGCACCCAGGGTTGGCTTCCAACGAGGTTCTCCTTAACGATCAACAGCACAAACACGAAATTCTGTATAGAATTCAAATGATAGCCCTTTCTAAGTTCCACAGTAACATGGGTGCTGCAAGCAGGTTTAGCTCGGGACAGAGCATTTTACTGAAAGCTTGTTTTTAAAATGTATTTATACTATTTACTATTCGATCCCTCCAAAATCAAACATCGGCACAGCTGAAGGTATTATCGGTTGTCTCTACAGTACCATCGACGCCCATATTTATCACGATTTCGCTCATGACATCAATAATTACAGAGATGGTTACAGCGGATAATGCGCATCGCGTGTGTACAAATCGCGCGAAGCACTTTCGTTGGGCGCGGGTGGGCTTTGCTTTGCCTTCGCACGGGCGCGCATTTTGTAATAATCACACGTTTCATTCATTAATAATAATGCACTCAACGCGCACTCATCCGCTATCAACGCATCGCAAAGCCAAGGCAACTGGGGATATTGGTGTTTTTTTTTAAATTAGCTAACCTTCTTATCATAACCTATTTACGTAATGATTAAATAAAATAGAGACTGATCTGCCATGAAATTCACACCCACCAAAGTCGGGCCCATCATAAAATATTTCTTTTTAGACTTCTGGGCTGTGAGCGGTGGATTCCAGACTAACGACCGACTGTGGTAGGTTTAGGACAGCTGTCTTGCCACATAAGAGCTTTCACCTTACCACCCATTCACTTCCCCTTCGATGCCATAGGATTTAATATGCGGAAATCGCGGTTTTATATATTTTTTCTTGGAAAAAGTTGTTTATTTCTGGAAAGACCAAAATCTTTAAAGAGGTGAAACAGAGCTTTGGCTGGCAGGCCAAAAGCGCCAACTTCCACAGCGTGGAGGTGAACAATGAAGCCGTTCCGGGTGATTGCATTTGCTAGATTATTAGTATTAATAGTATTAAAGTAGATTATTAATAGTTATTATATTAATAGTTATTATATTATTATTTTATATTATTATTTTATTATTTATTTTATTATTTATTATTATATTATATTAATAGTTATTATATATAATAGATTATTAATAGTATTAAAGTATTAAAGTAGATTATTAGTATTAATTTATTTTAATAGAACACAGTCGACCAAAATGCAACAATTAGATGCAGGCATTAATAATTAGTACATTATATTGATCAGTGTCATACTACGATTGGTCGAGATTTGATTTGATTTCTTCTTTTCTCCATCATACATAATTAATAATTAATTAAGTAATATTTGATTAAAACTCGTAGTGGAGTTGGAAATGAAAAGAGTGCTCAACTAATCTAATCAGAAACAAAAAGGTACATGCCCATGTGGATTTTACTGCCTCACTAGGCCTAGGCCTGTGTCGAGGCAGTAGTCTAGTAATAAGATTAATAGGATTTTACTATTATAACTTACGTGTAGATGGTACTCATAGTTTTTAAAAATTATTCGTTTCTCTTATTGTGTTCAATATGGTGGATTACATAAAACGATTATATAAACGATTTGTCTCTAAATCATCCACTGTCTCTAAATCATCCACCTCACGGGCCACAGAACAATCACTATTGTTAAAACTTCCTCAGGTGACGGGTTCACCCGTTGTAGTTGCTAACCCTAGTAAGTAACCACTGTAAGTAATACAATGATTCTTTTATTAAATATTTCTGTAACTTTTTGGGCAGTAATCTAAAAAATAGTACGACTAATATAGACACTCAAATTATGCAAATTTTTCACTGTCTATCCTGTCCCTTCGCTGAGCCTGTACATTATCCTATGTGACAAGGTTTAATAATTCGCCATCATGATAATTTAAACAGCTATGAAAGCTTTACCAATATTGTGCGTCACTATACTAAATGAGCGATAGCGTAACTACGAGTGAGTCATACGCCGAGCGCATTGAATCTGCAGTAATAATGAGTGCACGATGGAAATAATCAGTGTGGGTTTCGGTCCCATTACAATATCACAACTTTGTTAATATCGTTTGTTGAGCGGTATTATCAGCGAGAATTATGACCGCACGAACAAGAGGTGTGAATTTGATGTGTGTGTATGTGTATGAGAACTAGTCATATTTGCACACCTCTGCACAACACCGTGATTCATACAACAAATTATTATAAATATTACTAAAATGAATTTACCGCGTGAAGTTTTAACTCCGGATATTTCGGAGATATTTCAACCGCCGTTGTCCAAGATAGACTGAAGTACTGTAAATTGTCATCGGCAAACTGCTGCTGGAATGCGGTTGGCGGTTCGCTTGTTACTTCGCATGTTATTATAACCGCCGTGGGGCGGCGGGTTCGGCGCGTGCGAATTTTGAACATCCGCCGTGCACACAACACTCTTTGTATAGTGTGTTACATTCGATTGGAATTGAAAGATGAGGGTTCTAAGTAGTAGAGAATTTGTAACCGTCGTCCCTCTAGAGAAGTTAAGGTTTCTTCTTATTTCATTGGCTTCCCGGATGATGTGAGTAAAGTGAAATTGTTCTTTAGATATCACAATGGGATTTTGAAACTGCACCCAGTGGTTAGTTCCAGTATCCAATCTACATATTATGGTCGCAGATCGCCGATTTATCTCGCTGGACGTTTTTAACAGCTTTGATGTGTTCTATCATTCGAGTCGCTATGGGCCGTTTTGTTTGTCCAACGTCGTGGTTTGTCCAACGTCCAAACGTCTGGTGCTACATCTTCACAAAAACGCAGAAATTGGTCTAAACAATATTTATATTTGGCTCCAGAATAATCTAGTAACATTAAATTGCGAAAAAACAAACTATGTTACCTTTTATATTACTGGCAAGAAGGACTTTATGCACACAGGTATACAAATTCATACATGTACCCCAAAACCCCAAAATCATTTATTGTTTAATATGCAATGTAACTGCACAACTATATAACATAAACTCGAGCTAAATAACTCGGTCTCGTATTTGATAACACCCTTAAATGGGATGCTCATATAAACGATGTGGCGACTAAAGTAAGGAGACTTATATACGTGTTTAAGTTACTTCGGAATGTGTTAAACTTAAAATCTCTCAAAAATATCTACCATGCTTTTGCAAATACTCTAATTTCATACGATATTCTAGGTTGGGGAGGGTCTACACGTATTGTTCTAAATCCGCTTATGACAGCGCAGAAGGCGCTTCTTCGGGTTATTGCCAAAACGCCCCGAAGGTACCCCTCAAACGACTTGTTTGCAGAGCTGAAGATATTATACATCAGGCAGGTATATGAAAAAACAGTCTTTCTTAACTACCTAAAAAGTAAAGATAGTCGCGTTAAAGCTGAACATAAAATTTTAAGGAGCAGCGCCACAACCTGTAACCACATATTACAGAAAACCCGAACATTCTTCGCCCAAAGACACTTTGGCTTTATATGTCCAAAAATGTATAACCATCTAAAAGAATCTATAAAAACATGCCAACACACTAAGTCAATCCAATTAAAATCTAAAATTACACAACATTTACTTCAACTTGGTAGAAATGAGGTGGAAAAAGCAATAAGTCATATTTTAAAGTAAAGGTCTGCATTATTATTATTATTGTCATACATTGCACTACACTTTATATTTTAATACTATTTATTTATATGTTCTACAAAGTTTACATTACGATATTTTATATTAATATTTATTTCCATGACCATGCTTTATCAATATTTTTAATATAATTATAAGTTTAATTTGAATTCGCTTATCTATTTTATAATAATATTTTATCATATTTTGTATTTTTCATTTTATTATTATGTGCACATGAATACATCTTTGCCATACATAGAGTTTTCCTTGGTACGGGCTATGGCCTAGTTAGGCAGATTCTGTAACTAATACAATTGTAAATTTATGTTTTTGAATGAATAAAATTATTATTATTATTATTATTATTATTTCGTTTCAGTAATATTTATTATGTCAAACAACTGCGATAGTCTTCGATTCGCACAAATTATTGTTTTAAATAACTCTAATGCATTACATTGACAGAAGTTCCATCAGTCGCATTTGTGACACGTAAAATGCCCGACCAATTGTATTGCACTTAAATCTGTATGATACGCCTCGATTACGTCGAAATGACACGCATACTCAGTTTTTCGATCACATATTACACAATTCTACACAATGATAAATTCTACTGTTACTTTAAGTTACTTCGTAAATTAAATAATGACATAATATACGAAGTAAAGTCAAAGTACATAGCTATAGGTGAATTGCTTTTAAATGCCCATTAACCTATACGGTGTGCATATACGTACCGGATCGGTTGCTATTGTAAGATTTGGTCGTATCATACTCAACGGGTTAAAATAAAATTAGTAAAAGCTACTTAAAAGGCAGCGAAGGAAATCCCAGCTTGGATCGGGAAATGCTAATATTTGAATGAGATATACTTACGGATGTGCACGACTTTCGACGGTGCAATGTAAGTTTAAAGGTCCTTTTGCAGTCGACTAACGATCACTATTCATCCATATATCTCAAAAATCAAGCTAATCCTTTTGCAACAAAAATTGCCTCCAATTGAGACGAAAATAAGCGAAAAATAAAAAAATAAACAAATTGATCACTTCGGCAAAGCCGTGACATAAATGAAGGTGACATATCGAAATAATTCAAATTTCGAATGATATATATACATATATATATATATATATATGCCCGGCGGCTGAGCACCAACCGGGCGCGTCTCCAGGTGGCGGATAGGAGAACGCCCGAAGGGACCCCGGCTCGAGGGATGATACCCGAGGCCGGGTGCTCTTCGGGTAGTGGTGGCTAATACACTGTGTGTGGAAGGCCCCACCGCGGACCAACTCTCCAAGCCGAGGTGTAAGCTACCGTGCTAATGGCTGCATGGCGCAGGGAGTGCTGCGTCACTTACGGTGCCTCCCGGATACCGGGCGTCCTCCGGGTAGTATAAGCCAAGCCCCGGTCATACGCGGCTCTGTCCGGGTGATATCGCACTACCGCGGAACTCGTGGGAACAAAATGGATCTAATAAACAGTACACCACCAAAAATAAACCTAATTGAAGCACTCCAGGGGGTGGCTTTGTCTCAAAGCGAACCACAGGAGGCACCTAACGCGGGGGCGGGCCCATCAAAAAGCCCACCCAAAACCCGCATTAGATATAACGGCGCCGCAAGGCGTCGCTACAAAAAACTGATGAGAGAGGGGCTAACTGCTAACCCCCGAGCCTCCAGTGCTAACCCTAAGCCGGAGGACGGGACTGCAGAGGCCCCTGGGGCTCCTAAACGCCCCAGACAAGGGCCAAACACCCCAAGCCCCTCCCATCAGGCGACAGGGAAAAGACCGAAAGTCTCCGACCAAGGTTCTTACGCCCAGGCCACGAAAGGACTCCTCAGGCTAGCCCTCATAATAAGGGGCTACCCTGACAAAAAACTTGAAGCCGGCGACATAGAAGCCATCCGGGACAAGATTGTGGACGCCATCATGGAAATTCCTGTTGGCACTAAAACACCATCCTTTACCGGCAGCTGGGAGAGGGACGGTGCAATCGTCTTCTCGTGCGCAGATGAGGAGACGGGGAACTGGCTCAGAAGCCTTTCCACGGACTTACTCGTCCAAGGTGAATCCGTGTGTGTGCTGCCGGTCGATGAGCTGCCCAAACGCCATCGAGTGGTGGTCCACGTGGAGGAGCCCAAGTACACTGTCGAGAAAGTACTTCTACTCCTCGACAAGCAAAACCCAGGTCTGAAGACCGATGGGTGGGCCGTCGCCAGGGGGAGCACGAAGAAGGATGCCTCGAGCGTCCACTTCGCCTGTCTGGTGAGCGACTCCTCATTGGCCACTCTCAGGGCCTGCAACTTCCGACCCTACTGTGGGCTAGCACGGGCATCCGTAAGGCTGCTCGATAATAAGCCTAGGAAGGAGTCGGACGCAGTGGAGGGAACGGAAGGAGGTACAGCAAAATGAACCACCTAAAAGTCCCCATAATCCAGATCAACTTGCACCACATCAAAAGCGCCTCGGCGATATTAACCAGGAGCATGGCTGTGGCGCAGACAAGTATAGCACTAATCCAAGAACCTTGGATTGTTAGGGATACTATAAGTGGATTAGGAGGTTGCGGAACCATTCATAAGGCCCAACCGACTCGGAAACTCAGGACCTGCGTGGTCACTAAGGGCGTCACAGCCACTTTTCTGCCACAACTCAGCGGCGATGACCTAACGGTCGTTTTAACAAAAATCAACTTGACAGGAGACAGAACGGTGGATCTACTCATTGGGTCAGCATACATGCCTTATGACTCCACTGACCTGCCACCGCAAGAAGATATAACCAACCTAGTGACATATGCGAAACAACGCGGGCTCCAACTCCTTCTGGGTTGCGATGCGAACTCCCACCACGTGTGCTGGGGTAGTTCCAACATAAACCCGAGGGGGGTAAGCCTGCATGACTTTATCCTAGGCAATGAACTCACCATCCTCAACAGAGGAACAGAACCTACCTTCATAGACTCAAGAAGACAGGAGGTACTGGACATAACGATCTGCACAAAAGAAGTGGCCGACCTGGTTCAAGACTGGAGGGTCTCAGATGAACCCTCAGGCTCGGACCATAGGCAGATCCATCTAACGCTTCGGCACTCATTGGAAATTCAGTGGGCTCGCAACCCTAGAAATACCAACTGGGAAGGATTCGATAGGGACCTGGCTATCAAGCTCACCACGGTTCCGAATCGATTCCACACCAAAGAGCAACTAGAAACAGCTGCACTATCACTGTCTAATGCCGTTATAGACGCCTACGAGCAGAATTGCCCTTTGAAACAAAAAAACCTCTCAAAAAAGGTCCCATGGTGGAACCCAGAGCTGACCAAGCTCAGGCTTACGCTGAGAAGGTGCTTCAATAGGGCGAGAAATCACAACACTAACTCGCAACATCTTTGGGAGGAATACAAAAACGCCCGAAACGAATACAACAAGGCCATTGTTAAAGCCAAACGAAGAAGCTGGAGGGACTTTTGTGAGAGCGTGGAAACAGCTTCCGAAGCCTCCAGGCTCAACAAGATCCTCAGCTCTAACAACCGCCCCCAGCTGGGATGCCTTAAACGACCAGAGGGGGGACACACAAGCGACACCAAGGAAACCTTGAAGCTCCTAATGGAAACACACTTTCCGGGCTTCCAGGAATCCTCACACCCAATTGCCGCAGGGGAGAACTCCAAGAGGCTCCACAAGCCCAGGGAGTGGGCCCTTGCAGCCAAGATAGTTAATCCAAAAGCAGTAGAATGGGCCGTGAGCACCTTCGACCCTTACAAATCACCTGGACCGGATGGAATATACCCAGTCCTACTACAAAAAGGGTTAAGCCAGCTGCTGGGCCCTCTAACAAAGGTACTCAGAGCGAGCATAGCCCTCAGACACGTCCCTCATGCCTGGAGCAGCGCAAGAGTCACGTTCATTCCAAAGGCAGGCAGGAACGGCCACATCTTTGCCAAAGACTACAGACCCATTAGCCTCACCTCCTTTCTCCTGAAATCACTGGAGAGACTAGTTGACGGCTACTTGAAAAACAACCACCTAGCTCTTCAACCGCTTGCTGATGCTCAGTATGCCTATAAGGAGGGCAGATCTACGGACACTGCCCTACATCACCTGGTGAGCACAATAGAGACACAGTTAGCGGCGAAAGGTTACGCTCTGGGAGTATTCCTGGACATCGAAGGAGCATTTGACACCACATCATATGCAACTATAAAAAACGCTATGCACAGACGAGGAATACCAGAGACCATTATTGACTGGACATTGAGTATGCTATCAAATAGGAATCTGACCGTCTATCAAGGCGACACCTCCATCACGGGAATCCCTGCTAAGGGCTGTCCACAGGGTGGAGTCATCTCCCCCCTCTTGTGGAGCATCGTTGTAGACGAACTCCTAATAGATCTACAAAACCTAGGCCTCTCTGTCTACGGCTACGCTGATGACGTGGCCATAGTAGTCAGAGGAAACTTCCTATCAATACTTAAGGAGCTCATGGACAAAGCACTTAAGACCACCCAAGACTGGTGCCAGGCCAGAGGTCTATCCGCTAATCCAAGCAAGACTAAGGCCATGATTTTCACCAGAAAATACAAACCCGAACCCGTTGAGTGTCTCAAGCTCTGGGATAAGGAGATAGAATACGCTACAGTAGTTAAATACCTTGGAGTCTATCTAGACCCAAAGCTCAATTGGAAGCACCACCTCGAGCGCAAGAGAACAACCTTCTATGCCTCGTTGTGGACGTGCAAAAGAGTCATGGGAAAAACCTGGGGGTTCGAACCCAGGGTCGCCTTATGGCTCTACAGGGCAGTACTGCTACCTAGACTAACCTATGCTGCAATAGTCTGGTGGTCCAGGGTGAAAAAGCTTGAGACAGTAAAAATGCTTAAAAGCCTTCAAGGTAACTACCTGAGGGCTGCAACTGGCGTCATGAAGACCACCCCAACAGCGGGATTAGAGGTGGCACTCTGCTGCCCGCCTCTGGACAAGCTCATCATCCACTCCGCCAGACTTACAGCATACAGACTGAAGTGTTTGGGCGAGTGGAAGCGTGGAGGGCACAATCATCCTGAGCTAAACCTCCTCCACAAAAGCCCATTCACTCTGACCCAGGATCGACTACGGAAAAAAATTTCGGTAGAGAAATCCTATAAAATCCTAATCCCCACCAGGGAAGAATGGAAAAATCCGCAGTGGCTTCAAAGCCACAACGCAGACGCCTGGTTCACCGACGGCTCAGGAACAAATGGACGTTTTGGGGCAGGCGTGTACGGACCCAAAACCAACCACAGAATCAGCATCCCCCTTGGACGATACGCTACGGTTTTCCAAGCCGAGGTACTTGCCATATTGGAATGCATAAAACTACAAAGTCGACTTGAGGTAAAAAACAGACAAATCCTCATCTGCTCTGACAGCAGAGCAGCACTGGACGCTCTGGCTAAAGCCACCACAGAATCTTCTGTGGTCTGGGACTGCATGCAGGAGCTCAACAAATTGGGAAAATCCAACAAAATCACCCTAATATGGATACCGGGTCACCAAGGCATACCCGGAAACGAAGAGGCCGACAGACTGGCAAAACTGGGCACACTGGATTGCCCAGTGGAGCCAGCTGTAGGGGTCCCCTTCGCTACAGGTAAGAAAATCATCAGGGACTGCTTGGAGCAGGAACATCGGGCTTCCTGGAAACAGAGTCAGGGATGTCGCCAGGCAAAAGCCATGATGGAGCAACCACTACAGAAGAAAACCAAGGCCCTACTTGACATGAGCAAGAAGAACCTTAGAACCACTATCGGTCTCCTCACCGGACACACGACCCTTAGAGCTCATCTATTCAACCTTGGCTTGACTGAGAGCAAGGATTGCCGAATATGTGGCGAGGAACCTGAAGACAGCATACACATTGTTGGCCGCTGTCCAGGGCTCGCCGCCAAAAGACACAGTTTACTGGGACGAGCCTTTCTCGAACCCAGCGATCTGCCCAACTTGAAGGTCAGTGACCTACTTAGTCTGGTAAGAAGTACCGGGCTACTAGCTGACGATTGACCTAACCACACAGTGGGTAGTTACAAAAGACCTTACAGATCTAGGTGACATCAAGGGCTGGAAACAAGCCCCCCACTCCATCTACTACTACTACTACTATATATATATATATATATATATATATATAAATATATATATATATATATATATATATATATATATATATATATATATATATATATATATATATATATATATATATATATATATATATATATATATATATATATATATATATATATATATATATATATATATATACATCGTCTCGCATTGTTGTGTGCCGCTGTGAAAGACTGCCATTTTGATCGGGTTCTAGTGCCACAGCAGGAAGCACCAGCAAACACTGAGTGAGGAGAAGAAGAAGGCGTGGAGTCACTCCTGGTCACCACAGACCAGATAAGTGCCCTTTCATTATTTTATCATTTCATTTATTTAGTGATAAACATAATTTCAATTTGAAAAAATAATAATTTACACATTTACAATCAAATATTAAAATATATATATATATATATATATATATATATATATATATATATATATATATATATATATATATATATATATATATATATATATATATATATATATATATATATATATATATATATATATATATATATATATATATATATATATATATATATATATATATATATATATATATATATATATATATATATATATATATATATATATATATATATATATATATATATATATATATATATATATATATATATATATATATATATATATATATATATATATATATATATATATATATATATATATATATAAATTTTGTATTTCATTTATCACAAGAAAGAGTGTCGTTATGTACCTTGACTTTTGTGTTATATTGAATATGGTCCCACTCCAAATAAAGTATAGAAGCGGCAGATTATGCATCAATAATAATAATGTCATTACATTAAGCGCATTTCTTGTACTGGGTGAATCAGTCCCACGAAATAAGCAATTTTTGATTTAAAAAAATGGGTTTTTTTTTGAAAAGCAACTATGTTTTGAAATATTTTTTTTTTTTTTAACAACATTAAAAGCTAAGAACTCGATGCTCTATCTGGCGCCAGATTTTTTGTTTTTTCTATTTTTTTTTACTCAAAAGTTGCTATTTCGTCGTAATGATTTACCCCCTACAAGAAATGCCCTTAATATAATCACATCTTGTTTACTCAAATATGAGCACTGACACTGCTATTTGTGGAGCCGATCGCATGCTACATATCTCGACATGCTATCTCACTGTCGAAGTTTCAGTTGATCGTGTCTAATAAATAACGCGCTATAATTACGTTGAATGTACTTTATTAGGTAGGCGATTGAGCAGAGTCTGTCAGAAACAACAATGCAAGCGGATCAATCGACATTACGACATGTCTCATAATTCAGTATTTGTGTAGTGAGCATTATAGCATTCTGAGCGGAATGTTGACAGACACGTGGGAAGAAACCAATGAGATTATCAATTAATATTGTTAAGTCGAGGATAAATGGGAATCGCTCACGCGCATTACGCGAATAATAATTTATATACATATTTAATTAAATAACAATAATTTATAGGAATGATATGTGAGCGGATGTCACTTGGTTCATCTCTGGTAATTTTAAAAAATTTATTTATTGATTGCATAGATATTCAAGTTCAAGAGCACAAAAGAAAAGAAAAATAATATATAATTTAGGTATTACCGTTATAATATGTTACATATAGCTGTAATTTATACCGTCTAAATTTAGGTATACATCTGTCTGAGCCCAGGTTAAATAGCGCATAAATTATTTAAATGTATATTTTTTTAATGTGCTAAGTAAAGTGCAACCGAGCGCGACCTGTTAGGCACTCCCTGAGTCATATCAAAGTGGCCCGTTTATGTTAGAGAGAAAGAAAAGGAAATTATATGATATATTATAACTAAATATTTTACTGCAGATTACATCATACATACCTATGTGAATACCACCCTTTTGCCGCAAAAGTGGCTGCTGCGTATCGTTCATACGCACTTCAATCTTATTGTTGTAATATTACCCGGATAATATCAAACTGACATGAACATTACAGAACTATACGACTGATAAAATGCTATAATGCAGTTTTTTTCCGAGTGGGGGGACCCCAAAGGGGAGCGTAAAGATATTCCAAGGTGGGTGTAGGCTCCTGAGTGATACAGTACAATGGACACGACCTACGCTGTTAATACAACCACGTCTTATATGCCTAATATTTCTACATTTCTCTTTAACCGTAGAATATGGTGTTCTGCGGACGATTTTAAGAGCAAGCTTTGGAAATTAAAAAAGTGATTCTGCTGCCAAATACGATTTTGGAATGATGAATAAAACATTGTTTAGGATCCAGTATTTCAAAGTTTATCCCTCCAAAGCAGAGCAAGCGCTGAGTTTGTATTTACCTTTTCAAGCACGTACATATTTGTGTGATCAGGCATTTTCATCAGTTGTAGCAACTAAAACGAGGTATAGAAACAAACTCGATTTTGAAGGAGATTTAGGCTGTGCACTTTGATTGATTTTTTTAACACAATTATGTAATTGTATAATATAAGCAATAAATAAACCTTATGTTTATTAGCTCTTTTGCACTTATTTTTAACCGACTTCAAGAAAAAAGGAGGAGGTTATCAATTTGGTTGTATCTTTTTTTATTTATGTTTGTTACCTCAGAACTCGGCCATTTATGAACCGATTTGGAAAGTTGTTTTTTATTTGAAAGAATATACTTACAGATTGGTCCCATTTTTATCAAAATTCTGTTCTGATGATGGTATCCAGGAGGAATTGAGGTAACTCCTCAAATATTATCATATGGAGTTGAAAATTTACATGTTGGTTCAATTCCGATGACAGTTAATTTCTTTATATGGTAAGCATGACCTGATTCTACACTCTGGGTTGGCTCTGGACGAGGGAACTCCTCAACGGTTAACAGTACAGACCCCAAATTTTGTATACTCATTCAGTTATGATAGCCCGTTCTAAATTGACATGACAGCCGTCATGACATTTCAGCTGCACCCAGGGTTGGCTCCCGACGAGGGAACTCCTCAACGGTCAACATCACGGACACAACATTTTGTATATGCATTCAATTACGACAGCCCGTTCTAAGTTTCACCAATGACTGCGGCACCCAGGGTTGGCTTCCAACGAGGGAACTCCTCAACGTTCAACAGCACATACATAACGGTTCATATCACCATGACATGGCTGCTACACTTATAAAAAAAAATGAAGTCGAATTTATCTTTTTGTTAAAATTTTGTATATTATATTAATTAATAATATGACTTGTGGGGGGTGAGCATTTTCTTTTGGCAACGGGAAGGGGGGGGGGATGATACGAGTAAGTTTGGGAACCCCTGCTATAATGGATCACCAATTTTTTAATTCTTGCTACTGAAAACTCTTTATTGAAAACTCATTGTGCTCGCCAGACCTTACTCCAAAAGACTTGCACATGTTCGTTTGTTAACTCCAAAGAGGCAATCATTCCTATCCACAGTAATTTAACAGAAAGGCATTAACCACCTCTTTATAAATAGCAAAACTACATGTTTCAATGTCAATTAATTAAATGGGTACCTATAATTTTTTCATAACGTGTTTTGGTAATAAATTTTCGTCGTAGGGCAGAACTTCATGGGTAAGTTGCTTATATTTGATAAAACATTAAAACAACCATTAATGGCTTTACTCTTTTAATAGCTGTGGTAATTCTTTATGTTGTAAAAAATAGATTAGCCTAATGTTCTGATATTTGATTATTTAAAATAGCATACCCGCATTTCTAGTCCCTTTATTGATTTAAGGTTACTCAAAATTTTAACACATCAAGATATGCCACATGGAGAAAAATACATTTTAACAGTCCTAATGGTGAAACGGAAGTTACTAGACTAATTGTGACGCACTCGTAAATCTATCATTATGTCATGTTTACGTAAACAACCACGTATCGTCAAATCTTCGATTAGACCTAACGTCATTTAAGAAGAAGAAATAAATTATTTCCGAAATTAAATGTTAAAAAAAGGTTATAAATGAAGTCTGCCTAACTAGATCGAAGCCCGTACCAAGGTAGACTCAAGTATGTTATGTGCTTGAAAATTTGAATTGTTCGCACACTTATCATTAGCTATTATCCGCAATGTTTTAACAGTAACACAATTACGCCAGTGTTAATGTAGTCAACGTCATTATTAATATTGCCACCGCAGGGCGAAATGTCTGAGTCGTCATCAGTAGTCCATAAAATACGTTTGTAAGTGCTTCTTATACGTCGAGGTGCGATGGATAGCCCAGACATACATAATGTTCGATAATGATGCCAAATACAATGATAATGACACAGCTTCGTTTTAGTGATCTTATGGCGCTTTGGAGTAGTCTGACCACTGCTCAATATATGCAGTAAATATACCGCTGCCATAAACGCATATTCGGCACCGACTTTGATATGCCGGCAATGGACTTACACCTTTATGCTTCATTTACGAGTACTATCAAGCATGGTTTCGCGTCTTTACGAAACGGTGTCCTTATTTGGCTATTATTGCAGTTGCATATTAAAGGAGCCTACGTACACATTGTTTTCAGTGTATGATATTTTCGGGTTACCAACTTCGGTGAGTTCAACTGACTATTGAAACGCGTTCGTAAAAATCTCAATTTTTCGCTTGTAACGATCGCAAGTGTTTTATATATAGCTCGAATGCCTACACAAATATTCGTTGAGGCAGGTTTAACCTTCAAAGGCATGCCAATGAGGAGTCGAAAGTTTTGCGCATGACATTTAAGTACATTGACTCGACGATCGACGATCGGTCAGACACTTACTTGTCGAGGAAAAAAACCGCTTGTTTTTTTAATCGACAGCATTGTCAAAACACGGACCTCACTAGAATGATTGCACCCATTAAGTGCGATTTTATTTTGGGGGAATCATAATTTTAATTTACATATATCGATTGTAAATTTTATTATTTCATTATGGAGTTATTACTTTTTAGACGTATCGCTCAATACCGATATTATCCTTCGTAATTATTTTATGTCGTGAATTATTACCGTTCTTTAATATCTAGCACAGCAAGTGCCCTCTACGCAGAGGAGAGTCATTGGCCCGTCTACCGATTCTTTGTTGTCTAATTCAGGGTCTGAAAACGCACTAAAAGTGCCAAAAGGCCATTGAACTGCTCTGGTGCAATGGTAGCGAATGGTTTCTTGCAGTTTGGGCCGTAATATCCATTTCGTTCTCGGATCGGCTTTACTCACGATTCAGCTCCTATTCAGAAGCTTCCTCGTACGGAAGGCTACCCCGGGTAAGACTCTCGCGTCTCAGGCCTCGCGGCTGGTGGACCGGTTTCTCCTGGCGGGATTGCATCCCGGCGCCACTGGACGGTTTACGCACCGGTCGGCGATGCGAATCGGATGTGCACTCTGACTAATTTCTGAAGGAGTCTGGAGACTATGGAAATATACTCCTCCTAAGCAGTCTGTCCTGTCTACTGTCTCCTAAGCAGCGGGGGTGGATGTTGACCTATCGTCAACCACTCTTGAAATTACCATTAGGCTACCTGATCCTGAATTCCGGGCAAAAGAAGCCTTTGGTCCGCGATAGATTCAAACTGAATAACCGCTGAATTATGGCAGGTAGAGGTCGCGTAAGCGACTTCTGCCCCGTGACCAGTCAGAAGGAGGGAGGTATCCTGAAGCTTAATTTCAGACGGAGATATACTATCAAAACTGGTAGCCAGAGGGCAAGGTAGCTCCAGTTTGCTAACTTCCTAGTGCCTCTGGCGGTTGGTCTCTGGCGGGTTCGTGGCTTTGCTGACCAGTAGGTTTGTGCCATCACAAAGTCTTCTACGCTCATCCCACGGCTGCAAGAACGATCACATCTTGTCATACCAGCCTGGGTTGATAGGTTCGTCCGTGGTAGTCGTCACCGCCCGATTATTCTGGTGCAATAAATACAACTCAGATATCAGGAGAATTGTAAAACGAAAACGTCCGTTTGAAGAATCGTAACGGTAGAAAAGTGAAGGTGATGATGGTAAATGTGTGTTAACCGTAAAGGTGTTGATGTTGATTAACTGTTACTTACGCGTTCTCATTTTAATTTGAACGCCATGGTATATCGGCTATATCGGAGGCGAGGGGTTTTTAGGAAGTAATTTTAAGTGTAGAAAGTTAAGGTGATGAAGGTAAATGTATGTTAACCGTAAATGTGATGATGTTGAATAACTATAAGATTCTCATATTCATTTTAATTTGAGCGCAATGGTATTTCCTCTATATCGGAGATGAAGAGTTTTTTAGGAAGGAATTTTGAGTGTAGAAATTGAAGGTGATGAGGGTAAATGTATGTTAACCGTAAATGTAATGATGTTGATTAACTTTAAAATACTCATCCTCATTTTAATTTAACCGCCATGGTGTATCGGCTATATCGGGGAGCTCAAAATTAGCGAGCATGAAAGAAATCAGAGGAGGCATTTATAGTAATCTAATTAAAAACCGAGTCATGGTCGCAATGATGATGACAATGATAATCATTACATATCTTTTTCAATATATCTAGATATTTATAAAATTTACCAATTATAATAATACAAGAATATACTATTTATTCAAGGCTTACAGGGCAACACAATCGACACACGATATCACATCGATTCGCGAATGATGCAGCCTGGCGTGCAGTGTACGTGTCGATCGTCGGGCAGTGGTAAATTGCACTTGCGCGGAAGTGCAGGGTGTCTGGCGGCCGCGCTCGGATGGATTGCCTGCCATTATTTCTCATTTGGCAACATTTCATGCGGGCGGACGGTATGTATTGTGAATCGAACGCGTCCATCATTTATAACAATTAAAGTCGCTTGCATGTGCGTACGCCAATCAAGCGGATTGACAATTACCATAAGCCACAGTGCTGCCTGCCGCATTCCCATTTGCGTCCCTACCAAGTAAATGGATCGAAACGAAAATTTGAATACTTCGCAGATGAAAACTACTTTTATCAAGCATTGAGCCGGAGTTTCTGAGATTCTGACATCCCTCTAAACAAATACGCCCATTCATAATAGGCTGATTAATAAGAATGAAGCTGAATTTCAGTTTATTGGCTGATCGAAACAGGATAAAGAACTTTCTTGAAGGGAACTGTGTGAAAAATCGATCGCTCGGTAGAAACATAGTGCAACCACTCACCAATGTCTGTCTGACCAAAGGATGATACAATTGCAATCGCTTACAATTGAGGAAGGATGATACAATTGCAATCGCTTACACCCACTTAGAGGTTTATGAACAAGGGAACGTGGGGGTCGCGCAAGACGACACACGTAAAAAAAACGTCTGTGGGACTTTGGTCCGACCTTGTAGGTGCCTCGTTCCTCTGCGACTGCCTGGCTAGCTAAGTAGTGTGTTGAGCCTTTTTACACGACTGCCTAACAAAAGGAGTCTATTGTGTTCAGGGTTAAACTACGTTCCCCGTTTCCCGTTTCTTTTCCACCATAAAATCTAAACGCTTGAACCCATTTAGGTGAGTCATATTGTTAGAATTGTTATGTCATCTCAAGTGTCATACAGTACCTTTACTTTCCAAACATCAAGTAAATTGTACAAATGTCCAAATATCAATACATTATTATAAATATAACGTGTTTAGTGTCAAACGATAGATCTGATTAAGTACATTCCTGAAATATACATGCACTTAAATGAATAAATACATAAATATACATTAACCACAAATATTTCATAAAAAAACGGTAATAAAATAATTATAAATACTATAATACTTTTTTATTCTTTTTTATATATTTACTTGTTTTCTCGCAAATTAATATTGCCAACGTTATCTTGACTTCATGCTATCAAATGTTTCATATATTTTATTCGTCGAATCTAAAAGTTGGCAATTGTAAACCGTCGACCGATATATACACGGAATATACCGATATATGCACTGATATATACACGGAATATGATTGTCCTTTTATATTACGACTGTCCCTTTATACATATTACTCACGTACGAAGATTATTTTTGCTAGAAAGAAAGCACATATTCTCTAGCATTATAATTTGAACCTACTTTGAGAAAATCACCGGAACGTTGTCTACCGTAAATTTGATTTAATGCTGCTGATGGCTGCATATATTTTAACAGCTATTTTTTCAATTGGCAATGTTAATAATCCGCCAGCAGCGTATAATACAGAATTTATTTATCTATTTCATGTACGCACGCTCATCATTATTCTAGAAAGAGGACGACAAGAAAGTAATTTCCTACTACTTACGTAATTAGGAAATATATTACTAATGCAATTAGATGGAATCCACCGCTGTGATGCTCTCTATATTTATATGCACTTAGTAAACGTCTTCTTCTTTAACTAGTACATCATATTCTTTGAATTACAAGGCAACTTTTTCAACAACAATGGTTGACTCTATGACATTGCCGTATTGCGCAAAGTCGGCATAGTAAAATAAATTAATAGTTTTAAAAAAAAACACTAAAAACACGCTTTTGGGCTATGATACGATATTCACATACACACGGCTATGATACGATATTCTATCATGGAATGCCAGTGCCTATCTTCCGGCTTCATCATCAGACCTTAAAAGCTAATAGTGGTCAAGGTTCATTCCAAGACTTTTCTAACAAGTCCAAACACAGCTATGATACGATGTTCCATCATGAAGAGTTCCAGTTCATATCTTCCGACTCCATCATCAGATCAGTTTGACAGCACCATATTATTGTATTGTCATCAGAACTACATACAGCTGTCAATATTCATGACGCTACGATCCTTGGAAGATGGTTAAATTAGTTACCTTAGATTCCATTACATAGTCACATACAGGTCGACCTAATAAAAGCGTGTTAAAAACGTTATTTTTGTCCCACTATTTTTAATACTATTTTGATTAACTATAATGATTACTAGCACATTCTTAATTCTATCACTCCTCTTTAGTATAATTACTTCTTGCATCCAGTTGAATATTTCCGCACAAGTTTAAATATCAACACTTCCTCTATAAGTAATTTTTTCGTCTACCTTATAGAATACGCCTACAATATCAGGCTTCTTCTGTCTTGATTCCGCGTCCATGCCGAGATACTGCTATGCTCTGACACGACAATAGGCAGTTTTCAACGCAGCAGGAAGAAGCGACATGGGCGGTACGAAGTTCAAAGGGTACATTGGATAATATAGTAGAATTGGCGGACCACAAGAAGAACTCCTTTAAGAACGTGCACATTAGACACGATGCTTCGACAAGACTTGCCAATGGACTGGAGAACGTTAGCTAAAACAATACAGTAGTTAACTTAATGTGTTTGGCATCATTTCATCTCTGCTGTTGTTACTAATGACGAAATTTCTATTTCTTCGAGTTTTAAACTGTTTCTGTGAGTTAACGTGATGTATATCGCGATGTAGATGACATATATACGTGTTTGCTTGAGAATACTAATATATTTCAAAAGGATAAAGGAGTACGACAAGGCGATACGATCTCGCCAAATTGGTGTACCGCGGCTATAGGAAATGTTTTTAGGACAATAATCTGGAATTCAAATAAATAACATACATCTAGACATTTTGGACGCGTTCTTAAGTCAAAGAGGGGGCTTTACAGCGCCATTTTCGGATTTCGTCGTCATATTGTAGCCTGTGAGGGACCACCCCTCACAAGACTCCAGATTGTTCGGTGTGAGGAGGTGGTATCAACTTACGAGTTATCTCCGTATTGAAAGGCGGTTTTGAATGAGGTAGAAGGAATTTATTGATCGAAGGTTTGACTATTGCCAGTAATAACGCTTGCCGAAGTAACGAGTGCCCGGATTACTTTATCGAGGCCCGAGGGTTGCGCGACGGAGGTTATGCGGGAATAGTGGATGAGGATTGTGCGTGTGCTCCTAGTATCTTGTACTGGGCACGGCTCGAGTCTGTGGGATTACAGACTGATGCTTCGAGACTTAGTGAGGATAAGGAAAAGAAACCAAGGAGCCGGATTCGTTGACCTAACTCGTAAGAGAGAGTGCCGAATGCCGTCGCAACCTTGGGGGAAGGTGATCACTCGGGGAATGATAATTTGGTTGCTTTTTCGCCGGTTTATATAGGCCGTGAAATGATGCAATCCAAAAATATTCCGAGTAAAAGTATTGTTTCATCGTGCTGATTCATAGCTGCACGAGTCAAATAATAGTTGAATTGTGTCTGTGGCTTTCACTGGAAATCGATGCATTTGTTGATCGCATGTAATGCACTTAAGGTCCGTTACAAGCCCATCTTAGTTATCTCATTTTCGCTCGATATTTCGCTTGGGGAGCCGGCATTTTCAGATTCAGCAAGGTCGAAATAGGGAGAAAAACCTGTTGCTTAAAAGTTACATGATTTGCTCCTAAAAGTAAAACGGAAAGCTTTTTCCGATATTTGGACGAGACTAAAAGTCTTTACGGCCTCTCTATGTGAGACAGAATATCTCCATGTAGTTATTACTTATCGGGGTCACAGTATACCACCCAGTAGCTTTACTCTCGAGCTACAAGACAATGCGGGAAGAGGGTGCGAGGAATGTGGGCAGAGGGGTTCTTCACGACGAACGAGAACGGTACGCGTTACGGGCAGGTAAAAGCTGTAGATCCTTTCAAGCGTTCGGATATCTGTGTAGGCCGAGTAGCGAAATATATGGCGACCATCGGAGCCCTTACGACTCGTGACGTATTTGATTTGATTTCAATTTTGTTCTAAGAGAGTACTGTCTGGTTTACTGTGTCGGGGTGGTGGTTTCGCCTATAGTAATTGACATCCCTCGATAAAGGCGCCCAGCGCTGCTTGACTTCGGTAACAAATGATGGCTCGGTGATCAGACGGTGATTCAACGTGCCTACGGACGCTGCTTCTATGCGTCTCGCATGTGCACGAGGAAGGTTTCGTGAAAGGGTTATTTTCTTAAATATTTTCTTGATTGTTTTTGTGAGTAATCAGAAGGAAAGTACATATGAGGACACCGAAATAATAGTGATGCTAACAATAACTCGCAGTAATTTGCAAAGGCATTTGTGAGTAATAAAAAAAGGCTTTTATAAGTAACTAAAAGAGGAAAGTCACCATGCACCTAGCAACCAGGTGACAAGTTACCTATTTTTTATGTTATTTTTAATTTTTGATAAACTTGTGAGAGTGGCCACCCTTTACTAGACTCCAATTGATTGTGAGCGAAGGGTGGTTCTCATCAGTAAGTTTTCTCCGTTATTGAAAGTCGTCGTAGTTGAAGTTGAAGTATTTAATCAGAAGGTATGTAGTAGGTTGCCAGTTCGTAACGCCTTGTTTGATAATTCCGCCTTTGTGTAGGTAGTGTGGGCGCGAGGTGAAGTCGTGGATGTGTGTCCGAAGTTTGAAGCGCCGTTATAGATTCGAAGGTAATGATGATCGCGTATACTATGCGTGGTTTGTTGACTCGACGATAATGAAGAGCGCGAGTACTTGTAGATGAGCGGTTACTGTCCGCCAGGGAATGATAAAATATGTGTCGAATATACTGCTTTTTATATGGTGTGTAATGATGCAATAGTTATGAGTGGGGTGAGAAATAAGTGTGTCAATTCGTATCGATCAGAAGAAATGACATTAGTCATCGTTTGACTGTGCATAAAATGCCGAATTTAGTTGGAAATCAATTGCAGCTGGCTCGTGTATATTCGAGCGTGTTTGCGATTTCGATTCTATAGAAATTACTTTTTTGTTGTGGGTATGTTGGACCGAGTCTCCAACAAACTACTTGATAGGAGTTCCTACACTTGTCAAAATTAACCAAAAACATTACTAGAATATTTACATATGTAGGTAACTATATTATAAGTTATTCTATTGTGAAAGTAAAACATTCAAATACAGAATCTCTAGGTTATAATAAAAAAAATACTCGAAATGAAATTCTTCGATAATTTCACAATTTACTTAATGGACAGTAGCACTAACAATCGAACAGAATTATGTGCTAATTAGTCATAGATAATAGTAATAGTCAATGTCCAAATATTAGACTAGATATTAACTATGATATAATAGTCAAATCGAATCAAATCAAATCATTTATTGTCTTAAAAACTAATGCATAATTGTGTACCTAGACATAGTTGTATTACATTTACAATTGGCCGTGATATGATTAAATTCTTCATTCTATTAATAATCAAAACGTAAAATGTTACTCGTAAGAATAAAGAAGGTAATATTGACCATTTAGTTTGACTGATAAAAAACATAAAGTAAGATATGTAGGTAGAAATTAACTCAATAAGTTGTGATTCTATTACATTGAATATAATGAATAATGTAATAAAAAAAAATAAAAAATAAAGTTTTTATGAACATATTACATCAATTCTTTAAAATAACGATAAAAATGAGAATATTTTTTTATAAAATCAATAAATGTAGTGTCAAAATGTGACTAAAAAAATGTGACGATTTTCAAGAAGTAAAATAAAATATCTTAGTGATTATATTGCAAACACAAATAGTCGAGATAATATTAATATGTACCTATCTAATAATAGAAATAGTCATTACATTTTAGTCAAATTGAAAATCGATTAAAAACCTATTACAGAAAGAGATATAGTCAAGATGCATACAGTTTTTAGAGATTGTTAGTCGTACAATTCTCTTTCAATGAGATGTAATTTGAGTTTATTTTTAAATTGGGCATTTTTTCTTTGCAGCATGTTTTTTTGATATTATGGGAGCTTAGTGTAGCATATAATTCCGACGTAGTTCGGATCCCTTTTAAAAAGTTCTAGATTTAGACTAGGAAGAATCAGATTATTTCTCCCCTGGTAAAATGTCTATGGTTATCTGATTGTATCGGCAGCTTAGCTAGGTTTTTTATAATCAATTTAATGCATTCTAACACGTATAGAGATGTAAAGGTGAGGATTGTAAGCCTTCTGAAATGACGACAGAATGATTTATACATAACCCAGATTACTTAAAATTCGAATGGCCCGTTTTTGCAATGAAAAAATATGTTGCCTTAGATCGATAGTGCAATGCGCCCAAAGGAAATTAAAGGAAACAGTTAAAAATAAAGCTAGCCAAGAAAGTTAAAAGAACTGAGAAAATTCGGTATTGTCATCAATAATGTCATAATTTGGGTTTCTAATTTAAATCCGCCGTACCTTTTTCTTAAAGTGAACCTCCCCAAGGCTTCTGATGCCTAATACCAGTACAGGTTAGATTGACAAAGAAAATTTCAAACCTTAGTCGCACTTCGAAATGACGCAAGTCATATCGAAATGCGATTGAGTAGTGGGGCAAGACATAAATGATTACGACGTGATATTGAAGAAATTTTATTAACCGACTAAAGACGAAACGAAGCTCTACGAGAAGGCTAGAAAAATCATTAATTGCGACCTGAAAGGAAGACAAAAATGTGGCTTTATGCAAATAGCTGAAGAAAACGAAAAGATAAACAATTACTGTACTTCTTCTCTCATTTATTTATCCAGATTTAATTTTAGGTTTTTTAATACTTTTTAACAAAAATGATAATAAATACAATAATTCATTCAAAAAATGACATTTATTTATTATTTATT
Organism: Micropterix aruncella; assembly: GCA_944548615.1. Taxonomy (NCBI): domain Eukaryota; kingdom Metazoa; phylum Arthropoda; class Insecta; order Lepidoptera; family Micropterigidae; genus Micropterix; species Micropterix aruncella. The sequence continues at coordinate 6,790,150 of OX155960.1, forward strand.
GCAGAACCTGTATGGCATGTATGGCGATGTTTTTTTTTCATATAAAGAATGAAATGATTTTTTTTCATATAGAATAAAAGAGGTTTAAAATCTAGTAATAAAATTTTAATTATATTATAATTATATTTGAAAATATCCAAAAAGTATGATCATAGAATTAAAATTGTATTAAAATGCCGTATCATTTTATTTATAGAACAAGTTAACCCCTCAAATGTGAGGCGTCCCTTAAGGGATGCCTTGGCAAAATGTATATAAATTTATATAAATGTAAATATAAATGTAAAGGTGCGCCGCTTTATAGTAATCCGCTCTATAGTAATGCTATAGCTCTATAGTAAACCCCGCTCTATGTAAATGTAAATGTAAATATAAATTTATAAACATTTTGCCGTAGGCAACCCGAGCTAATCGCCATTCATTTGAGGGGTTAAGGAATTAATATTGTGAAATTTATTACAATGTATGACATTAATAATCTATAGAAGTATATTAAAAAATATATCTCATTATTTTTTGGTGTAATTTCTCCCAAGTTGAAGTAAGAGTTCGGTAATTTTAAATTTAAATTTAAATAACTTTATATTTCTGCATTTAAAGACCTGATTTTATAGATCCATATAAAATCGATATACATATTGAGTTGCTATACATATATTTACTAAATAAATAAATATTGGTTTGTTATACATATTGTTATACAAATTTGTTATACATATTGGGTGCTATGAAACCAAATTGTTTACGGGCAAAAAAGTTGAGTTTTCCGTACAATGTGCTCAGGGGCTGGGGAGCATGTCGTTGCAATGCTCAGTTTCAACTTGTATAAGTTTAGTTTTTAAGTAGTTAAGAAGAACACTTTGTATATAGGTATATCCGCCTGATGTCTAATGAATTTAGCTCTGCAAACAAGTCGTTTGAGGAGTACATTCGGGGCTTCTTAGCAGTAACCTGAAGAAGCGCTTTATGCGCTGTCAGAAGCAGATTTAAATCAGTACGTGGAGATATTCCTCATCCCAGAATACAGTATGAAATACAACTATAGTAATAAGATTATCTTATAATGTAATATAATAAAATTGTATGTATAACGGCAAGATGCTCAGCTGTTATTCTTAAAGGCTAAGACAGGTGGTCTCCCACATTTGGGCAATTCCTCGCGAAGAATCCGAAGTTTCGTTCATTCAATCATTCTGTTATATACGAGTATATTTTAACTTTATGTAAGTTCTCACAAATGTTTCATTCAGTAGTTAATTAAAAAAGAACATTAACTGATATATCCTCACCAGTAACGACTGAGTATCTAAATCGTTAAATTTACCAACCAGAGTATAGTTTCGCCATTTTTAATGTGGGTTTGATGATTGAGAATATACGGGCGCGCGCACGTTCTAGGTGTCGAAGTGCGCTATGGTGGGTGGTTGGCGGTTCGATGGAAACACCAATTAATTTGGAACGCATCCACATTAGTGCGGTGACTCACGCGTCCTTTCACTTTCCGTCGCACGAAACTAATTTAAATCAATCAAATATCGTACGTCTTATCGTAAGTCATCTCGGCACATTGTCGTCCCACGTGCGCGGCGAGCGCGCTCTCCCATAACGCCCGTCGCCTTTTGATGGTGCAATATGAAAAACAAGAAGATAGGCGGTCGCGAAAAATATGCCTGATATTTATGCATTGTCTTGTTTTTGTATGCAACCCCGGCCAGACTGATCTTCAACGATATTTTTTGAAACGTTGACAGCAAATACAAAGAAAAAAAATTGGATATTTGAACGATAATGAGCGAATCTTAGGCGCGCTTGGGCGCCTACATAGCGCCTGTTTAAGGTATATATTTAACAACAAACTGCAAACGCTATTAGTCCATGATCACAGGACCATGCCATTTTCTAGCTATATAATATTTTATATAATCTAAGTTCACCTCAATATCTGAAGGACAAATTTAAATCCTTAGGAAGTGTCTTTGGTTTTCAGCAGGAAAACACTTTTGCGATTCCCACTCATCACTCGTCCATATACTTAAACTCTTTCCTAAATTGTCAGAAGAGCTGAATCGATGTACTTCTTTCAAGCAGTACCATAAAGGCACTTTTTAACCCAAAAATAATCTATGTTCTCCCTACATACTTCCCCTTGGGTAGTACATAATATTTTTACATATTATATCAAGAATTACTGTATCATACATAATAAAAACATGCATAAAACTACTTATATTTATTTATTCTTAATATAATTATACTTTTTTATTTATAACCTTATTATTCTTATTTCTTTTTTCCTATTTATATCTTATGATATCATAAGTTCTTATCATAAGATATAAAATAGTTGTCATGCTTAAAAGTTATTAAAACTAGCTGAAAAGTTTGTGTATGCAAATTGTTTTGTAGAAGTGTTCATTTCATTAATTTATTCAAGGAAACGGTCGTTCATTGGCTATTTGACAGAGGTTGAAGGCGAAGAAACGGTTTTAAAAACTTTCTTTCTTATATTTAATTCTTTCTATTACTTCCTTACCTTTTCTTATATGTACGTCTTGTGAGAAACAAAATAAGAGCCAATATAGAAGAGTTGTAAAAAAACCAGCGAATGTTGCCAATTGAGCGTTGAGTATTAACCAGCGAATGTTGCCAAATGACTTAGATTCTGTTGCCTGTTAAATCGGGCTTCCCTCTAGTATGCCTATCATTTGAATAATACCATATCTATGCTTGTTCTTCAAGGCAATGTTGGCTGGTAATTCATAGTGTAATTAGACAATCGGCTATCCTCTCAACGCCCAAGGGAAAATGACGCAATGCTACGATTCATATTGTGTTTCCGTTTCAAAGCCACGTAATAATAAGGTTTTATGGGTATTTTATAGGCGAAACAAGATGTTGTCATAACATGACTATTATATTTCGACTCCCATATTAACTTCAAAACTTGATGGTGTTTCCTTGTCAAAAGCCACTATCGAATCGGAAAATATCTTCATTCAGACAAGAGTATTATATATAGGATGCTCCTTATCAATACCTTACACAATGACGTTTTTTATTATACCTACAAAACAACCGCCTTTTTATGGAAGGCACCTTGTCGCCTAGTGGCAACATCTTTTATAGAATCATTTATATCATCACACTACCAATACGCAGGCAGTCACCCATCTAACTACTGACCGCACCAAACACTACTTAACTTTAATAATAAACGTGATCGCTGCAAACAAGATGCTATGTACAAAAAGAATAACGATATAAGATTTAAAGCACCAAAACGTTTGTGCTTTGTTTTGTTCCCATATTAAAATTTAGAAGCCATATTTCTCGATTCCTATACTATCATACCATTCTGTATACCTCCCATCGTAGGTAATGTAATAATAATAAGTTGAAAACAAAACCTCAACCTAGTTATCCACGTTTGTGTGTTAAGGGGTGGATATATTCAGAATCCGCTAAACTACACATCGCATAAGCATAATAAAAAATGTGGTTACATTTCTGAACTATATTTTTTATACGAATAGTTAGCTAAATATCTAAAGTTTTATGTAATAAAAGTTTTATTTATTAATATTGTATTTTAATCCTTGTAAGGAACATGGGGAAATAAGTTTAAAAGCGAGTTAAAATGAATTTCTGCTTTTTAGTGTACGATATTTAAAACAACATTATCTTGTGCCAATTTCTAAGTGAGTTTGTCGATGAATCCTCTAAAAGAGTTATTTATCTTATATACTTCAAAAGTTCCTCGTATAATTAAACAACAAAAATCAGAAAAAAAAATTAATCCGAAAAAACTAAATCTGTTTTGTCTCGTTTTTACCAATATTTCTAGATATAAAAGATTAACCGCTGGAAAGTTAATAGCTCAAATCGATGTTTTTTTCCGTTACGACAACCTGTGGTTCCGGACAATCTTCATATTTATGCAATTATGTAATTATATGCGAAAAAGTCGCCTTCATTAAATAATCCATTATTATACATTAGTATTTAATTTTTTATTTTATTTTTGTTAAAAACGTACAGCATAAAATTAACATATGAGCATAATATAAAACAGTAGCAAAGCCAATGATGTTTTAAATTATTTGCTGTAATATAACGATTACAAAATATGCTAAACAATACAATACAAAACCATAAAGAATTTAAAACTAACAGTTAAAATCGCTATGTGCGAGTGAATGGGTGTTGGTGTGTGTTTCTGTGACGGAGAGCGTATATGTGTGGGTGTGTGTGTGTTTGTGTGTGTGTGTGCGTGTATGTATGTGCGTGGGTGTGTGTATCTGTAGTACGAATGTGCTTGTGAATGCTTGTATGTGCATGCTAATTCAATCCGATCTGATAATCAGCTTTTCCCGTACCTCCTTAACAGAGGATCGACTATTTTGGTGCTTAAATATGTCAATATCGTTAAAGCCTACATTGTATGCATGCATAACGGGCGGCAATAACGTATGCGTGCACTAACATCCCCTACAAAGAAATTTTCGAGGGTTTAAAACATGCCGTCGTGAGTTCTATTCCCATGGCTAGCTTTCTAAGGGTTATAATAAGTAAAACTTTTATGAACTAAAATTTAAATTTTCATCAAACTATTTCTATCAACTATATGGTTGGTTTTTTATTCTGCGATGTGTTGTTTTGGCGCTTTCGCATATAATCTCTACTTTAAATACAGACAGAGAGATAGACGTTGCATATTATAGTTGTAAAAATCTGAATCGCATTATATTTTATATTTTTACAAGACTTTAGAGAAACGTTCCCGAAGCCAGCAGCAAAGACCAACTAGAATGGCTGAAGGGACGAACTATGTAATTCCTCACGTGCATACAACCTTTGCCCAAAGACAGTTGTATTTCATCGCCCCAAAATTTTTTAATACTTTAGAAGAGTAAGTAAAAAATGTTCAAAATGTACATTTATTTAAGACAAAAATAAAAAAATGGCTCCTTTACGATGTAGGTCGTGCAAAGACTGAAATGGAATTGCTTCAAACAATTATTTAAAATATGTAGTATGTAGTGTATGTGTATGTGTGTATATCATATATGTATGTATGTATTTTTGAATGTGTATATACATATGTATATGTGTATGTAACTAACCCTTTATCATATATATTTGTATTAATGTGTTTACTATTTTATGCCATTAGTGTTAGTATTAAAAGTAGTCTATTAGTCAAATAACGACAGTACTACTCAAAAAACAAAAGCAATATATTTCGTATTCAGATACAGGCTGTTCGGTCTAGTTGGGCATTTGTCTAGAATGATCGTATGGGTTGTGTTCATTTCCTATTGCTTATATAAACAGTTACAAATTATATATGTACGATCACACTGTTAACTCTTTAAGGGAGCTAATGGGCCCTTGCTGAGTCGGCCACGAAGACCCATTCTGTTTCAGGGTCGGTCACACTCACCGGTCAACACCCATCCGATGGCCTCCACGCATGGGGTGCGAGCCTGGGTAGGACACTGGGTCAACCAGGCTCCCCCGGGAATCAATCCTCTGGCGCTCCTGGACGGTCTGCGCACCGAGCGGCGCAAGCCAATCGATTGTGCTCTCCGACTAACAATCGGGGGAGTCTAGGAACTGTATTGTTTCCTGTTGTATTGTAGAGCGGGGGTAGTTGTCTACCTTACGGCGACTGCTCTTGAAATGACCATTGGCCATCCGATCCCGGTTCAGATTCGGGCAAAGGACGCCTTGGTCCGCTTAAGATTCGGTGCACTCCGTTTCACCGCTTCGTAAGGGAGAGGACCGCGCAAGCGACCTCGAACTCGGAACCAATCGAGAGACCGGAGAAATCTGGTCACAATTGGTAGTTAGGGCGCGAGTGCCGCCCGCCAAGTAACATACCTGGCTACTCGCGGTAAGGCGTTGGTCTCTAACGGGTTGTGGCGTAGCTAGAAGTCGGATTTGTTATGTCCAAAGTCTTCTACGCTCACTGCACGGTCGATAGAACGATGAATCGTTAAAACGTCCTGCGGTGACGGGTTCGCCCGTTGTGGTTGACATCTCAATATGTTAACTCTCTAACAGTGACAGTAATAATAAATAAATAAATAAAATAAACTTAAGTTTTCGTAGGTCTCTGTAACAAAAGCTGTCTCAAAATCCTGCACGCACATTGCCATAGCAAACTATTATATCTATTGGCGATCGTCGCGGATCAATGTGCCTAATAAATTATTTTGAGTATCTAACGTAGGCGCATTTACCTACCTCGTTATATTTAGGTCAACTTTTACGGTCGTAAGGCGCCCATAAAGCGACGCCGCTCCAATAAAACGCTTACCTAAGGGGTCCGCGTGCGTATATGCAGCCGCGCTCAACACGCTCTGTTGCGCTTATTAAATCCATTTTATGGCTGTAAATTTCGAGATCTGTCGAGCAGTGCGTAAGTCCCGTCAATATTTAGCCCTTATTTGTGGCAGCCCCCACCTAATCCCGGTCGATATCGTAAAAAGGCTACTTTATAAGCCCTCGCGTGGCGCGACGATCTATAAAACTAATCAATTTATATTCAGAGTTAGCCTTTACAGAGTAGTTTTGTTGGATGGAGAAAATCCGGGAATTTTCTCAGGGACGGTGTCAGAAAAAATATCATTAATAAAATAAAACCTCAGACATTTAACAACACTTCAAAATACACAAATTATTTCGGATTAAGTTGCTAATTATCAGAAATCGTATTATGTCATAAGCAGCCCTAATCATACGAACGTACATGATACGGCCGCTACATTGTCGAACAAACTCAACAAACCGTATCACGTAAATTCAATTTAAAAAAAAAAGCCTATCGATAGAATTTATTTGAGATAAGGAAGGAAAGATAAGGTTTGAAAAGTTTTGATAAGGTTTGCACAAGGAAAGAATTGGTAAAAAGTCATAATTCACTAGGCTCTGCATATTTATCAGTTTATTTGCAGAATATATCGAGGGTAGGTAGATTGATACAAAATATATATGAAAATGAGAAATATAATGAAAAAATCCCAACGATTTTCTAACTACTTTTTAAATAATAACCCAAAGGTAGGGCGGTTAAGTCAAATGATTTCATTTATTTTATTTATATAAGTAGTAAATTACAGTACATTAAGTTTTCTTTTTTTTTTGTGAAACAAATTGTTATTTTTGTTGTTGGCTGTGCAATCTTACTTGAGCAATTTCCACTTTTTCAGAGAAATATTCATTTTTTCGTTCATTGTTTTATCTTGATAAAATAGTGTTGATAGCTGGCAATATTATTTTTTAAGGGTATTCCCTCTAACATTGTGTATTAATTAAAAGGTTTTAATATTTTTTAAAATTTAATTTGATTGTTTTACTGTCAAACAATAACATTGTAGGGACTTCAGTACCTACATACAGTCAACAAAAGCATGACTAACCAATGAATTCTGTAGAAATTAAGTAACGCAAATACAATCGATTCTGCACGTGCACTGCTATTAAATTCCATCAAATTTCGGTAATTAATGCAGTCACAGGCGGTGAGTCATGCCAATTTCTCCAAATCAATCGGATTGATACACTTATTTCATCACTCCTTTCAGGATTGCGTCATGTATCAGGGTTTATAAACCAGTACATTTGACCAATCAATTATCATTCCTCGAGTGATCATCTCCTAGTGAGTGCTTCTGTAGCTACGACTCTTCATGAGCCGGTCAATGCATTAGCCAGTGCTACCACCTCATCCTTCCCTCCTTATCGAGTTGAGTAAGCTGAGGTCTGTCACTCCTGCAGACCCGAGCAAGTATCGAAGAGACACAGAATCTCTGATACAAAAGGTAACCTTTCCTTCCTCGCCGCGCGCCGCGATAAATATTCAGGAACGTTATACTGGCAATATAGTACGATACGGCATAACATTCAAATCACCGTAAATAAATTGTTAAATCGATATACCAATAATAAATAAAACCTTCTGATAACATAAATTGCATCTTATTATAGAGTAAAAGGACTTGTTGACACCCGGCTCTCACAACGAATATCTTGGAGTCAGTGAGAGTCGGCCTTCCGTCACAACATAATCAAATTAAATCTCAAAACAATTAAAACTTTTAATATCTACATAAATACTACATTGTTAGAGAGAGGTAATAACAGAACCATTCTATTACTTAAAATCTAAATAAATGTTGTATCGTTTTAATCTAGGTATAATATTAGATGATAGCGAAGGAGTCTAAAGAGTCAGATTTTGATATGCTTGTCTTTAGATGTAATTTACAATCACTTTCGAAAAGGACTTTTTAGATTAACAGCCCTTTATCTCAGGCGAATATTCATACATTTATCCCTATATATATTTATCATATATACAAAGTAAATAGTCGTTGAAATTAAAATCAACCGATTCGCGATGAAATAAAACGAAAAATAAAAACAATGAAAAGCACGCTAATACATCGGCGAATACCGTTTCTTTCTATTTATTGCTATGACGTTTATATCCGAGTGTATACAAATATATTAGGAGTGATGAGCTCTACTTATTTATATATTCTTGCTGATGCAAAAATATTCGATGTGAGTTTAGCCCTTCTCGACTCGCCCCAATATTGTAGTTATATGCGTCGAATATAATGATACTACAACCATCACTTTTAGTTTTTGAGTCATTTTATGGTTATCGTCATAAATGACGTCATTATATGAAAATATTTGAAGTTTCACTTAATCTAGCGTGAACTTCAGAAATTTTGCCTCCTTTCTGATACAAAATGTCAATTATGTTTTTTTATTTGAAAATAATTTATTTGCATTAAAAAATTAAAATACGAATAGGCGAGCTTCTTGCCAGATAGTAAAATCTGGCATTTAACCTAATCATACAGTGCAGTGGTACATGCGCGGGTTATGGAAATAAAGACTAATAAACATTTAAGTTTGTCTGCATCAAATACAAACTACTACAATTAAAATTAAAAATGCGCGAAAAGAGGAATTTACTCTTTTCGAAAAGAGAAATTTACTTTGAATACTTCTTAGAAAAGTAATAATTTTTAAGGTGAGCCTTGAATGATTCTAATGAAAGCTGGTTTCATATATTTGCTGGTAGATTATTCCAGAATTTTGCACCATATTGACACAGTTAGTCGGAGTAAAATAAGTATTCTGACAATTTTTTTTATATTTTTCCAGGGGCTGACTGAAGAGCTTTTGGAAATAATATCACGTTGATTGGGAGAGTACATAATAGACGACATCAAGTATATGAAAATTTCTTCTTTGGCGTACTGTCAAGCACTTCAACCGTGTCATATATTCGGATACGTGATCATACTTACGTAGACCGAAGATATATGTTATGCATACGTTTTGCAAATGTTTAGTTTTGTTGAATAGTTCCTTTGGTAGTCATAGTCATATTTTATTCATTCCAAAAAGTACATTTGCATCGTCGTACAATTATTATTATCTTAATTACATATACATATACTTTTATATGAAGGTACATATGGTTCAATAATAAAGAAAAAACACAAAAAACAACAAAAAATACAATAATATTCAATATTTTTTTAAAAAATCAATAGGTTTTTCAAGAATAATCAGCATTAGAGTGCTACTAAGATTACAAAATATAAAAATGAAATTACTCTAAAAGAAATTTTAAAAAAATACTATAAAAGATATAGAGATACTTAATCATATTATCACATAATTAACTATTCAAAAAAAAGTTAATTCGGCAAAAAACAAATAGATCTCATGTATGCTATAATCACATTTTAAACCCAATGACAACTTATTCAATTTCATTTATGTTTTAAAGAGCATGGATGGCTAGGTTTCTTTTTATGAATTTCTTGAATGCCACCTCTGTTTCTTAATTTTTGTTAGCAGCAGGTTGAAGAATTTAAAGCCCAAATATAAAAAGATCTCTGGTATATAAAAAAGATATAAAAACCCAGCCGGACTTTTGGATAACGATAAATCAATGACACAACTGCATATTGAAGAAAAGGTAAGAGGAGAGACTGTACAAGATTTTTCCCTCCACAACGACGATATAAGACGCAGAGAACAACTTATATTTAACGGACACATATAGTTTTTCTTAGCTTGGAGCTCTGGACACTGAGTTTGCAGACTTACGACAACCGTTTGTTCTAATGCAATCTAACGCTCAAGGTAATGCCAATAGTTATATATACATTTTTTGTTGTAACGACTCTCTCTCACACGCATTATTAGAGTTGTAGAATCTATCTCCATGAGCTGTAGAATAATTGAGTCAGACCAGTGCAGTGGCGGCGGAGCGGCGAATGGCGAAATTATAACGTGCATTGTAGTAATCCGACTCACTATGGTAGAGCACAAAGGAGGCGTCAGTCAAAGCGCGGTCTTAACTCGGCGAATTAGTTCCCAGACTGTGCGCAATGGGAAAACGCAGCTCACTTCCTTGCTAGAGACAATTTGCCCAATGGTTATAATATGAATGCTATGCGGTAAGAATTCGGATTAGGATGCGTAAGACCCGTGCGTCGATGTCTCTCATGGTACATTTTGTCTCGTATCGTCACAGTCCTATTCGTTAAACTTTAAACATAGCGTATGGTCGCTATCGCTAATTAAATACAATAGAATTAATATGGAGCATTGTGAAGAGAAAGGTTAGGAAAAATATTTCTAATCTAAAGTTAGGCGAAAGCGTAATCTCCTTAATCAAGGAGACGGCTGATTTGGCGATTCAGAATTTCCAAAATTGTTGAGATCATGTCATTAAAATGGGAAAAGGATATCCCACTCACCCACCTGTAATTCTACAGCTAAGCGATGAAGATGTCTTCGAGTGTAATTGTGTCACATTTTGGTTTTGTCCTACTCGTTCCTTGTTTTTGTAAAATTTTTATGATTTGTTTTTTAGCTTTAACCCTTTAAAACCATGGGACATAAGTGTCCCATAATTTCAAAACGAATTTGATAAATTATCGAAAAAGATTAATTATAAATTATACATTTTCCATGTTATTAAAACACCAAATTCTTAAGATTAGCAAAACAAATATTATTTAAAATTAAAACAGTATTTTTTTCTAAATATCGCAAATAACCAACGAGCTCCTGTGATTTTAAATAAATAAATAAAATATTTTTTTGCGACTTTTTCAATTTGATTTTTTCTTTTATTGCTTTTGATTTCTAAGTTAAATACTAAAATAATCAAATTTTGGTAAAAAATGCTGCTTTATAGATCACAGGGACAATTATGTCCCATCAATTTATACAAAATCTATTAAATCGATTTTCAAAAAATCACATAAATTTATGTAATAATATTTACATCGCCGTTTAACTGTTTTTTGTAATAAGATTTTCCATATTCTACCGCAAAACTTATGGTCCTAAAAGGGTGAATTCTTCCATCTAATTTCAAGGATAATTCACTGTCTAATTCATATGCTCAGCTATAACTGAATTAAACTTATTTTACTAAGTTTACTATTCTTTCAGTTTAAGTGAGTTTAGCATATTTTTCTGCATTTTAATCTTTTTGAAAAAAAATTATTACTGTGCTATCAATCTTATCTATCGGTGAACCTATAAGGACGATGGGAAAAATGTGTCCTATAACTTCAAAAAATATTTCATAAATTATCGAATACGAATAACGTATAAATTATAATTTTTCCATATTATTGAGACATCAGAATCTTAATATCACCAAAATGAAAAATATTGTTTAAAAAAATATTTCTTTTTTTTAACATCGCAAGTGACTTGGAGATGCTGACGCCACGCTTTCGATTATAAAGCGGCCTGACTATATGTTTCGAGTTATTTATTGCATCCATTGTCTACTAATGAATTTTCAGCTTTTTCAAAACACTGTGGGGGTACTCATTAAAATTACACCAATCCTAGTTACGCCAGCAACGGGTGTCACGGAATCTGGCCTGCTGACTGTACCCTAGAATACTATGGCCAAAATACTACCTGATCAGCTTTTCCAAAACTTTTTCATTTTTGTCTCTGGCTCCCCAACTATACGGTCTAACCCCACGCCGACTCGAGCCTTTTCCGTAGATAATTCTAGCGCATACAGAGCTCAGTCATTGTTTGCCGGATTACATTGTTCCTTTTATTGCATGCCATGCACTAAGATTTCTCGACTCGCATGGCGCACAGCATTTATCCAACATTCCAAATGAACGTAGTGCAAATTGGCTGCAATGGACGCTTTCTGAGTTCGCTCCTGTAATCATCCCCACAAAATAACTAATTTAGATGAAGAAACCTCTTGGTTTGCAGGGTATCTAACAATAGCATTAAATAACTCTATTTGAATAGAAGCACAGTTTAAATAAGACTAATAGTAAAGAGCATTTTTTTGAACGTATATACGCAATTTCGTTTATAGCAATTGAACGTATATACGAAATTTTGTGTGTGTGTGCTGTTAAGGAGTCTTCTCGTCGGAAGCCAACCCTGGGTGGAGTAGCCATGTCATGGTGGTACTCAGAACGGGCTATCATAATTGAATGCTATACACAATTTCCTGTCTGTGCTCTTGATCGTTGTGGAGTCCCCTCGTTGGAAGCCAACCCTAGGTGCAGCAGCCATGTCATGGTAAAATTCAGAACGGGCTATCGTAATTGAATGCGTATACAAAATTTTGTGTATATGCTGTTGACCGTTGGAAGAGTAGCCTCGTCCGTAGCCAATCATTGGTCTAGAATCAGGTCATGCTTACCATAAAAATACGTTGTCATCGGTACTGAATTAACATGTAAAATTTTCACTTCATAGGATAAGAGAAAGTGGTTCTAATTCAGTTTGTAAGATTTGACCTAAACAGGCAAACCTTGGAAGGTAATTAAAAGCTTGTAAAAATACTGGTAGGCGCACCCCAAAAGTCACGGTATAATAAGTAGCATGCCCATCCCCTGTCCCCGCCAATTTGCTTTCAAATTAGTTGCTCGTTTGCAACCGATTTTAAAATATGGCCGAAACTTTAGACTCCAATTATGAAATAGAAATAAAGTAATTAAATACAGTAGGGCCGCGGTTATCCGAGCCCTGATTAACCGAGTTCCGGGTTAACCGAGGTCAAAAAGACCACGATTAGGCCATGTTTTTACCCTTCGACGACACCCTCTGCTCCAATGTTACTATGAGGTACTGTATTTTACAATTTATATAGGTATATATTGTATTACATTCTTTACTGACTACATTTAAATATGTAATACTTGTAGATGCATTCTTTTATTTCAGAGACTACGCTTTCATTTATTTTAAATATATGTTTCCCCCTCGATTTACCTCAGAGTTCGTGATATCCGAGTTTTCGATTATTCGAGGTGCCCTCCGTCCACATTACATCGGGTAAGCGAGGTCCTATCGTATGTTTATTTTGTGAAAGATTGCTTAAAAATAAAAATATATTTCTCTTTTTAATCTTCGGCTCTCTATCTTCGGTAACCGACGTTAGTCAAACATGCCCTTTACAAACTGGACGACTTTTATGATATTGCTTCCACAATTGCTTGACTATAAATAACCATATTATGACTATACTTTCGAACTAAGTTTTAGATTTTATTGACATTGTTTTTAATTACGCATGTTTCAGTTTTTTTTTTTTTTTTATGGTATTGATTATTATTTGTTTGATTATTGATTATTTTGTAAATTTGACTATTTTTAAGTAATCACCTCTGATTACAATTATATTATGAATATAATATTTATGAATTTACCGATATTTTAATTAACTCTGCGTTTATGTACGACTTAAATCTATTTTTTAATATCGAGAGCACTGTAACGTCCCCTCTACCACAAGTTCAGTGTAGCGACATATGATGTGGTATTTAAAATATGCACGACTATTTCTATGGGTTATTATTTCCATTTATATTTTAAAATCTGTGTTTTGTGAGATCCCTGATAAAATAATATATTTTTTTTTTAACATTAATTGTTCGGTCATATTTCAATGGAGCTATCCATACATAAATAGGATTAAAACGAAGGGTTAGACTACATTTGACAAATGAAGTTGCAGTTGAAATAAGAATAGGGGGAAGTCGCCCAACGCCAGACGGCACCTAGCGTCAGACACGAATAGTATCTCGACAAGTCGCGGCGCGATCGATACAAAGACGTAGGAAAAGGAAAAGCGTACGCTACCCCGCACCCTTTTCACCCGTCTTTGTATCGATCGCGCCGCGACTTGTTGAGATACTATTAGTGTCCGACCCTAAGTGCCGTCCGGCGTTAGGGGACTTCCTTCTAACCCCAAACGTCAACAGAGACGACGGTTTTAAACACTCTACTAGGCGGAACCCTGTTCTTAAAATGTTCTCTATTCCCAACGCCGAGCGCTAGGATGTGTGGAATGGAGCGCAAGTACACAACATATATTGAGTGTTGTATTTACGCCGGATTTTAAAAATTCACCCACACCGAACCCGCCGCCCACCACTGATATATTGCACCACTGCAGTAACAGCAGTTTAATATTGACAGCACTTTAGTCCACTCTGAATAACAGCAGTTGCAACATCGCGGAAACGTCGGGTGCTACAAAATTCACGTCGTAAGTTCGTTTTTATCTTATCTGTAATGTCAAACAACCGCGATAGTCTTATATTTCAACTGTCCATTTTGTTGCTATGGCGAATTTAATAATGACATTTCAATCGCGTTTTTCCGAAATATTTATTTTAGAGCTTAGGATAGTTTAACAATAAATAGAGGATCATTAAAACATATTAAACAAAGTCGGGTTTGTTCGAACACTTATAACTCGTGAACGGCTGGACCAATTTCCGTGGTTTTTGATTTTTTTGTATTTGTCTCCGTCCTGAATAGCAGAATAACTATTAAAAACATTGGAAAATTAACGAAAAATTTAAATTAAAGAAAAATCATTTTCCTATACAAAATGTAAATCCGTGTTTTTCTCATGGTCAGTTGTACGTGGCATGTTCACGTGTCGACAAATCATCCGCTTTATTTGTTCTTGCGCCTAATAAAAAAAACAAAAAATGTCGTATATCACAAGGTGCTTCAATGAAGAGAATTAAACCGAGTGCATCCCATGCTGCACAATATGTAAATATTTTAATTCAATCATGTCTTGCTGAAACGCGATTGATATACTTATTTTTTTTAACTTGTATATTTCTTTTTGTGTTATTATCTTAATAAAGTAGTGAAATTCATATTTATTTTGTATTCATTGTATTACTTTCATAAAATCATAAATTAAGTTCAGCTAATCTGCAACACGACATTCATTGACTGTTAGGCGGTACGAAGTTCGCCGGGTCAGCTAGTTGACATATAAATCAAACAAACAGTGCGATTATCAGTCGTCGATTTTCCGCGAATAATAAAAACGTTAAGTGCACACATAGGTACAGTAAATCCGTAAATCCACAGTCGTAAAATGCGCTCAGCCTTCCTGCAAAATCCGTTTTATCTCCACCTCGGAAAGCAACTTTGTTTTATCGACTTTAAACAATGGCTCGCTTACATCACTCGCTATAAGGCTTTTGTGTAGCACCTAAGAGCGCTGCGGCAATAAAAACAAACTCGAGAAATTAGTTTGAGCTGTCAAATAACGCAAATAAAGCAAGTATTTATGGGTGCCCACCTTGTTTGGACCCTCCCCGGCTACACCCATCCGCCTGGTGGGCCGTGCCATTGCAGATCGATTCGTTCCGATAGCATTTGTAGAGCATACGTATGATGCTGGGAACCGCTCCACGAACATTGAACGCCCGCTTTATTGATATTTACTATTAACAACAGTTATTAAATATCTATACACTATAATTATTTTATTCATTTTCCAATTATTATAATTTATCTAGAAACTTAGAGATGACAGAAAAAAACAAGGCATTTTATATCAATAATACTAACATACTAGCAGCTAGCTTTCATGGTCTTCAATCACTACAATCATTAAGAAAATGTGCAGATGTGGTGTTTTCCATAAATTGTTGACAGGTTACATTGATTGTTAGGATCTTCTTGGAATGGTATCTTTTCGTGTACCATCGCGACTCACTCGCCAAACGGAGTTGTTCCACCTACCGCAGGTTGGCACTAATTATGCACAAAACTGTTTTATTTATAGAGTATGTAAAATTTATAATACGCAGCTCGGCGATATTGACGTATTCAATTCGTCATCTATCGCTCTTAAAAAAGCATTAATTAATGACGGTGTTGACGTATCATTGTAATCGCACTATATAATATAATATTAATAATATATATTCAAGAATATATTTAAATAATATATATACATTATGGAACTTGTATTCACATAAATTATTGTATTTACTTATATGACTGCCCCTTCCCAATTCCCACCTCCTTTTATGTGAGTGTATTCTTCATAGAAAACTGTTGTGTTTAAATTATTAATGTTTAAGTGAAAACATGTTATTAGCATTATCTTTGAGACTTAATAATTTTGTACCCAATATTTTGTAAAAGCTGTTTGTTTCCTTAACAATAATAAAATAAAATAAAATACTTTGAATAATTTGTGTTTCTGCATATTCCAGGAGTAACCCAGAATAGTGATACGACATTGGGCCCGATTGCGTTTCTTCGTTATCTAAAATATGAACTTAGTTCAACCGAACGAGATAGAGCGATAGGTTAGAAAGGAACATGAAATGAACTATCGTCAATTTTCCCTCACCAAAGCAACTTATAGACGCCCGAATAAGTTTGAACACATTTCGTGCGGTGTTAGATTTAGGTACCTACTTCATTTTCGGTGTGTAGTTTTAATTCGGAAAAGTGACAACCGTTCATTTCACATTCAGCTCTGACGTACTGCTCTGTCTCGTTCACATGAACTTATTCCCGATTTTAGTTACTTTATATTTAAAATCTTTGTCTAGGTATTTTTAGATTTAGTATTTAGTATGACTAGGTATTTTTATAAAAAGTATTTGACTAGGTATTTTTATATTAAATCTTATATTACTTAACATATATTAAATAATAATGACTATTTCTTTCTTTTCTGACATATAACTTTATTAATATTATTTAATCGAATTTTATATTATATTTACTGCCGATTATATTATGGAATTGTTTTTTATTTATTATATTATCTTTTAATATTTATATTATTATTATTATTATTTTTATTTTTTATTTTGAAGAGCATATTTTAGGGCAATTTAGTGTTATTATCTTTTTACTAAAACTTGTACATTTGTAAACAATCACGCAATCAAGCAAACTTGATTGTAATATTAGAGTCATGTCCACCCTAGAACGGGCTAGTTTCTGTCACCCTAGTTGGGTGACAGAAACAAATAAGCAAAAGTTTAAGGTTTTGTCATCCGGTTCCTGTTATTTTTTTAAGCAAATCAATGTTCGATAGTAATTAATTCTTAAATAAATAAATAAATAAAAAGTTCAAGGGAAACGCAATCGAGCCCATTCTTATAAATTAATTTGCTAAATATTATATATGAACAGTTATCCAATGGACAAAGGTAAATAAAATACAAACGGAGCTGCCATGGAATTCACCGACCGAAGTCGGGCTCATCATATTACAGTGGAACCTTTCATAACGAGTAATTCGCATTAATTCCTCATAACGAGTAATTCGCACCTCTCATAACGAGAATGGGAAAAATTTATTCGCTTAACGAGTGTTTCGCTTAAAACGGGTGAGAGTCTGTAACGAATTATGAGAGGCTCCACTGTACTATTAATACACTACTGGGGGTTAAGCGGTGGATTCCGGACTAACGAACGGCTGTGGTAGGTTTAGGACAGCTGTTTTGCCAGCAGTCAAACCTCCACCATACCACCACCCATTTACTTCTTCGAAGCCATAGAATTTGAGAGGCAGAAATCGCGGTTTTAGATATTTTGTTCGGAAGGAGTTGATTATTTTCCTGGAGAGACTAAGATCTTTAAAGAGGTGAAACGTAGATTTGACTGGCAGGCCACGAGCGCCAACTTCCACCGCGTGAAGTTGAACAGTGAAGCCGTTCCGGGCAACGGCATTTGCAAGATCATGGTATTTATTTAGTTTGTGCTGGTGGTCTTTTGGAATAATAAATTCCCATTCTTACAGTTAATTCTACAATAAGGGCCATCTTCCGAGATAGAGAGTAAAGAGTTACATCTGGACGAAGGGCTGTGCATCCAAGACTTTCAGGGAGTTTGTACTACTTAGAGACTGAATCGACCTCCAGAATCCAATCTGAAACTTTCTCGATAATTATTGCGAAGGGTTTTGAAGTGAAATGTTTTTTGCCTTTAGAGCCGTCCCGCACAGGGTTAACTGAATTAAGGGTTTGGATGGTACTTTTAGACGTTGTTGCTAGGAGCTACTGAGGGGTTAAATGTAAAAATATTTACACCATAATACGTAGTGAGAAATCTATGAACAAAATTAGGAAGAAAATGTCATTTAAGTGTAATATATAATAATCGCTATAGTGCTACCAAATGGATAATCTTTCGTTAATCACAGAATAATAGATTACTCTAAGTAGAATAGAAATCATTAAAAGTTTACTGGTTATTTACTAAAATCGGCAAGAAGTCACCTCTTTCATTTCGTAACATATCTCTTTTTAATGAAAACTGTAAACCTTTTTAGACTAATTAATTACTAAGACTGAGTTAATATGTCAGAAAAAAACAGTAAACCAAAAAATCCCTAAATTCCAAAATTGTCAATTTAAGAAAAGGCAACTTTTTAAGACTTCACATAGTCTCCCTTGGGCGATAGTACTTATAGGGCGTATAGAACTTATACTCGTCGAATAAATTTGAACACATTTCGTGCGGTGTTAGATTCAGGTGCTTTAGCTTTGGTGGGTAGTTTTAATACGAAAAAGTCACAGCCGTTCTTTTCACATTCCGCTCTAGCGTATTGCCCTGTCTCGATTACAGGAACTAATTTCCGATTTTAGTTCACTATGAAACGCAATCGAGCCCAATGTGTTGTATCCAATAATTGCTTCAGCAGATTTTCACAGCAATACAACGTGTTGCATCAGCTTATAATTATTATTTGAATATGCATTATACATCCAAATGCATATCCGTAACAGGAGAAGATAAGCCAGGAGATAAAAGATGCTCGTGGAATGTTCGAGATAAAATGGGTGTAGGTTTTAATTATCGAGTCACAGCCAGTGGCGCCAACGTTCTATGCTCGATGGTCATAAACAACAGACAAAATGATCAGGTCGATGTACCGATCAGAAAATTCTCATATAAACCTAGTTATCAATGTCGAAAGTACTATAGTAATGGACGACTGCTCCTACTGCAAAACTGGAATGGCTCTAAAATAACCGATGGGACCGGGTACAGAACAAAAAGCCAAAAATGGCAATTTGTCAAAAGACTCCCACTTCATATTTTTGACGACTTGTACCTCGACGTCGGCGTTAAAATAATGGAAGAATAGTATTATAGGTACTTTAACTGCCGAAGTTATTTGCTTTCAAACATTTTTATTATTTTAATTATACTGTAACTAATATTGAGTTAGTTATACTATAACTCAAATATCGATAGTTTTATGCTATTTTTAGACTTACTGTATTTTGTTTTTTGTTGTCTATTTGTAACGGTCGATGTCGCAGAATTGGCAAACTGGGCACTGTTTTCTCAGAGTGATATATGAGGTTTATTTTCGAAAATGACTTTCTAATGATTCCATGTACTTCCCTTGGAGCCGGGAACATCAATAAAAAGACATTTTTAAATAGTTGAGTAAACATACACTTTTTAAGCACTCGCTAAATGTGTTTTTTTAAAGTAATATATCATCCATTGAAAATCTTTGATTCTGTGTCTTGTAAGAAACTATTTATGACATTAGCTAAGATAGTATTACACACACACACATTAAGAGATAATAAGAAAGAGACCCTACCAAGATACTGAAGTCATTTGTCTTGTATAACAGTCGAGAAACCAACTATTATAAAATTGTCACTGTTGAAATTACTTTGGAAGATTTGGTCAAAGTGACACACAGTTTTGATAGAAACTTGCACTTTTATAACTGAGAAGTAAATATTATTTTTATTTATAATTAAGAGTATGCATTTAGATTTATTGATATTTGACCAAAGAACTTACAGTTATTTTTTTAATTTTATAATATAATTAATAGGAAACGTTTTATGTTAATCATGTGGAAAAGATTTTTCTGATGAATCATTTAGAGAAAGCGGTTCTCAAATTGCCTTTGCTTAGATTTAGAATAAAAAAAAAACTTAAAAGCAAGTTTAGGCACTTTCCTATACGAACACTACCCATACGAACGTAAGTGATCGCCCTAACGCAACAACTAGTATCCTATAGGTTCAAGTATATAAAAAAAAACTCACAAAGTTACGTGTTACATCATATTGTTCTTACGAATCTAAATATATAAAAAGGTCATAAATTGGTCTAATGTGAAATATTTTTTTCTGATATACCTATCGTAAACAAGTATTGTTATTAAGAAATGTATTAAACAAAAACAACGATTTTTTACCTACTTTTAGAATAATAACCCAACGGTAGGGCGGTTATTTTCTTTGAAAAGATTTGATTGCAATGGGAAACTAAATCGAATGCCATTTTTTGTGGACATATATTTAAAAAATATATTTATTCTGTTTTCCATTTAATCAAAATCGTTGTCGCACCCATTTTAGCATTTTTTTATGTGATTTAGTATAGGAATTCCAATGGTGGCTCTTATAAAACTCGCCTTGTTTACCAAGGCTACCTCGCAAAAAAGAGGTCTTATCTATGACAATTCTTATTATTTTATTTTACAATTCTTATTATTTTCGTCGATTTTTTTATGACTTTTCTTTATTTTATTTATTTCATTCTAGTATTTGTTATTATTATATTGTATTACTAGTCAATAATTTTGTACCTATTGTTTAATATAATTTGACATTTTATTTAACACGTTTATTTATTTTCTGTATTCTATTTTATATATTTCCTATTATGATCATTTGATCGTGATTATCAGTTATAATGTTCAATGGTGATGGTAATGTATATTTCTTTTTCCTCCTTTACAAATTTGCCGAATATATGTGAATATAAAACTAGAGCTCGCTGCCTTAGAACAAGTCCTGGCACTTAGTTGGGCACATATCGGCTGGGTTGAAATTTTATTTAAATTTTAATATTATAAATACTTGATTACTGATATTAATATTAGTGATACATATTATGGATTTTAAATGAGTTGTTTAATTAAATAAATAAAATAAATAAATATGAGTTGCTGTTCTATAAATGAAATTTAAAATCATAAATGTTTGGTCAAAAACATATATTTAACTACTTGACCATTTAATGGGATTTCGTTAATGCCTGTGCTGTGAAACTCTCGTAAATATCAATCAATAAAATCTTTGAAGGTGTTTTTCACTCTGCCTTCTTAGTGGTTTTTTTTTTTTGTAAAAACTTATCGAATTCCAAAGGGGTGAATGACTAGCGTGTGCTATGGGTAACAAAGAGTTTGCAGATGCAACTCCTACAACTGCGTCTGTTTGGTGTAAATAGTGTGGTGGCTCATCGTCTTGTAGGAGCATTGTCTTTGGTGGTGAAAGGGGTCTGGAGAATTGTCTCCAGAATTGTAAGATACTTTTTCCTAAGCAGCGGGGGTGGATGTTGACCTGTTGTCATGCCACTCTTGAAATGACCTTGGGCCACTCGATCCCGTGTAACACTACGGGTAAAGAACGTCCAGGTTCGCGATAAATTCAAACTGAATTACTGCTGTAATACAACAGGTAGAGGTCGTGTAAGCGACTTCTGACCCGTAACCAGTCGGGAGGACGGAGGTATCCTTAATGTGAATTCCAGACGGAGATATCCTGCCAAAACTGGTAGTCAGGGGGCGAAGCTGCACGCTGGTTACCTTTCCCCGTGCCTCGCCGTAAGGCGTTGGCCTCTGACGGGCAGGTGGCGGAGCTTGACGGTGGATTGTTTTGTCCTGTTTTCTGCGCTCACCTCACGGGAGACAAAACGTTACATATCGTTAAAATTTCCTGAGGTGACGCGTTTGCCCGTTGTTGTTGACAACTCTAGTTGTAGGAGCACCGAGCAACAAGAGCAACTGACCAGGTTCGGTTGTTAAGTCACTATTATAGATAATTATCTGCAGTTATTAACAGTACACATTTGGATTACTGCTGTGCCAAACCGCAAGGAGATTGAATAACACTAGCACTGGGCCTTATATTCAAAATAACACGAAATATCAAATGTACTGTATATACGAGTAAATTGTACAAAAAAAATATTTATACTGGTCGTGACATAGTGGTTAGGTAGAATGATCTTAAATTGTAAGGTTCCGGGTTTGATTCCCGTTTAGGTCTCCATTTTGTATTGGGATAAAATTAACGAAATTGTGTATCAATTCTGTCTGTCGAATACAATAAAAAGCTACACAAAAATACGCCATTGTAGGGTGGGTTGGAAGAGATTCAGATATATTTTGCTGCTTGATAATAAACCCACCCATTGAGAAAATTCAGTAAAAAGACCAGATACAAACAAACAATTTTAACAAGTAAATGTATCAAAAAGTATCAAAAACACCACTTCCGTTACAGAAAGTATTGTATTTATATTTATTTTTATTACGTATAATGGATTTCGTTAAATTTATATCTTTATGTTTAAATTTCCATTCTATGGCAACTCTTTTGTTTTTATAAAATTTTATCCAGGTTTTAAAAGTTTATCCAGGTTTGTTTCTTGGCTGAAACAAATGCCTATTGATTCCGCTAGAGGCCCATAGTGGAGAAATATTCGATTTAATTGTCGACTGACAGCTGGGGGTACTTTCGGGAGAGAGAGAGAGAGAGAGAGAGAGAGAGACCTTTTTAAGTTAGTCTGTGGAAGTAGTGCCAGTTCTTCATCAAAAAGCCCAGCAATACTGTGAGTTGCTTTATTTGTTGTTTTGCATATTTTTGAGAAGTGCGAAATGTCGTGCGGTCACTCGTGTAATTTTGGGTGATTTCGCAGGGCATTTACCTTGGGCTGGAGAACCGATCATTGAGTTCTTCCTTGGATCAGCCATTTAACTTTCTCGGCCCTGGCTTTTTCGCAGTAGGTTTTGGAGCGAGGAAACTCTGAATTTCCGCGACGAAGTCCGGTATTTCACCGTCGGCAGTAGACCCCGTATTTGTTAGTTTTACATATTTTCTGCCAACCATTCCGAAAGTAGCCGACTATGTAATTTGTAATTTTATTGCATTTTTTTTGTATTCTGTAAGTTTGTTGTACTTTATTTGGTTATGTAACTTTAGTTCTTTTAGTATAGATATAAATAATAAGTTTTTGTAATAAAAACCAGATGGAAATACTGATTGCTTATTATTTACCTTTTTTCAAGACCCGTGTAACTGTTTGTCTTGTTGCTCAATCTAGTTTGTAGTCTTTCCGGCGCCGAATCCTAAATTTATATTGTTTTTTTTTTAAATCTTAACCCTTGCAGCTTTTCTGCAACTAGGCTATATACGGTTTTTTAATGAAATATTTTTAGTTTATGTATTAATCCATATCGATAAATGTATATTTCTGAAATTATAAGTAATCACAATTATAAGTCAAATACAGGATTGTTTTATTTTATTAAAGTTTTTATATTTTTCTTATTTGATTTTTTTTTTCTGATTTGGTTTTATTCGCTAATATTTTAATTACCATATTTTTGCATTTTTATTCCTTTGTTCATGTGATTTAATTACTATTTAATTTTTATTTATAATAACAATAAATTTATTAACGAAATGATATGCACCATTTTTATAAATAGAGTATAAAGCAAGCACATAAAAAAAATTTTTTTACCTTAGAACAGGTCCTGGCCTAGCTAAGTGATATTGCTACTAAACTTTGCGTTCATAACTATGTATTCATTTTCTGGTATTGACACAACATAAAAAGATTTTTGTGCGTAGTACTCGTACCCAAGTAATATCGTTGTGTCTACCTTTTCCTTCAATGTTTACATCTTGTCTACAATTATGACAAAGTTCAAATCATCAAAGCAGCAAATTGCGTAAGTTTGAATTGTGTTACATTCGTCGCTATATTATTTGAGGATTTTTTGAACCGTTTTTTATTGGCACACTGTTTGTTCCCTAATAGTCTACGGCACACTATGGGTGTAGAGTCTAGAGCCTATCAAACTTTACATTGTTTAAAAAAAACGTCTTATTGCAACTATAAATAATACAAGAATATGCTCTTGACTGTATATTGTTTTAAATATTTACGACTAATTATTTATTCGTTTATTTGTAACATTCACAAAACTCAGTGTGAGATTTGAGCCTGATGGGGTGCACAGAGATATTTATTCTTGATCAAATTGTCGACAGATGTGCCCTTATTTCTTCTTTGACGGATAGAAGTCGTTCGCGTTTGACACTTTTTATATTTGTCAGTTCTAAAAATCCTTGCTCGCACATATACGAGATTCAAAATGGTAAAAGAGCTATGGGCCCCGGATTTCTGAAGTGGGGATACGATACGTCAACGTGACGCGACATTGAATTCGATATTGTACTCAATCCGACGATTTGACTAAAAATTATATTTCAGAATCGTCAGCTAAGCTCGGAACTCGATACTTCCCAAGTCATTCCCACCCCGATATCTTATTCTAATTGTCCGAGGAATGCCGCTTAGCAGTGAGCGGCGTATGCTCAATTCGGACCGGGCTCTGAGCGGGCTTAGTGTTATAAGCAAAGGGTAATTCGGAACGCGTCGTTTATTCATTAATTCTTATTTCTCGCCGCTATACGTGTATTCACATTTCAATCGTCTTGGGTGAAAATAGTAGAAAATTATTGCTGAATAAGGATTTTTACTACCATTTTCCAGCTATCTCCTAGAGCAACGACATGCAGACGACACCTCATGTGCTGCCGTTTATCCTAACCTCACTTCAGACGATTGAAGGACTGACGAATCGCTTCCAGAATCGCACATATCGTCGAGTGTCGACAATCGTCTGGCAGGGCAGTCTGGTCGGGCAGGGCTTTTTTACTCAACTGTGGGTATTCCGAAGAAATGTATATTCAGAACTTGTTCAAATGCAGCTCTTTGTATTTTAATTGCAAAATGCGTATTTTTTTTAAATCGTACATTTTTTTCTGATAAATTGAGATCAACCAAACTACTGAGAGAAATATTAAAGGGGCCTCTTACCCAGTCGATTTTTTTCACGTCAATATTAGGAATGAAACAGTGGGTCGCGGTCCCCTGGAGCGTCGCAAAGAGACTTCTGGGGGTTCGCAGATTATCTAAATCTAAAAATCGAAAATGTTACATTTTTTTATTATATAATATGCTAACATTGACAGCTTCCGAAAGGAAACATATTTATTACAACTTTATGTTGATCTAAGATGGAAACAGGTAAGTACAGCTTCAAAAGTGAATAATAGTATTGATGTTGTTTTCGCCATTGTTTTTGAAAAATATATTTATTGAATGCTTATAGTTAAAGCTGTGGAAGAAATATTAAACAATTATTAAACATTATACGAATAATAAAGATCCAAATTTTCTTAGGAATAAAGATTTATTCAATAATCTTGTATACCTTATGAGTAACATGCGAAAAATGCAAATTGGTTTAGAAGAATTAGAGTACATTTGAAACCCTTACTTACTAAGGGGAGTCGAGAGAACTGTTATAGTCTGAGGAGGGTCGCGTAAGAGTTCTATTTTTTTTTTTACCCAAAAGGGGTTCGCGATCTAAAAAAGATTGGAAAAGATTATGTTAGCGTATTCTCGATGTAAATGAGATTGTATATATAGTTTCTTCTATCTATTTCATGAGCAAATGGTCGCGGTACTACGACTGCCCACGCGCTCAGACCCAGACTTTCTCGAGCCCCGGAGCACCTCGAGATGCCCGAGATGCCCGACAGATAGCGCACTGGACGGGGACGCACACAGACATCGGGGGCTGGACCGCTCGACCGGCGTTGCTAATAAATTAGACAATATTTTTAATTAAGAACTTTGTGTAAGCTTTCCGTGTCCGTTAGCGCTTCATATTGTAGTCCGTGGGTTATCAATATGTTTCTACCCTTTATAGTGAAATTTCACAATGAGCGGGTATATTATCATACAAAATCTCTCACAACCAACCCTACTATATAGTGATTATATGTATATATGTATGCGTTGTATATGTGTGAGTGCGTATCTTATTATTGCATTAATTCGACTGCATTAAAAATGCAATTTCGTTTATTTTTCCTAAGGGAAAATGGTGATCTAGCAGGAAATCGAACCTGGAAACACAATCTAAGATCAGGCGGCCTAACCACTAAGCCACTGTCGTTAGCCACAACTTTTAGAACGCCAAAATGTAGGTGTATACGAGCTATTAGCTTATTATATTTCATTCCGAGGTGAAACCCCTAATATGACTGGACTTTTTGGTTTGGGTTAGGTTTAAAAATAGACTGTTTTTTGCCGTTGTGAGTGAAATTTACGTTACGTAAGATTATTCTTATTAGATAGCCTCTCAACAGCATCTCAGGTTACCTGCTCCTATTCTATAATTTTTATTGCCGCGGACGGGATTTGATTTAATTTACATGCGTGTCCGGGCCTTTTACGAAGTGCCGCACCCGCCGTCTGCTCTATCGAAATAATGGTCCGCTTTATAAACGGACGTGAAGAGTGGGTAACAGAAAAAAATAATAATTAGCGTAGTCTCTATCTCTACGAGAACGTGATGCGTCCGTCATGCGGAGGATGATGAGAATTCTGACAGATCAGAGAGCGACTAGACGTAACGCGGTCATCGCATAAGCTGAAGCGGCGTGGGATGTTGATTCTGTGGTTTGTTCGGATGTCATACTGTTTACAGTCCGGGTTGAACTCGCGTCAAAAAAATACAGATATTTCTTTGTATAATCATTTGTTTAATTTAATTATATATTTAGTAATTCATAATTCAACATACGATGTGCAAAAGTATCTTTTTCTTAATATGAATTATTTTTCAATTAGTATACCTGCTTAACCCGTTGAGTATGAGTCAACCAAATCTGGTCGCGAAACAATTATCCGTCGACCAAATCTGGTCGCGCGTTTTTTTCACTTCTTTGACGTTCTCATATTTATTCATAATTATCTAATTGTTTTACAAAATGATATTTCAATATTCTATATTCGAAATTTCAATGCAATCATTGTGCAGTTATTCTATATTCGAAATTTCAATGCAATCATTGTGCAGTTGTTTTTTTTATGATTGGTGTAGTAGTTTCGTAGTTATAGTACTTTAAGTCGAGCGCCGTCGATGTCGCCGAAAATCCTGCAAAAGAGACAGATGCATCCATGAAAATACCCATTTACTCCAAGGGCTAGGGAAGAATATCCATCTCTTTGACAAATAGTGGTTAATCACCTCACTAGGGATTAGCCTGTGTTGAGATGGTAATAATGTATTTTGTTAAAAACTGTCGATAGGGCAAGACTCATCTGTTACGAGAATATTAATAAAAAATTGCCGACATTCTACGTATATATTTACATATTAGAATAATACATATATAAATAAAATACAAACGGAGCTGCCATGTAACTCACCGACCGGAGTCGGGCCCATCATAATACTATTGTTTACACTTCTGGGGGTGAACAGTGGATTCCGGACTAACGAGCGGCTGTGGTAGGTTTAGGACAGCTCTCTTGCCATATGCGAGCGTACACCTTCTCGCCCATTCACTCCCCCTTCAAAGCCATAGAATTTGAGATGCGCAAATCGCGGTTTTAGATATTTTTTCTAGGAAATACTTGATTATTTTTAATAATAGGTATTTAAATTTATATTTCGAAAAATATTGAATACTATTATAAATAGGTACTTATATATTACATATTTTAAATATGATCATACATACTTTCATGTAAATATTTGCATTAATAACAATTTATAATAGAAACATGACAAATAAATGCTATTTTTAATATAAATTACAAGTAGAATTATTACGAATTTCCGTTTATATTATATCCGTAAGTTTGTATAGCATATATACAGGATATTAGATTGCTAAGTGACGTAGGACGTTTTGGCAGCAAGGGGTTTACTACAGAACGCAATATAGATGGCACGCATAGATCCAAATATTGAATAATCTTCTCATATGTTCAATATGGGGGTTTTCGTGGTATGCTCTAAGCACGCCTACGGTATTCTAAGTCGAATTATAATAATAATATAATAGCAAACTAAATTTTAAATCATAGCTCTTAATATTTAAATATACAGATGTGGCCAAATTATTATAACCTCTAGAAATTTTTAGTAAAATTGTATGAAAACCTAGATTTATGACTGCAAAAAAAAAAGTTTTTTTTAAATACATTTATTAATATTTAGTGAACATTCCCTTTACATTTTTTAAGGATTTTATCTTACACAGCATTACAATGATGGCATTTTTAGCATGGGTGACCAAATCGGCATCATGTTCCCAAACTTCCTTCATGGCTGCAATCAATTCTGATTCGGTCTGCGGGCATTTTTCTGCCACTTTCTGTTTAAAATTAACCCAGATATTTTCGATAGGGTTCATATCTGGGCTATTCGCTGGCCAATCAAGGATCAGGATGTTGTTAGTCCTTAGAAACTCCGTAACTCTCTTCGCTGTATTACAAGGGGCTTTATCTTGCATGAAAATTCCTTACGTTAAATTTTTCGGTCATGGTTAGGATCACCTGTGTCTGAAAGACTGTTAAATACTGATCCGCGTTCATTTCCCGGTCAATGATATAGATTGGGAAGAGTCCTTTGGCCGATATTGCTGACCAAATCATGACCCTTACTGGCTCTTTGGGCTGCTGTTGGACACATGAAAGTAAATACTCCTCTCCTTTCGATCGGCGAACATTCCTGGACATTGGTAGTGTCAAACTTACCATGGTCTTGTCACTGAATACAACCTGTTCAAAAAATAGAGACAATTTAAATCAAATAAAAAATTATTGAAAAATGTGTTTTCAGAATAATATTAAAAAGAGTGTTTATTTCAATTTTACCTTTTCCCAATCATATGCAGTCCATGTTAAATGTTCATTCGCCAATGTTTTTCTTTGTTGGATCATCCTAGTATTCAGCTTCTGCTTCTTGCGTGGTCGTCTTGCAAATAGCCCAGATTGAAAAAGTCGACGTCTTACTGTCCGCTCCGATATTTCTGCACAAACGTTACGCATGGTACCCCTTAGAGACTTACTGGATAGGGTTCGGTCCTCTTTAGCTTTTAGTAGCAAATATCGATCCTGGCTGAATGTTGTTTACCGGCGGCGAACGCATTTTCCTTTTCTTTTAGGACTTGTGGACAACTGAGCAGCTCTATTTTTTGCCAACCTTCTAACAAATGATCGACTGACTCCCACTTTCTGAGTTATTTATCCATGCGAGTATTGCCCTACTTCCAAATACGTCGACATTTTCGCTTTAGTCAATGAACTGATATCCTTTGCTTTACCCATATAAAATTTTGCAAAATTCAAAAAACACAACTTTTTTTTGCAAAATTCACGGTCAAGTTCACTGTTCAAAATCTCAAATGAGATTGAAAATCATCGATTAGATGCTAATCCTTAAATACCGCAGAAAAAACCATAAAATTAAAGCACTTTGTAACTGAAACTAACTAGCAAAACAATAACAACTCTAATCTGTTAATTTCCCGAAATAGGCCATTCAGGTAATAATTGCTCCCGGAAAGGGGTAATGGAAACGGAAAAAAATATGTCATTTTTATTGCATAACTGCTTGGTATTTCAGGTAACCTTTGCAAACAACGTGCCAATTTAGAAAAAGGATGCAGCTGCAATTTTGTAAACTACATTAATAGGTTTTTTCTAGGAGGTGATAATAATTTGGCCACATCTGTATGTAATTTATATAAAAACAGTCATTCTAGTACAAAATAAATGTATATTTAAAAATTATATTATTTGCAAATAAAATTGTATTGTCCCTATACCAGATTTTTAATAAACAATGAATTTACACACGGCCTACATTGTAAAGACAGTAATTCAAATAAATTAATAGTTTAAAAAAAACACTAAAAATACACTTTTATAAATGCACGTAAAAACCCAAAAAAACCTTGAAACTTAATCGTGGTCAAAGTTCATTACAAGACCTTTTTAACAAGTCCAAACACGACTATGATACGATATTCCATTATGGAATGCCAGTGCCTATCTTCCGGCTTCATCATCAGACCTTGAAACCTAATCAAGGTCAAAGTTCATTCCAAGACTTTTCTAACAAGTCCAAACACAGCTATGATACGATGTTCCACCATGAAGTTCGAGTTCATATCTTCCGACTCCATCATCAGATCAGTTCGACAGTACCATATTATTGTATTGTCATCAGAACTACATACAGCTGCTAATTTTCATGACGCTACGATCCTTGGAAGATGGTAAAATTAGTTACCTTAGATTCCATTACATAGTTAGTTACATACAGGTCGACCTAATAAAAGCGTGTTAATAAATCAAATAATTGGTCCAAAGACAAATTCTCTCGTTTGTAATATTCCAGTCTCAATGCAATTCCCGAAAATACGAAGTTCTATTGCTGCGTATAAAAATACTGCAATCTATGAGTGACGGATGTTCGAAGCTAGTGCCTCCTGGCGACCCCACATTAAATAATCCATTGGACTCCGAACATTACTTTTTTAATTGTTCTGTCCATTGTTTCTACTGTACCTACCCTTGCTTTTTGGGTTCTTAACGTTTCCGTGCAGCTTGGGCCTGGTAGACTATTTGTCTTTCCTTAGGCTCAACTCCAATTCTGTAGCCTCGTCGAAGAGGGACTAACCTGAATGGGCTGCCGTGGACTCTGTCTTCGTCTGTAACCTACAGTCGTAGATAGTTGGGATCGGATGTTCTGATTGGGGGAAAACCTCGGGCAGAACTGAACGGTTTGGAGAATAACTTTTTGTAGATCTAACGTCATCTGGCCTTGAAACGATTCGTTGGCCATTCGATGCCGTGTGATCTTGACGCCATAAATTCCAACTGTATTAACGTTACCGTCATGTAAAGGCTGCGCAAGCGACCTCGAATCTGTGACCAGACTGGAAGATATAGAAATTCGTCAAAATCTGGTAGTAAGGGCGCGAGGTTGACCCGATAAATTCACTTCCCAGTGTCTCGTGCTAAGGCGATGGACTCTTACGGGCTATTAACGTATTTTTACGTTGGCATGTGCTGTTCATTAAGATTTTTGTTCACTCCATGGGAAACAGAATAGCTGGATGTCGTTATAACTCCCTGGAGTGACAGGTTGTTATCGACAGCCCACCTTTTTAAAGGCTCACACACAATTTTGAGGCCTCAATACTAAAATTCCATTAAATATGTAACAATCCGGCGATAGCAGAAATTAATGTAACGAAAGCGTCTAAAAAGCTGACCGATTGGATTACGGAATTTCAAAAATGTGACACATATCAATTACGTTAGGACCCCCTCCCTACAGCTACGTAACGTTGTTGTACATTGACCATTTTATTTGCCTACACGTTGACGCCTACCATTAAAAGAAATATAATATTATCTCACCATCATTATATTCGGACCACCTACCAATTTCGAGGTAGCGAATGAAGGGACCAAAAAAACGAAACGATATCATTCGGGCAATATGAATATTTTGTACATTATTATAATTTGGGTCTGAAACTAAATCTACGTTATCTTCGCATACCGATCTCTTACCCTTCATTGAAATTTATTTTGCTTTAGTAGGGTTTTAATTTTATTATCACCTAGTTTAAAATATATTATAAAGTGTAATTTAAAATATGAGGGTTCATTCAGGCATTTGTGTTTGTTCTTTTTGTTATCTCTTAGGGCTGCTAAGGAATAAAAGTTATAGGTTTAGAATTTAAAATATTATGGGTCCAGTAGTAATTTATAACTGTTTAAAAGGTTAAATGGCTTCTAGATTTTATAGATATGTATTAGTGATCGGCAACTCAATACAATACAATACAATTTCTTTCTACTCTAGTAGGTAGGCATTCCAACATTTGGATTTATCACTCAGTCTAATATTCTCAGTAATGTAATTAATTATGAAAAATAAACTGTCGTAGTAGTTATGACTATATATAATAATAAATAAATATGTATAATCTGTTTGAGAATCATCACATCAGCATGTTGGTTGACTGGAAGATATTGTAATGTAGCAATAAGTCCGCCATTGTACCTTCTTTTAATTGTGCAATAAAGAGTTTTTTCATTTAATTTCATTTTCATTTGACCTATTTATAGAGAGATATCCGGCAGCACAAAATGTTGCATATATTTAAGCTATAGGAAGATATAACCCCTCGATTTTCGAAAGGCCTTGTTTCTTTTTTAACACGGAGTTGATGCATGAAATATAGTTAGACAGAAAATTTAATTGTTTTGGGTAAAGAAAAATATTGGAATAAAATGAGATAAACGAAGAAAAGTCAGAAAATTAAATAGATTTTTCAAGAAAGAAATTTAAGCTAAATACGTATGAAGAGAGAAGAATAGGGTTTCAAAAATATCTTACTATCCTATCCTAACAGTCGCGAGAGCGTTAAATGTTGAAAATAATAGAATAATCAAGTCTAGAAAATAACGTAATAATTGGGGTTTTTTTAAAATTCCTAATTACATATTAAGAAACATCTTCCGCCCAGCGACCGAAATCAGTGATTATATAGTTTATTTATTACATTGCTTAATGACTTTTGACAGCTACAATTTTAACTACGAAACGCAACGTGTAGATGGCACTCATAGTTCCAAATATTGTTTAATCTTCTCTTATGTTCCATATGCCCATTCATGGTATAGCAGTATGGCAGCGCAATCTATAGGTGGTCCAAATTGGCATATCCTAAACAGGCATATCTCTCGGGGGGCTCATATCCTATCTCGAAGTAAATTATTAATATGCAGTGGAACCTCTCATAACGAGCATAATTCGTTCCACACTCTTACTCGTTAAGTGAAACACTTGTAAAGCAAAATTTTATCCCATTTTCGTTATGAAAGGTGCAATTACTCGTTATGAGGAATTATTTGGAATTACTTGTTATGAGAAGTGCTTATTATAAGAGATTCCACTGTAATAACAAGCAATTTTTAAATCATCGCTCTTATTATTTATATAAAGATGACAATTTTTAATTTGGTGTACAGATTGTAATAAGTAATAATTACGCCATATTAATATACAGATAGACTAATAGATGGCATTCTATCCCTCCCTATTATTTCTATGATCTATCAGCCTATAAAAAATGCGATGTATGAGACTAATAATTGAATGTCATTTTTGTTATCATTGGTTAAATTATTGTTTTTTTAATAATCAATCAACTTGGGTTGTCGACTACAGTGGCTAGCCCGTCACCTCAGGAAGTTTTAACGATTTGTCGTTCTATCTCCCTGGAGTGAGCGCAGAAGACTTGAGGACAAAACAGTCCACCATCTAGCTACGCCACAAGCCCGTAAGAGGCCAACGGCTTAACCGCAAGATAGCCAGGAGTGTTACCCGGCGGGCTTACACTCACGCCCTTACTTCCAATTGTGACCAGATTTCTCCGGTCTCTCGATTGGTTCCGAGTTCGAGGTCGCTTGCGCGGTCCTCTCCCTTACGAAGCGGTGAAACGGTGTATACCGAATCTATCGCGGACCACGGCGTCCTTTGCCCGGCTTTCACCCAGGATCGGATGGCCGATGGTCATTTCAAGAGCAGTCGCCATAAGGTCCGCAACCACCCCCGCTCTACAGGTAACAGTACAGCTTCCAGACTCCCCCGACTGTTAGTCAGAGTGCACAGTCGATTGGCCTACGCCGCACGGTGCGCAGACGGTCCAAGAGCGCCAGAAGGTTGATTCCCAGGGGAAACTGACCATAAGGCCAGCAGAGTCCTACCCAGGCTCGCACTTCATGCGTGGAGGCCGTCGGATAGGTGTTGACCCGTGAGTGTGACCAATCCTGAACAGAATGGGTCTTCGTGGCCAACTCAGCAAGGGTCCCTTAGCTCCCAAAGCTACTTATAACAGTTAGAGGTCGCTTGCGCGTACTTCTATCTATTGCAAAGGCATACTTTCTTGCCCGTATATTTATTTATTTTAATTTATTTAATTAATTTAACAATTCATTAACAGTGCATAAGTATCACTATTAATCATATCAATAAAAAAATATATATATAATTAAAATTAAAATTAAACACGGCCGATATGAGCATTAGCATTTAAGTACTGCTGCTGCCCAACTAAGTGCCAGGACTTGTTCCAGGGCAGCTAGCTCTCTAGTTTTTATATCACATATATTCGGCAATGAATAATAAAAAATAAAAAAAAATAAAAAGGGAAAGAAATATATATACCTATATTCCCGTCACCATTACAAATTATAACTAATAATCACTAACTAATGATCACAATAGGAAATAAAACACAAAAATAAATAATCGTGTTAATAAAATAAAAATAAAATAAAATGTCAAATAATATCAAACAATAGTCACCAAAATTTATGAATAAGTAATAGTAACAAATAAAAATAGTCAAAGAAAATATTAATAATAATAAGAAATGTCAGGGATAAGATTTAATAATGGGAACTGTCTCGGTATATTAATTTGTGGATATTTTGCCGGGCGTCATGTTTTAGCCAGGAATCAATTTTGGCTTTAAAAGAAGAAGAAGACTTCGGCACATACATTTTTAAATCTTCATCTAGCATATTAAAGATCCTGGGGGCTATGTACACAAAATGCCTCTGCCCAAAAGTGGTCTGCATTCGAGGGACGTCAAAATGTATAGTTCGAGATTGCCGCGTGCAGATTGTTTGCTGAGTTCTTATTGCGGTCTCTAAATTAGTTTGATACTCACAGAGCGCCGTTTTCACGTATAGTTGTGGTACATCTAGCACGTTATATTCTCTGTAGAGATCATCTGAAGAGTATCTCCAAGGCTTTCTCTTTATAATTTTAAGTATTAGCTTTTGAGCTCTAATCAAGGGCTCCATATGAATTTTCTCTGCACCTCCCCACCCTATGATCCCATAGGTTAGGATAGATTGGCACAGAGCATGGTATACTATCTTAAGTGTCCTTTGGTCCAGAATGCCTCTAAGGTCTTTGAAAATATACGTGAGTTTCCTAACTTTTGCCGACAGTTCCATTATGTGGGTGCTCCATTGTAGCCGGTAATCAATTAATATACCAAGATATTTAATGTTGTCAACTTTATTGAGATTAATAAATTTACAGTTTTCGGGGTTAAGACAATCTCTGTGGAGTTTCAGAATATGCTCTTGTTTTGGTTGAGCTACACTGGTGGCACTAAATGTTATGTACATGGTTTTTTGCGCATTGAGTGATAGTAGTGCACCATCTAACCACAATATTACCTTCTGAAGTCCCAGAGAAGCCTTTTCAAAGGTCTCTTTCCAAGTTTTTGCCTTGAAAAGTGGAGCGGTGTCATCGGCAAAAGTAACAACTTGTCCACCAATAGTTTGATTACAAAGCTCATTAACCCCTCGCGTACCAGACGGCCCGAAACGTCCAGAATTGATATTTACCGTCGAACCCCAGACGGCCCGAAATGGCCAGGCGAGGCCGACCGCTAATTATGTTAGTACAATTTTGACTAGTAATTATGAATAATCTTTATTGCTTTACATAACGACGTTACAAATATCTAATAGCAAATTTCAATAGGAACATAAAACAGGTCTTTTTTAGACGATCGGTGTGACAGTTTCGGAGTAATCGTTTTTTTTCTGAAACGCCATCTTTTTTTTGAGACTCGCGAATTTCTTACGGGCCGTAAGGCACACATTAAAATTCAAACCGCGGGCCGCGAGGGGTTAATATATATTAAAAACAATACCGGACCAAGGACACTTCCTTGCGGAACACCATATTTAAGAGGCGCGGGATCACTATGGATACTACCAATTTTTGTTATTTGCTTTCGATTTGACAAGTAACTCTCAAACCATTTTAGTGTGATCGAGGTAACACCTATGTCGTTAAGCTTCTCCAAAAGTTTGTTCTGACTAACCGTGTCAAATGCTTTTGTTATGTCAAGGAATACTCCCAGACATTTGTTTCCTTTGTCTACTGCTTCCACGACAAATTGTGTAACCTCGGCTATAGCTTTGTTGGTTCCTTGTCCTTCCCGAAATCCATATTGGTTTGGTGATAAAATATTATGTATGTTTAGATACTCTGTTAATCTTTTTTTTGCCGCTTTTTCTGTTAATTTGGAAATACAGCTTAACAGGGAAATAGGTCTATAATTGTTGACCGTTTTTTATCTCCGTTTTTGAAGATAGGTACGACTAAAGACGTTTTTAGGTTGCTTGGAAAGATACCCGTACGAAAGCTTTGATTTATTAGCCAGCTTATAGGTGCCGCTAATTGCTTGTAAGCAGATCTAAATAGTTCCGAACTTATATTACTCGGGTATAATAATCAATCAGTCCTTTATAAAAAAATATTCAATATCAATGTTATTATAGATAGCTAAATAAATTTCTATTAGTTTCGTCGTCAATTCTATCAGCTCACCTGCATTTCGCCGGCGCAGAAAAGTTTCCAAAGTATTCTATAGGGTTGAGCAATCTAATACCGTATATAATCCACAGTAACAGGCGTCTTGGCAAACTAGAAATGATTTGATAAATGTATTTTTCCTGCCGTGCCCCGTCCCTGAAATTGTGCCCGTACTTCTAAATCTACAAACACAAACACATTGACGATACCTACTCTCGTCAACACTAAAGTCTACATATTTTGTAGAATTGTTGATTTACCGTTCACTTGGAGTGCGAAGGCGAGAGAGTATCTGAGTGCTAATGGCGGCCGGGAATCGTCTTGGCGGAAGGCTGTAAAATTGTAGTTATTTTGCGTAACTGTCGTAAATACATTTCACGGAAGAACCACCTTTGAGGTGACACCGACGCCATTCCACCGGTGATTAGACAGACACATTTTACTGCTTACTTTCAGGGAGTGGACCTAAGATGTCGCTTCAATGGCGGACGACCTTAAAGTCGAATAATTCAATGAATGAGTGATATCACATTTTAATGAAATTTAATACTCCATTGAAGGCGTCTTCAATAAAACTTCGGAGAAACATCGGCAAAGAACGATAAAGGAGGATCAGTTGTTTAAAAAAAAGTTCAAAAGTTCACTTCTTCAATGTTTGATAATATGGCAATAAATACCATTATAATTGTTTGTTTGTTTGTTTATACTCTTTATTGTGAAAATGTCACAATGGGCGGGTTTGTTGTCATATGACAATCTCTTACAACCAACCCTACTATGACGTGTTATATGTATGTGTGCGTGTAACATGTCTGTAAGTGTGTGTCTTGTTATTGCATTCCATCGACAGAATTGAAAATGCAATTCCGTTAATTAGATCCCAATGGAAAATGGTATAGTGGTTAGGCATAGTGATTAGGTCGCCTGATCTTACGTTGGGCTGGGTCAGCATTTTCCGTTGGGATCTAATTAACGGAATTTCATTTTCAATTCTGTCGATCGATGCAATAACAAGACACACACTTACAGACATATTACACGCATATATACATATAAACACGTCATATTAGGGTTGGTTGTAAGAAATTATCATATGACAATAAACCCGCTCATTGTGAAATTTCGCAATAAAGGGTAGAAACAAACTAACTTAAAGAATAAAAGAAAATTAGAGACAAGAGACCCACAAAAACTGTTATAACACACCACAAAAAAATAAAACTAACAAAAAAATGCTAGAATAAGAAAACTTTCCAAACTACTAAGTTGAGGAGGAACTAGCCACGCACACGTACTCGTTGAATAAGCATCTACATTGGGTGGGACTATCTTAGACCGACCTAGGATAGTAATTGCGATTGCTACTTATAATTATTCCTTTTTTTTGCATATTATTTCACCGTTCATACAGTTAGACTATGGAACCAGCTACCGTCCAATATCAGAAACGTGGAACGTCCAATATCAAGTGTGTCTGAAAAAGCGTTTCTTATCTATAAATTCCTAGTAATCCTACTTCTTACTCCATCCTCTCCTGTCCTCCGCTTCTTGCGGATATTCTCTAAATCCTAATTCTGTAATAAGTCTGTAATTGTGTGTTAAAGCAATTTGCGTAATTAGCAGCTTAAGACTCAAGCCGAATCTCTCTACCATCTCGGCTGCTTTTGGCTTTGGAGGTGATACTTTTTCGCACCGTTGCCGGACGTGCAAACGCATAAGTTCAATCACAATCCGGCAGCACACTCATTTTCTCTCCTTATTTCGTTTTTTTAGCGGCCAATATTAGCATACAATGCAGTCGAGTGCATTACCAGTATCTCGTGTAGGTGCCGTGCATTCTCACATATTGTCGTTGTTTTTCCCTACGGATACTACCACAGAGTACGGCCGTCTATACGTTACTGCCGTCTATACAGTCGAATAATATAACTTCACTTGGTTTAACCAGAAAATACGTCAATTTACAGAAAATATAAGTGCATCTCAAATTCTATGACTTCGAAGGGGGAGTGAATGGGTGGTAAGGTGAACGCTCACATGTGGCAAGACAGCTGTCCTAAACCTACCACAGCCGGTTCGTAAGTCCGGAATCCACTGCTCACCCCCCAGAAGTGTAAAAAAATAGTATTATGATGGGCCCGACTCCGGTCGGTGAATTCCATGGCAGCTCCGTTTGTATTTATTTTTATTATATACTTGGAATATCAGCGGTTTTTAATGAATTGAGTGGTTTCTCATACATTATTATTAGTTCATTTATAAATGTATACTTGTTAAATTAGTGGCTCAACACTTTCTATACAGATCTAAACCAATGAGTGGCTAATCTTGATATTCTTCGACATTATATCTATGCAATACCTAATACATAATTTATTTATTTATTTATTTATTAGGAAGACCAACAGCTAATTATAATTTAACCAAAAGACGGAGTAGGATAACAGAGAGCCATTTAAAGGTTTTCACGTTTAAGTAACGTTGTAGAAACATATGTGACCTTTCAATTAAAGTTATCGATTAAAAATACATAAAAAAATATTCAACAATTAATGCTAAAGAATTCACTGTTTAGCCGCAGCCTAGCTGAGTTAATACTCGTACAGAAAAATCAAAGTCGAAGCGTTTAATCAAATCATTGAAATTGTCACTTGTCCGCCACAGAAATGCATTTTGACAGTAGTTCGTACCAGCATGAGGAACATGAAGAGCAGGGTTAAATCTATTGAGTTTGGGAGGAACACGGAGATTAATTTTATTTAGTAAGTCGGGACAGTTAATATTATTGGAGGGGATTTTTAGCAAAAAGGTTAAGTCCGCGGTTTCACGCCGCTTAATCAAGGGGAGGATCTGAAATTTATTGCATAATATAAAATGTTTAACAATTTTAAATCGATTATATATTATTATCAACATCAATATATATAAACGACTGACATCTCTTTATTGGTATCTAATGCAGTATTTTCTGCTCTAGCACAAGCTCAGCTTAGTTGAGCGACTTCTGCTATAAGTTATTGTTTTCTAAGTATGCATAGCGTGAGTATTTTAGGGGTTCTTTTTGTAAAAATATATTGCAATTAGATTAGAACCAGCGATACCTAGTTAGCATAGACTTTAAAAAACACACTTAAAAATATTTTTTAAAATATATGAACCAAAACAAGATAAAATATGGCAGTGATTTTAAACCAGAAGGTCGCGAGCCCCCGGGGAGTCACAGGAAGACACTCCCAGTGGGCCGCAGGCTATGTAAATATCGAAAATATTACAAAATTTTATTTATACAGCTTTTAATTAGTGACACCCTTGAAATAGGTGAGTCAGTACGAGCAAATAAGCAACTTTTGACCACAAATTTTTGAATCAAATAACATAATAAAATAATTTTTAAATTACATTTTATTCCAAATGATTTGCAATAGTTTGAGAATACACCAGCTGTTTTGTTTGACCTTGCTTATGTGCATAGGCCGTTGAACTCGACGTCATTGAATGGCATTCAATAACACAATAGTCCGGAAGCAAGGTCACAGATGGCGCTGCGCTATTGGAATATTTGAGTATATTTAGAATATTTGTGATCGATTAACTAATGATCAATATTTTAATCATTAATGATCGATATTTCTCATCATCTTCAGCGTTTCTTCCGAAAGTGTTTCCAGAACTCCAAACAAAAGACCTGTTTTCTTAAAATATTTTTGTGGTACAAGTATAATATTTTTATGGTAAAAGTGGTACATAGTTTATGTTGCTAAAATAATAATTGATATATTATTTTCCGCATCCGTATCCACGTATTCACCTGCACATGCCTGCTAAATAGGGTGACCTGTTAACCACCTAAATTTGTAGCCATCAAAACAACGTAATTTTTACTTCAAAATTCAATTTTATCTGCAATGGCTAAGACATAGATTAGTTAACTACATATTTAAATTTTAAAAATGTTTAATTAGCTCGGGTTTGCCTACGGCAAAATGTATATAATTTTATATATACATTTACATTTACATAGAGCGGGGTTTACTATAGAGCTATAGCATTACTATAGAGCGGATTACTATAGAGCGGCGCACATTTACATTTATATTTACATTTATATAAATTTATATACATTTTGTATACATTTTGCCCTAGGCATCCATTATTGGACGTCTCACATTTGAGGGGTTAATATACTAATGGTTTTTGCGGAATTTTACTTTAAAGAAAAATGGAAATTAGCCAATTGTGTCCACACTATGTGGATTTTATTGGCTCACTAGACCTAGCTTATATCGAGACAGTAGTCTAGTGATTTTTGATGATTGATCCAAATGTATAATATACTGATAATTATAATATAAATATGCTTATATATAGATATGCTATAATACAGTTAAAAATAATTATTTAATAGCATTATACTAATATATGTATTACCGAATGTATATTTAAAAAAAAACAAAATAATTTGAAGAATATACCAAAATAGCAACAATAATAATACAATGATAATTATTGTTGCTATTTGTTGCTATTGTTGATAAACAATTATTAAAAAATAGAAACATTATTCAAAAATTAAAAATAAGATTAGAATGATAGCCATAGATAATATATTTACATATTTTTAGGTATCTTGGATTTTTAAACAGGAACCTTTAGTAGATTCTTATATACTTTTCTACCTTTGTCAGTAGCCAATGCAACACCGTTTTCTTCAACACTTATACCATTTATTGTGATGCATCATTTTTATGTTTTGCTCTATTTGAATATGGACGTGAGTCATCGCCAGGAGCGAGAACGAAACGATAGATGCTCTTTTCTATCATGGTCTAGCTGGCTTGTTTGACCTATAGCATACTTGCGGAAACAGATACATCGTCCGGGTTTACGGAACGAGTACTTTAATATGCAGAACACTGCGGAATACTATATGTAACAAAGTATATATTTTTCATTATATATGTTAGTTTCTTTGTATTAAATAACTTTGTTAAAATATCGAGAATAATATAGCAAGTAATCGAATCTGCGCCATAGTATTTTACACAGCTCAAACCACTCAGTCAATGCGCCAATGAATATGACCAATATACATGTATCCAAATAATAATAAGTACACAAGTGTGTGTTTAATCACCGACTACTGTTTAAATGTGTAATGATGCTTTTGTGTCACAATCTTTCAATGCATCTACTCGACGAAACGCTCATGTCCAGGCTTACACACTGATAGGGTCTCCAAAGTCTAATTCCTATTTCGGGATTTAGGCCATGCGAGGATCAATTATTAGATGATGCGTTATCACCTTACTAAGATCAATAAAATAAATTCATCCCCAATTTGCAAGGTCAAAATTGACTATACCCTTTTTTTAAATAAATCTAATCTTATCATATATTTACACCTAATTTAGTTTTAAATATAATTAGACACCAACTGTAATTTACATTCTGTAATTTTGTTATTACATTTTTTTTAAATAGCGGGTATAGGTTTTATGAAGGTGTCCCGCTTTATTTAAACGAATTTGTTATAGTATTAAACACTAACCTATACATTTGATCAATTCAAAGCGCGAAGGCAAAGTTATCGGTGGAATAGAAGATTAAATAAAATGTCTACAGAGAATAAAATCACGACATTTTTAAATGACCAGAGATAAGGCATTACTTTAATTAGTATCAACACATTTAGATATGACAAAATGACAGCTGTCTGTCTTAGTTACATTCAAGGAGCATACGCTGTAAATAAATACATTCTTATTATTCTCCAACTACAATAATCTATGAAATCGGAGACTATCACGGTTGTGTAAAGTTTGTAACACCTAAAGTTTCGGCGACGTTGCATCCGTCGTTGTCTAGGGTAGAAACAAGGTTACAAACTCTCTTTTACTTTGAACCCTCTTCTTAAAATGTGTCACCGCCGAACGCAAGGACACAGGATACAGTGAGTGTTGTATGCACGACCGTTATAATCTACGCAGTGGCGGCAGCGTTATGCGGCCTACCAGCGGAACAACGGATTGACAGCTCTTTCTGTCTGCCCTAGACAACGGCGGCTGCAATGTCGCCGAAACGTCGGGTGTTACAAACTTCACGCGGTAAATTCGTTTTTATTTCACTAATCTAGCCGCGGATCCGTATCGTCTGGTTCTCAGTCTTTCTCATCCAGCAGATTTCCACAGACTTCACCAGCGAGCTGGAGGACGTGATAATTAGTTATGCTGCATCTTCATAAGCTATTCGTTAACCATTCTACGGACATCGATCTAGAATTGACATCAACGTCGTATATCGAGAGAAATTATTATACTTGTCAAATAAATTAGTATCAACCCTATCGATAGTTTTTACTCGATCGATGAGTTTGTTAATTTTAAATAATTTTTCATTTTTTTTGGCCATTTTTTTGACAGTTTTAAGTAGCATTTTTTAATTATTCTGACATTTTCTGATTTTAATTTCTTGATTATTTTTATTGATTATTTTAATTTGTGGTTTTAGTAAATAAATCTTTAAAATGATTTTGAGGCCCTAAAAGCAATAATGAAGTAACTGTATGTAAGTGGTGATAAATTTAAATATTGTAAAAACGGACTAATAGACTGCAATTTAAATGTACCTAGATATTAAGTTTCTACAATCTGTTAAGATTTTTTTTGGAAATAAATTGAAATTGAAATTGAAATTTTGGATACCATATTCTCAAGTATGTAATTGTTCTTTTAGTTGACATGCTTGACACATAATTATAGTCAACAAGCATTTCAAAGTTATGTTGAGTTATTTGCACTGGACTACTCCGTTAAAGTAAGTTATTAGCTGTACTGTACAACCCTATCCAGTCTAGTCAGACATTGATGTTAAAGGTTCAATTTTTGTTTATCAGGGGATCGGGTGGCCAAGGGGTCGTTTTAAAGGTGACACTGACATCAGGACAACCACAACTCCCGCTGCTTCAAAAAAAGTACGTTTCCAGAAACCGTGGTTAATCGTCGGAGAGCATAGTCGATTGGTTAACGCCGCACGATGCGCAAGCCACCCGTCAGCACCCGAGGTGTTCTCCAGATTGGGGAACACCTCGAGGTCCTCTTCAGGTTCTACTGTCTTCGAGGAGGCTACCAGATTGGATATGAGTTGAACCGTGAGTTGAGCCGACCCAATATAACAAAAAGGTCACATGACCCAAGATAACAAAAACATCATACGGCCAAGCTGCACGGAACCGTTAGCCGCCTTCCTGCGCTTCTTGACAGTACCTTTTTGGTTTAACTTTTTTAACATTACATAAGAAGGAGTAATAAATAACCCCAGCACAGAACCTTATATTCGAAAATGACGCGAATTGACAATGACTTGAAAAGGGATAATATGACTTTGAATTATATTTATTTGAATTTGGAATTCCGATTCTAACCAAAGCTATACAAATTTTAAAAATCGTTTGGGTCACCCCAAGACTTTCCCGGCAAGTAGAGAGCCTTCCCCTCTGCGCCACGCTCCCTTGCAACTTACCTCACCTCCTATCCTCCCCCCCCCCCCCTTCCAGCCAATCCGCCCTAGAACACCCCCACTGCCACCCCGCCTCCCTCCCCAGGCGTGTCATTTCCAATTCCACCAATAGTTTTTTCATAGTATTTTCGTGCTTAGTATTTTTCCAATATGATGTAGCCATAATCTTATATATGCCAGAGTTCATTTTTGTATGTCTTGTAAATGGGGTATTTTAATCAAAATCACAATGTGGTTTCGGCCTAATAAGGCATCTATCTGTGTGCCGAATTTCAAGCCTCTAATTCCTATATTTCGAGATTGAAGGAGGAATAGCGCGCCCTCTGATGGATCAATTTTAACCACAAACTTTTCAGCTCATTCCATAACCAAATGATGCGTGCTTGCCAAATTTCAGTTCAATCGGATGAAGCGTTTCGGCGCTATCGTCAAGGAATACACACATGCATACAGTGAGACACATAGACGGAGGTGCATCAACAATACTTTTCTTTTCAAGAAAGTCAAATAATAACAGCATAAAA
Organism: Micropterix aruncella; assembly: GCA_944548615.1. Lineage (NCBI taxonomy): Eukaryota > Metazoa > Arthropoda > Insecta > Lepidoptera > Micropterigidae > Micropterix > Micropterix aruncella. The sequence goes on from OX155960.1 coordinate 6,834,868, forward strand.
AATGGCAATTATATGCACTCTTTAAAATCCATCCGTAAAAATGTTGGTATTCTCTCGTTTAATACGTCTCGTCATTATAACGTTTGCTATCCTATTTCGTTAATCGTAGGCCGTGCCTTACAATAGCAAATTTTGTATTCTCGCAAGCATCTGCAATAAAATCGTGAAAAAGCTCGATTCAACAATCGAAATCTCTCAAAAAAATCATCCCAAATCATCGTCGCGGCCCAATCAATCAATCAGGCACGTCGTCATGCGCGGCGATCGACAAACAAGCGTAGCAAACGCGCGCGCGACGGCGAAGGGCTATTTGGTATGAAATATATCGATCCTGTTTATCATACTTAAAATCGAATTACGTCACAATCTACGAGTTCCCCTTTGAATAAAGGCGAGACGCGCGGAACGGCACAAAAACTTATTGCATTCACGCTCGCAATGTATCAAAGTCAGCCTCCGAGTTGACACGAGCGGGTCACATAGCAATTGCGAATTGTGAGCCTTGAGAATGTGCGCATTAGATCACTGACTGGTTCGAGTCTGCGTCTTTCATATCTGCTACAATTTGAAGGCATATCTTGGCAAACCCTGCATACACAATGGGTGGCCATATTACATTACATTATAATACATTTTCGTCGTGTCCAGTTGACGGTTAAAAACCGCACTTGGACTTGTCAAAATAATTGTGTGACAAGCCTCATTACTACTCTTTACTAAACATACATAGGTTGTAGCACATATGAAATAACATACATAAGAAGGTAACTAGTAGATTGTCGAAATATAAATATGAAAATAAATAATTAAAATATAAACCTCATATTTGAAATAGTCAATAATTCGAGAAGATACGTAGTAAAACTTATTCATCGTAATATTCAAATTGTCTGTAAAATGTTAAATTATAAAAAGAACTACGCCATGCATTTAAAAACTAAAAGTACCAAATAAAATAACGATACAATTAGATTCTACTTTTTAATATCATTTAAATAAGCACAATATTTGAAAAATTATGGCCCTCAAATTCGGCCAGATAGAATGGCCAGTAGATAGATCAGCATCTACTTTACTTTTTTTTATTTTACCTTCTCTAGCCGTTTAACAGTGGTAGGTAGTAGATTATAGTAAGTAGCTTTTCTATATTTTTGACAGTCGTATTCGGGGAACGCATAATAGGTAGCTACCGCGGCTATGCGAGTGAATGTCCGCATTAATTGCAGTTTCTGCGAGGTCCTGTCTATTATATATTAATAGGGACACTGTACATTTTGGTACTAATTCTCACATTTCAATTCAGTATTTCAGTATTCAGTTTATTTATTCAAAATATACAATAACAGCATGAATTAGGAATTAAAGCTAATTATCGCATATTAGAATTCGTCAGTTTATATGTAGATATAAAACTATTTAAGCATAAATATTAATTCAACAATAGCATTGACTAAAGTCGGCTTTACACGACAGACAAATATTTTTTTTTTTAAAAAAATAATAGAGCTGAATCCATGTACATGAGTATACATATAAAATAGATTATTATTATAAGAATATTAATAGTCATCAAGCACTTTATACAAAAAATAATCACACAATTGGAAGTATCGAAACAAAATTGGAAAAAAACAACGTATGTATATGATCAGGTATGTTACATTACACATTGTAATCTACATATTAAATATTAAATTCATAATATTATAATTAAATAATAAAAACTAAAATGAGGTACCTGAAAGTTACATATTAATGTTATTCCCATTTCAAAGAATTGGCATGCTCAAAAAAATCACCCAGCTTATAGAAAGCATGTGTGGATTGCAGCTTTTGTTTTATAAATCTTTTAAACGCCTTTGTTTCCATCTTCCTTGTGGAGAGTGGTAGCTGGTTAAAGAGCTTATAGCTCAAATATCCAAAGGACTTTTGTGTCTGCGTAAGGCGTACTTTGGGCAGGATAACGTCATCACGTCTGCGTGTATTGTGGGAGTGCATATTCCCGTTTACCTCTTGTTCGTTAATATTTGATTTAGCATATAGTAGACATTGTAAAATATATTCAGACGTAAAAGTCAGTATTTTGTACTTAAGAAAATATGGTTCGCAGTGCGTGTCACGGGATACTCCTGCAATTGCTCTCAATGCACTTTTCTGTAAAATGAAAACCCTAGAACTGTCTGTGGCATTCCCCCATATCAGTATACCATAAGTCATTCAGAATGGAAACAGGCATGATACGCAGTTATTGCAGCGATTTCACCAGCTAAGAATTTAATCTTTTTTATTGCATATATTGCCGAAGAAAGCGCACTACATAGTTCATTAATATGGATGTTCCAGCTAAGATGATGATCGATCATGATACCTAGGAACTTTGTCGATTTGCTTAATTCTAGAGTACTGTTGTTTAGAGTTATATTGAATGGTATAGCAGACGATTTATATTTTGAGGAGAAGTGCATAGTTACGGTTTTTTTTTGCATTAAGCAAGAGATTATTCTCTGTGAACCATGAACTTGCTAGGTTTAACGCATGATTGGCATTGGTCATTAGGTCGTTAAGATTGTTATCGTGAAACAGGAAACTTGTATCATCCGCATAGAGCAAGGTTTTGGTGTAGGCGGGCAAGCAATTGCCTATATCATTAATGAAAAATAAAAATAATAATGGACCAAGAATCGATCCCTGGGGAACTCCGCAGGTTATCGGTTGAGGTGTAGATCTAAATCCATCTATTTCTACTACCTGTGACCTGCCTGTTAAGTAGGATTTCATCATGTTATTGGCTTTGCCCCGAATCCCATAACTGTTTAATTTATTGAGCAGTATTTCGTGGTCAACCGAATCAAACGCTTTGGATAGATCACAAAAAACTGCCACGGGTTGGGAAGAATTTTCAAAAGTGTCGGTAATGAAATTTACCATCTCCGAAATCGCCAAGGTGGTGGACATGTTCTTCCTAAAACCATATTGATATTTATTTAGTATATCGAATTTATTTGCGAATAGATATAGCCTGTTATATAAATTTTTTTCGAAAATTTTGGAGAAAGCTGGAAGCAGTGAAATTGGCCTGTAATTTTCAGGATCAGTTTTGTTCCCTTTTTTAAAGACTGGTACTATCTTTGCTATTTTCATTAAATTTGGGAACACACCTTGTTTCATACAATTATTAAAAATAGACCTCAAGGTGTTGGAAATCGTTGGTGCTATATTCTTTATTAATTTAATCGAGTGTGCCCAGATATCCATTGATGTTTTTGTTTTAATGCCATTCAAGGCCTTATCAAATTCAATGGAAGTTATAAGATGCAACAGTATTGATGCTGGTATCTCACCTACAATTGTTGAAGAGGGTAAACTAGGAGAATTTGTCATTCGTTTGACAGCGTTTGTAAAATATTCATTGAGTATATTTGCCGCTTCTGTAGGATCAGAGACTTTAGAACCATTGTTAAGTAATTGAATAGGTTCATTGTGAAGCAATAGAATATTAACTCCTTAACCTAATAAAAATATATGTTTTTAAGTATTTTTACCTAAAATAATAAATTCAGTTTCGCTATCAAAATTATAAGAAATGGATCGTATTGCGTAAATTATTAAAATTGTCAATATAACTTTGGAATTACGTTTTTGTGATCGCGGAGAGGATGATTGCGGAAAGATACGTTTCTAAATTCAGAATATCTACTCGTATAAGTAACTGCGATAGAATCTAAAAAATATGTATTTTTAACCTTTTATTTCACCATTTTTCTGCGTTTTTTTTTCCATTATTTAAATATTTTCAGAAATATTCAGCGGATATTACTTTTTTAAATAAATATTTTCAGATTATTTTTTAAAATGTATATTTGTGCTTAAATAAAAGAAAGTTTAAATACTTTTTGATGTCTATATTAAAAAAAAACTAAAAAAATACTGTAATGAATGTTTCTGAAAAGTTTAAAAATGCATGTTTTTATACAAAAAAGTGGGGACATATAGAGCCAAAATTATCTGCTGTCTTAGTTAACTGTTATCATAATTATTACAAATTCAACTTACCGCAATCATTCCTTCCGTGACGACAAAAGATTTAATATCCAAGAAAAAATGAGAGTTTCGTAAGGGAGGGGGGGGGGGGGGGGTCATGGTAAGTTAGTTACTTTGTGATCGTAATGGTAAAGTTACGTTCCGTCTATAGTTATGAATCGTGCCAAAAACAGTCAGGATACTGCGTAAATTAAAATATTTTTCTCTGCGCGTCCATGAACATTCTAGGCACCCAGCGTGCGGATACCGCTTTCGTCCTACCTAACCTATCGAAATCTTCAACACCTATACTCAGAACAACTTCTTTAACACCTATACTCAGAACACCAACGCGCAACTGCAGAATACGTTTTTAATAATCAAATGCGAATAGTTCGGACAAAAGATAAGTTAGGAAAAAATGTATAAACTTAAATTATAGGTATAGTAAAATGAGAACTGGTGAACTCTTTATAACTTTTTTTTATGACTCATTCGAGGGTGCATTCACCTAATGGATAGATACCGATATTTCAATTGCTATGCAGCGTATGAATAGGTATGGCAAATATTTTTGGTATGTCTTGAAGTCGTATTTTGCCGTTTGAGCTGTCTCTACCTACCGAGTTACGGCGCAGCTCTTGTTTGCTCAACGGATGAATACCGGCCAAAGCATAGAAAGCAAAGACATCCGTAGAATCGTGTAAATAAAGGTAAACCTGGAGGCGGTATATTGGTTAAGTAGAGGAAGATCACGTCCACCTGAAGACGATTGGAAGAAATGAATATATTTTAGTTTTCTTTTTCACGAAGTCATATAATCTGTTTAGTCACGAATTTGCCGCTGTCTCCTATATTTTTTTGACAAATGGAAAATTTTCCATCACATCACACCAAACTGTTTGCAAATCCTACTATAGCACATCTCATTTAGCTTCATCAACCTTGACCAAATTCTTGATTGGTCCACAACATGGTTGATGAATATAAAATCGAAGACTATCGCGATTGTTTGACATTATAAATAGGATAGGAAACGAATTTACCGCCTGAAATTTGTAGCACCCGACGTTTCGGTGACGTTGCAGCCGCCGTTGTCTAGGATAGACTGAAGAGCTATCAATCCGTTGTTTTGCGGGTAGGCCGCATACCGCTGCCGCCACTGCGTAGGTTTAGGTATGCGGTCTACCCGCAAAACAACGGATTGACAGCTCTTCAGTCTACTCTAGACAACGGCGGCTGCGACGTAACCGAAACGTCGGGTGCTACAAATTTCACGCGGTAAATCCGTTTTCTATCCTATTTATAATGGTTGATGAAGCTAAACGCTGATAAATGTACGGTCCTTCATATCGGCAAGAGCAACCCCAAACACCAGTACTCTCTAAGGCCAGTTCCTGGGCGTAACGATAGTGAGCGATCTGAAGTGGGATGAGCACATTATACAGATTGTGAAAAAGCAAACTCAATTATGTACCTCATCCGCAAGTCGTTTAACTACACCACACCAGCCTTATTTGTGTCACTATACAAAACCTACATCAGACCAATGATAGAGTTTGGATTCCAGATATGGAATCCGTAATTTGTGAAAGATGAGGATCTCTTAGAGAAAGTCCAGCGCCGAGCGACCAAGATGCCAATGGGGTTTAAAAATTTGGAATATGCAGAACGACTCCGCAGATTGCAACTGCCTACACTCAAGGATCATCGGATCAGGGGTGACCTCATTGAAACATATAAGATCCTCAACGGATGCTACAATTGCCCCGAATCGTCTTCTGTTTTCAAGAGAAACTAAAAGCATCATCTGCGAGGACACAATGTTAAGCTGGAGAAAACACGATTCCACATGAATTCCAGGAAACATTTCCTGACCAACCGGATTGTGGACCAGTAGAACAGTTTATCTGCCGAAGTGGCTGAAGCGAGTAGTGTCAACATATTCAAAAATAGATTAGACGGACACCTTAAACAGAAATTGTAATTGTACTCAGTTTTATATTCAGACTTATCAGCAATTATGCTGCCTGTTTGTAAATGTAATAATAATAATAATAATATGACGAGAATAAGTTAAAGCCATATTTGCATCTTTCCCTATATTTGTATATATTATATGGGTGAGGTTTAATCATTCGGAATCCTTGAAGGAGGTGAATTAGTACAAGTAAGTAAGCTTTCGATAAAAAATGGGGGGGAAAAAACTTGAAAAAAAAACAAAAAATAAATAAAATCTAAAGTTTTAATATTCTTAAATAGCAGTATAAAAGCGTTGAGCACTATGCGCCATTTATTAGCGATATTTTACCTACCACTAGATGGCGCAGCGCGCTCAAACATATGAAACTTTTATTTACCAGTTCTTTAAGATTTCTCGAAGTCAAGTTCTTCAAAATTTCAATTTGAAAAAAAAGCAAAACAGTATTTTTTTTTTTTTCAAAAATGTACTGATTTACCCCCTTAAAGGATGCGGAATGTATATGAAACGTCATTGTTTTTCTGTCCGTCGTGACAAATCTTGAAAAGTATATGTAGGTAAATACATTTGCCTTTCCTCTAATTAGAGATTTATAACGAGGTGATCTGAAAGTTCATGATAAAATGGGTGCTAAATCGTTTTCTAATGATCAGTCATTATACATAAGAGGCCGATACCTGAACAGTGCTGTGCCATATTATCTAATATTATGTTAGTGACTTTTCTTTGGTTTGTTTTCGTAATCGGTTAGTAATGGCATTGCAGTCGAGATAAATTGAAATACTTAAGGACCACTACAAGATAAGTTATTAAAAATATGCTTTAAAAAGTTAATGATTTTTTGTTTTTTTTAAATGGTTACTTTTTAATTTGATTAATAGTATTGTTTTTCATTATTTATAAATATTTATCGTGTACCTATATTTAATTTTGCTTATTTTGATTTTTGTTTTTTCTTTTTTCGATTGTTTTATTTTAATATCAAATAAATAAAATGTATGTCATGAAAACCAGGTTAATAAGAGAATATTTTTTTTTAGTTATTCATTAATTTTGTTATTGCAAAATAATTTTAAACAATTTTATTTTAGAAACTATGGACAAAAATAATTTAAACGTTAAATAAATAACAGAAAAGGAGGAATTATTGCAGTATAGGTACCTTTCTCAGAAATCGAAAAAACAAAGAAATACTACTAGGTTAGATCATTGTAATGCTAAATGTGAAAAAAAAAGCTTCGGACGCGTAAATTTTCAAAACCAAATTTACATACAAAAAAAAAAAAATTTTTTTTTTACCTCAGTTTTTAAGGTTGTTTTAAAAAGACCTAACCTAACCTAACCTAACCTACCGCCAAATAGGTGTTTATGTATTATTTTTTTTAAAAAACTACCGAAATGTATGGGTTTGGCGCTTTTTTGAATGCCTATATCTCGCTTATTTATTGAGACCGAATAAATATTATTGCAGATTCGGAATCAGCGTGGTGAATATAGTCTGGTGACGTTAAAAAATCAACAATCTAGAAGAGGTACCTATACTGCAATAATACCGAAAAGGAATACATTGCACAGTCCAGCGGCAGAGTCACATAACTAAGCAGGAACTTATTCTAAGCCTTAGAATCTAAGGTGAAGCATAAGGTGAATGATAGGTGTTTATTTATTTTTTTATTTAAAAATTAATTACTATGAAACATTGATTTGCTTACAAAAATAATAGGAACCGAATGGCAAAACCTTAACCCTTTGCTTATTTGATTCTGTCACCAAACTGGGACCAGCCAATTCTAGGGTGGACAGGACTCAAATATTACAATCAAGTTTGCTTAATTGCTTGATTGCTTACAAATGTACAAGTTTTAGTAAAAATCTAATACCACTAAATTACCCTAAAGTGTGAAATAATAATAATAAAAAAAAACATTAAAAGATATTATAATATATAAAATGCAATTCCATTATATAATCGGCAATAATATAAAATTCGATATAAATAATAATAATAAATATAAATAAAGTTATATGTGAGAAAAGAAAGAAATAGTCATTAATATTTAATATATGTTAAGTAATATAGGATTTAAATATAAAAATATTTAGTCCAAAAAAGTACAATTGATTGTCAAAATAATATATAACAAAAAAGTCAAATAATTTTTGGTAGTTAGTTCAACGTTAAAATATACTCAACATACATGTTTAAAAATAAGTTAATAATTTGTGCACCTAAGTTTTATTAAACTATTATTTCTAACATTTGATGTATGGTTAGTCTGTCACGATTCGATAACCATTTCTTTAATTTATTTTTGAATTCCCTATATGTCAAATTCATTTTTATTTCCATATTTATCAGATTCTAAGATCTCGTCGCACTGAAAGAGTAATTAATGTCTTTGTCCAAATGATGTTTTCATTCTGGGTATTTTCTATAACTTGTCTCGTTGGTCTTCGGTTCTGAAATTTGAGTTATTGTCCAAAAATAGCCTTAAGAGGAAAGTTTTTAGAAAAAGTTGCCTACAATCAAGGACTTTAGCTTCTTTATAATGATCATTAGTGTTCATTAGTGGGATGGCGATATGGTCTACGTAGACATGTTATTCTGAGAATACCCCTAATTTGCAGCGTTTGCAATTTTATTACATATTCTCTGTCTATTTTCAGTTGAATTTGCTTTTTTTGTCCATTTTCTGTATTGACAGCTGCAAATAAATTATATTATTTATTTACTTAGCCTAATTGCGGAAAAGTACGCTGCTGCAATAGTGCAAACAGCTGCATCAGCTCGTTCTAATCGCCCTACACGTCAATCCAATAGACCGCTGATATAATGTGGCGATGCTATTAGATATTAAGACTGTTTGTTTGCAGTGCGCGCTTTCTGACACACGTTCGAGAGTCGTTTGCGTAGCGCGCGCCACGGCGCGAACCGTGCATATATTAAATGTCCGATCAGCGGCATGCCATTCTCAGCCTTGTCGCCGGATCGGGTCGCCCCCCTTATCGGTGTGCGGTCCACTGGTGAAACTGGCTTTGATCATCGCTTCTGTTTGGTGCGCAAACATTTTAAAATTTTGTCAGCAAATAGCTTGGAACACCGTAATGAGTAGTAGGCCGCCATCGGCGTTTGGGTCCATTTAGGAGATGACAAACCAAATCGTCGTTATAGGGCAGCCATAATAAGGGATATAGTATTACAAAATACATAATCAGTCCAAAAATGGATAGTCACTCCACATAATAAAAGTAGTTTTGAAAATCGGTACAGTTATTCCTCTAGAAATTATGATTGACATATTAAAATGAATTCCCCGAGTATAGAGACAACTAGACATTTCTACTAAAACTGACGAACCCGTCACCTCAGTAAGTTTTAACGATATTGGATCGCTCTATCTCCAGTGAGGTGGCGCAGAAGACTTGGGACGAAAAACAATCCATTGTCTAGTTACGACACTCACCCGTCAGAGGCCAACGCTTTACGGCGATTTAAGGGGAAAATAGCCAGCGGGCAGCCTCGCCCCCCCCCCCCCCCCCGACTACCAGTTTGGAAAGATATCTTCGTCTGGAATTAACCATCAGGATACCTGCCGACGCATCTAAGGGGTGTTCGTTCCGCAAGGTCCGCAAATCTAGAACTATCGATATCGACGTTTACTTGACATTTGTTTTTTTTAGTAGCTATTTTTTCAGTAGCATTGAACTTTTTAATAGCTTCTCGGTTTAGAGTGCCGCTCCAGAGGATGTGTAGCGCGTAAAAGATTTTTGCCGATAGCAGATAATTCGCGGATAAATAAAAATACAGGAACAGCATTAGGCACCACCTCTATCTACGCTGTAACCCGTGCCGCATAACAGTATTGTGATAATATTATTATTATTGTCATCTTTATATTATTTTTAAATTACACTTTTTTCTATAATCATTATAATATTTTTCAGTTGTTTTATTTGTCCACGAAACAGCCCCAGTTTATTTAATTAAAGTTTGAAAGTCTTTCTTCTATTAAATGTTTTAAATTTAAGTATAATTTTGTTTATTTTCAACCTTATAATTATATTTTTGATTTTTTATTGGATATTTATATTAATATAACCTTGCGAAATCCATTGGAATCAATCCACATTTTAGACATAACATTTATATTTATATGGGGACCAAAAGTTTGAACTTGTGATACTGAAAATTAAAAATATTATGAAAAAAAAAATATTCCAAATTAAATATATCGTAAGAGTTGTTTTTACCAATAACTACTATTTGCCAATCTATTCCAGGTTTTACTGTTTCTTTTATCCGATTTTGTCAAATCCGTTAGAGTATGAACGAAGTCATAACCTCCTTTTAAGTTCAAAATCTATTAAGGGTATCAATATACGAGCTGTACCTCTTTCCAAGGAAGTCCTCGCGTTATAAACGTCTCATTCGCGCACAGCGGCGCTGAACACTGAGTTTTATATTATGGCTGCCTGCCAGCCTGTCAAGATGTCAGCTGATGAAATTGAGAATCCACCAACAAGTGGTTCAGCGTTGCGTAAGATAACAATCTGATCCGCGCAAATCACAGCACGCCTTTAACCCTTAATTACTCGCAAGGGGTATCATTAACCACAGTTTATGTTTGAAAGACTGATTTTTACTACGTATTTTTATATCATTAAAAATATCCCTTTATTTAAATTAGGACTATTATAAATATTACTTATGACTATTTTTAGAGGACTGCCCAACAAACAGAGTGTAATGTATTCAGGGTTCATATATGTATGCTTTCCGTTCATTTATTCCACTATAACTTGAAAACGCTTGAACCGATTAAGAAATAGCTACAATACTTTAAATAAATTAAGCAGTGACATAAAAACCAACCCCAATTGTCATTTGTTTAAAAGCAAAATAAATAAACGGCTGTTGCAAGAATAGCGTTTATCTATCCATGCCATGATCGATGTAGTAGAATAAGTTGAAGCTGACTTAACATATATTGTGTATATTATGTATGTGTATTCTAATGTATTTAGTATTTCTATTTCCTATATAATATTGTAATTTTTATTAAATTTTTATTATTATATATATTTATTCATCGACCCTCGTTTTAAATGTAATTATATAAATTGCTAGAACGGCTATATCCCAGTTGGGCAGCACTAGCCAGTGAATGAAAGTGGAAAGTTTTTGCCATTTGTTTTAATATTATACTTATTGTAAATGGTTATTTTGATAATTCCAATAAATAAATTGAAAATAAAAATTTTGTGATATTGTTAGAATCAAATCGAAGACTATCGCGGTTGTTTGACATTATAAATAGGATAGAAAACGAATTTACCGCGTGAAATTTGTAGGACCCGACGTTTCGGTGACGTTGCAGCCGCCGTTGTCTAGGGTAGACTGTCTACCCTAGACAACTGCGGCTGCAACGTCACCGAAACGTCGGATCCTACAAATTTCACGCGGTAAATTCGTTTTCTATCCTATTTATATTGTTAGAATCGTTATGTCATATCGAGGGTACCTAAATTATCCAAAATATTAAATAAAAAATGACTAAATATCCAAATATAAATAAATTAACATAAATACATCTATTCAGTATCAAATTAAATGTCTGATTGAATACATTTCAACAATATACCTACATCTATCTATATGGATAAATACATAATCCACAAATATTTTATAAAAAACCATATTAAAAATAATTATAAATACAATAGTTCACTTTCTGTAATGGCAGTCGTGTTTTTTATTCATTTTAATATGTTTATTTGTTATTGAGATTTATTATATGTTTTAACGTTTATTTTAATTATTATTTGCATATAATATTCATCGGTGTTATATATTTGCTCCATAAATACTTACCTAAATTACATATCTGATACTTAAGTGTGAAGTCGGAAACAGAAAGTTGATGTCGGGGGTATACCTCCACTGGATAGACCAGTGCTGAATTTGGATAATATTGTATACTGTAATCACGAGCGAATTAAATTGTAAGACTACATGTACTACATGTACTTAATACCTAGTTTTCAAGTTCTATAATCTGTAAAGAATTTTTTAAAATAAATGAAATGGAATAAAAATATGGTTTTAGGGCTACCTATACGTTGTTTCCCGTAGCTGCCTAAATACCTTCCCCTCCATGATTCAGTCACGAAAGCCGCTCCGTACCGTGTGAATGTATCAGGAGATCATATGTAGGGTGGTATATTATATTACCCCTCGCGAATATTAGTGTAACTTTTTTGGACTAGTTAGTATTACACCCTTTTTTATTTCGTAATGTTGATTTAAATAGTTTGTTTTATTTATGCTTGATTGTAGTTTTTAGGTTAGACGCTTACAATGGCAAGACAAAGGCTTTTATTTGACAAAAAATCACCAGCAAAGTCGAGCAAAAATACCACAAGTGCCCGGCCCATACAAAAACGTCCCAAGAGGTGCTGATGTTCAAGTCACTGACTTCGTGGCCAGGGGCGGTCCATCTACATATCGCAGCGTCCGTAGCCACGTTTACACCGGTTCTCCTCGTTGTTACCGAAGTTCGGCAGCATCGAAGTTGGGATGGGTGACCGCCTGAGTGTTTGACTGCATGATTCTACAAATTCCCACCTAGAAGACGATGCCAATAGGTAACAAGGCGGGTTCCACAAAAAAAGCATATGCCTTGTCGGTAAAAAAAACGATGCCATGTGTGCCTAAGGTCAAGGAACTAGAAAGATTTTCGAGTACTAAATGCCGCCAGCAGGTCTGCCATGATCATTTAATCATGATATTTAGGCACAGGCGCAAGCCTAGTTAGATGTGGATTAGATGTGAGTTAGAAGTCTAGTTAGTTAGGACTCGGGTTGCATGGGATTGGGATGCTACAATTTGTTGCTTTATTTAATTAGGAAGTCATATTTCTCCTTGAGAAACATTAGTTAAGACATGTAAATAAAATAAATAAATTATAATAAATAATAATAAATTAAATATGTGATGAATGTGCTGATTAAATTTTTCTTAGATTTATCGATTGGTCTCTTTCATTTTTTACCAATTTTTTTTATTAAGAATACTGTTATCCTTTATTACAATGATAATTATTTCCAGTATTAATTATAAATGTGATAGGTATATAGCAATAAATTATGTAATTTATTATACTTTTCAATCATGTTTAAATATGCCCCACGTGAGCATTATATAACTTTAGTAATTGCGAGTAATTTAGGGTTAAAATTTAAAACAAACTCGCCACTCCGGCAGTCTCGTCTCGCTGTGGATTGAGTATTTTATTTTGGCCGAGATGAATACATTATCCGAGTTATTGCAGGCGAAACACGGTGGAATGCTCGTTCGGGCAAAATTAAATAAGAAATGGTGTAAAACTCGGGTTCGAATTCACCAAACACCATGCGACGCTGTGTGATATTGGTTGCCTGGTTGAGTGACGTCGGCGGGCAGTTGATTCACTCAAATTATAAGCTTACCTTCTGTTCTACAAACATAGTTAAGACCAAATATTTAGTATGAAACATATATTTCGTTAATTAATCTATCGGCCCTTATAAAAAATCGAGGACTATCGCGGTTGTTTGACATTATAAATAGGATAGAAACGAATTTACCGCGTGAAATTTATAGCACTCGACGTTTCGGTGACGTTGACGTTGACATTTTAAGGCCTGTAAAGGATGTAATATCACTGCAAACCCCAGGTGAGTATAACGTCGAATGCAGTTGCGGTCTAGCCTACGTTGGACAAGCGAAACGGCCCATAGCCAAGCGACTGATAGAACACATCAAAGCTGTTAAAAACGTTCAGCGAGAAAAATCGGCGATCTGCGAACATATATTGGATAGCAGAAGTAATTACTGGATGCAGTTTCAAAATCCCATTGTGCTATCCGAGGAATAATTCTATTTTCCTCGCATGATCCGGGAAGCCATTGAAATAAGAAGAACCCCGAACTTCAATAGAGACGACGGTTACAAACTCTCTTCTATGTGGAACCCTCTTCTTAAAATGTTCCCGCCGCCGAACGCCGAAAGCAAGGACGTAAGACAAGGATACAGTGAGTATTGTGTGCAACACGGATTTCCGAAATTCGCGCGCTCCGAGTCCGGCCCCCCACCACCGTTATAACCTACGCAGTGGCGGCAGAGCTATGCGGCCTATCCGCAAAACAACGGATTGACAGCTCTTTCAGTCTACCCTGGACAACGGCGGCTGCAACGTCACCGAAACGTCGGGTGCTACAAATTTCACGCGGTAAATTCGTTTCTATCCTATTTATAATATCGACCCATATTATTAAATTTTCTTATCAAGAACTTTCAAATATGAAATCGAAGACTATAGCGGTTGTTTAACACTATAAATAAGATAAAAACGAATTCACTGCATGGTTTGTAAGACCTGATATATCGGCGATGTTGCAACCGACGTTGTTTAGGGTAGGCTAAAGTGCTGCCAATCGTCATCTGCGGGTAGGCATATTAATATTAAATTCTGCATATCTGCATCTTAAATCTGCATATCTTCATCTGCATATTAAAATTACCTTGTTTTAATTTTTAATTAAAGTATAAATATAGGTAAGTATAAGTAGTTTTATATGTGGTAACTTCTATTATATTTGACTGATCATTATATTCATACTTCTTTTATATAAATCGTTGTGTTTTCAGGCCTAGCCTCGTTTACTGCCATTGCTTACCAAAGCTAGCCGGTGGTTGTCAGAAGCAACAATATCGCCACCATAGACATATTGTGTATCTAAAAGCGTTTATAAGGAACCATATAACTAATATAACCGTCACCCATGCCAACAAATAATAGAGGGCCAAAGTAAGAATGGCTTCAGGAAAACATGTAACAGTATTTCAATGGAAATGAGGAAACAGATGCCCTTGTCAGGGAAAGGTCCTCGATATTGTTCCTAGGCCCAGAACTGACCTTAGTTATATTAGACTATCTCATAAAACGTGCGACTAAGAAGTGGCAGGAAACAACAGCAATTCTACTCAAGGGACGCGCTAGGAATGACATAATCTTAAGCCCTTATAAAGTTATGCAAATATATCTGAAGCATTGCTCAAACTGGGCAAACCCCAAAATAATAACAGTATTATAACTAATGACAGGACATCGACAAACATCTCACAGATTTCGGAAAAAGAGTCGATTATCTTTGCAAGAAATGTGGTGAGTAAAATAGAATAGCGCCACATGTTTTATGCGAGTGTTACGCTTAATCTTAAGCCTTAAGCTTAAAAGATAAGCCTAAAACATTTAAAGTCCAATATTCGATGAAATCGAACTGATTACGCTGCTAAACTGTAATTTTTGTTTACTACTCCGGCCTAATTAGAAGAATGGACCGTCGAGAACATCGCGACTATCAATCCCCCACATCACGTAAAAAATGCATCTTTATAGACCCCGGATCCTTAAGAGAAGTCGCCTGGAACGGGCGAATCTTTCACCCCAGAAAGGTATAACTAGAGCTGTCAACTACAACGGGTGAACCCGTCACCTCAGGGAGTTTTAACGAAATATTATCGTTCTGTCTCCCATGAGGTGAGCGCAGAAGACTTAGGACAAGAACAGTCCACCGTCAAGCTCCGCCACATGCCCGTAAGAGGCAACGCCTTATCCGCGAGATAGCCAGGTATGTTACCCAGCGGCTTGCTTCCAGTTGCGACAAGATTACTCCGGTCTCCCGACTGGTTACGAGTTCGAGGTCACTTGCGCGGTCTCTTCCTTACGTAGCGGTGAAACAGTGTGCCGTCCGATTGTCGTTTCAAGAGCAGTCGCCGTAAGGTCAACGACTACCCCCGCTCTATAGGAAACATACTGCTTCCAGACTCCCCCGACTGTTAGTCAGAATGCACAATCGATTGGAGCGCCAGAAGATTGACTCCTGGGGGATACTAGACCTAAGGCCAGAGTCTTACCCGGGATCGCACTTCATTCGTGGAGGCCGCCGGATGGGTGTTGACCCGTGAGTGTGACCGACCCCGAACAAATCCGTCTTCGTGGCCAACTCAGCAAGGGCCCATCAGCTCCCATATATATCATTATACCTAGAAAGATGTAATGATATATATCGTTCTTGAAACCTGGAGTGAACGTAGAGACTTAAAGTTAACACAGTCCACTGTCTAGCTACGCCATCTCGCTCGCCAAATGCCAACGCCTACCGCGTGGCTCGGGAAAGATGAAACAGCGTACAGCCTCGGGCCCTGACTACCAGATTTGGCCGGATTTCTTCGTCCTCCAGGCTGGTTATAAATTCGACGTTGCTTGTGCGGCATCTACTTGGAAAAATACATATTAGAGGTAATTCGGTTCGAATTTACCGCGGATCCTGGCGTCCTTTGACTGTCTCTTCACTCGGGATCGGATTGCCAACGGCTCGTTTCAAGAGTGACTTAGGATCAGCAACCGCCCCCGCTTCTTAGGAAATAGTCAATCGTTTTAACCCTCCCTCCCCCCCCCCCCCTCCCGGATATTCACCCAACTGCGCCTGAAGGAGACTCATCACCCGGGGAAACTGACCCACTTGCCAAGGCACAACAACACTCCTTACCAGGTTCGAACTTCTACGTGGAGGCTACCAGATGGGGGCTGAGCCTTGAAGTGGGCCGTCCCGATGAAACGAGCGGATGTTAGTGTCCTGACTGCACGAGAGCCATTAACAGTAAAAATCTTAATAAGGTTGTACCTAGAAATTCACTTAATATGACCAAATACCTCACGATGTGAAGTGCATTATAATATGTTAAAAACAATAAATACAATTTAATATGGTTATAACATTGTGATTTTATTTATATTCGAGAGTAATTTGCATTAGGATTTTGTTTGACAGACCTAACTACGTAGGTAGGTTAATTAATTAATTTATTTATTTTTAGGAAAACCAACAGTTAATTATAATTTCACAAAAAGACGGAGTAGTATAACAGAGAGCCAATTAAAGGTTTTCACGTTTAAGTAACGTTGTAGAAACATATGTGACATTTCAATTAAAGCTACCGGTTAAAAATACATCAAAAAATATTCAAAAATTAGTGCTAAAAAATTCATTGTTCAATGTTCAATTTAATGTAGAGATAGCTCTACTAATTGTACCTCCTTTTTTATAAGCTCCTTAGGGGGACATAAGATTTTGACCAATATCAATCCAGCGTTGATGAAGCGTCAGGCAGAGTCCATGTAAGTACGCGCCGGCGAGCGGGCGGATACTAAACGTTCGATCGCAGAGCTCACACAGTAAAAGTATTTTTGCGCAGTGGTGTTATAAGGATGTTAATAGAAGCCTATTTAGCATGACTCTCAGAGCGCACTTACATTTCAATTAATTATAATTAACTTAATGCCACAATAAAAAAATATGGCTAGGCGCGATGCTAGAGAACTAACCAGCCAATATAATAACATTAAAATAAAACACAATCACGGCTTACATTGTAGGAGTAATCGCGCTTGAAAGTTTTCGAAATCAGTTTAAAGCTTGAATGTCAAAGGCAATGAGCAACTTTATTGAGTCTAATCTATAAATTGGTTCATTATCGTGAGATTTGCTTTGCAGCGTTTTTAAATTAGTGCTTATATTTTTCAAAAACATCATGGAATAAAAGTTCTTCAGATATGGCCGTTCCCAGGTATCATGTCAATGTAAACCATTGCCTTAGAAGAATCTCCAACTAGAGTTGTCGCCTACAGCGGGCAAGCCCGTCACCTCAGGAAGTTTTAACGATTGGTCGTTCTATCTCCCTGCAGTGAGCGCAGAAGACTTGATCAAAAACAGTCCACCTTCAAGCTCCGCCACAAACCCGTAAGAGGCCAACGCCTAACCGCGAGATTGCCAGGAGTGTTACCCAGCGGGCTTACACTCACGCCCTTACTTCCAATTGCGACCAGATTACTCCAGTCTCTCGATTGGTTACGAATTCGAGATCGCTTGCGCAGTCCTCTCCCTTACGAAGCAGTGAAACGGTGTATACCGAATCTATCGCGGACCATGGCATTCTTTGCCCGGTTGCTCACCCGGGATCGGGTAGCCGATGGTCGTTTCAAGAGCAGTCGCCGTAAGGTACCTACGAAACCACCCCCCTTCTATAGGAAACAGTTCTGCTTCCAGACTCCCCCGACTGTTAGTCAGAGTGCGCAATCGATTGGCTTATACCGCACCGTGCGAAGACCGTCCAGGAGCGCCAGAAGGTTGATTCCTAGGGGAAACTAGCCCTAAGGCCAGGGTCCTGCCCGGGCTCGCACTTCATGCGTGGAGACCGTCGAATGGGTGTTGACCCGTAAGTGTGACCAACCCCGAACAGAATGGGTCTTCTTGGCCCACTCAGCAATGGCCGATTAACTACCAGTCAGGAGAATCTCCAGTCGGAACAGGGACGCCTTCTCATTTGTGACCAAAAAAATAATATCGCCGCATCTCGCTCGTTTGTTCATTCGTTCGTCAAGCCGCTGACATTCGCTTTGGATCTAACGCACGAATCAAAACGAGTCTGTATCAAGTTAATGAGCAACCTCGTCTGACCCGCGAACGAATCAGATCTGTCTGACTCGGGCATATTTTGACGAGCAATGACATTCTAAATCACGGCTAACGTTAAATGCCTTGTTGGTTTTCGAGAGCGGGCCGCTCGCGCCTCTTTCCCATCCTATACACACACTTTTTGGCCTTCTATCATCAACGGATTAAAGCAACGCTGAGTTACACTTCACTGATTTTTATAGAGTGAAATTATTTTAACCTTTCAGTGGCTGTGATTATGAATCTTTAGAAAAAGTTGATTACAGGCTAGCCCAAAAAAACGTTACTAAACATTTTTGACAATAATTTTATTTATTTGGGATATACACTCGGGAGCAATGAATCCGGAGGCGAAGCAGCGGGCAACAGCTAGTATTATATAAACGAGCGAAAGAATTGAAATTTCGAATTAATACTAAAACAGAACGATTTGTGCCCTGGGGTTGTTGGTTGCTTGAATCCTTGTCTACGGGCTATATTGTACACTTGCTCGATGAGTCTTTGCAGTACACTCCATTTTAGTGCTATTTTATTAAATACTAGAGGCAGATACCCGTGTTTTCGTCTATGACTGGTAAAATAAATGTAACTTTTAATTTTTATATATTTATTTATTTATTTAGGTAAGTAACAGCATGAACGTATAATTAGCTATATAATTCTTAAAGAAAACATATGCTTATGCCAATTAAAACTTACGCCGTTCGAAATGATTTAAA
The DNA here is from genome assembly GCA_944548615.1 of Micropterix aruncella. Classification (NCBI taxonomy): domain Eukaryota; kingdom Metazoa; phylum Arthropoda; class Insecta; order Lepidoptera; family Micropterigidae; genus Micropterix; species Micropterix aruncella. The sequence continues at coordinate 6,854,146 of OX155960.1, forward strand.
AACTATTTACAAACTAAATTATGAAACAAAAAATACATCCGTAAATATTTATCAGTTGAGAGAAAACGGATCCATATCGCGCGGAAACAGACGACAGCTCTCCCGACGCGTTTGTAGACGGCCAATGTAACTTTGCCGAAATATAACTTTGCTGGGAAAAACTCATCGTCCAAGTCCAAACGGCAAGGACTCGTCCCCAATACAAAAAAAATGTCAAATGACCGCAAAAGTTATAGAGTTAACCGCAAATATATAAATCATACTTATACAACATAAATTCAAAATAAGTAAATGGGAATACATATTATTATATAAGTTATATTAATAATAATAATAATAATAATAATAAAACTCTTTATTCTTAAGAAAAGGCGAGCTTATTGCCTGCAGGCAATATTTTAGAGCTAACCTATTTATACATACATATTACAAATCAATAATTACTGGCAGTTGTCGCTGCTGCTTCAAGGGCGGTTCGTACTGCCGATTTGAAGATAATTTTGTTTCTACTATAAATGTCAGGCCCTGTGAAATTATAATTATACGTACGTGGCAATCGGTTAAGCATTGAATTGCGCGTGTAGTTAGAATGTCGTATCGGGGGCTCGAATAACTGTATAGATCGGGTTTTACGTTGCGGCACCTTCAGAGCGATGCTCGAAACTATGTATGGGCTATCCAGCGTCCTATTGACGATGTCATGGGGCCGATCCTCAAGCGACAGCATATTAAAATGCTGTAGACTATCACGGTTAATATTATGAATACAGTAGCGTAGCTAATGCTAATGGGATGGTCCACGGTTCGCGGTCTAGAGAGGCTATTTCTCGGGTTGTACTTTATTGGGGATGTAATTCTTGGTTTTACTGGATGGAATACTTGTAAAAACTAAAAAACTGTGTTAAAATTGCACATTAGCGGTATTGGATTGCACCGAACCTAATTCCATGGCTCTTTCTATACTCTATCATAATCGTGGCTTAAAAAACAACTTGACTATTACTGTGATACTGTGAAGTAATACTGTGATAAACGAGCGCGCGACTCCTGGCGGTCAAATATAACTACCAATGTTACCGCTCGCCCAATCGCTGAAAAATAATACAAATAATAAAATCATTACTAATAAATGTTTGAAGTTGTTGCTCTGAAAATCCGTCGATCATGCACAGCCTTCGATGCGGGTTCTCTCATCTGAACACCGCTCGCAATCAGCTTTCAAAAATCAACCGCCAATAAATTGAGCACTTCTACCGAAACTATGGATGGAGAATGGCATGTTCCAAGATAACATCAACAGGAAAAAAGTGCAACTCATTAACTTAAACATACATTTTTGAGTAGAAACAAAATGAAGGAATATTGAAACTCACTCGACACTCAAAACGCGACCACTTTCCGATCCTCGCCAGACGCATTGCTCTGTATTTTTCTGTACCTGATATTTTATATTTACATACATACAGAAATTTGACTTTAAGTTCCGCTACAATGAGAAAATATAACGATGTAATACAAGGAAATACGCATGTTTCAACAAGGATTAGGTATATAGCTCGGACTGTGGTCCATAAGTATAAATTAATGACACGTAACGTTGTTGGCGTGACGTGTCATATTAATTTATATTTTAGTTGACGTTATTTCATTACGACGCGACCTTCGTATCTTGCTTTTAACATGACGACTTGTAGTATACGTACGTACGGTTGTATTCGGACACATGAATCATGTTGAAACTACAGTATGCTGTTATTTCCGTATTAACCGCAAGGAAAATGTAAATACAAATAATTGAGTAATATAATTTCATGTAATTCAAAAAAAATATGATTGAAACATCGTTATTCTATATAAAACCGCAATAATAAAATGCTAATATAAAAATCAATCCAACATTTTTCTCTGTGTAAAGGAGTACTTTTTATATAAAAAGCAACTACAGAACTGCCGAATAAAAAAATCGCAGTCAAGAAACTTAGCAGAACGTTAGATTATCGTACATCAGAATACGATACAGGGTACAGATTAAGTAGACTTCTGAAAAATTACAAAAGAATTTACGACTCTATTAGGAGAATTATTGATTTATGTCTAAATCTTAAAATCAGCAGCTGTGCAATACTGTAACCTAACGATATGCTGCGTTTAATGATACTGCGATTTTTCTATTCGAGAGTAATTTGAAACTGCGTTTTCATGGAGAACTACATATTCCTTTACCGGCCCCCTTTAATTGAGTATAATTAAAATGATTATCTTGTGTATTTCAGTTTTAAAATCGGAATGTTGACTTATGATTTTATTTATTTATTTATTTTGAATAATTGGTATACAAACAATACTCTAACAAATACATTAATGATTACTACTATTTTCACATAATTCTTTATTAAAATATAATATTCTATGTGTACTTTGCATGCTAAATAAAATATTGTCTATGTGGCATTAAATGGATGATTCAAAAAAAAAGTTTATATAAAAAAAATATAATAAAATTATTGAGATTATTTACAATTATAAAAATACTGTTTTAAAATATTAATAACGATTTAGTAGCACACAAACCCCCCTACCCATACGAACGTACATACGTGATACGTCCGCTATATTATCGCCCGAACGCAACAAACCGTATCACGTACGTTCAAGTACAAAAAAAACCCCCGAAACCCTACGTGATACGTCAAATTGTTTCTATGATTCTAAATACAAAAAAGGGTCATAAATAGGTCTATTCTGTAATAAAGTTTTCGGGTATAATGTAAACAAGTAGTGTTATTAAGTAAATCTAATGACAGAACCCCAACCATTGTTTACCTACTTTTTGAAAAATAACCCAAAAGTAGAGCGGTTAAAGTACAGCGAAAAGAAATAAAAATGGATCCTTAAAAGTTATTAAAATTTAGACATCAATTTACAATAAATTCAGAATAAAAATATTAAAAATTAATTAGGTGATACTTAACCCTTCGAGTAGCGGCATAATTTCATGGCAGACCGCGGCAATTTATTTGAATTTCTTGCAATATCGCCGCGCTCGACAAAAAGTACTGTATCAATGAAACTACTATAGCAATCATAAAATGAGTTACTGTACAATGATCACATTGAAATTTTATATATAGAATATTGAAATCTCATTTTGTAAAACAATTAGATAATTATGAATAAATATGAGAATACCTAAAAAGTGAAAAAACTCGGCATTTCTAACTTGTACTTGTCTGACGGAAAAATACGGAACCCTATTTAGAAATTGTAAATGCTGATTTTGAAATTGTGATCTTTATTAGATTCTCTATCGAAAGTAATATTTTGTTTTGCTTATTATTGTCTTAAAAAATATTATAACATACGATAAATACAAACGGAGCTGCCATGGAATTCACCGACCGGAGTCGGGCCCATCATAATACTATTTTTTTTACACTTCTGGGGGGTGAGCAGTGGATTCCGGACTTACGAACCGGCTGTGGTAGGTTTAGGACAGCTGTCTTGCCACATGTGAGCGTTCACCTTACCACCCATTCACTCCCCCTTCGAAGCCATAGAATTTGAGATGCGCAAATCGCAGTTTTAGATAATTTTTCTAAGAAAGAGTTGATTATTTTTCTGGAAAGGCCAAGATCTTTAAAGAGGTGAAATAGAGATTTAGCTGGCAGGCCACGAGCGCCAACTTCCACCGCGTGAAGGTGAACAGTGAAGCCGTTCCGGGTTACGGCATTTGCAAGATCATGGTATTTATTTAATTTGTACTCGTGGTCTTTTGGGATATTTGATTCCCATGGAACAGTTAATTCTACAATAAGAGCCACCTTCCGAGATATAGAGTTATATCTGGACGGAGGGCTGTGCATCCGAGACTTTCAGGGAATTTATACTGCTTAGAGACCGAATCAACCTCCAGAATCCAATCTGTAGCTTTCCCGATTATTGAGAAAGGTTTTGTAGTTAAATGTTTTTTGCCTTTAGAGCCATCCCGCACAAACTGTATTGGGGGTTTGGAGGATACTGTCAAACCCTTGTTGGCACGAGCCACTGAGAGACTAATTACCTCGCGAATAACAGCGAGAACTTTGTCATGGCGGTAAGTGTACCGTCCTTGATCTAAGGCCACCTTGCAGCCAGCTAGAATGTGTCTAGCTGTGCAAGGGGTATTGCTACAGAGGGGACAAGAACTATCCTCGGCAAAGCTCCAACGAGCGAGGTTTCTGGGGTCTGGAAGTGTATGCTGAAAGGCATTCAAATAAAATTTCTATTATTAACCTATGTATCTCGTAATTTAGATTCTATAATAATGGATTTCATTGCATATATACTTTTTTGGATATATTTTTTATTCGGATCGCACATATATCCACCAATTTCATTCACACCAAGTGTGCAAATACCTAATTCCCATGGACACGAGAGCGACAATTTATCAAACGGCGATTAAAATAAATCCTAAAGCAATATCGAAATCACTTATGCCCGCTTGCAGGTCAAAGATTGCCGTTGAAATTCGATAGATTTATATGCCGTCGCCAAAGTGTCACAAGAGAAAAATACCGATTAGATATAAAATGACCGGGACTGGCGCGGAGACGAGCCACGCTCGGGGGTCAAAGGCTACTTTAGAAAATACGCCGTGACTTATGGTTGGAAATAATTGTAAGGCCGCCGAGAAATAATTGTGCCCCTGACAAAAATTAATCTGTTCCCATTCGTGTGTGGTTGGGCAAGTCTTAACTTTTTCGGTTTGCGTTATCAGGTAAACGTGTTCAAAATTTATTTTGTATACATAATACGGCCGCCGCGGCTAACATGATTTATATTCTCAATCCATTATGCTCTCCCTGTTACCGCGGAATAAAAACATAATATTCAAATTATTTTCGATAAAACACACATTTATGATCCGTATAATGTACGCTTTTATTGCCTCCGTTTCTATTATTATCTCTATAAATTTGGCGCTAAAATAACTGGATTCCGTTCAAACCTTTTTACCGTTGTGGTCAAGAGACTGAGCTTTCTCTATAATCCCATGTGCAACAGATAATACCCGCTTTATTATAAGTATTAGATCCTTTCCAATATAATTGCCACTTTTAACACTGATTTTTTAAACTTAGATGACCTCGGTTTGAATTTCAAATTAAAGTAAATTGGATTAGGATCCGCCGCGAGCACTGCTTTCTCAAATCCATAGGATTTCTATAGGTTTGATTGTATCTGCCTATGCTTAAGGATGCCCGGATCTCTTGGTAGAGTACAACATTGATGTTTTTGTAATTGTCAGCGGTGGACTGGCGATTTTCACATATTTTGTCACTGAGATTGACAGTACTGCATTTTAATACTGCAAACAAGCTGTAAATTGTCATCTTGCTTGATGCTTCATGGGCAAATACTATTTAAAGCTAAGCAGGGCTCTGATAAGCTGTCAAATTATCCTTAAAATCGTAAAAATTAAAAAAAAACGCGATGTAATGCGGACATACAATGCGGATATGCGGAGATCATAATGCAGGCACGCAATTTCCAAAATGACGCAACAATAGAGAAACTGATAACTGTTAGATTTACAGCCAAACTGCTCCGTTTTCAAATGTTGCAATTATTTTTTGCTCCGTTTTGTAATGTTGCTAATATATTTGTATGCCCGAGGGGAAGAAATTGAGAGAGGAGAGAGAGAGAAAGGAAGGAACTGGTACTTCATAGAATAGTAACACTTTCAAGGAGAGTCTTGAATAATCTAAAGAAGACGAGTTTCGTATATTTGCTGGGACATCGTTTCAGAGTCATGCACCATGGACGCAGAAAGAGTACGAGTAGGACTCAGTAACATGACGAGGAATTTTGTATAAAATGTCAGAGGCTGACCGCAGTACGAAACTATAAGTATATAGGCGAGAAACTTAAAATTTTGAATTATCGCGATATACAGCCCATGAGGTTACTGACACGTAGGGAATCCGTGTCGCTTCTATTGTAAAAGTAATTGTATCTGCGAACGGTACTCTCTATTAGAGCCACACTAAACATCTTAAAAGGCTTTCTTTCGGCACGCGGCACAAATAGGTAACCAGAATATTTAGTAGGTTTCCAAATGTGTGGCTCTTGACCACCTAGGCCCGCTTCAATAGTGTAGAGCCTATATTAGCGGTCTAATCCGGTCTAACAACCGTTTTTTTTAATTTATCTAGATAATAATACATATAATTATGTTTTATAGCACTTGTGAACGATGCTGCTAGAAATTTCCCTGGCTGCTTCAAACCTTTGCCCGGCGAAAAGCTTTATCCGCTCATATGCATCGCTCCCACTGCAATACGTCGTGATGTTCTAGCTGATTCTGAAAGTCTAAAGAAGACGACCCAAGACACTTACTGTACTGGCATGAACCAATCGCTTCAAATTACGACAGTCGCCCTTGAGCCGCACGCTCAAGGGCGACTTTTGCATCTTCGTACCCCATCACTCCATGGAGGGTTTCACTTGGCGAGGACGTAAAGGAAGAGATAGCACTAGGGTCCCAACTCCCCTATACCACCTGGCTTTTGGGAGCTAATGGGCCCTCGCTGAGATTGCCACGAAGACCCATTTGTTCAGGATTGGTCACACTCACGGGTCAACACCCATCCAGCGGCGTCCACGCATGAAGCACGTGCCCGAGTAGGACTCTGGCCTTAGGGCTAATTTCCCCTAGGAATCAATCTTCTGGCGCTGTCTGGACGGTCTGCGCACCGTGCGGCGTAAGCCAATCGATGGTGCAATCGACTAACAGTCGGCAGAGTCTGAAAGCAGTACTGCTTCCTGTAGAGCGGGGGTGGTTGCTGATCTTACGGCGACTGCTCTTGAAACGACCATCGGCTCCCCGACTCCGGATGAACAGCCGAGCAAAGGATGCCGTGCTCCGCGATAGATTCGGTGTACACCGTTTCACAAGGGAGAGGACCGCGCAAGCGACCTCGAGCTCGAAACCAGTTGAGAGACCGGATTAATCTGGTCGCAACTGGAAGACTAAGTAAGTGTAAGCCCGCTGGGTAACATACCTGGTTATCTCGCGGATGAGGCCTTGGCCTCTTACCGGCATGCGGCGGAGCTTGACGGTGGACTGTTTTGTCCTAAGTCTTCTGCGCTCACTTCATGGGAGATAGAACGATCAAAAATCATTAAAACGTTCTGAGGTGAGGTGACGGGAGCTAATGGGCCCATGATGAGGTGGCCACGATGACCCATGTGTTCAGGGTCGGTCACACTCACGGGTCAACACCCATCCGATGGCCTCCACGCATGGGGTGCGAGCCTGGGTAGGACACTGGGTCAACCAGTCTCCCCTGGGAATCAAACCTCTGGCGCTCCTGGACGGTCTGCGCACCGAGCGGCGCAAGCCAATCGACTGCAGTGCTCTCCGACTAACAATCGGGGGAGTCTGGGAACTGTATTGTGCCCTATAGAGCGGGGGTGGTTGTCTACCTTACGGCGACTGCTCTTGAAATGACCATTGGCCATCCGATCCCGGTTCAGAGTCGGGCAAAGGACGCCTTGGTCCGCGATAGATTCGGTTCACACCGTTTCACCGCTTCGTAAGGGAGAGGACCGCGCAAGCGACCTCGAACTCGGAACCAATCGAGAGACCGGAGAAATCTGGTCACAATTGGAAGCAAGGGCGCGAGGGTCGGCCCGCCAGGTAACACTGGTTATCTCGCGGTAAGGCGTTGGCTTCTTGCGGGTTGTGACGTAGCTGGACGTTGGATTTGTTTCTGTCCAAAGTCTTCTACGTTCACTGCAGGGCGACAGAACGAGAAAATCGGTAAAACGTCCTGTGGTGACGGGCTCGCCCGTTGTAGTTGACACCGCAAGTTGAGGTGACTGGTTCGCCCGTTGTAGTTAACAGCTCTAGTTATACCACCTGGCGTGATCTCAACAGACTGAAGGTAGGTAAGAAAATATTTCGAACCAATTTCGTGCCCTGGAATATTTAAAAAGCCAACATTATAGTAAAAGTTGATCCTTCGACTATTGTATAAAATTAAAATTCAGATCAGTTGCGACATTGGTAAAAACCTGGTTTTGTTTCAGAATACTGCCTTAGCAAATTCTGTAAAACTATTTTACGGAATATGAATTATGGATGCCAATGTGATGCCGCTATATATCTGGAATGGTATCCTTTAATGTAACCGTTCATTGGCCGCTGAGGGGTTTAAATAAACCAACTGGCAGCGATCGTTTCCTGCACGCGACCAGCTGCTGGCGAACAGATCGCGCTCTCGAACAACACGCTGTAAACACCATAACTGTCGACGGTGGTCGTTTGGTGCGGACGACTCGCCGGACTGCCCCGCGACGGAGACATGACAATCTGTAACAGAGCATGCGCTGAACTCATAACAATTTGTCCCACGGCCAATCGAACCGCAGAGTCTCGGCTACATGCGACGCGTCTCACAGAGGGCTATTTGACCCTAGAACGTTTTTGACCTGAATACGTCTGTAAGTTCCGTTGGTAGCGAACGGTTTCGTGCAGCTTGGGCCAATGTTTCCGGGTCGGTTCACCTCACGATTGAGCTCTTATTCAGTAGCCTCCTCGTGTGGATGACTGGGTAGAACTCTCGCGTATCAGGCCTCGCGGCTGGCAGCTCGGTTTCCCCTGGAGGAATGCCTCGCGGCGCTACTGGACGGTTTGCGCACTGTCCGGCGTTAGTCAATCGGTTGTGCACTTTGGCTAAAAATTGAAGGAGTGTGGAGACTATGAAAATATAATGTCTCCTAAGCAGCTGTCGTCAACTACTCTTGAAATGACCATTTGGCTACCTAATTCTGAATTTAAAGCCAGGCTATAGATGCCAATGGTCCGCGATAGATTCAAACTAAATCACCGCTGAAAATACGGCAGGTAGAGGTCACGCAAGCGACTTCGGACCCGTAACAAGTCTGGAGGTTGGAGGTATCTTGATGGTTAATTTCAGACTGAGATATCCTTCTAAAACTCGTAGTTAGGGGGTGAGGCTGCCCGCTGGGTAGCTTTCCCGGTGAATGTTGGCTTAGGTAGATGGTATAGATTTGTATTTTCTCTAAATCATATACGCTCACCTTACGGGAGATATAACGATCACTATCGTTAAAACTTCCTGAGGTGACGGATTCGCCCCTTGTAGTTGACAACCCATATTGTAAGTTCCGTTTAACATGAAATCTGTGAGCAAGAATGAATAAGCAAGAATCAACTGACTAACTCCAGAAAGGACTAAATTCAGAAAGAGACTAAATCCAGATATAGGGATACGCATATACCTTTTAGGCAGTGTATCTCGCGAACGCGAGATACTAGACGTCGATATATGTACCATTGGAAATCATTCGATAAGCTCTATAAGAACCAGAAATGAAAATGGAATCAAAAATAAAAACCAAAATTTTTCAAATTTTATTTTAAACCTCGCAAAGGAATTGGAATTCGGGTCGTTTTCAAGTAAAACAACATAACTTAAATATGAAGAAAGAAGCAAGGAACAACAAGGAATTCTAAGGGAAACTATATAGAAGTTGCAAATATCTACTTATTACATTTTTCCGGTTATTTTTATTTATTTATTTATTTATTTATAAATAATGCAAATATTCAAAATAAGAGTAAACAATTTCAGCGTAGGACTTACACACAAAATACTAACAAAATTGAATCAAAAGCAGAAAAAATAATACATCACATAGGCTAGTGGCAACGTCTCCTAACTAGGCCGGGATCTGTTCTAAGGTAAACATTTATTTTTTAATATGCTTGCAACAATACCGTGTTTATAAAAATGGCATATATTCCATGTATGCACAAAATAATAGAATTGCAAAACCATATTAAAAATGACTAAATACATACTCTACCCTAGACCCTCTACCCTAGTCTACCCTAGACAACGGCGGCTGCAACGTCACCGAAATGTCGGGTGCTACAAATTTCACGCGGTAAATTCGTTTTCTATCCTATTTATAATGACTAAATACTTAAATTAAATAATGAAATAAAAGTTAGAAGTGGAAAATTAAAATGTCAGCAAATAAATTCAAATCAGAAAAAACAAAACAATTTAAAATAGTCAAAATTAACTAATAATTTAAACAAAATAGTCCTGCATTTTACTAAAAACTAAGATAAAATAGTGTTAAAACTAAAACAAATTATCTATTAGTATACGTTAAAACAAAAAAAAATAATTGAAACCAGGGTAAAAATAAAATGAGATGTGAAGATTTTTTTCACGGAATACAGACTATTTCCTAAATAAAAAGCTTTTACCATAATAAGAACGTTATTATGACGTATTAAACTTTACCATACAAACGATCGAATCAGGCGATTCCCCATTCGAGAATTTTGACCACTCACACCCGCGCGTAACACCAACTAAATGCGTTTGCCGTAACGTAATCTTCTGCTAAGTACCGTCGCACCCTATCCCCACAATGCTTTGCCACTTGAGAGTGCGCTTACTCTTCTAAATCAGCATTATCTAATTTTCTGACTCTTGCAATATACGTGAAGTTTACGGGAAGAGAGCAAGACCGAGCAGTAGTTTACAGGATAAAAATAGCTAGTATAGTCGACAACATTTGCAGTGCAGAAGGCACCTGAAGAAGAAAAATACCGGATTCTTTCTGTTTGTCTCCTTCCCTATCCCTGTCTTACTTTTTGTCACTCTCCCTCTGTATGAATTGCCTGATAAAAGGTTTTCGATTTTGGCCTTTTGTCCACATCATTCACGTAGATACCCCTCTGTGCGACGTCTCGGCGATATCGTCACTTGCCCCGGCTTCATGCGTCCTGTCTTCGGCGACAACCTTAACCGTTTTGTACTGTAAGCTATTCGCATGCGATTCTATAACAACCCGAGATGAACTTGAATAGCCCGCAATCTAAAGAGCAATTGAACGCGACGCGTAAATTTTACGATCAGTTTATTTTCAACTACTAGAATTTTATTGTACTCCCTCACTTTATCGTTTGACTAACGAATCCCTATTAGCTGCAATTTCTTAGACCGTGACTGGAATAGAGTACATCAAATCTTTTATTTAGGTATATATGGGCAGGTATATATGAGATAAAACATTAGACAGCGTAGGCGAACAGCTCTTTTGTCAGTCAGTTTTTCATTCCATATCATATTAGGTCCTTTACCAATGAAGTTGCCGACGATCTAATATCGTTAAAAAACCCGATATTATGTTTTTTTTAATAAACGGTTTACGGGGTGCTGGTGGGGGTGGAAACCCGGAGAATTTTCCCCTATGTCTCCGTCCATCCACTCCTCACGCAATACCCTTCCAGTATGTGTGAGGTAGTCATTGCACATCCCGGGCAGATAAAACAACCTATGTCGTTAGAACTGCCCTGGTGATAGGCGGGGTTTCTCCCATCACCCGTCACAGCGTAAATAATAATGACCACTTCATTACCCCATTACTGCCCCCCCCCCCCCCCCACACACCAGACCTCCTATCGTCCTCCAATCATCTAGTAATATTTTAGGACCGGTATTATTTACTATATACTACACGAATATATAGGGTGATATACATATAGAGTGATCGATAGAAAGTCTGGAGGGTTAATAGGGTGGTCGAATATGAAATATAATATCTATAAAATATGTTTGTTTACCAATAAACAAAATTTGTATATTTTCTGTCTGGTTAAATCTTGCTATGGGTTATTTTCTGTGATATATGGATAGTGTAATTTAAGCTTAAGCTTTTATTGTAAATTTCCTGAATAAAAAATAAAAAATAATATATATATTTTTTTTTATTTATTTATTTATTGGAATTATTAAATTAACCATTTTACAATAAATATAATATTAAAACAAATGGCAAAAACTTTCCTCTTTCATTCACTGGCTAGTGCTGCCCAACTGGGATATACCCGTTCCAGGGCAAGCAATTTGTATTTTTACATTTAAAACGAGGGTCGTTGAACCAACCAAACACAATAATAATAATAATAATTTTAAAATATATATAATAATAATAAATAAATATAATAATATATATATATATATATATATATATATATATATATATATATATATATATATATATATATATATATATATATATATATATATATATATATATATATATATATATATATATATATATATATATATATATATATATATATATATATATATATATATATATATATATATATATATATATATATATATATATATATATATATATATATATATATATATATATATATATATATATATATATATATATATATATATATATATATATATATATATATATATATATATATATATATATATATATATATATATATATATATATATATATATATATATATATATATATATATATATATATATATATATATATATATATATATATATATATATATATATATATATATATATATATATATATATATATATATATATATATATATATATATATATATATATATATATATATATATACTTTATAGAATTGATTAGAGGGATGATTATGAAGAAAATAATAATAAAAGCCACTTACATACATAGTACATAGTGGAGAAAGGGGTCCCTTGGTTGAATGAGGGATTGCTTTATATTTAAACGAGATTGGTTGGTTGTCTTTGACTTGCGAACAGAGATGTAGGTTTACAAGGCCTTTTTAATCTAGAAACACTCACCTTTCATAATTTCACACTCACCGAAAGATCATAATTGTTATCAAGCACGGCTAAGAATGGCTATAGGGGACTACCTGCTCTATTGGGATGGGATCGCTTGTCCATTTTACTCGCACTGTTCCTCCGTAATTGCTGTTGCAATTAACCATTTTTAAGTGCATGAAACGCAAAATGTTGTGTATTTGACGTTTAATTACTGTACTTAAATGAAATTTTCTTGAAGTTTTGTAAATTAGATTGAAATACAAGAATTATTTTGTAAATGCAATTTTACATTTTTTTTACCCCTTACACATCTGTGTAATGGCTATCATTTGAAGCATTACACATAACCGATTATAAAAATTTATGTAGGTACTAAAAGTATCTGAATGGATTTAATTGAAATTAGGACCCATTTTCTACTTAAATCTGGTAGAAAAGCAAAGTTTCTGAAAGAATAATTTTCTCGAAAATATTAGGATCTTCATATAGGTAAATGTATTTTAATCGGTTATAATTGATCACCCATATATAACTATCAAACGGTGTTACTGTCTTTTTGTTACCGATAATAATCTACGTGCAAGATCGTATAAATTTTCGGAGCCGAACCAATGTAAGGAGGTCGAATCTGCTGGCACGTGATTTGCGCCATTTAAGGGTTTCATTTCAGCAGTATTACAAGCACATCTTATTTTTATTTCAAGCTTACATGTTTTTAAAGCTTACATGTTTGTAATCATTTATTTATTCACATCTGGATAATCTACGTTAACATTTGAGTTAAGGCATTTTAGGTTAATGGTCATAAATAAGTAGGTAATATTTTCATATATCAATTCTTTGAATTAGTTAGACTGTAGGTTTAGTTGTAAAAATTAAACAAATTAAAAAAATGTATTTTTTTAACACAAATGTTATTACGTGATATAATGAATTTTATTTTAATATTATGTTGTATTGTACTTACTTTCTTGTACTACTATTCAAACTGTATTATACTTTTATTATTATTGAGTACATTCCACATGTATTTTAATAATAATAATAATAATAAACTCTTTATTTGCACTTAAAAAAGTATACAAAAAAGGCGAGCTTATTGCCACATGGCAATGTCTTACAGCTAACCTAAACATAGTGGTACATGCGCGCATATTGAAAATAAAGATTATTACATAACATACAGACAAGTGGAAGAATTTAAGAATAATAGTGCCCGAGGAGAGGAAATTGGGAGAGGAACAGGAGAGACAGGGAAGAACTGGTTACTTCTTAGAAAGGTAGTAATCCTTAAGGTGAGTCTTGAACGATGGTAAAGAAGGCGAGTTTCGTATAGTTGCTGGGAGATCGTTCCAGAGTCTTGCACCATGGACACAGAAAGAATAGGAATAGAAATCACTATTATGACTCGGAATTTTTAATAAACTGTCAGAGGCTGACCGAAGTACGAGACCGTGGGAACTTAGTGGTTCAAAAAGCTCCTGGAGATAGGGTGGTGTTAATTGGGTGAGTACACGATATAGGAGAGCCAGTATATGAACATTTCTTCTTTGGCGTATTGGCAACCACTTTAACTGTGCCCTATAGTCGGACACGTATTTTGCATAAACTTTGATTGACTTATTACCAATTATATCGGTATCTTTCAAAGACTTCTAACTCCATTTTTCTTCGCCAGACTCGGATATCACCCGCAACTTTATGCATTTATTATTGGCATTTAAATCTAAATTAAAAAGCTAGACTCCCACTGTTTAAACACAGTACTAGACCGTTGACACTATGTAGGCAGGCTAAAGCGGCCGCTTGTCAACTTTCCCTGCTCTTGTTAGGCAGTATAAGTGCTGTGAGCTATTATAAATCTAAAGTTTTATGATGCGTATTTATAGCACTCTGCGGGTCATCCTTGTGGGTGGTCGCGACGCTAAAGCGAACGAACACGTTCGGGCGAAAAAATAAAACTATATAATATTATTAATATCGTATAGACATATATTTGCGATGCGAATGCCATGGACGTATGAATACCAGACTGAGACGCGGGTCTGTTTGGTGAAATGACCGAATTAATTTTTCCTGACCGCCGAAACTTACTTCCTGGGGTCTTAATCCATCACTGCGCCTCGTAAAAAGTGTCATAAGGCCTCATAAAGTGCATATATTATGTGTGGTGGTGAACGGTTTCGTGCAGCTATGGCCACAAAATCAATTTTGCTCTCGGAACGGTTTAACTCACCATTCAGCTCCTATTCAGAAGCCTCCTCGAATGGAAAGCTACCCCGGGTAAGACTCCCGTGTCTTAGGCCTCAGAGCTGGTGGACCGGTTTCTCCTGGCGGGATTGCATCCCGGCGCCACTGGACGGTTTGCGCACCGGTCGGCTAAGCCAATCGGTTGTGCATTCTGACTAATTGCTGAAGGAGTCTAGGGACTATTTAAATACACTGTTTCATAAGCAGCAGGGGTGGATGTTCGCCTGTTTTCATACCACTCTTGAAATGACCTTGGGCCACTCGACCCCGTGTGGCACTACGGGCAAAGAACGCCCAGGTCCGCTGTAAATTCAAACTGATTTACCGCTTTTATACAACAGGTAGAGGTTGCGTATGCAACTTCGGACCCGTAACCAGTCGGGAGGACGTAGGTATCCTGAAGGTTAATTCCAGACGCAGATATCCTACCAAAACTGGTAGTTAGGGGGTGAGGCTACCCGATGTTTACCTTTCCCGGTGCCTCGCCGTATGGCATTGGTCTCTAACGGGTTGCTGGTAAACTAGACATTAGATTGTCTCACCCCACGGCTGAATTCGTAATTCATTAATTCCGAATTATTTATATAAAAAATTTAAATTGAAACACAGCTAATACAATAAATAATAAAAAACACGACTGCCGTTATAGAAAGTGAGCTATTGTATTTATAATTATTTTTATTAAGTTGTTTATGAAATATTTGTGGTTGATGTCTTTATCCATATTAATAAATATTTATTTCAGGAATTTACTTAATCAGTCCTTTTAAATGACATTAAACAAGATATACTCATATTTATGTTAATTTGTTGATATTTGGACATTGAGACAACTATTTACTTGATGCCTGGACATTTAAGGTACCCTATGGCACCTGGGATGACATAACGATTCTATCAATACCACATACTTCTAAATCATTACAAGCGTTTAGAAGTTATGACGGAATAAAGAAACGGAAAACATTCATAGATGGACCCTGAACACATTACAATTCTTTTTTGTTGGGCAGTCGTGTAAATATACAATGAACGGTCAAACTCACATAGCACACCTTGCCATATTTACACTGTTGAACCCACCCTTAGACGAGAAACGAACCACGCCGCTTGAGGCATCGTAATGAAATCCAACCGAGTTAGTCCGCCGGTTGAGAGTGGGCGCTCATCGATTTTATTTATGAAATAAATATTCAGATGAAATCATTCCTTTGCTACTTGCCTGGAAAATCTTGGGCTCGAACAACCGTTTTAGTAAAATGTTTCGATAAAAAAATGGTACAAATAAATACACCTAAAGTTTTTTCTATAATTTTGATTCGATTTTGTTTTTAGTTCATCTGAGTGTTTTTGGTTCGAATGTGTTCATATTGTTAGCTTCTTACTGTGCCGGAATGGCGATTATTTGTAGTAATATTTATTGATATTTGAGAAAATTTAATAACACATTAATAAATACATTTTCCAGGTTCAAGAGAATAGTATTTTATTTTCACCTACTTTTACATAATTGCTTTTAGAAATCAAAAATAAATACTAAAAATTAAATACATAATATTAATATACTAATGAATATACTATATCACTGTGCGTTGAATAGCGAATAATTATAATAATTATATGAATATACTATTATATCATTTGCTTGGAATCATGTTCTCTCTCGCAAGGGTCTCCCATACCCCGCGGTGTCCTATTTATGGGTGCACGCGGCCTTATCGAAGATCTAATGAAACCCTGTAATGACAGCAAGGATATTTTCATACGCGAATCAAAATAGGATATAAATATTATAACGAGACAATGTTTTATAATCGGTTTGAAGACTGTTATTTGTGTAACAACTTAGGTATAAGGCTACGAATCGACGTTAAAAAGTTCCACCGAAAATATTTAGAGAAGACAATTTCAACTTTCAAATAAAAATTAGGAATTCGCTGAGTATAGGGAATAATACTGAAATGTTCAAGTTTGGCTAATAGCAGCGAGTATTACTTACAAGTGTATTATTATACCTTAAAAGCCGATCAAATGTGTTAAGTAAGAAGTAAGAAGAAGAGTTTATTTTCAAAAACCCAATCTGGGTATAGAAATTATATATCTAATAGTATTTGTACAGATAAAATTACATTTCCAATTACAAATAAAATTATAAAAAAGTCGATAAAAACTAACTATTGAAAAAAACATAAAAATTCAGAAATTCAATAACAAAGATATAAAAAATCAAAAAATCAGAAATAATGAGAAATCAGCGAGAATCATAGAAAATCAGAGAATCAGCAATTGAATAAAACAAAATACATAAAAACTAGAAAAATAGAAAGCATCCAAAGAGTTTTACAGAAACTACATTAAGGATCAAACTAACATTTTTAAAAAACGAATAAAATTATCAAAATATAAAAATCAGAAATTTAAATTACAAATATAAAATAAATCAAAAAAATTATTTAAAAATATTCAAATTTAAATAATCAAATTAGGTATAAATAATCAAAATCGACACAATGAAATAAGAGTCAGAAAATTAATTTAACAATTAAGAAAAAGAATATACAAATCATAAATAAGACTATATTAGCATGCCACAAGATTTATTTTGTTAAATATATCTTCCATATTTAAGTAACTTTAATATTTATTAATGCGTGTATATTTGCTAGGAATTTAACTTAAAAGAAAAGACCAAAACAATACATTTATATTATATTTCCTAATCCGAAAGATAACAAAGAAATATTCAGCGTAAATTAAATCATTTTGGTATTACTTTGTAATACGCAGCAGCAGACCTGTGAAATGGACTAAGCAGGGATATAAGATCCAAATTTGTTCTCATATGTTACTGAAGATTAGCAGCGTTATAACCTCCTATTTTTCTATTTATAACTAATTACAAGCTTTTATTTGCCTTGCAATGTTTGTCAGTGTACATGTTAGTTTACTTAGGTCAAATCTTGCAAGCTGAATTAGAACCTCTTCCTCTAATCCTTTGAAATAAAATTTTTACTTGTGGGTTCATTCCGATGACAATGCATTTTTATGGTGAGCATGACCTTATTCTACACCCTGGGACGGCTCCCGACGAGGCTGCTCTTCCAGGGTCAATAGCACAGACACACAATTTTGTATATGCATTCAATTATGATAGCCCGTTCTAAGTTTCACTGCGACAGGGCTGCTGCACCAAGGGTTGGCTTCCAACGAGGGTACTCATCAACGGTCGACAGCACAGAAACGAAAATTTGTATAAGTATTTAACTATGATAGCCCGTTCTAAGTTTTACCGCAATAGGGCTCTGCTGCACCCAGGGTTGGCTTCCAACGAGGGGACTCATCAACGGTCACGGCACAAACACGAAATTTTGTGTATCATTCAATTATGATAGCTCGTTCCACTATGAAATGGCTGCTGCACCCAGGGTTGGCTCGGGACAGAGCATTAAAAAAAGGATTGTTTTTAAAATGTGTTTCTACTATTAACTTATAGATATTTTCAGTAATTTTACAGAGTTTCGAAATTGTCTTAGTTCCCATTTTATAATATTTTGCCATCGTATTCACATAGCCGTAAAATAATATATAATTTTATTCTCCGCATATTAAATGTGCATAGAGTGAGCTAGATTTGTCGCTTTATTCGCATTGCAATAAATTCCAGATTTGGCATTTACGTCAGCAAATTCCAGAGCTCATGAGATATTTACGAGGTCAAACGTGGATCGGGGCAAATAACGGTCATCGAAAACATTTAACTTGTGGGCAAAAAAGGGGCAAACCTGCGACACATTCGTTGAGCGCCCTTTCGAGCACAAAAGAGCCTCGCGAGGAATTCCTCTTATCACACACGGCGTCACCTATCGAGTTATTCCCATAAAGTTTTGCTCGTCCGCGAGCGGCTCTTATTACAAACCCTACAGAGGATCGTGAGGCGACGAGCTGTCATTGAGGAGTCCAGTTAAAATACGTTTTTTTTTTAAAAGCTTTGTAGAAATTATAATGAATCAACTTCGTGTTAATTATAATGAATCTACAATCGTGACAAAAATATTTTAATAAAATTTTAAAGCCAAATCAGTAGACTACAAATTTCAATAGGAATATAATTACAAGTAAAAGTAAAAATAACACAACATGTAGATAGATTAATAATTAGGAAACAGAAATTAAATAAAAACTTCTATTGATCAATTTTTTTATTATTAAGAAGTGCATAAATCATCATATATATAAAAATAAATGATAAGATAATACATACCGTCGAATAAGTAAAATAATGATAATATCAAACAGAATAGAAATTTAGAGCAACTCTGAAAATAATGTTGGTAGTAGTCGAATAGAGTCGAGAGTCGTAAAAAATTTGAAATCATGAAACCAGAACTATTAAATCAGAGATAGAGAATGTGAAACCAAACCGATTGGATACGAATTTAATTAAAAATAAAAAAACCTAAATAGGTTTGAAAAAGTAATATAATAATAATAATAATAACCTCATTATTTCAATAAAAAGGCTAGCTTATTGCCTTGACTCAATGTCTTAAGTTTATAGTGCAAGGGTTTCGATGGCTAAACAAAATTAAATTAAAACAATAGAATAGACAGAAAGCTAGTAAGAAAAAATGACATAAGTTATTAAAAAAAAGTATAAAGTAATATTTACACATTATTAGTCGACAGTCAAACATAAGCATCAATAATATATTTTTTCTTCAAGTCTGGGATGCACAATAGTCCATCCAGATATAAGTCTTTACTCTCTATATCGAATGTCGGACCTTATTAATTACAGTTTGATGTCAGCCAAATAAGATATAATATAATTTAATATAAAGTCTATGCCATATAAACATTTTTCAACCGCGACATTTGATTTTATATCGCAATTAGTAGGCTTTCTACGTGAAATAGACGACGTTTCATGAAGAAAGGTTTTTTTGTATTAGTATGGCGGTTATTTTTAAACAAGTATGTCCTCGTATGCAAAACGGATGACCTGTCTTCATACTATCTTCGTTTTTTTAAACATTTTTTCCTCTTGCGGTAACGGTTCACCTTAATACCTAACGATAATTATCTTACAGGCGTCCGCTTTTATAACACCACATAGCAGTACTCAGACAGGCATCCATTCAAGTACTGACCACGCTCGATGCTGCTTTTCTTCGGTAATCATACATGAACCAGTGTTTCAACGCGGCTATAGACGTTACTTTTAAATATCGTACAATATATTTATAAATATAAGGAACATAACAACATAAGGAAAAATAAAAATCAAACATGACACTTTCATGATTTTTGAAAATTTATGTAATTTTTTATACAGTGGGAGTTTTAATCCTAATTCCCAACCTATCCTAAGCTAAAATCCCTAACGGGGATGAATCAGTAGGGTAGCCGGGGGAGAACTGGGCCACTTTTTGATGTATTTTATGGTTTCAGATATGATTGCAGGAATAAATTGTAAGCATAACGCATGTATCAGTGGTTATATTAAGGTTTAATTTAAAATGTTTTGTTAATAAACTAGAAATAAGGACATGGCTCAGTACTACCCAACACTGGGGAGAAATGAACCATCAAATTGCAAAATACGAAAAGTAAAAAAAAATACTTAAATAGTAATAATAAAAACACGAAATATTTAAGAAGACGTCTTTACTGTCGAGCAATAAAACCAAGCGACGTAAAATACGCAGTTGAAGCTAAGGAGTTCGTTTTCTATTTTTAGGAGATATTCTTCGTAAATTATTTTATAAAGCAGATTTTTTGCTGCTTTATTTGTATTTGGATTTATTTTATAATAATTTTCCACTACTTTTATTATTTAGTGATTATTTAGATTTCTGAATGATTATTTTGCCCATTTTATTTTATTTTTTATATATTTTTTTTTAAATTTACTACAACAATTTAGTACCATCTTTCCATACAACTATTTTTTTCTTTTTTAAATAATATCATATAAAATTGGCGTTTTCCTTGGAACAGGGACTGCTTAGTTAGGAGTGACGCAAAATCTTTGCATACAAATAATTTCTGTAAATTTTCTTTTTAATAAATTTAAAAAAACGGTAGTAAGGTGTAACACATGTTATGGATAATTTTGCAAAATGAATTAATTGAATAATTATAACATTGATTATCTTATATTTCTAGTGTAGGTTTCGTGTTTTATTTTTGCACAAAAAATCATATTTTAAAAATAAATGTCGTAATTTTATAATAAATGTCCTAATAATAAATGTCATAATGATAAAATTTCATATATTTTTTAAAAACTTCGTAAAAAACATAATTTAAATATTAAATGAAATAATTAATGTAGGTTATAGGTCTCAATATTAGGTAGGATTCGTAAATGCTTAAGCGGTTTCCCGCGGCGTTCGCCACCGCCTCGAGCATAAGGGGACCACATTCTGTCCGCGAGCTTAGATAATACATCTCCTATCATAAAACACTTCTACCTGAAATAAAGCAAGCGGACATTCATTTTAAGCCTCTATTTTCTATGCACACCCATGGCGAAGTTCAAGGATTAAAATGTTAATATTTAACAGCCATAAAAATATGTCATTATACAGGTCGTTCAGGGTGTTTAGTCATTGCCAGTTCTTCCTAGCTATTTTCCAGAATATTTTGTCTTAACTGCTTGCTCGTTACTTATATTAACCGTCTTGTTTTCATTAACAACGCTTTTGTTTCTGCAAATATTTTATTCAACTTACGTGTTTGTGTGCTTACATCATCGGGCAGGGGAGGGGATGAAAATGTTTCGCGAAATGTACTCCGTATAACCATTGATTATATATGGTACTAGTAGTATTACCCGGCGTTTCCCGTGTTATATCGGCACTCAAATATTAATGTACACCAATTTTCATGGCGATCGATTGAGCGGTATAGAAGTTAATGTGCTGCAGCGCCATCTAGTGGTAAGTTACAACAAAGTGAATAACGCGAAAATATTAAGAATTCTCAAATGTCTACATATACAAATTTCCATGGTGATCGGTTGAGCGTTATAGAAGTTGATATGCTGCAGCGCCTCCTACTGGTACGTTACAACAAAGTGAATAGCGTGAAAATATTAGGCGTGCTCAAATGTATATCTATATATATACCAATTTTCATTGCGATCGGTTGAGCGGTATACATAGTATGATTTGGCAACCCTTCTGAAAAGGCGAAATTCAGGTGGCGCCGATAGCAATGACGGTTAAACTAATAGCAATGTTGACTATAAAGGATTAATTGATTTTAAAAACCCAATAATGTAAGCAATGATAACAATAATAACATTCATTTATTAGTGCCATCACATTTTTGCCATTACATTACAGCATTTGTTAAATAGTCTGATTACATCACACACATAATACGGAAACATAGAATGTCCTCTATTAATCTGAACATTAAAGTGCGTAATTGTAATGTGTTTAAACGTGTATGTAAAATTAAAAATTGACATATTTATGTCAATTATATAATATTGACATATTTATGTTATCATATAATTTTAAAACATAATGGCTACGATTTAATAATTCGTTTGTTGTTATATTATTATTTTATACCGTATAGGCTTGTTTATTATAGATCGCCATCTACAGTGCGCCGCCATACTGTTATATCACGAAAGTCACCATATTTAACATATTATTAAAAGATTAATCAATTTTTGGAACTAACTGCCATCGACAGGTTGCGTTTCGTAGTAAAATATTGGTTGCCAAATTGTAGTATGACTTTGAGCAATCTAATACGCTATGTGATCAATGGTGCGACCAAAGAATGAGTCTTAACTCTGCAACTGAAAGGGTTACACAAGTGACTCATGCGTAAGCGTGCTTGAGGTATACTAAAATATGAGCTGAGTAAAAAAATAGGTAGTCGAGTAAAGACGTTTTCCATCAAAAAAATATTGCAACAGGGCTTCGGTACTACCCACCCAATTTTTGCTTTACCGGCCTACCAACTGACGAGGAAAGTCAGTTGGTAGACGCGCTAAAAAAAAATTAAATAAAGAAAAAGAAAAATCGAAAGAATTTACATTTTGACACCTCCCGAGACGATTAAGAGCATTTTCAGACTGAAGTCTCTGTGTGTGTGTGTGTGTGTGAGAGAGAGAGAGTGTATTCCTCCACGATAGCGCTAAAACGCTTCCGCCCAAGCAAGCTAACATTCCATTCCCTTCCGAGCAAGCTAAAATTTGTACATGCAGGCATCATATGGTCATGGCAATAGTTGAAAAGGTCGTGGTTAAAATCGGGTTTTTCAGAGAGCGCGCTAGTCATATTTAAATATCGATATATTGGACTTAGAGACTTGCAGTTCAGTACATATGTGCATTGTTGAGCCGAAATCACATTGTGACATATTGATAGGAATATCTCATATACAAGGGACACAAATAATATATAATGACCGCCATATGTATAGGGGAATGAAATATTTTAATTTGTAGCGTCGCGCGTTTTAAGATCGCGCGACGTAAGTTCAAAATTTAAATGTTCATTGCATTGTATCACTCGCTCGGAATTCGAATGTTTAACGACGAATTTGACGGTGACGCGCGTTTCCAATTACAATATCAAATTGAATTAGATGACGTCTTTGGCTAATTTCCGGGAAATTGTTTGGGTGACACAAGCAATTTTTATTTCTTTCATAATGCATTCTATTTTTGCTTTTTTTTCTCCTATTGCTTCGTCGCTTTTGAAATTCTTACGTAAGTTATTTTAGTATAGGTTAGGTTAGATTAGGAAGTAGGTATATTAATTTAGCAGATAAGCATTTATTTACTGTAAATATTTATAAGTGTATATTCAGCTAGTTATGATAGGAGTTATAGGTTAGTTTAGGTTAGGTTAGGAAGTCAATACATCTACTTAACGTAAAAAAATATAATAGTTAATAAAAGTATAATATGTAATAAATAATATAAGTCAGATATGAACACATTATTGTTAGTTACCCACTGAAAAGGGGTAGTGGGGAACTTTGGGGAACTGTTAGTGGGGAACTGTGACATGTAATTTGTATCTTTTTTATGAATAAAGACTACTATCATAAAAAAACTACATTGACCTTTTCCAACTACATACAATTTTGTTCATCCAGTTTAATCAATTATGAATTACTGTGTCTTATATTTCATTTACTTCGTGGGTAAGTTGCTTTGAATTATGTATTACTGTTTTCATACCACCCAACATCTTCGAAACGATAACAAATTATGATCACTTGTGTGTGTATGAACATGATTTGAATTCAATATGTGAGCGATTTGTATGGTCTGCGTATTAAACGATGCATAATTATCATCATTCAAAACAAAATAAAGTTAAAGACCCCCTCCTTGTCATATGGGCGCTAAGTTTGGTCGAAATACCCGCATGTGGTGAAATCTTCCATCTGAAACTCGTGCATTCTGCTGCTGCCAAAAGAAAAACAATATTTGCATACGCGATGGCAGCAGTAGTTGACAACATTTAAACACATATGCTATCTAAACATACATTTTTTAATTCATTCAAAACGTACAGCATTTCAGTTCGAATATTCACCACTATTATATGTCGATAATCCAATAATAATAAAAACGAATTTTAAAAATTGCGGTAATCAATACAAAAATAGGCATATGAAAACACAAAATTACATGATGAAACCATGACAATAAACAGCAGCTACAATCGCTGCAAATTACGAGTCCCTAAAATTTCTATTTACCAGGTCATGTTTTGTTGGTACCACCATTTAGTGAATATACAAATGTTAATATAGGGCAATGCAGCATTGAAAATAAAATAATTTTTAACCTATCAAAACAATCAAAAATAAAGTAATCAACATCAAATAAATAAAATATTAAACCAAAAACCAGGTAATCAACCTAAAAAAACGAAAATCTTTTTTTCATCAATGGTCGTGGAATATTCGAATGCATCCTGATCGCAATTCCATTCCATTCGATCTGACATGCTATATTTTGCATGCTTAATGTTCGTAGCCTACTGGCTCCCGGCAGATCACCGAATTTAAGCAGCGTCGGACGTGGCCATTACTTGTATTAGTGACCGCTTGAGTGCTGCCACGTGATGTTATAAAAGCCAGAGGTCTCTAAGGTAATTGTCGTTAGAAGTTAAACTGGCCCGTTACCGTAAGGGGTAAGAATAATTAAAATATATATTTTTTTATTATCTGCCCTATTCGATAATACTCACACAGGCGCAATCAAAGATTAGCTACGCTTTTGGGTTTAGATGCTTTCTCATTTCGCACATAGGCGATAAAGGATTGAAACGATACATTCTCGAAAATGTTTCAATTCAATTTATTTTTGCAACTGTTTGCATACAAATTTTAAGCGTTTCTACACAGCCTGCTTCACATCTGTAATTTCGTAGTATGTTAGGTAATAATTTAATTTTATACCACTTTTTAAACAAATCGACAAATATATCCTAATGGTGATTGGCACTAGAGTTAAACACATTTTAGTGATATTAATAAAGCGCCTGAAGTCCAGCCAATTTCAGAATCAAACGATGAAAATTATGCGGTTTAACCTAGTTTATAATGTTTAATTGATTAGACAACGCTATTTAAACTGTTTCATATTTTCCGAGCAGCGATTATTCCTTACTTAATGAATGAACGGAATAAATGAAAATTTATGATGATTTTATTGCTATTTATTGACAAATAATTTTAGATTTCGTCGATTATATATACACGTTACAATATTCTATCACAAAACTATGGCAGCTACTGTTGACGAATAGTATATTTTTAAATAACAGTATATTAATTTTAATCTTATACATAAACATGAATTTTAATATAGGTTAGATAGGTTTTTATAACGCGTTTTGCTGTAACTTACTACTAGATGGCGCTACAGCACACAACATTATATACCGCTCAACCGATCGCCATGACAATAGATATACATAGACTTATGTGCATATATAATATTTTTGGGATATTATCTTTATCGTAAATCGCCACCAGATGGCGCTGCAGCTAACTTCTATACCGTTCGACCAATCGCCGTGGAACTTGGTAGACATATGTATTTGAGCAAGGATAATATTTTCCACGTTCTTGTATTTTGCTACTAGATTGCGCTACAGCAGGTCAACTTCTATACCGCTCAACCGATCGCCATGGAAATTTTATAAATTCGAAAGTAGAAGAAACGCCCATTAATATAGGCTGCTTGGTGGGTAGGGGGGGGGGGGAGGAGGATTGAGAGGGGGAAAGGAAAAGGATACACGAGCATCGCCAGGTCACGTTACACTAGTGATAGTATAAATTCGAATTCAAGCCGCTATAATGCGAATATTCAGCGGCAAATTCAAGCAGCTATAACATGAACGAAGTTATAATCAAGCTCCTACATTGTATTAAATACAGCACTCTCCTCGTATATAAAATGTTATCGATACCTGGTCGCAGAAGTTGCGAGGCTGGAGGGGCCGAATACGAATCAAATAAATGTCACGACAAATTTCCGATCAGATAAAGTTGGGAGATTTGTAATGGTATAACGCCCTTATATTTTTTCCCGAGGCACCCCGCACGACACACTTTTTTACTTCTTTGTACTCTTTACAGCTTGTATTCCTTTTGTTTATGCGAGGCGTCGACGCGGTTCCTTCTGCGAGGCCAGATTTTGTAGCGGTATCTAGAAATATTATCGTGAATTTTTCATGGAATTATTTTATAACTAATATTATGGCGACCTATTCACACATCGATGGTCACTGATGTCGATCGGGAAATAAGATAAAAATGATGAAATAAAGATGATTTTGGGAGCTGATCCGTGGTTAATAGCTGAGCTAGCAGCAGCTTTCAAAGTTACAATGGGCTCGATTGCGTTTCTTCGTGAACTAAAATCGGAAATTATTCTGTGTAAACTAGACAGAGCAATACGCTAGAGCGGAATATGAGATGACCGGTTGTCACTTTTTCGCATTAAAACTGCCCGCCAAGGTCAAAGCATCTGAATCTTACACCGCACTAAATATGCTCGAATTTATTCGGACGAGTATGAGTTCGACAGGTTTATCGATGATCGTTCGTTTATATTCCGCTCTAACGTATTGCTCTGTCTCGCTCGCTTGGACTAATTTTAGTATTAGTTCACAAACAAACTCAATCGGGCCCAATATAAAGTCAATATTAAGTAATTTGAGTGAAATCCACAAATAAAGGACTGTACTGTACTCCAAAGGTGAGTAAAGTATGAGTTGAATAAAGTACAGCCAATAAAGATTTAACCAGGCAAGCTAATTAAAACAATATAAAATCGAAGACTATCGCGGTTGTTTGACATTATAAATAGGATAGAAAACGAATTTACCGCGTGAAATTTGTAGGACCCGACGTTTCGGTGACGTTGCAGCCGCCGTTGTCTAGGGTCTACCCTAGACAACGGCGGCTGCAACGTCACCGAAACGTCGGGTCCTACAAATTTCACGCGGTAAATTCGTTTTCTATCCTATTAATTAAAACAATATCTTCTTATATATAAAAATGAATCGCCGTGCGTTAGTCTTGCAAGATCTCGAAAATGACTCGGCCGTTTTGAATTATAATTTTTTTGTTTTGTTTGCCTTGATTCAGGGGTGGTTTACAAAAAAAAATATTTTAAGAAAAATTAAAAAAAACAACTGAAAATCGAAATTGGGAAATCATTTTGGGAAATGGGCCACTTTCAATTGCGGCAATGCTATTGTTTGACAGCTATTCATTCCGTGCGATTGTGTAAAATTTCAAAAAGGTCAAGAGTCGAAAAAGTCAAAAAAGTCGAAAACGTCGAAAAAGTCGAAAAAGTCGGAAAAGTCGAAAAAGTCGGTAAAGTCGGAAAAGTCAAAAAAGTCGAAAAAATATTTATATTTCATCATGTAAATTAAATACATTGAATGTATTTTAATTACAAACGACTCTCATTTAATCGCCAAACGAAACTCAAACTGATTCGGCCATATTATAGATTTCAATTAATTGGATTTGGAAGGTTGATTAGGATCAATAAACGCCTATGAAGAGTTACAATCAAATCAATTTTAGGTGGTATGAAGTTCACCGTGTTATCTAGTACAATATAATAATGGTAACAGCGAAACGCAAAAACCCTATTAGGCTAAATAAAAATAAATATATAAAATCATTAGCATATCTATGACAAGTAAAAATTATATTAGACTAAATTAGCATTAGCATAACTATGTATTTAGAAATAAGTCCATATAATTAGTGTAAATTAGGCTAGTTAATATATGTTAGGTTAGGCTAGGGTGTAAGTACATGTGGCTAGTGTAAATCAATTAGTTTGTGTAATCATTTATTACTGTATTCGTTTGATGGAACAAAGTTAGTACACATATTATGTAGTGTAAACCAAGATAGTGTAAACCCTATAGTTAATATAGGTAAGGTATGGAAGTAAGTTCGTTAATCAAGTGTTAAATATTTATTTAGAGAATTTAATTTTAAGTGTAAATCAAGCTAGTCATTATAGGAAAATATAGGTTAGTTTAGTTTAGCTTAGGAAGTGAATATATCTACTTAACATAATTCAAGTTATTAAATATAATATAAGTAAAATAGGTAATAGGTAATATTAAAAAAAATAATACAATATCGTTAGTTACCCACTGAAATGGCACTTTACAAAACGTATTTTGAGGCATACCTTTGGCGTGTTTGAGCTGCCTTAAGAGGTATCTCACAGATAAGGCAAATATTACTAGTGTGATGACTAAAATCAATAATATTCATGCTTTTCTTTGTAAAGTGTTTAATTAACTATTTGTATTCTCTTCACTTGTCTCTATGTTTTGTCTGTATATTCTTGCGTTTCCTTTTTTTATTCCTTTTTTCTAACATTTCTATAACATGAAATGTTATAACATGAAATCACCATATAGTTTCCATTAAAATAATCGTTTTGTTACCTTTATTATGACTTCTATACCATTACATTAATAATATAATTAAGAATTTGAATATGTCAACAATTGCAACATATCACTTATACAACATTAAAATTATAGACATCTTGGCGAATTGCCAGTTTCGAAGAATAATGGATCTTTTATCATAACTACAAGCACTTATCATAAAGGTTAAATCTAGGTAATGTCCAAAACGCAAGATCAGTCAGAAGAATGTCATGGTGAAGGTTTGGTGATTCTGTGGAGGTATTACGCATTACAACTCCTTGCGGACTGGAACTATAGTTAACGCAAATATGTGCTGTCAAGAACTGCAGGCAATAATGGGGAAGTTCGCAATTAAAAAACGAGGCTGATCAATAGCTCTTCGGCACTGCTTCTGAACGAGAAAGTACGACTGAAACACAGCAAACAGTCAAAAATTACAGGTGTTGCGATTAAAACCCTTCGTCACTAACTGTACTCTCCAGAACTTGATCCAATAGATTTCTAATTTTAAATTCCGAATTTTGAAAACGCATTTAAAACATTCATAGATTTTTACATTAGAGGCATTTACGGATTCCCATTAAAATGGCAGAACTGCCTAAAGTTCAATATTTCGATTAATAAAATACATATTTTCATTGCATTTTTTTGTTCTCGATAATATATCGATCTCCGGCGACGACACGACGGTTGTAAACTGTAAACTCATTAGGATGACAAACGACACAAACTATACACGAAGAATACGCAGGCATTTAGCAAAGACGCAAACCTCGGTTTATTTTTATTCCGCGAGGTGGCGAGAGCATCGAATGCGCAACGGGTTCAGATCTCGCGAGCGGACGTCGCAGGTCCGGTGTTTGATTTCCGATCGAGATTACACAGCCACGACGTGAGTTATCCTTGCGGCAGACCTTGCGACAGCGATGTCCTCGCAGACTGCACTTCGCCAACTCGGATGCGAACTCCACAGTGCAACGGGGAATCCGAAGATTCTGAGATTATACTTATTTATGCATTTTCTATGTTATTTATGGATATCATATAGAATAATCAACCTTGATCAACTTTGTGGCGCTGTCAAATCATCTTTTTAGTGTAAAAGAACGCATAATGCACATCCGCCGTTAACAAGCCGCGGTGCAAACGGCCCGCGCATTTTAGTGTCGCTTAAATTACGCTTTAATACAGACAAATACATTGTTTCATTTTCGCGTTCCTTCGCACATGCCCGGACACTTAAGAGTTATCAACTACTACGAATGAAACCTTCATCCTAGGAAGGCATAAATATATCAGATCATTCTTTCTCATATTGGGTAAACGCAGAGACTTAGGGACAACATAGCACACCATGTAACAACGCCAACAAGACAGTGAGAGTCCAACGCCATACCACGAGGCACTGGGAAGCGATACTAGCGGGCCGACCTCACGCCCTCACTAGCAGTTTTTCCCGGATTTCTCCGTCCTTCAGTCTGGTCACGGATTCGAGGTCTCTTGCGTGGCCTCTATCTGGCGTAAAATGCGTGCCCGAACAAATAGTTAACTAGAAAGAAAGCTATTAGAGAAGCGATAAAAGAAAGCTAGAACCAGGTCCAGATATCCCGATCGGGAGGTATTACGACTTGATTGTCGGGAGAAAATATGGCCAGAAAAATTAATAATATGTACTTGCCGGATAAAGTAGTGGTTGCTCACCTTAAAAGCGAGGATTGTTTTGTGCTACACAGTGGGAATCATAATTGGAAAACTACTTAAAAACGTATCATTAAGTAAATTAGTTTAAAAGATCTCGTAGTGACCACTTGGAGGTGTCAACTATAATGGACGAACCAGTCACCCTAGGAAGTTTTAACGACATTGATCTTTCTGTCTTCTAAGACGTGAGCGTAGAAGACTTTGGGACGGAACTGTCCACTGTCTAGTTACGCCACTCGCCCGTAAGAAACCAACGCCTTGCCGTGAGACACTGGGTGTGCCCCCAGCGCCCCCCCCCCCCAACCCGGTTATCAGTCGGAATGCACAGTCAATTGGCTGATGCCGCACGGTGCGCAAAGCGTCTAGGAGCGATTACCAGGGGAACTGGCCCGCAGACACAGAGTTCTACCCGGGCTCGTACGTCTAAATGAAGGCTACCCAATAGGTACTGACCTGTGATTTGGGCCGAATCTAACACATAGGTCATTACGGCCCAACTGCATTGGGCCCATTAGCTCCCGTCTCGGAGTAACAATATCACATGAACTATAATAGGAGCCGCGCATACTTCTTCCTTTTCATTATATTTCCTAGCGTTGGTTGACTGTGAAGCAATCGCCTTGCAACTTTGGCATCTGTAAAGATGCATTGTCACTTTAAAGACAATTATATTTATATTAGGGATGATTATAATTAATTATTATTTAGATTTTAGCCATTCTTCAATAACTTCACTTACTATTCCTAAATTCGATTAATTACTATTTTGGTTACTACCATTAATGAATTATATTTATGTTTTTGTTTTATGATTTATTCAATTCTTTTAAACGAATATAGCTACGAAGGTACCTACATCAGGCCATGCTCACCATAAAAAGGCATTGTCATGGGAACTGAACCAACGTGTAAAACTTCAGCTGTATAGGATAAGAGGAAGTGGTTCTAATTCTGCTTGCAAGATTTGACCTAAACAAACGTACTGGCAAAAATTACAAGGTAAATAAAAGCTTGTAAAAAGCAACATGTTGTCAGGACAATCATACGGTTAATCGGATCGTTTGAAATTGATGACTCCAGATTTTTGTATCAGTAGGTATATCTTGCAAGTGAAGTAATAAAGTGTAAATATATCATTAAAACTAATACCGTCATTAGTAACTTGTGTATCCTGGAAAACAATAAGGCGGCTGACTGATGTAGATACAGCAAGAATAGTATACTTTAGTTACTTTCATAGCATTATGTCCTATAAGATTCTTCTCTGGGGAAGCTGTGCGGACATCAATAACATCTTTATACTACAGAAACGTGCTGTAAGAGCTATATATAAACTTGGTCCTCGAGTTTCACTTAGAGAAAAATTCAAAGAGATAAATATTCTTACTGTTGCATCACAATATATATACGAAAATCTGTTGTATGTCCACAAGAATATTGACAAGTTTAAAATAAAAAGCGACACTCATAATTTTAATACTAGACATAAGCATAACCTTGTTGTACGTGCTACTCGTCTCCACAAAATAAGCAATTCTTTTTTGGGACAATGTATACGCTTCTATAACAAACTTCCTCATACTACTCGTATTAGAGAACTATCTGTAAATAAGTTTAAAGCTACCATCAAAGCAAAATTGTATAAAAAAGCATACTATACAATATCTGATTATGTAAATGACAAAACGGCTTGGGAGTAAGGCTTGGACGCATCATAAGAACATAAATTAAAAATAATATTTAATTGTGTCTATATGAATAAAGAACATTTTGATTTTGATTTTGATTTTGAAATAGATATCTGGAAGGAAGATAACGCTTGTTAATTACCTACAATGAACTGACAGTAAGTATGCGTTATTGTTCGTTTTTCACATGTTAATAAAATTTATTTCATTTCATATCAGACGCTCGTTTAGACAGCAGCTCTTCTTGAAAGTTCATTCATCTGATCCAATTTCTGCATGGTGCTACCATTGTTTTCACTGCAACAAAGCACTTATAAGTGATTTATTTTTGCATTACATTTAGAAAATCCCGATTGATTATATACGTTGTTAGATTGCTCAATGTCATACTACATTTGGGCAGCTAGAATTTTAGTATAATACTATTTTAGTTCCCTATTTTTATATACTACTTTCAGAAAATACTATTTTTATAAGTTAAAAAAAACTATTTTTTTTGAGTCGTTACCCTCTTCCAGGAGGCTACCGGATGTGGGTTGACCGTGAGCCGACCCAAGATAGCGAGGGGGTAATATGTACATTTCAAGCTAAACAGGAACAGTTAACTGCAAAGGAACGAAGCAGTTTGGATTTTCTGATACTTGTGTTGCTTTTTAGTGAGACCTACGCCAGCTAAATTTTCGTCGGGTTTATGTAAAATTGCTGGACCACCAAAAAGATGATCCGTAGCAGATTCGTTCAACTTCGAATTCCTTATTCTCTCAGAAATTATACTTATATTTTATTATTAATTATGTAAATTATATCATTAAATAATTAAGCCTAACTTAAGTGGATCGCACGGCATATCTACACTAACGTTGGCTCAGATACGTTTACTTAAATGTTGCCTTAAGTTGAAATGAAATAATAATTTGTGGAAAGTAATGAAATCAATCAATAACATTAAAAACTAAGACAATATAACTACAAATTCTAGAATTAAACAAATAGTCAAACACATTGAAATTGATTTAAAACTATCAAATTCTATAGAAATATTCATGGAAATAAAATAATGTTAAATTCTAACAAAATAAAATTTCAATAATAAATAAAAATAAATTGTCTTGATAGGTATAATTATATTAGGATAATCAAAAAGCATTCCAATAATAAATGAGTTACGTCGAGAAAACTGGGTAAAATAAATGTATGCTTACGATTGCAGTTGGTCCACAAAGCCGCTCTGTCCGCTCAAGAGCGAAGTGCATCGGTAGCGCGAAATGATATTATACGTATAAATCAAATTTATAGGCGGATTAATGTAGGCAGCTCTGAGTGGTGTGTTTACAATGATTCCAGTGCCCGCATGGTCGCACGGCCACGACTCTTGCCCAATGATTTATCAAACGCACATCCATAGCAGGAAATATAATAACAACGCATCGGTGGCGTTCGGCCGCGGGAAGGTGAGTTGCAAACACGATGAGGCCGGTTGCAATATCACTGGTTAACCTCTAATTGCTAGAACCACCAATCATCTTCTTCTTCTTCGTCCTCTCATCTTCCCATTATTTGGGGTCGAGTCTCCTCACTTTTTTGCGCTAGGTCAAACGATCTTGGGTTGTCGGTTCAGACAATTGGGCTTTCTTGAGGTCACTTTTGATGTTGGACCACCAGGTCAGTGGTGGGCGCCCTCTTTCTTTATTTTGCTCAGGGAGTTTCATAGCAATTCGTGCCACATGGTCGTCGCTTTTTCTTTTGACATGCCCATACCAGCATAGGCGGTTTTGGGTAATCTTACCTCCTATTGGTGTAACCTTGAATCTACCTCGTGAGTCGTGTGTGCCCATTACGTATTCTGTCCAGCCTAGCAACACCTCCCGCCTATTTAAGCTTCTTCAATTCATTGGTATGTGCTCTTGGTTCATGTGGATTCTTCGTTTTCCATCATTCGGAACCATACAATAGCGCCGGACGGGCTGCCGTTTTGTACACTTTGCCCTTAGTTTTTAAGAGAATACGTGGGTCACACAGGACACCATCAAGTTATCGCCATGCTTGCCTTGCGACGTTAATTCTATGAGACACATCGGAGTCGATGTTGGCATCGAGTGTTATCATGGAGCCTAGGTATTTGAACTTCTCTCTACTTCGCACCACCACCTACGTCGCACCTTCTTTCCTTTCTTTCCCTTTCTTTTTTGGTTTGTTTCTTATAACTATTTTTCTCTTTTCTTAAGCTTTTATTTACTTTTATTTATTTATTGAAATGTTATGTTCAATATTAATGCTGATTTTATAAATGAATTCCGGTTGTTTTTTTTAAAGACCACATTTAAGGCAGTTTACTTTTTAGCGAGCATTGTACTAGTACATTTAAGTAATTTACTGTATTATTAGAGTACTGTCCACCCTAGAACTGGTTAGTCCCAGCGCGTGATACAATTGGATAGTCGTATTGGGTGACAGAATCGCATAAGCATGAGGTTATGGTTTTTATATTCGGTTCCTGCTATTTTTGTAACCAAAAGTTAATGTAGCAAATAATTCTTTAAGAAATATTTAAATAAATAATATCAAGCTATTTAAAAATCCATTTTCATCACACATTTTCGCCTTATAATATATTCATAACATTCTAAGGTATAGCAACTTCACCAAAATGGCTCACATTCCTCGTGCAAGTTTCCTATTTTAGTGTTAAATCAGCGGCTACCTGTATCATCAGATTCCGGCAGAGTAGACTGGATTAGTGAAGGGCAGGGACGTAGTGAGAAGGGTGAGGTATCAAGGTCAAGTTCACTTTCAAGTAATTTATTTTCAATAAACCTATCCGGTCGTAGAAATTAATTTTTAATTAATATAAAACAAATAATATTGCAAATCCAAATTACACAAAAATTATTAAAAGTTTCCATTAAAATCTAATTTAGGAGAATTTTTTAATAAAATAGAAACTCAAAACTTCATTAGTATAAAAAATAAATTCAGATATTTAGAAAGCTTAAAACATTTAAAATGCAGCCAAATGGAGTTTTACTGTTAGATACCACACTTGTTAATATTAAAACCAGTATTAATGAACAAAGCTACTAAAATAAGGAAAATGTCAAATTATAAAAGTTAGAATTGATAGCAAGTTATACAATTAAAGAAATCCAATTAATCAGATAATCAACATTAAAAACAAAATCAAATAATATTATTTATATGTACTACAAAACGATAAGGTTAAATATTTTTTTTTGTAGAAAGGTATGCATATATATTTCCGAATAAAATATAAAATTGAATGCTGAATAATGAAATACAAAACTGACTACTGAAAATCGTTAACCCCTCAAATGTGAGGCGTCCCTTAAGGGATGCCTTGGCAAAATGTATACAAAATGTATATAAATTTATATAAATGTAAATATAAATGTAAATGTGCGCCGCTTTATAGTAATCCGCTCTATAGTAATGCTATAGCTCTATAGTAAACCCCGCTCTATGTAAATGTAAATGTAAATGTAAATATAAATTTATATACATTTTGCCGTAGGCAACCCGAGCTAATCGCCATTCATTTGAGGGGTTAAGTGACCCCTCCGCGAAATTTATCTGCATTCGCCTGCGCCAAAATTAAAATGCGTCAAAATTTTTGCACACTACATACACCAGACACTAAGCGTAACCTACCTACAATAAAAGGGTGTCATAGAATATCAATATATTATAAGAAAAGTGGGGTGAAATTAAACCGCAGAAGTTTGGAATTCAGCCTACCGTTCCGTGACAACAGTATTAGCTGAGAGAAACTTTTCAACAATGAATATAATAAAATCATTTCTACGAAACCATATTATTATATCAAAAGAACGGTTCACTAGAAATATATCAATTCCTATTTACAGAAATATTCATGTCGATGCATAAGCGATTATCGATTGATTTTAGGGAAACATGTTCCTCATTTTTTTTTATAATTAAAAAATTATATAATCGACAATGTCTCAATTAAAATTCACTCAATGATTTGTTTTTGATTGCCTGGTGCCAACCATCCCCAACTTGTCCCAGTTTCTAACAATCATAGTGACTCTTTCATATTTAGCCGACAAGTTACTTCGTACTCCTTAAGTTTAATCTCTAGTTTAACAAACCGGGCCACGGCGATACGGGCCGTGAGATCTCTATCGGAATTATGCACCAATTGTTGGCGAACTGGGTAGCCGTTGCGCTTATCTTGACAATCAACAGGTTACAATACTAGCTGTGATTTGATTTATCTAAATGTAACTGCCAAACGTGATGTTTTCACAAAACAACCTGGACATCTGCTACTAGGCCGCCTTGATATTTCTTATATAGGATCATATGTAAGAATTTGAAAACGGCTGTCTGGCAATTTTGTCCATTTTACTTTATGATTCATCGATCGACAGACTATCTACATCGATCGACGCAAGTAAGGATAAAATCCTAAATGGAATGCAGCCAGTTTCTACACTGTTGTACTGTTTTTTTCTGTACCCTATATCTTCCTATTATAGACGTTTCATAAATAATAAATTAAAATATACCCAGAAAAATGTCATGTCATAAAATTATTGAGAAACTAAAATAAGTCCAATGACTTCCATATTATCATTAGGTCCGCATTAAATAAAGTACGATTATATGAAATAAAGACCTTGGTATTACGCTGGGCTGCAAACTAATTTTCAAAACTAACATCGACAACATTACAGACAAAGCTTATAAGACTTTCGGCTTGTGTTCACAAATGCGTATACTTTTAAAGCTCTTTATTACACCGCATCTCAAATCGAACGGCCATTAGGCAGTCTCAGATTCGGTCTCAACTACGACTGTCTATCTATTATTTATTACATTACTTTCGTTCCAAATAAGGTACTGCTCTCGTAAATTCGCCATGGTAATTCGCATAAGCTACTGTAAGTAACTGGTAGTTATTACAAGCTTTTTGCATGGTGTATCTTTCCTATTTTAAGTGTCATAGCGGAGTAAAATAATTAAAAGTAATGGTGAATTGTTAGAAGGTGATAATATTAACTTCAAAATATAAAAAAAAACATACTAAAATAATAAAAAATAAAAAAAACAAACAATATTACACAAAAATGCCAAAAATATTCTTATATTCAGTATCAATAGGTGGCTACTTTATACGTGCTATTTTCAATTATTATTGCTTTATGTAATATGGAAGCAATATAGACAGACACTGAATCCATGACTTCCTATACAAAACTATCACTTAAATGGGTACAAACTGTGAGTGTAAAATCGAAGACTATCGCGGTTGTTTGACATTATAAAATTCATTATAAAATTACTTCATTATAAGTGACATTATAAAATCGTTATAAATGACATTATAAAATTTCATGCCGTAAATTCGTTTCTATCCTATTTATAATATGTGAGTAGTCGTGGCACTATAATTCGGTCAGATAATAGAAAGGGTGGCCTATTAGTATTTCCTTGTGTTTTTTTTTTAAATTTTACCTCCTCCAGCTGTTTAATAGCGGAGACTTACTAGGAAATGTTCATGTGACTAAATTATTAAAATTATACATAGACGCTAAGCTACAATGGTCTGCCTAGAGTCTAGACTAGATGTCTAGACTCTAGACATCTCCTTCAACTAAGTGCAAAATTGACCAATTCTTCATTTGCCATAAAAAAACTATATGTTATGCTGATGTGAAACCACAAACTCTTGCAGTTTTAACGATATTTGATCGTTCTGTGTCCCGTAGAAGACTTAGGGACGAAACAGGCCACTGTCTAGTTACGCTACTCGCCCATAAGAGATCAACGCCTTACCGCGATAAACCGGGTGTGCAGCCAACGGGCCGACACTCGCCCCCTTACTTCCAGTTACGGCCAGATTTCTTGGGTCTTCCGATTGGTTACAGATTCGAGGTCGCTTACAGGGTCCTGTCCCTTACGTAATGGTGATACGGTGTCTACGGAATCTATCGCCGACCACGGCATCATTTGCCCGGCTGTTCAACCCTTATTGGGTAGCCAATTGTTCGTTTAAAGAGCTGTTGTCCGTAAGGTTAACAACCACTACCGCTCTAGAGGAAACAAAACCGTATCCAGACGCCCTCCGTTATCAGTCGGAGTGCATAGTCGATCGGCTAACGCCGCACGGTGCGCAAACCGTCTAGGAGCTCCCGAAGGGCGATTCCCAGGGGAACTGGCCCTCAGGCACAGAGTAGGTACTTCCCGGGCTCGTACTTCTTAGTGGAAGCTACTGGATGGGTGCTGACCTGTGAGTTGGGAGGGCCCTAATACAGGGGTCATAGTGGCCCAACTGCACTGGGCCCATTAGCTCCCGCATGGCTCCAGCATGGCCCTCTTGGAAACGTACAATGATGGGTTCGGTTACGTTGATATTTTTGCATCGGCAAAAGTCACTTCAAGGAATCTATTAGAAAATAATTTCAATTCTTGCTCCCTCCCTCTCTCATATATGTAATGCCTTAACAGTTGTTATAATACATTTTTTATTTATGTAAAATAAATAATAATACTATTATTTCTATATTAAATTTCGTGTTAGAGAAATATAAATCTAACATACTTTTGTTTGTCTAGCATCAATTACATTTTTTTTCTATTTCTCTTTTCTCTCAAATAATAGAATTGCGAATAAAGAAATATGTATAATTACCGTAGACTTAATGATGAATAGAGTAAACATTTAATTATTTATAGCATTATTTTGTATCTTTTGTGATTGTTACTTGTTAACGTTGTTTTTTTTTTTACTTTTTATACTCGGTTCGGTAACGGCCCATCCTATTGTCTAACGACAATTATCTTACAGGTGGCTGGGTTTTATAACATCACGTGGCAGTACTAAGGAGGTCACCCATCAAAGTACTAACCTCGGCGCGACGCTACTGACTTCGGTGATATGACTGGAACCAGTGTTTCAACACGGACGTTTCTGTTGGTTTACCGAATACAATAAAATAAAATAATCAATAAATACAAAATAATAATAATAAACTAAATAAAATAATGATTAAAATAAGCTTATTAGACCTCTGATCTATAATGTCTGCGCGGCCCGCTGCTTTAAATATTATACCACCTCAATGATGTAATGCCTTTGCGAGCAGGTGGTCCGATGTCCCCTGTATCTATCTCCCTCCCCCTTGCAGTGCTGAGAAATTGCTTCGGTGCTCGTATTTATCTGTGAGTTATTTGCCACTTGCGCATTTGTCGCATTCAGACAATATGTAATGTAATATATTGTATGCATCGATTGGGAGGCCGCTAAGGTCACGCCTGAATATTGGACGAGCCTCCTATGAAGACACTCATTTACTTTATGCCACTATCAGGAACATATAGCTAGATGTATGAAGTAGAACGAACCTTATAAATCGGTTTGTATCGGTAAGTATGTTTAGATATTCAGTAGGTAAGCGTCTCTTCTGACCTGAGCATCATGATATCATTGACTATATAAGGTACTAGTTTGCTCAATGCCTTACTATGTTTTAGTAGCTAGGATTTTACTACGAAACGCAACGTGAAGATCCTAACAAGTCACTAATAGTTCCAAACATTGACTAATCTTCTTAGTACAGTAGTCCAATAGATGGCGTTACGGTATCTTACCTCAAAATAAAACAAAATTTTAATAACTGAGTAATTTTTAAATCATAGCTTTTGTTATTGTAATAATATTTACATGTCAATTTATAATTTAGTATACAGTGTCAATACATAATAATTACTCTCTTTAATGTTCAAATAGATTAATAGACGGCATTCTAATACCAGCTTTCTAAACACGCTGTAGGGTATACTATCTCAAGATAAAATAATAACATGATAACCTACGATTTTTAAAATCATAGCTCTTATCATTTTAATATTATTTACATAATGAATTAAATTTTTAATTTGGTATACAGGTTTTAATATGTAATAATTACGCGCTTTTTTTAAAATACTAATAACAGCATTCTAATCTCCTTATTATTTATGTTACGTAATCAGCCTATATAATCACCCTAAAACGGGCTAGACACAGTTGGGTGAAAGAAACAAATAAGCAAATGGTTAAGGTTTTGCCATTCGGTTCCTGTTAGTTTTGTAAGCAAAATCAATGTTTTATAGTAGTTTATTCTTTTTTAATTAATAAATAAAATAAGATAGTTGGCACTAATCACTGAATGTTATTGTTATTAGTATTATTTAAATAATGGGTATAATCAATCAGTCCTATATATAAAAAAACCATTTCAATACTATTATAAATGGCCAAATAATTTGCTGATACTTTCGCAGGAAAAAGCTCACAGCATCAACTGCATATCGCCGATGCATATGGGTGGCCAATACGTACTAAGGCTTTGAACAACCTAGTAACCTATATAAACAATGGTGATATTGAATATTTAACCGGTCAGGCGAGAGTTAGACTCGAGTGCCGATGCTTACTTACCTTATGGTAGAAGCTTTAGCAGTCCATTGATATTGATATTTTATTCAGCTAAGTTATACCTACCTAAGGTAGGTATAACTTAGCTCTTCTTGTCTGTCTAATATAAAACTATTCTATGTGGCAATATACGGAAAATCCGATTTGTTTGAAATTTTTCTTATCTAGCAAAAAATATGGCGATATTTCTTTAAATATGACAACAAAATGATGAAAACAATAACATATTTTATTTTTGTCAAACACTACAAAAACCTATTTTTGACAAAAAACAAAAAGTATGAGTTCTACTGTAATATTTTCATGTAAGTGTATATAAATTTAGTGTAAGAAGATCTACCTTAAATTGCGATATTACACCTAGTTGTTTCACAAGAAAATACTCCTTTCTTACAAATACTCCTTAAATAATAATATTAATGAAAAAATCTTTTAACATCAGCCAAATTAAATATCACGGTAAGATTAACCTAACGGGCAGGGTGCCGACGGGGGGGACCGCGGTATGCGAGGCGACCTACCGAAGGGGTCGCCGCCTC
Source organism: Micropterix aruncella (assembly GCA_944548615.1). Classification (NCBI taxonomy): domain Eukaryota; kingdom Metazoa; phylum Arthropoda; class Insecta; order Lepidoptera; family Micropterigidae; genus Micropterix; species Micropterix aruncella. The sequence goes on from OX155960.1 coordinate 6,895,443, forward strand.
CGCCCGGGTCGCTACTCGCCATCACTATTCGACGCTAGAATGACGCTGAATAGTGCACTGTTTCTTTTTTCTTTCTTTTCTCACTTATTTCTGTCCTTTCTTCCTTCCTTTCCCTTCTTTTTGGTTTTTTTTTTAAGGGCAATTAAATTGTTCTGACATGCACCAATAGTTGGCACTCGCGTTTTTTTAAAATAATTATACAAAATAAATATAAAGTAATATTTCTTTGAAATCACATTTACAGCCGTGCCTTGTCCGATTTCAAAATTTCTATCGCTTTCTATCGTTTTACTCAATGTCGTTCTATCGTTTCAAAATTTCTATCGTTTTATTAGTCACGTGGATGAGCTGATTAGAGCCGCCATATAAATACAAACCAATTCCAGCCCAGCGCTAGCGTTTTGAAAATTACTTGTACGATGAAAAGTACTTGTATGTCTCATCTTACTAGTTACTAATGATTATAATTAAATTCATATTACAATTTTTGGTAAACAATTCGTCTTCAACCGCTCAGATCCTAATTAAAGAATAGTTAAAAATTTATGAAAATAACCTTTGAACATTCCATGGGGAAAAATTCCCTTGAATTCCAAAAATACAAGGTTTATTCATGAAATCATTTAATAATAAATATTCTTCCTGATATTTTTTTTTTGATTGTCCAAAGAAGAGCTGTGGGATTGGTCCTGGTTATAGCTGAATATTTTTTACGACCTGTGTTGTAGGTACATAAATAAATTCAATGAAAAAAACTGAATATAAATTTATGTATACTTTTGTGATGTCGTTTTAAATATACACAGAAAAGTTTAAAAATAAATCTTTTAATTATTGAACTAAGTAAAACACACTAAAATACAAAATCTTTTATTTCGCTCTAATGTTGATTTATTGATTTTTTCAAAGATATATTTTTTTTTAACTTTATTTTCGTAAATATTTGATTTATACATTGTGTATTTTTAGTGTTATGAAATACAGTTATTGAAATGCAACATATTGCTTTGTGTTTTAAAGTAAGGACTTATATGATAAAACAACCAATTTAATATTATATTAGCTACAAATCGACATACCTCTTATTGTTGTATATAAGTGTTTTTCTCAGATCCAGGTTTGTTTCGGATTCTGCCAATTCTCTATGTAAAATTATATATTTCCAAATATCATTGCATCTAATGAAGGCAGTAAAAAGCTTACAAAAATGTGAGATTATCAGTCTCGCCCTAATGTGTGAACTGGAAAGGACTATGTGAATCCTGCGGCAGCTCAATCCTGGACAGGAGATCGGTTGTTTCAATCTGGTTGAACACTTCGGGCGGTACTGGCCAGTTTGTGCATCGTGCGGCGTTTGGCAATCGACTGCGCACTCGGGAGAATGACCTTTTCCTTCATTTGAAACGATCAGATGGCTACCAGATCCCGTGTGATATTGACGGGTAAAGGACGCCACGGTCCGCGATAGTAGTAGTAGTAGTAGTAGACGGAGTGGGGGGCTTGTTTCCAGCCCTTGATGTCACCTAGATCTATAAGATCTTATGTAACTACCCACTATGTGGTTAGGTCAGTGGTTAGCTAGTAGCCCAGTACTTCTTACCAGTCCAAGTAGATCACTGACCTTCAAGTTGGGCAGATCGCTAGGCTCGAGAAAGGCTCGTCTCAGTAAACTGTGTCTTTTAGCGGCGAGGCCTGGGCAGCGACCAACGATGTGTATGCTGTCTTCAGGTTCTTCGCCACATATTCGGCAGTCCTTGCTCTCGGTCAAGCCAAGGTAGAATAGATGTGCTCTAAGGATCGTGCGTCCGGTGAGGAGACCGATAGTGGTTCTAAGGTTCTTCTTGGTCATGTCAAGCAGGGCCTTGGTTTTCTTTTGTAGTGATTGCTCCATCATGGCTTTTGCCTGGCGACATCCCTGGCTCTGTTTCCAGGAAGCCCGATGTTTCTGTTTCAAGCAGTCCCTGATGATTTTTTTACCTGCAGCGAAGGGCACTCCTACAACTGGCTCCACCGGGCATTCTAGTGTGCCCAGTTTTGCCAGTCTGTCGGCCTCTTCGTTGCCGGGTATGCCCGGTCCGCGATAAATTCGAACTGAATTACTGCTAACATCTGGTAGACGCCGCGCAAGCGATTTTGAATCTGTTACCAGACTTGAGGACGGAGAAATCCGTCCAAATCTGGTATCGAGCGCGTGAGGTCTGCCCGTGGTTTCACTTCCCAGTACCTTGCGTTAGGGCGTTAGACTCTCACGGGCTTGTTGGCGTCGTTAAATAGTAGAGTGTGTTGTCAATAAGTCTTTGCGTACACTCCACGGGAGAAAGAATGATCTACTGTCAGTAAACCTTCCGGGGTGGCGGGTTGGGAGTTAGTAGTTGAAATTTATCTAGTGTGTCACCCTTCCATCTCAGCTATGTGGAGCACATGTTATTATAACATCAATGATACATTTCACGCATTTCACGCGCTTTCTCTTAGCTATAGCGGAATGTAAGTGAACGAACGGGACATAATAAAAACATAAAAGCTCTGCAACTATGCAACGTAAACCCATTTTCCCATGGTTTACTGGAAACGCTATTTGCTCGATGTCAAATTTATTTGTATAAGTTTTACGAGTTGCCATTGCCGCACAGAAATTACTGAAAGTACGCATAGGTCCAGCCAAATGATAACTCGTCAATTTAAGCTGCTTTAACGACTGTAGGCACTTTCTTTTGTGTCTCAGTACTGCGACTTCGAATTATGCTGAAACGTTACAGCTCATAAAATAACCTATTCAAAGGAATATTATAAGAAGACGAATCTCGAATGGACTCGGTTGCTCGTCTTGCGTGTGGTCTTTCAAGTTGGTAATAACAAAGCTACCTAATTAATACGAACTAGGAAAAATATGGGATGGATTCTTACATTATTAACCATGTTTACATTTATTTATTTTTTTTTATATTTATTTATTTATTGAGTTCAAATTATGAGTACATTCAATTTACATAAGTCTTACCCTAACTAGGCTGCCGCCTGTTCCAAGGTAGACAATTTATTTTAATTATCCTAAGAAATCTATAATATTATATTTATATAAAAAAACAAAATCATACATAATGTAACAGAAATATCTTAATTACCTTATAAAAATTCGTAGGAAAATGTTATGAAAATTGTCAATATTATTTTATTTTAAAACATGATAAAAATTAATATATATTCAGATATGTATTAATAAGTATTAATATGTATTATTAACCATTCTTACATTATTAACCATTCTGACATATTTAACTATCAAAATAGTCGACGCTTTGTTAAAAGGAGGTACGTGAAAAGCTGATATCAGATCTGATTGAATTAGCATGCACATACAAGCACTCACAAGCACATTCGCACTACAGATACACACACCCACACACACATACATATACGCATACACACATACAAACACACACACACACCCACACATACACGCTCTCCATCACATAAACACACACCAATACCCATACACTCGCACATAGCGATTTTAACTGTTAGTTTTAAATTCTTTTTGGTTTTCTTTGTATTGTATTGTTTAGCATATTTTGTAATCCTTATATAGCAAATAATTTAAAACTTCATTGGCTTAACTACTGTCATATGTTATGCTTATACGTTATTTTTTATGCTGTATGTTTTAAAAAATAATAATAATTACCACATTACCTTTACATCACCATTTACATACACTAAGAAAAGCATTATCTTTACATTAGCATTTTAATATACTAAGAAAAATATTGGATTGATTCTTAAGTTACCATTTTATTATTATGGTTTTATACAGAATAATGATGATTCAAACTTAATTTTATTAAATGACAAGGAATTTTGTTGAAACTTCATTACCTACTCGATTATCTCGATATTAACATTTTTTTTACAATTAATACGGAAATAACAGTATACTGTAGTTTCAACATGATTCATGTGTCCTACTATATCCGTACGTATACTACTACATGCTGTCATGTTAGAACCGAGATCCCAAGGTCGCAACTTAATGAAATAACATTAGGTTTTCACATTACGACATGGTATCTACCGGGACGCCCACATCGTTACGCGTCATTTTAATTTATACGGATGGATCACAGTCCGAGTTATATACGTAATCCTTATTAAAACATGCGTATTTGCGTGTATTACATCGTTGTGTGGGTATATTAGGTCTTTACCTAATTAGTGTGAAGTTGCTGTTTAATAAAAGTATCTAAGAACAAAGATTTGACATGATACTGTATTCTAGCTTCAAATGTTACAGTATTTTGCCTTAAGCGTTAAAATATTTAAAAAATCAAATGATCAGTTCAACGATGCGCTACTGAAATTCCTGTAAGAATGTTATTTTATTTCCTAAAGAATTTGAGATTTATTTCAGACTTGTTGGAGCTGCAGTCCAACATACCCACAACAAAAAAGTAATTTCTACAGAATCGACACCTCAAACCTACACGAGTCAGCTGCAGTTGATTTCCAACTAAATTCGGCATTTTTTTGCACAGTCAAGTAATGACTAATGTCATTTCTTCTGATCGATACGAAATTAACACATTTCTCACCCCACTCACAACTATTGCGTCACTGCTTACAATATAAAACGCAGTACATTTCGATCGATCAATATCATTCCCTGGAGGGCAGTAACCGCGCATTAACAAGTACTGGCGCTCTACACTTCACTTCGAGTCAACAAATCACGCAAAGTATACGCGACTACCATTATCTTCGAATCTATCGCGGCGCTTCAACTTCGGATACACAACTACGGTTTCACCTCGCGCCCACACTACCTACACAAAGGCGAAATATCAATCAAGGCGTTACGAACTGGCAACCTACTACAGACCTTCTGATTAAATACTTCAACTTCAACATCCATGACTTTCAATAACGGAGAAAACTTCCTGATGAGAACCACCCTTCGCTCACAATCAATTGGAGTCTAGTGAAGGATGGCCACCCTCACAGACTGATCAAAGAAACACAATGATTATAAAAAAATAAGTTCATATTACAAGAATTTCAAATTTAAATAGCACTAAATTCTTTATGGTTTTGTTGTTGATTTTTTTATCGGGTTTATTATCTTAGGACAATATCTTACAACCAACCCTAAGAGGTTGTGTAAGATTTTTTTTTTTACCAAAAAGAGGGTCGTTATTTAAACAAGGTTGAAACACGCTGACTTAGATTTTACAACACCGGTCCAGTTTATAAGGCTGGACCCCTGAAATAATATCGACGCTTGAAAGGCAAACCTAACTAAGCTGCATTAGGTAAATTTAGCAGGAAAGTGATTTAATTTTAAAATATTTCACTATAGTAATTTTAAATTCACATGATTGTTGGATTGAAATGATTATAAACAGACATAGAAATATTATTTTTAAAGCTATCTAAGATGTTATAATAAGTCACCTAAATATTTAACCCTTCGGCTACGTAACATCCAAATTTAGTTGCATGTCAGAACACCGTTGACCGTTGACTACGAACACTTTGGCTACGTAACGACCAATATTGTCGGCTTGCTCCCGGAGCGCACAGTAATATTATTTTCTGATTCGAACGCATCCTAAAACCCATACCAAATATCCCATTATTACCATAGATATATAGACGGCCTTTAGAATAATTTCACGCGTCATTTCGCGGATATTTCTGGTAAAATTCCATTGTCAAACGTCATCATTTTTTTTCGATAAATTATCAAAATTTTTATTGGTTTTTATGAGTTAATATCTAAATATTTTTGTATATAAATAAGCAAAACGAAATATTGTCTTTGTAGAGAATCTAATAGAGTTCACGACAGTATTTACAACGTCTAAATTGGGTTCCGTATTTTTCTGTAAGACAAGTACAAATTAGAAATGCCGAGTTTTTTTCACTTTTTCGAATTTCTCATGTTTATTCATAATTATCTAATTATTCTACAAAATGAGATTTCAATATTCTATATACAAAATTTTTATGTGATCATTGTACACTTATTCGTTTTATGATTGCTGTAGTATTTACATAGTTATAGTACTTTTTGTCGAGCGCGGCGATATTGCAAGAAATTCCAATAAATTGCCGCGGTCTGCCATGAAATTATGCCGCTACTCGAAGGGTTATGGTTTAAATCACTTTCCTGTAAAGTTTACTCAATGTCGCTTAGTCGGGATTGCCTTTCAAGCGTCGATATGAAGTATTGAAACCACCAGAATAATTACAATCGCACCCCTATTTGCGTTTATCGCACTGGCCTATAGGAAGTCCTAAGAATCCCTGCTCATTAATGACATTGACTTAGGCTAAGTGGTTCAAGTGTAACTGTTAGTGTTGGCATCTTATCGCGAGGCAGATTTATCTCGGAGCGGAGAGGGTAGGTGTCCTCATTACCGCAGCGACCGCGTGGGCGATCTATCGGCGGTCACGCGAAACGCTTGTAAACTTGTCTTGTTACAATCTCTCAAAGGGGGGCGGTGGGAGACGGTCGGTTCAGACATGTACGCCAATATGGGTTTATGGGAAGGACCTTTATCAGTGCTGTTGCAGCGGAAGCGAAGACCTATAGAGAATAGGATAGAGAAATCTCAAATTAGGAGGAGGGTGAGGAAACAAAGCACGCAATTGTTTTTTACTGCCCTGGAAATTATTGTGTGTCCAACGATAGCGCCGAAACGCTTCATCTGATTGAGCTGAAATTCGGCATGCAGGCATCATTTGGTCATGGCATGAGCTGAAAAGATTGTATTGAAATCCGTCAACGCTGGGTTTGCTCCCGACTAGGGAACTCCTCAACGGTCAACAGCAGAGACCCAAAATTTTGTATTCGTGTTCATTTATGATCACTTACAAGTACCACCATGACATGGCTAATGTACCCTGGGTTGGTTTCCTAAGAGGGAACTCCTCAACGGTCAACAGCAGAGACCCAAAATTTTGTGCATGCATTCAATTATGATAGCAGCTTCGTAGTTTCACCATGACATGGCTGATGTAGCCAGATATTCAAAATATAGAAAACTCGAAAAGTCGAAAAAATCGATCAGGGCGAAAACGTCGAAAAAGTCGGAAAAGTCGAAAAGTCGAAATCGATTTCGATTTTCGGGGGTTAAAGAGTGGCGCTAGGTTTAAGGTAGGGGTTTGTGGCAGGATATATGATATTAATATTCAGATGAATTAAGTTCCTGGCTATTTGATATGAAAGTCTTGGGATGACACAACCGATTTTTTTATATATACCTTCTCTTTATAATCGTTAGTGCTAATGCTTATCAATGACTAATTCACAACAACGTCTGGTAAGCTTTACTATTCAATCAAAAACGATCAACCTCAAAGATCAAATAAATTATGATCTTTACTTATAATAACCAAAGAATGATCTTGACAGACAGTCCTCTCGAAGGGCGAAATGATCTTGAAGCCGCGTTATTCGCTACAAAATCGATAATGTCGCTAAGTTTATTTCTATACAGTAATGAGTGTATTCAATGTGCTTTCATTATTAGATAAATATGTTTTAAAAACGTTAAATGTAGGTATGTAATTAAAAAAAAAACAAAAAAACGAAATTGAAATAATCATCATCCATTGTATATATAATTAGAAACCTATAATTGAAAAAAAACTCTCTATCATAATTTCAATCAGATTTTTTCCCTATCATAATTCCAATTCAACTCCCTATCAGATTTTATTCGTAATTTTATTTTGAGAAAAATATCAACGTAGCGACAAGGAATGTTACATATTTCTTCCCCTTTTAAGCTTGTAGATAGTTTAGTTAAAATCTTTGTAAAACTTCGTAACCACCTTGTGTGCCTCCTTAACCTCAATGTTTGTATTTCCGTTCACCCACAAAAAGTACTGAACAACATCTACACTCGGGAGTAATAAATACTAGTCACTAACACAAAAAAAATAATATCTCAGATACTAAAAAGGCTAGCATATTCAAATAAAGCAAAACAAATGCATTGATTTCGGAGTTCGATTTTCAGCGCAACATATTTATTTTGTGATTTATCCTTTTTGACGCCTTTAGATTACACTAATAAGAGACATGTTTTCACACAAAATATATTAGAAAACCAAATACATAACACATCTATTCATAAGCAGGTAGTGAAGCGCAGAACATGACACATGTAGTAATGAATTGATTGTGCAATATTCAAAACGAAAAGCGCATATGCTGTTATCGAAGAATGAAATTGATCTCTCACCTACGTGAAAAAAATGATGCTTTTCTTGCAAAACCAGTTATTATAGTAATTTAATAATTAATGGTTAATAATATTATACAACAAATTATCATCTGTTTCAAATATAAATTTCATTTAGGCTTAGGATTTAGACTTTTAGGCTTCAAATCACTTCGAATTATACCACATAGATTTTTAACATGGATATAAGTACGGGAATAATAAATGAAATCAAATCATTTTTTTTTCAAAAAATCCGGCTAGGATGTAGAAAATACTACATGAAATAAACAATGAAATAAAATAACATAAATGCGCAAGTTAATCATTTTTCAAACATTTAAAAATCAAATATGTTTTCATTCGTTTTCTAAATTCAACATAATTATTGGTATCTTTTAAGTTTTGTTGCAGCTTGTTATAATAATTTACGCTTCTATATATCGTTATGCGTTGGAACTTTGAAGTGGCAGCCTGTGATGAATGGATAATAATAATGTTTAAAAAAAATGCAAATAAAGTCAAAACCTAAATCTAAATAATAGTGGTTAGATATGATCATCGCATCACAAATATAATCACCACGAAAATGACCCAATTAATTATGATTGCCGATGCTTTTTCTATAGTAGTTAAAATGGAAAATAGTGGGTAATGACCAAAATGTGTAAAAAAAGTTTAATAATATGTGTAATAAAAAACTAAATGTATTAAAATACTATTGAAGAACTAAAATATTCAAGAATAATAACCAAAATACTAAATATAAATCGGTGGATCTATCTTTGTCATTTAATGATCTTGTATTTGTATTTGGCCATCTGTAATTAAGTTAAAGAAATAAACAAGAGTCGTGTAAAAAGGGAACGTGCGATATAAAAAATATTTATTTTTTTTTAAACCAAATATTATCTTGATTTTACTTGCACTATCAGTTAACCTAGATTATAGCAACATTGCCCATATACCGACTTTACCCCTAACATATCCGGTTCCTTTCCTCTCCGAATTGAAATTGCGTTTTCAACAGATTCGGTTTATCTGATTAACTACAAGGCGCGAAGTGACAAATGAAAGGTCGTCCTGCGGGACGCGTGGACATTTTTCAAAACTGCATTGTAACTTTAGAGGAGGGCGAAACAACAGGACCAACCATTGACACCTGTCCGGCACGCCTGTGATACCGTCTAAGATAATAAACAGATTCGAGCTGGATTTATAAATCACTCGTTGGTTTTATCTTCATTTTTTTAAAGTAAAATTAAGAGTATTGGACGTAGCTAAAATGGAATGAAGTAACAAATACTATTTTTTTAAATACCTAATGTGTTTGGTATTTTAATAACCTATTGAAATTCGATCAAAATAATATTAAAAATATTTGAAGGAAATAAAATCACATGAAAAACATATTTATTGCGAAATACAACATATTAAATACAAGGTCTCTTAAAGACAGTTTGTGGGTGACCAAGAGGCTCCAGCCGAAACTTCTGCAGCTTAGCGACTGTCTTCGGTGAAATCTGTGGTTATGCGTTGTCATGCAAAAGCAGTGGCGATGAGCGATTAACCAGGTTCCGTTATTAAATGAAGGGATTCTCCATCATTATTTGCAGTTCTTAACAGTACAAATCTACGGTAACTGTATATCCAGAATGCTAGAGGCTGTAATTGAAAACACCGGAAGAGTATCTCATATTTAAAAAAAAATGCAAATTTTGAACTTTACCAAGGTTGCACAAACGAAAATATTGAGTCAAAAACAAACAACGGAAAGACAAATAAACAGCTGATACTTGAAAAAAATAACATGTCCTTGAATTAAAATTTATTTGAATTTGACTTTTCAACTCAAACCCAAGTTATCCAAGTTCAAATTGGCCACTGTGTAAAAACAGCAATTACATGGGTCTTCTTCTCCTTATTATGCCTCTCCTATAGGAGGTTGGCTGTCAGCACTGTGATTTTTCCCTGTCTTGGGCCAAGCAATATAGTTGCGGAGCCAAGAATTTTTTCCTCTTCCAGCGCGTCGTTTACCGCAAACTTCCCCCATAATAATGAGCTGAAGCAGTTGGTATCGCTCTGCCTCAGCACGTGACCCAGGTACGCCACTTTCCTTTGCCTGATTATGGATATAAAAAGTTCGCGATCTTTACCGACAAGTTCGAGTACTCTAACATTGGAAACTCTCTGGATCCAGCTAATGCGGAGCATTTTACTCTAGCACTACATCTCAAATGCTACCAGACGATTTTGGGTGTCAGCTTTCAGGTTCTAAGCTTCGCTACTATAAAACACCACAGGCCACACATCCCAATAGGGAATTCGTATTCGGAGCTTGATGTTATGTTTCCGGACGGTATTATCTTACACAGGTAAGGACCCAATATTATTTTTGAGTCCTTACGTCACCAAACAAGATGATTCTGACCCACTTGTAGGTAGGTACATAACGGCGCGGTTCGTAAAAGTTATTAGCGACATTCCCCGATGTGAGGCGCCATTATGTAACTGAAAAGGCACTAGCCTTAGTGAAGAACTGCGACATGTCATTTGTATCTTTTTTATAAATAAAGACTAATGAAAAAAAAAACCTACAAGTGGCCCCCGAAGGAGGCTGTTGTAGGGAGTAACTGTTGATTATCGATCCGAGTCTGGTACTTCTGGATTGGCAATCCCTCCTTTCAAATATCTTGGTCCAATCAAAGCGACCAAGACGCTAAAGAACACGATTTGGCATACGATAACGCAAGAAAACCGGAAGATATACTTAAAGCAGATAGTGCTTTTATTGGTAAAGCAGACGATCACTTTGTCGAAGGAGTTCAAAGTAATGGGTTCAGTTGGCAAAACCCTCGCAAATGTGTTATCGGTGCAGTTAGAATTAATGGAAATAAAGACACACGTCGAACAGACGGCAGGCCGTGTTTTCTATCCATCGTTGTCAAATGACATGGGATTAACTACTAAACATAAATCTAACGAAGCCGAAGCCTCGATCTCTGCGTCGCTTTCTAAAAGACTCTGTGTATCCTGCGAAAAATCCCGATAGCTCCGGTATCGCAGCGGACGATTTACAATCGAGCATTAAATTAACCGGAACGGGAGCCGAAAACGGCCAGCGGTGGAGCATCTTTGGACGGCCAAGATGTCTTTATTCTTCATAAACTTTTGAGTGCATTCGGCGAGCGGGTTTCTATATATTATTATGTAAAATCTCATAAATTAATGAATTTCGGAATAGCGTCAGTTGTCCTCCAACCGGATATTAAAATTCCTGCTTGTTATCTGACGACTTATTTAGCTGAAGTACCGTGGCATATTCAAATCATCAATCTGTAAATGAATTCTTTCAAAATTCATGTATAAGTTCTCATGTGCAATGTGTAATGTTTTCTATTTATTTAAAGTCCATGATATTTTTTTTTAATCTGCCAAAAACAAACGTAATAACTACCTGATGGTTTGCTAAAAGATATTTTCGGGTATGGCAATAAGCATACCTTTTGTAACCGTTGTGATCAATGAAGGTTACATTATTATTATTACTTCGACATATCTCAAATTCTTTTACATGGTTTTTTATTCAGGCCATGACTCCTCTCGGATTCTGCCAATACTCTTTCCTCGTATCACTAAAAAATGTGCACGTTCGCGACAAGGAAATATGGTTAGCGATTTGAGCCGCGATTTAGTAGATCCGTGCACAGGCAGGCGCAGGCGCGAGGTGTCAAGTGACCGTTGACACGGAGAGCTGGCGGCGAACGCGTGGGCGCGCAGATAAGGACGCGACAGCCTCCGCGCCCGCGCCGGCAGATGCGCGCAAGATAAATTGCCCACGTATCTGGAACACCAAACAGAGACATTGTTACCGTTCACGGTAATGCCCGCCCATTTAACTTCGTGTACACAACAATTTCTCCTTTTTTTTATTCCACGAGCCTCGGAGAAAGAAAAGGTGCGCGCGCGATATCGGGTACCATTTCTCACGGGTGCTACGTTTCCGCTGTATCTCCCACTTGTAATCTTAGTCTATCTTTAGATGTTTTAAGTAGGTTTTTGTCACAGACGAATACTTCTTTTAACTATTTCCATCTACGACAACGGGTCAAGCTGACCCGAGCTAAAATTTAACTTCGAAGAGCAATAGGCAAAAATATATGAGCACTGGCCCCCCTTTTAAAAATATTTAGTTATATAGTCCAAGCATATGACATCTAAGCGTGTCGTTTCCAGGCAAAAAATCAGGAAGTATTTTTCTCAACGGTTTTATATGTAGGTATCTTTAGACGCTGAATCCTACTTTTCACTTTGCGACCTCGCCAAAGGTGAGCTAACTTCAGGAATCGCGTAATGTGCTCATATATTTTTGCCCATTTTGTGCTTATATATTTTTGCCTATGGCAAAGTTGAAAATCGGATTCAGCGTCTATAAATACATATACAACCGTTGAGAAAAATACTTCCGGATTTTTTCTTGAGAAAACCCCCATATGCTTGGACTAATAATATATAATATAAATTTATTGTCTTTCTGTATGATATAACCCTACCACTGCAATATGACATAGGAAATACGCTAGCCTTGACACAGGAGTGCCTAGCAAGGGGAGCTCATTTGCATTTTACTTAGCACATTAGAAAAATAGACATCTAAGCAATTTAGGCTCAGACAGATTATACTATTTCAATAATACCACATACTTCTAAATCAGTGCCAGCGTTTAGAAGTTATGGTGGAATAAATAAACGGAAAACATAAATAGATGAACACTGAATACAAACCAATTGTTTTTTATTGGGAAGTCGTATAGTTATTAGGACAGAAAAGATCCACCTTAGCTAGTAGGCTACGATTAACTGCATATCACTACTGAATTACCTGGGCGAAAAGAACGGGGTAATTCTGAGATGGGTTCCCGGCCATACAGGAATCGAGGGAAATGAAAAAGCCGACGAACTTGCTAAGATGGGAGCAAAGGGAACGTTGCTGTGTCGTACCAAAAAGCCTTGCAAACCCAATGCTTAAACAAATATGTTGAGAACAATCCGTCAACCACTGGAACAACACGCCAGGGTTGAATCATTCCAAAGCGCTAATTATTGATTACGACCGTAAGGCGGCCCGTGAGGCCTTGTCGCTAAATAGGAACAATCTACGCTTACTGGTGAGGGCGCTCACGGGGCATTGTGGCCTGAACAAACACATGTTCAACCTCAACCTCAGAGACACAAAAATGTGCAGGTTCTGCCTAGGAGCAGAGGAAACTCCCCAGCACCTCATGTGCGAGTGTGGCCCGCTAATACGTAAAAGATACACCCACTTGGGTGGTCATTACCTCCAACCTGAGGAGGTAAAACAATCTGGCGCCAAAAGCCTGCTGCGGTTCTTGAATGACACAAGGCTTAGCGCAGAACTATAGTAGGTGGCGAACACAATAGATCAGCAATGGTCGCAGTGTTACAAGGCTCATAAAGACCTTAGAAAAACCCCACTCAAAAAATAAAAAAAATAAGAAAAAAAGCTACGATTATCAGATTAACCTTGAATCAGTTAAAAATCTTAGATATCATCAGTCAAAACCAACTAAACCACTTTTTCTTAGAGCAACAAACAAATTCACGAATGAAATCGTAACTTTTATCATAAAATCACCGTGAGATTACACAAAAAGTAGCGGAATGTGGAAAAACAGAAGGCCGCACTATGCCGTTGGTGAGTCATGATTATACTCTGATCTGCCTGCTCGGTCAGCGTAATTGTAAACGGACGTTACTACACGTCAAGAAATAGCGGCTATGATTACTTTTATTGCCGCACGTTGCGATTTTATCATTTTGCAAAGTTTAGCACGGGCGTTCGAGTTATAGTTTATTATCTGTAAAAATACACTGAGAGTATCAAACACAACGGGAGAAACCGTAACCCCAGTGAGTTATAACGGCATCCGGTAGTTCTATCCCCCATGGAGTAAGCGTGAAAGTCTTCATCGGAAAAATGGCAATCCACGGTCTAACTACACCGACAAATCCGTAAGAGTTCAACGCCTTACAAGAGGCATTAGAAAGGAAATCCAGCCGGCTGACCTCACGCCCTTACTACCAGGTTTGGCTATATTTCTCTCTCCTCCAAATTAGTCACGGATTCGAGGTCGCTTGCGCGGCCGTAATTTAGCCTGAATATATCGCGGACCGGGGCGCCTTTTGCTCGTCATGGTTACTTGTGATCGGGGGCCAACGGATTGTTTCAAGGATATGTGTCGTCAGGTCAAAAACTACACCCCCCCTCCACTCTCATAGGAAACCTACGTCTCCAGACTTTCTCCTTCGGTTATTCGCCTGATGGACAGCGCACCAACCGCCCAGTTCCGCCCGAGGTGTTGTCCCTAATCCGCAAGCTTCTGATCCCAACCACCTCGGACTGCAGGTAACAGCGGTGGAAGAATTTCACAGCAGCTCTAATACGTTAAATCCCTCTAAGAGGAGGCTACCTTTGGGGAGTTAAACCGTGACCTGGCCAGGCCAAGATAACGTAAAAATCACCCAAGTTTCTAGGAAATATTAGGAACAAAAGTACAACTGGAGTTGTCAAATACAACGGGCGAACCCTTCACTTTAGGAAGTTTTAACGAAATGTATCGTTCTGTCTCCCGTGAGGTGAGCGCAGAAGACTTAGGACAAAACAGTCCACCGACAAGCTTCGCTACCTGCCCGTCAGAGGCCAACGCCTTACGGCGAGGCACCGGGAAAGGTACAGAGCGGGCAGCCTCGCCCATAACTACCAGTTTTGGCAGGATACCTCCATCTGGAATTAACCTTCAGGATACCACCGTCCTCCGACCTGGTTACGGGTCCAAAGTCGCTTACGCGACCTCTACCTGTTGTATTACAGCGGTAATTCAGTTAGAATTTATCGTGGACCTGGGCGTTCTTTGAACGGAGTGCCACACGGGATCGAGTGGCCCAAGGTCGTTTCAACCAATGTACACTTAGAAATGGTTGTAAATTGAGTCCTGATGGTGAAGACATTCCCAGTACAGAGGTATGCGATAAAAAACTGTTTAGACCGATGGCCCAAAGACAATCGAAGTGGCTGGTGCCGGAGTACAATCACAAACCTTTGGACTAAAGAACAAAAAATCACCGAGGCCCTACTAAACGGGTTTTCAAGCAGAAACTGTAGGTGACATAAAGACTTCAGGAGAAATATTTTTTTTTTGCCTTAATTAAAGGAAACAGGCGCAAAAATGTTGTCTTTTAACGTCTCTTTACCATAACTAATACAATGACATTGACTAGCGCAGCGATTAAAAGGCGATTAGAGACGATTTCTAATAAATGAGACTCACGTGTAACTAATCAAAATATTCCACAAATGTCGAACTCAAAGTAATCCAAGCTGCACAACATGCCATCTCTATTACAAGGAAAATAAAACGAATAACAATTTTATAGTTTTTCTTTATTATTCCTGATGTACAAGTGCCTACTGTTAATCTAATGCTATTTGCGATGATTTATGACCATTCTAGCTGATGTACATATCTGGCGTGAATAAAGAAGTATGGTGCTACTTAGTAGGTGATGTCACAAATTACAATAACTCGGGAAATAGTGATGTAAATTTTATAGAGGTTGTTTATTTATTTAATCATTTCTAAAAACACACAGTGTATAAAATAATCTAGCTTTACTGATGTATACAGAAGAAAACATTCGTTTAATAATCCTTTCCTGCGATAATTACATTTAAGGAATATTATCATATTTAAATTTTAAAAGATATAATCTTCTTATATATAAAAGTGAATCGCCGTGCGTTAGTCTGGCAGGATCTCGGAAATGACTCGACCGATTTGAATTATTTCTCTTTTATTTTGTTTGGCTTGATTCAGGGGTGGTTTACAAAAAAAAATATTTTGTAAAAACTCAAAGAAACAGCTGAAAATCGAAAAGATCGAAATTGGTTATTTTGGGAAATGGACCACTTTCAATAGATAGCGTTCGCGGCGATCCTATCGTTTGACAGCTGCGCCATCCACAACTGTTATTTATTCCGTGCGATTGTCTAAAATTTCAAAAAGTCGAAAAGACGAAAAGTCAAAAAAGTCAAAAGGGTCAAAAAAGTAAAAAAAGCCAAAAAAGTCGAATAAATCGTAAAAGTCGAAGACGTCGAAAAGGTCAAAAAAGTCGAAAAAGTCGGAAAAGTCGAAAAAGTCGAAAAAGTCGGAAAAGTCGAAATAGCATTTACATTTAATCATGTAAATTAAATACATTGAATTTAATTGCAAACGACTTTCATTTAATCACCAAACGAAACTCAAACCGTACATGATTCGGCCATATTATAGATTTCAATGAATTGGATTTGGAAGGTTGATTAGGATCAATAAACGCTTATGAAGAGTTACAATCAAATCAATTATAGGTGGTACGAAGTTCACCGGGTCATCTAGTTTATTATAAAAATTGGGTGTGATTTGGAAGAAGCAGTTGTACGATGGTATATGAATAAATAGATATTGAAAACGGATACGTCGTACAGTGAATAATAGGAACTGTAGTGATGTATTGTAAGTATATAAGTTAAGATGAGCTAGATTTAGGAACATGTTTGAAGTAGATGCTTGTGTGTTTGTTATATTTGGGATGCTTGGGTGTTTCACATCAGTCTATTATATTATGTGTGTTCGTTTTTCTAGTTTATGTACTAGCAAGCTCTCTATGAAAATCTCTATCTAAAGAAAATCTAATGAGATTGATTGGTTTGAATAGTTTATTGACGAACATCGGTTGATAAAGGTTAACAAGCAATTATAATAATAAGAATAAAAAACACGAAAGTGAGCTATTCTGTTTAATAATATTTTTAAGTACTCAATCATACAGCGCAAAAATATATTTTAAAAATCATGCATCGCAAACCATATCAATATTCTCCTAATGAACTCTTTAAAGAGGCGCAAGTTTTGGATGCTAGGTTATTATTTATTGAAACTGCGCTACGTTGGGTTTTCGTGGCCAAACAAAATAAATCTTTTATTATTACGCACACGAAACCCACTAGAGAACTCCTGATTGATAATTTTAATTTACCTAGGATGAAGACGACTTTCGGACAGCGACACTACTCTTTCATAGCTACAAGAGTTTATAATAAATTAAGCAGTGACATATAAACCAGCCTCAATTGTCGTTTATTTAAAAGCAAAATAAACAAATGGCTGTTGCAAGAAGAGCGTTTATCTATCCATGCCATGATCGATGTAGTAGAATAAGTTGAAGTTGACTTAACATATATTGTGTTTATATGTATGTATGTGTGTATATGTGTATTCTAATGTATTTAGTATTTCTATTTCCTATATAATATTGTAATTTTTATTAAAATGTTATTATTATATATATTTATTATTATTATATATATATTATTATTATTATTATTATTATTGTGTTTGGTTGGTTCATCGACCCTCGTTTTAAATGTAAAAATATAAATTGCTTACCCTGGAACGGGTATATCCCAGTTGGGCAGCACTAGCCAGTGAATGAAAGAGGAAAGTTTTTGCCATTTGTTTTAATATTATAATTATTGTAAATGGTTAATTTGTTAATTCCAATATAATAAATAAATAAATAAATAAAATAACTACCTTCTATTTAACTCCAAATACGATAAATTTATGTTAAATTATTTACATTCAGACATTTGGACATTTAGACAATTACTTACTTTATATTTTAACAGTTAAGGTACACTACGTACAACTAAGCTAACTTATGCCACTCGGAATAACATAACGGTTCTAAAAATATTGCACACGTATATATAGATCGGTTTACGCGTTTAGAAGTTATGGTGAAATAAAAAAGGAAAAACATACATAAATAAACCCTGAACACTTTACATTTCTTTCAATCGGTCGGGTAGTCGTGTTAAAATGACTACGGCGGAGGAACGAGAATCGTATGTGGTCATCAATCTGTAAGCTGTGGAGTTTTTCCGTAGTTCGTGTTATCGTGGTTCTATCTTTAAACGGAAACATTTCCTAAACCAGCAAAATTATTATTACTTCTATTCACTTAAAAATAATATATTATATTAAATATTTTCTAATTATCAAAAAAAAATGTGTAATTATTAGAACACTTCAGAATTTAAAAGTACTTACCTTATAAATATCAATATTCTGGCTCTTGTTCTTGGCCTGAAAGTTTTTTTTACGATTTAGCGAATATGTTTCTGGATTGATGTTAGAGATAAAAAGGAATTTTTCATTCTCTATTTTTTTCAGGTGATCCTGTCTACTAAATTTGGGATTACAGAAAAGTGTTCTATAGTATTTTGGAATGTATTTCTGATGCAATCCCTTTGCACATTTATATTATATTTTATTTATACAAAAACAAAAAAGAATTAATTAAAAAAAATCAATAAAAAAAATAATTTCATTTGAAGCAATTCACAAAATATTTCATATTGCAATATAGAAAGTCAAATAAAATATTATATAATTAAACCATCATAAAACTTGTGTTTGGGTGGACGTTTCATACACATAGTCGTTGAATACGTTAATAAAATACATGTGAATACGTTCAAAAACAAGGTAAAAAGAAAGATCTAGAAGGTCATGTGCAATTTTTTTTTGCTCTGCCAAAAATGAAATAAAAAATAGGAGTACAGGAGCGAAAAATTAAAAGCACAAATGAAATCCTAAATAATTACTAAAAATAGGAGCAGGTAAAAAAAATTATTATAAAAATAATATTTTTTTTTTAAATATTGCTGTATTTTATTTTTTACAAAAATATGTATTACATCGACAAAATTGTGACTCTTGAACATAGGTAAAGCTATTTATCACGCGCCGTCAACATTTTCATCGCTTCCATGGTTTCTGGTCGCGCGAATCAAGATCTCGTTTGCGAAACAATGGCCAGATGCGGCGGCGTCCTTGGCCGGCTGTTTGGTTCCGTTAATTCACCGAGTCCTAGATGCGATTTCAACGACCGAATCACCTGCCACTGACGAGATACGCATCGCACTGTATCCGCGACTCATTAAATTATGCCCCCTTTGTTCGGAGAACACGATTAATTTAGTTTCTGTTATTCATTCAACATTACGTACAAGACGGCATTACGACGTGTAGATCAGAGCACATAAAAACATTGGATTGCTTCTTACATTACCATTTTGTTATTACTGTTTTATACGGAATAACGATGCTTCAATCGTAATTTTGTTGAATTTCAAAAAAAAATGTTGAAACTCCATTACTCGGTTATATTTATCAACGTTTTCCTTGCGGTTAATACGGATATAACAGTATACTGTAGTTTCAACATGATTCATGTGTACGACTATAACATGCTGTCATAAGATTTCAAGGTCGCGACGTATTAAAATAACATTATGTTTTAACATCGCGGTACGGTAACTACCGTCACGCCAACACCGTTAGCCCTCTTGTTCGCACACGTTTTTTCGCGGTGAAAATACGCGGTTAATTCGCCAAGTCATCAGTTTTATATGAATCACTATGGTAGCTTGTTCACAGATATGGCGGCAACGCCATGTCCATAATGTGGACTGTGTGTCCATATGTATAGACCACAGCCTGCATTATATACATACGTAATACTTGTTGAAACATGCGTATTTCCGTGTATTACATCGTTATATTTTTCTCAATGTACTTCAATATTGTGTTCAATCGTCTTCTGCTTCTTCTATTGCTATTTTTTTTACTTAATTACGTCTCGAACATTAAAGAGATAACTGGGGGGGGGGGGCGTGTAACTGGGGGGGGGGGGGGGCGTGGGGTAGAAATGATTCTATTATCTTTGATTTTCCTAAGCAGCGGGGGTGGTTGTTGACTAAATGGAAGCTACCTTTTGAAACGATCCGTTGGTCACTCGATCCCGTGTGAACTTGACGGGTAAAGGGCGCGACGTTCCGCTATAAATTCGAGCTGAATTACCGCTAACATTAGTTAAACACCGTGCAAGTGACCTTAAACCGTTACCAGTCTGGGGGGCGGAGAAATCCAGCCAAATCTGCTAGTCAGGCGTGATGCCGTTGAATGCATTTTGTTTTGGGCAGTGGAAAGTCATTTCACGCTTCTTACCAAATCTTCATATTCTTTGTGGTTGTTTCTTGTATATTACAGTTTTAACTGTTGAATTATTATGGCTGTTATCGCCGCGTCTTGTTTCATAAAGAGGGATTGTTGAACTACTATAGGGTTCTAAGTCCCTAAACGAATAAATATCATTTTTATTTTATTTTCTCGGTCCCCCAAATTGACGAGGAGGGAAAGTTTTGTGAATGCGTAAAAACTTCTTTTAGGGATTGACGTAAATATCCATGTTGAGCCCTCTTCGGATGATTAGGACCATTTCCAGATTAAAGTCTGTCTGTGTGTCTGTGTATATATAATCTTCCACGATAGCTCTCAAGCGCTTGAGCTGAAATTTAATATGCTGGCATAATTTGGTCATGCTAAGATTTGTTGCTTGGTTAACGTGTCCGGGCCAGAGTAGGACACGTCTCTTCAAAAATATGCGGCCTGGATGGCCTTGTCGTTCGTCTCTTGTAAGTCTTGGTGTGTGATGGGGGTTGACAGCTGCGGGCAGTATAGGATGGGGACTTCATCCTGCAGCGTTCCACAAACGCATGTTGGTTTCGCTGTGTAGCCCCAGCGGAAGAAATGGGCTCGGCATCTTGTCACAGTGTCCTTTGGCGCAGTTGTAGAAGGATTGGCCGGTAAGTTTAGACTCAGTGACGCCCGATTATTCATCATCGCAGACTAGACAGTTGAAAACGTGCAAAACCTTCAGGGAGGCTACTTCTGTGTATCATGGTAAGAGTTGAAAAGATTGTAGTAGAAATAGCTCCACCAGAGGTCATACTAGTCATATATATTTCTCGAAAATTTGATTAAGAGATTTGTAATTTGGTACGCAAATGTCTTTTTGGGCCGAAATCACATTGTGACATTTCGTTTAGAATATCTCATACCTATACAAGCTGCACTAATATTATTTAAATTCCGCAATAAATTTAAAACAAATATTACCGCCGAGCCGCCCGAGCCTAGCCTAGAAACGAACCGCGCTGCCCGATACGGTGTGTAACTGTCCACTGGCCAAGAGAGGCCGCTCATCGATTTTATTAATAAGGTCACTATTCAGATAAAATCCGTCCTTGGCTACTTACCGGGAAGTCTTGAGGTGAAACAACCGATTTTTTACCAATTTTAATTTTAATTATCATCTATCTTATTATACTTAATTATTATCTTATTATATTTTTAATATTATGATTTTTTAAATACTATCTATTTGTACATCATTTTTATTTATTATTATTATAATAAACAATCCAATATATTCACTTTTACTTTGGTTGTCCACCTAATAAGGATTAATAATAGGTATTAGTGTATATATTCTTTCAATTTCATTATGTTCCTTTCTCTACCTAGTATAGTTTCAAACATATATTTATAATGATTTAAATGTCCACCTTCAAACAGGCTATAGCCTAAGTAGGTGACATTTAAATACGAGCACTAGCAACAGTTTTTATCGTATCATGTTTTCAGTTTTTTCCTACTGAATTTTAGTCTATGATATTTTAATTTTACATGTTGTTCATTTTTGTGTAAGTTATTGTGAATTACAAATTAAATTGTATTGTTGAATTAAAATTATGTCGGCGATACACAGCAAGAGAAGAAAAAATCAAGAGAAGATCATGTAGGCCAATGACATTATGGCTGCAAAATCTACGTCAGAGGTTCCAGCTGAGCACTGGCGCATGTTTCCGTGCGGCGGTCTTCAAGACGGAAATCAGCAGGATGATGCCAACCTCCGTTTGGAGATGGCACTGCTAGAAGGAGAATAATGTACCCAGAAGAGTACCGGATCGAGGACCTGAGCCACTCCACTTTCTTTATCATGATCATCACTCTAATTGTCTATCACATCTGCATTCTGTTTCGATTCTGTACCGCTAATCTAAGATCGATCTACTTACTACATTCTAATCTCGCGTCCTTGCAGACCAACTAGATTTCCACGCCGCCGAGTGTTTTTCCAAAGGCGAATGGCGGATTTCCGCTGTCGGCCAGGATGGAATTACACGCCAATTAGGCGAAGGAATACATCTCGGCACAATCGACGGCTTGGCTTTAATTATCGCTGCATAATGGAGCCGGTCTCACCTTGGCCGGCCGGTGCAACAAAGAGATGAATCCACGGATTTGGGCTATCTCACACTCGAGATGATTGTTTCCTTCAACTGCACTTTCATACTACTAAGTTTTCTTATCTCCACACTAAGACGTATCATATATCTATGAATCAGGAATTTTATTTAATACTAGGGGGCGTTTATTATTTAATACTAGCGGTTGCCCGCGGCTTCGCTTCGCGTAAAGTTTCGAACCGATTTGTTGATTTAAGTAGGGTGGCGTTTATTTGCCTTTTTAGACGCTACTTTTATATATATAGTGCAAGACGTGCCCCATAAGATGCACGCTACCTATCTCGTAGACGTACGCGTTTTGTTCCTTGCCACGCCACGCGTTACTAATTTCATGATATCTGTATAACTATACCACCTGAATACAGTAAGTGGCTGATTTTACCTTTATTTAACACCCGTGATAATGAATTAATTTATTTCAATATGAATTCATATTTTATTGCTAATCTCTGCAACAAACACTGCCTGCTTATTTTTCTTACTTTTTGAGATATAAAAGCAGTTGTTGTATCTTAAATATAAAAGTTGGATATATGCTGTCGATGACTTTTTTATACATAGATCTCTTTAAGGGAGGTGCTTTTGTCATATTTTATTTTCACGTATATTAAACCGTTTCCTCAGCGGACGCCGATAAAGCAACTCACCAGCTCATTTTTCTCCGACTTGATTTACAAATATCGTTATTTCGTATCGAAAACCATTATTTATCACAATAAAGTATAGCCTATAGCAATCACCGATAATGGATCGTTATATTAGTGAAATAATTTTGGAAATCGGATTAGTAGTTTAGGAGATTACCCCCTACATATAAACTTACAAACATACAAATTACTTTTTTATGAAAATGCTTAATGTATGCCAGACAGCAACTAACAGAAACTGCAACTAGAGCGGACATTCACTCTCACCATACACGCGGTAATTCCCTTTTATGCGTACCCCGAACAAGACTGGCAAAAGTACAGTTCCTCGCCACGCGTTTTTAATGTCATGATATCTCTATAACTATACCACCTAAATACTTACAGTAAATGGCTAATTTTATCTCCATTTATGACCCGTGACAATCAAATATTTTATTTTGATAAGGATTCATATTTTTTCACTCTATTGTGTACTCTCCTAATCAACAATATCCTATCTCTACGAGCTTCCGAAAAATTAAATTCCAACAATCTCGTACTTTGGCCAGCCTCTGAAAATTTAATCAAAATTCGTCGTCATAATACCGATTTCAACTCCTACCCTTTTTTTGTCCATAGTTCTCTAACTATGGAACGATCTATAAGCAAATATACGAAACTCGCCTCCAGTAGATTAATTCAAGGATCACTTCGAGAAGTGTTACTTTTTAAAGAGTGACCAGTTCTTTCCTCTCCGCTTCCTCTCTCAATTTCCTCTCCTCGAGTATTTTTTGTGTATTATATTTGGGCATATTTTTTTTACGCAAAATGACTTTTTTGTTAAAAGCCCGTTCACATATTTTTTCCAGAAAGGCAAGAAAAGTGGATTTTTGGCGTTCTAATTCCAAGAAATAAAGAGATTTCTACAAACTTTAATTACTGAATTACCTGGACCATTTCTTGATGTTGACCATAGCGTCCTTTAATTTTAGATGTAACGAATATTATTTACTTATTCAGCCCATTTTCCGAAAGTCGTTATTCGTAAAACGCTCGGAAGGCAAACTTTGAGCTCCTTAATACAGTAATATCACTACAACGAAAACCGTATACTAATTTTTTTTATGTCCGTCATGTATTCTTGATGTACACTACGGCTTTATTTTTTCGTTTTTTGACCACATATCCAAGGTATACATTACTTACAATTACACAAAATTAAAAAAAAATCTTCCTGTATCATTCTAATTTTCTCAGAAATAAAATAAGATTCTTATATAATACTTATACTATATTAAAGTTCACTCTTTTATCAATACGACATAATATAAATTATTTTCATTAGAAAGGAGAAAACACTGCAAAAAACAATTAGAAATTGTGTATATATTTGCTTGCGCAAGAGAAGAGCGCTCAGTGCCGCGGTTTTTCTCCCAGGGTTGAATAGTTATTTATTTATTTATTTATTTATTTATCCTATCTTTTATAGTTACATCCAAAAAAAAATGCGTTCATTTTTTCAACTCATTTTAAAAGAATACCTACGCTATTTTGTAATACGGCTCTTAAATAATATTTATTTCTACAACGCGTGCGAGTAACACTGAACTGTATGATTAGGTTATTTTCAAGATAGTATTTGTTTGTTCGTTTGAAAAACTTTCTTGCACACACAATAGAGTACCTACTCTGTGGTGGACCTATTGCCAAGTAGCAATATCTTTCGGCCATATCGCCAGGGTTATTATGACTAAAGATTTATTTGGGAAAATTGGATAATTAAAGGAGTCATAAATGTATACACTTACATAATAGTCATCATAAAGAATACAAAACAGTGATCAGTAATGTATATCAACTCGACATTGAAGGGAGAAATAGAATATAAGGACAATCATAGAAACGGGATGGAAGGGGGGTATTCATGAGTTAAGTAAATGTCACTTTAGGGATTTTTTAGACTCGTTCAGATTTTCAAGTTGTCTAATCTGCAAAGCACGGAATTCCAGAGTCGGGTCGCAGGCACTGCGAAAGACCTGGTCACGAAAGTTGATAAATGCTGAGGTATAGTGTGTAATAGATTTTTCCTCAGAGTCATGTGCCAATAAGACAATAAGACTATGTGGCAATAAGCTCGTCTATTTGTATCTTATTTTTTAAAATGCAAATATTTTTTTTTACTATTCCAGGTGAAGCCTACTTTATCGCTAGTTTTTCTGTTGCAAGGAACCATACCCAAATGGCCCTGTAACGGACCTTAAGTCCACTACATACGATAAACTGCATCGATTTCCAGTGAAATCCACTGACACAATTCAGCTATTATTTTGACTCGTGCAGCTATGAATCAGCACCATGAAATTTACAGCACGAGAAACTTTTACTCAGAATATTTCGAATTGCATCATTCCACGGCCTATATAAACCGGCCAAAAGGTAACCAAATTATCATTCCCCGAGTGATCACCTTCCCCCAAGGTTGCGACGGCATATTCGACACTCTCTCTCTCATGAGTTAGGTCAACGAATCCGGCTCCTTGGTTTCCTTTCCTCATTCTCCCTGAGTCTCGAAGCATCAGTCTGTAATCCTACAGACTCGAGCCGTGTCCAGTACAAGATACTAGGAGCACACGCACAATCCTCATCCACCATTCCTGCATAACCTCCGCCGCGCAACCCTCGCGTCTCGATAAAGTAATCCGGGCACTCGTTAATTCGGCAAGCGTTATAACTGGCAACATTCAATCGATTACATCAATAAAATCCTTCTGCTTCATCAAAACCGCCTTTAAATAAGGAGATAACTCGTAAGTTGACACCACCACCTCACATCGAATAATTTGGAGTCTTATGAGGGGTGGTCCCTCACAGCCCCATTATGTATTATTTTAGATTTTATACCTATTAATCTATATATCTCTCCATTATCAGTTATCTTACATTCAGTAGATCGTCCAGTCATATACCATATGAACCATAGTTATGAACCAGTATTATTGTACCCATTGTGTCGTTATCCATTCGTTTGATCACTCCTTTTAATGGTAGGTAACTTTCTTTTCGTCTCCATCTTCGAAAGCAGCCCTGCTCTGACCTTCGTCTTCTTCCATGTCAGCACCTGTCTCCCGCGTAGCCTCATTTCCTTAGTCTCGCGCCTTACAATTACCACACACCTGATTAAACCTCACGGCGCGCGCGGCACGAAAATAATACCAAACAGGAGGTGCACAATGCATCGCGTCTCTCCGCGGCCGTTGAAAAAGTACGCAGTCATCGCCGCGTCCACGTTAATTTCGCGTACGCAATGAATAGCTGCCAATCGTTCAAATTGATTTGCGAAATGTCGGCGTGTGAACGCAAAAGTGAATCCAGAGCCGTTAGTCGCATCGCCGCTTGTGATTAGTCACGGGGCATTCGCACGTGAAATCACCGCTAAGAACGGCATTAACCCTTGAACGGCGTGATGATTTCTGCAATTAAGATGACCCGTAAACGCAGCCATGTCTTAATCGCTTCAAACCTCCTTTGATGGCAGCGCAGGGCTTGAGTTAAAGCAAAAGGGCTAGAGTGGATGGCAGTAGGCATTTTTTAAACACTACTACTAACGTCCGTCCCACGACGTCCCTCGAATGCAGACCATTTTTAGGCAGAGGCATTTTGTATACATAGCACCCAGGATCTTTAATATGCTAGACGAAGATTTAAAAATGTAAGGTATCAGCAGCCAGGCAGCAGCCTGGCCAGCATTTTTGTTACAAACATATATGTTTTCGATTTTGTAATATTATTGCAATTGAACAAGCACGCACAAAATTAAACGTTAACCTTAGAACATTTCCCGGCCTAGTTAGGTGACTTCGACACTGGACTATGCAATGTATTCATTTTCTGCTATTTATTCAATGTTTAATATTTTTTTTGTGCATAGTTCCTTAGATAAAATTGTTTTAAATTATTTTTGAATTACTTAATAAACAAAATAAAATTAAAATAAAACTAGTAATTGTAAGTTGAAAATGAATAAACTCATTTCAATTAAAATGAATATTTCTAATTTGACTATTCTATAACTGACTATTCGTTTTGATATTTTGAACATATGTAGGTTCCCTTTATATCGACAATATATACCTAGGTATTTTAGCAACTGATATCAATTTAAAAGATTTTTTTATTAATTTATTTATGATTTTTTTTCCAATTTCAAAATGTCAATTTTTAAATAATTGGATTTTATTAGTATACCATAAGAGGTAAATAATGCAGAAACACTGTAACAATACCAACAGTAGGGATTTCTATGAACTGAATTAATTTATAAAAATTAAAAAAGTAATATAACTTTTATTTATTATTTATTTTTTTATTTATTTGAAAATTTATTACTATAAAACATTGATTTTGATTACAAAAATAACAGGAACCAAATGGCAAAACCTTTACCTTTTGCTTATTTGATTTTGTCACTCGTGTGGGACTAACCCGTTCTACGGTGGACAGGACTATAATATTACAATCAATTATGTAAAAGTTTTATTAAAATGCTAGTAACACTAAATTGCCCTAAAATGTGGTCATGAAAAAAATGTAATAAATGATAAAATAATCAATAAAATGCAATTCCATTATATAATCGACAATAAATGTAATATAACCTTTGATTAAATAGAGAATGACATACAGAATAGTCTTAAAACTAAAATTAGGAGAAAAATAAAGTTATAAGTAAGAAAAGAATAAAAAAGTCATAAATATTTAATAGATGTTAAGTAATATAAAAATTAATATAAAAA
The DNA here is from genome assembly GCA_944548615.1 of Micropterix aruncella. NCBI lineage: Eukaryota > Metazoa > Arthropoda > Insecta > Lepidoptera > Micropterigidae > Micropterix > Micropterix aruncella. Next base: position 6,923,371 of record OX155960.1, read on the forward strand.
TACCTAATTAAGTTGGACCAGTAGAAGTCAGTGGCAGGTATTTAAGCTGTCTTGTTGGTTTTCCAGTGCTCCATAATATTTCTTAATTGATTTGATATGTTACAGTGTGAAAATCTGATTGGTTGTGATTTCGTTCTTAGGGAATACTGTCTGGTAAATCTTCTAATATGCTATCAGCGTATGATTATAATTTCTCAATAGTATAAAGAAGAAATTTAGAACGATCGACGCAAGAGTGAGATATTTCTATAATTGGAGCTATGCATTCTGTTGCGAAGACGATATTTTGACAGTAAATATGACCGTCAATAGCACTATATCGTCAAAAGCCACGGAGAGACTACAGATAGAAACATTAAAGCACTGCCAGTGTTTGATCGCAACGCAGAATTCGCTCTCGAGTCGGACAGATGCGTGTATTAAGTCGATATTAATCTGACCCGTAACGTATCAGCTTTAAGGCTGGCGATGAAACGAAATTCCGTCGGATGATTCGTTAGCTTTTACTATTACGAATTAAAGAATAAATAGCGCGCATTGTGTCGATCGGGTTTTTTCTCTCCGCCTGATCGCGTCGGTTCGAAATCCTTTATTCCGTTCCACGTACGCGAAGAAGACATCAAAGATACGGGCGGCTCGTGGAGCAAGACTGGGTGTCCCGGAATAACAACACAAACACATTTTCATTGGGTTAGATCAGTGCCGCGGCATATTGGTGTGCAGCGAGTATCCTACTGGTGTGCCGCCAGGTTTTTTCATTTTTCTTAATCAGGTAAGGAAATGCAACTTTATACTTGTAGATTTACTCAGCAATAAAATTTGTTGCACAAAGTTAGCTTTCGTGACAGATTTGTTTGAGGTTTTTAATAAATTAAAAGCAGCTATGCAGGGGAATATGCAAAATGAAAATATACTGACATCATCTAATGAAATGAAAATTTTGTTAATTAATAATGGGAAAATAAATAATGGCAACATTTTCATGTTGTATTATACAAAGCGTAGCTCTGTATAATAGAACATTAACTGTAGCTCGAAAAAGCTGTCTGTAGGGATGTTCATTACGACTCACTTTTATAATTTTCTCATACGTTTGGAATATATTACAGTTACCTATACATGATAAGTTTTTTTTCGACACCCTTTAAGTGGGTGAATCAGTACGAGCAATTAAGCAACTTTTGATAGAAAATTTTGGGAAAAACATTTTTTTTAATAAAAAATTTCAAAATCTTGACTGATAAACAAAAGTTTGACAAGCGTTGAGCGCGATGCTCCATGTAGCAACAGTTAAAATAGCGCGTATCAACAAAGTTCGGGATATGTTACCTACCGCCAAAATCGCGTACCACGCAAAACTCTTTTTATACTATTTTAAAAAACCAAGTGTTTTTTTTTAATTATACTTGCTTATTTTCTCGTAATGATTCACCCACTTCAAGAATGTCACTAATTAAAAACTCACCTTGTAAATAATATTCGCTTACTAAGAAATATAACATAAATTAGCTTTCGGTGAGACGAATTTTAAGGTTTTGCGACAATTGGAGATCGTTCAATTTTAGTTTTTAAAAACTCCGCGCGTGTGTCGGATTGAGTCAACTCGAATAAAGTGTGCCATCACCAAAAAAAAACGTTGAAAACCACTGGGTTAAATAGAGGATTAAGAGGAGAAGGCAAACTAACATCCAACCACCCAAAGCGAGCTTCGCCTGCACGTGTTAGATAACACAAGTTTAGACCAAATAATTACGGAATCGAAATGCTAGGGCCGAAATAACCCAAACTAGGACAGGCAGCATCATCGCTAGTATTACGCCCCTGGCACTACGATAACCAACTCACTTGCCCAGTCTGCCTCAGGTGGTAGAGGGAGAGATAAAACTCACCAGCATCAGTAAGTAGAGCAACAAACCTCCTATGATAACGGTACAAATTCAACAGTTCCCAGTCCTGGACTGCTTTACTATTCCCAACTCTAGACACAAATATTCAGTAACGCTGAAGGTCCGCTACTCTAGGATATCATGGTCTGGTGGGGTATATTTAATATTACACTTTTAAAGTCTCGTTACAAAGTCTAACTTCCAGACAACTGGCGATAGCTTTATGTACACTGTACTAATCTGATTTAAACATTCCTTTAAGAAAGCTCTTTTAAATTACAACAGTAATATTTGTATATTATTTTGAGAATGCAAAATCTATAGAGATTTTCGGAGCTTTTTCAATTTAATAAATTTTAACATAAAAATGATTTTGACATTTACGTATTTAAAAACAAAATAAACACATGTCTATCGAATCATAACCGGCTAACCATATATTAAATGCTTAAAATTATAAGTTAATAAAACCGAGGTGCACAAATTATGATATATATGTTTTGTATGGTATATATGTATGGTATATATGTTTTTTTATAATTGTAGTTATGTCACAGTATACCCCAGGCAGTAGCTTCTCTTAGAACAGATTTGAAATCAAAGCGAATACGTCTCGAGTCGTAAGGGCTCGGATATGATCGGCAGATTTAAGAATTTTAAGAATTAATTACTATAAAACATTGTTTTTGCTTATGAAAATAACAGGAAACGAATTGCAAAACCTTAACTATTGCTTATTTGATTCTTTCGCCCAACTGGGACTAGCCCGTTCTAGATGTTTTGCTACTCGGCCTACGCAGATATCCGAACGCTCGAAAAAGACACCAACCTTTATCTGCTCGTAATGTTAACCGTTCGCGTTAGTTGAGACGTACCCAACCTCTCTCCATATTCCTCACACCATCTTTCCGCATTGCCCTGTAGCTGGAGAGTAAAGCTACTGATTGGTAGTAGTATACTGTGGTTACGTTGTTATATTTAAGCATTGAGCTTTATTACCTATTTTTTTGTTATATTTGATGTTATTTTTTTATATTTGATTATAATTAATTGTAGGTATATTACTTACCATATATTTGAAATAATCGAGCTTTTGATGTTTTTGCATGATTGTCTACTTTTTCTTCCTTTTTGTTTTCTTTCTTATAACTTAACTAACTATTTCGTAACGAAATTTTATCAACTTTTTTATGTCGAATTTATAATTGAATTGCGAAATCGAGCACATTTTAAGTCAATTTAGTTTTATGAGCATTTTACTGCAACGTTTAAATAATTTATTGTATTATTGTATTAGAAACTTGTCCACCTTAAAATGGATTAGTAGAATCAAGTAAGTATGGGGTTAAGGTTTTTGCTATTCGGATCCCATTATTATTGTTGCCAAAAAATAGGTTTTACTGAAAGTAATTCTGGTTATAATGGATACGATAGTTTCCCTATTGATTCAAAAACCACCCCAATTCTACGTCCCTACTTCCGGTTACTTCAATAAAGCCGTTGATGGCGCACAAGAAGCTTCTTAAGATCCTAATGTTTAAGTTTTTGATAACATGAGTCTTCTACCTCCCAAAACCATTTTAAATAAAAAATGATTTTATTTGGCCACCCTCTGTCGAAGCACCAAAAGCAGCTGAGCATCGCAACGGCGCTAATTGTCGCAGTGTGTCTAACGCCCGGCCGAGATTAACATCTCGCGATATTAATTTCATTCAACTCAAATAATGCGCAGACACAATGGTCCAGAGTCGGCGTGACGTCGTCAATTCTATGTGCGACGCGTTCGCCAGCCGCGCCTTTTTATGCTCAATCTGTGCCGCCATTCAGCCGTCCACCTTTTTGAACCGTTTCCAAACGGCTTCCTCCCGTGGCACCACAAAAGGCGACTTAGTGTCCTCACTTATCGCTTTAACCGTCCTTCCCCATTGCTAAATGAAGGGGTGTTATTGTTGTCATACTAAAGACATAAACAATCAACAGTCATTTTTTTTAGATCGATGTAGACTTCTGTAGATATGGGGTCTAATGCAGACTAAGTTTGACGTATATGATCAGAGGGGAGGGTGAAAGCCTGAATGTCTTAAGAGTAAGGGTGGGTAAGGTCAGGAGTATAAATAATAATAAGAATAATAATAATAACACGCTTTATTTGTCGCTTAATAGCTTCATTTAACATCTTATTATTAATAATGGGCCCTGTTGCAGTAAGGCCATTAAGAACCATGCGTTTATGGTCGATCAAACAAACTCTCGGGTCAACAAGCAGAAGTTCGATCCCGGATAGGACTCTGGACTGCGGGCCAGTTTACCCTAGGAGTCAACCTTCATGCGCTCCTGGACGGTTTGCGTACCGTGCGGCGTCAGCCAATCGATAGTGCATTGAAACCGACAGCCGGGGGAGTCTGGAAACAGTACTGCCTCCTATAGAGCGGGGGGTAGTGATTAACCTTACGGCAACTGCTATTGAAACGACCAATCGGCTACCCGATACCGGGTGAACAGCCGGGCAAAGGATGCTGTGGTCTGCGATACATTCGGTAGACACCGATAATATGCCAATGTATTGTATAAAAAAGGCTTTAAATTTTGATCGCGCGCAAGCAAAACATGGTTCCCTGCTGAGAACACAAGATCGGCGCAGTTACCCAATATATAGTGCCCAAGAGATTTACATCGTTTGGACGACACCGATATCATTACCTTACTCCGAGATTACTGAATATTTTCGGAAAACACTTTTAGACATAGGTGGTTTTTAGAAAAAGTCTCATTCAGTGGTTAGTTAGTAAACGAAGAACGGAAACTGAATGTCTCCTCATGCCATTTCAAAAATAGTAACACATTTACACACACAGAATTTACCCACCCTTAGGGGCTCCCTAGACGATCGAGCATGCTTGTCAAGCATCGCGTCGCGGGCTGGGAGGAGATCGTAAACCGCAGGAAATATGTAAATATTTTTTTTTAATATTTAGCAATAATGCCTAATTTTAAAGTTTTATACCAGGGAGTCACATCATTCATCAATCAATTGGGTCTAATTAACGTGACTCCCTGGTATAAACTACAAAATTAGGCATTTTTGGTAAATATAAAAAAATGCATATTTCCTGCGGTTTACGATCCCTTCCCAGCCCGCTACGCGATGCTTGATAAGCATGCTTGATCGTCTAGGGAGCCCCTTACATCTTTAACAATAGAAATAACCTGAATGTATACAAACGTAAATTCAGCTTTACATTTTTATAACATATTTTTTGTAATTATATTTATTTTATAATGACTTCCTGCCATTTTTATTATGTAATGTTGTTTAGGATTTTTAATGTTCAATTTATTTTTTATTTAGGTACTATAACAATTTCTTAACATCTTTTTCAAATATTCATGTTTCAAATTTATATCATATAAAAATATATTTTCCTTGGAACAGGCACTGCCTAGTTAGGAGTGACGCAAAAGCATTGTGTAAAAATAATTCCTATATATATTTTTTTTAACAACTAAATTAAAAATAAATAAATAAAATAGAAATGACACTATTCAAATAGTCAAAAACTCCTTTTTTAATGTTTACTAAATTTTATGGTATATTTCAGAGAAATTAATCTTGTAATTTTAGCCCCCTAAAGCGTCCTACTATATAATATAAACCTTATTTGGAATGTTAAATCAATTGCTTTGTAAAGTACATCATAATAAAATACATCCATAATTACGGGTAATTATTTATAATCTTAATGGTTTTCGCCTAGTTGAGATCGACTCCGGAACTCGTTTGCATTTACTTTATGACGTTAATTAATAAGGAGAGTAATAAATATATTTCAGATCACTCTGCGCCAGTTTTTGCCAACCATTGAAGGGTGCCAATATTATACAATTTAATTTGGGATATTTTTTTAAAGATAGAAATTTATTGCGCACCTTCAGCTCGCTGAGACCGACGGGTGTTAGTCTATTAAAAACCATTTTTTAATCAGTAATGAGCAAATGTATCTAAAATGTTTAAATTTCTTGAATGCGAAAGGCAGCTCATGGAATTTGTGTCGTAAATTAATAAATAAAGAAAAGTTTTTGCAATTACCTATTTTTGTTTATTTATATATTATTATGTACGTATATATAAAGTATATATTGAATATAGGTAGACACGTTTTGTATATATGTATGTGTTTATTTATATTTTATATGTATGAGTGTGTATTTATATCTAAATGTATCTATTTATTATAATGCCTATGTAGGTAATTATCCTTTTATCCTTTTTTTATTACTGCTTTACTCACTAACATTAGATGCCTTTTTCTTCAAATTTTCTTAATTATGTTGCTAAAAATATTCATTATTTTAACCGAAAATTTATAAAAAATGTACTATGTAACAAATATAAGACTGGTATCACTCCAGAACAGACTGTAGTCTAGTGGAGCTGATAAAGTCCATCAAATCTGTACTTTCTTTGCTTCGCAAACAATGATTAAATATTTGTTCTTTCCTACACTGTATTATTTATGTCAACATTGTACATTTTTATTTTGGATTTAAATACATAAATAAAAAAAATAAAAATAAAAAAATGGGCAGTAGCTTTTTAAATTTCTCTGGAAATTCTCTTCCTAGAAATAACTTAAGAAAATATTTATAAATACTTTGATTTTCCAATAAGTCAATAAATCTTCATTAACTGGCCTCATATATTGGCCGTTTTTTGCTATTTAATAGCCTCCCACACTGTCAGCCATTCTTTTGGCTTTAAATTTCGGGTGTACAAAACAACCATTTTATTGTGGTTGAGCGAGCAGGCTCTGGCCACAATGGACCCGATTGCGTTTCTTTGTGAACTAAAACTGAAATTAGTTCAAGCGAACGAGATAGACCAATACGTTAGAGCGGAATATGAAACGAACGATCGTCCATACAAACTACATGTCGAACTTATACTCGTCCGAATAAATTTGAACACAATTTGTGCGGTCTCCGATACTTTATCTTTTGTGGGTAGTTTTACTGGGAAAAAATGACAACCGTTTATTTCATATTCCGCTCTAGCATATTGCCCTGTCTCTTTCACATGAACTTATTACCGATTTTAGTACACGAAGAAACACAATCGAGCCCAATATGTAGGTAGATAAAGTTTTATTAAACACCAGTGTGGCGAATCGACCCTCATACTGCCGAGTAACGACAAACTACGGTCAATTTAGAGAAATTGCTTGTGAAGCCATATTTCTAAATTCCTAAAAGTCTTTTAACCTTAACATTACGCCAAGTTGTCATCATACTAGAGCGGCTCAGGCAGATCAGCCCCAAAAATCAGTAGGCCGCTACTATGTCCGATCAAATTACGAAGTCGACCTGAGTTTTCAATCCTCAACTTACTCATTCACCCTTATCTAAAATAATCACTGCACTCATATTGCCGGTTTACTGTTTCACCGCTTCATAAGGGAGATAGAACGACTAATGGTTAAAACTTCCTGAGGTAACGGGCTCGCCCGCTGTAATTGACAACTCTAGTTGCACTCATATTGCACTGCACTCATATTTTAGGGAGATAATGGGCCTTTGTTAAGTTGGCCACGAAGACCCATTTGTTCTGGGTCGTTCACACTCATGGGTCAATACCCATTCGACGGCCTCTACGCATGAAGTGCGAGCCCTGGTAGGATTCTGGCCTGCGGGCCACTTTCCTTTAGGAGTCAACCTTCGGGCGCTCCTAGGCGGTTTCCGTCCGGTGCAGCATCAGCCAATCGATTGTGCATTACGTTTGACAGCCGGAGGAGTCTGGAAACAGTATTGTGTCCTATAGAGCGGGGTTAGTTGTTAAACTTAAGGTAACTGCTCTTGTAACGACCATTCGGCTACCCAATAACGGGTGAACAGCCGGGTAGAGGATACCGTGGTCCGCGATAGATTCGGTAGACACCGTATCACCGCTACGTAAGGGAGAGGACCAAGCAAGCGACATCGAATCTGTAACAAGTCGGGGGACCGAAGCAATCTGGTTACAAATGGAAGTAAGGGCGCGAACGTCGGCCCGCTATGCGCGATTAACTCGGTAAGGCGTTGGTCTCTTACGGGCGAGTGGCGTAACTAGACAGTGGACTGTTTAGTTTCCAAGTCTTCTACGCTCACTTCACGGGAGATAGAACGATCTAATATCGTCAAAACTTCCTGAGGTGCGCCTCAGAAGGTTCGCTCGTTGTAGTTGACAGCTCTAGTTGCAGTCATATTTTAATAATCCCCACAAAAGATAAAGTATCGGAGACCACACAAAATGTGTTCAAATTTATTCGGACGAGTTCGACATGTAGTTTGTATGGACGATCGTTCGTTTCATATTCCGCTCTAACGTATTGGTCTATCTCGTTCGCTTGAACTAATTTCAGTTTTAGTTCACAAAGAAACGCAATCGGGTCCATTGTGGCCAGAGCTTGTTTCAAACAATATAATGGTTGTTTTGTACACCCGATATTCAAAGCCAAAAGAATCGCTGATGGTGGGAGGCTTTTAAAGAACAAAAACGGTCAATATATGAGGCCGGTTAATGAAGGTTTGTTGACTTATTGGAAAATCAAAGTATTTAAAAATATTATGTTGTTATTTCTAGGGAGAGAATTTCCAGAGAAATTTAAAAAGCTGCTACCCAATTTTGGCGCTTCCTGAGGTTCGCTCGTTGTAGTTGACAGCTCTAGTTGCACTCAAATTTTAATAATTGTTCCGCGTAGCTTTGGCCTGATGGCCCGTTCGTGTTTCGTATGTCTGCCCAATTTAGGGCTCAGATCCTATTCGGTAGCCTTCCCGAAGAGGGACTTAACCTGAATGGACCGCTGTGAACTCTGCATAAGGCTACAACCTGCAGTCGTAGACAGTCGGGTAGAAAACCTAGGGTGAAACTTGGCGGTTTGCGTACCAAGCTGTGTCAGTGACGTATAAGCAATCCGGCGAATAACTGAGGGACTCTGGAGACATATATTTACTAAAGAGCGAGGGTAGCTCAACAGGTGAACGACTTGACGTCACCTTCGATGGCTACCCAAACCTAACTGACGTTGACGGGTGAAGGGCGTCATGAATTTGCAATAAATGCAATATAAACTACCGCTAACGTCAGGTACAGGCCGCGTAAGTAACCTCGAATTCTTGACCAGATTAGAGGATGGAGAAATTCGTCAAAATCGGGTAGTAAGGGCGCGAGTTGGCCTCTTCCATTTGGACACTTACGAGCTTGTTAGGGTAGCTAGACGGTGGACTGTGATGTCTGTAAGACTCTGCGTTCACTCCACGGAAGAAAGAATGATCTGATATCGTTATACGAGCGACTTCCTGCGGTGGCGGGTTCTCCCGTAGTAATTGACAACTTTCGAGTAAACCTGATATAGGTAAGTAAGCGTGCCAGCCTTTGTAGCCTTTACAGACTGATTTGAGAACATAGGTAATTATTGGCCTAAAGATAGCCGTATATGGCCAGTTGATTAATTTCGGCTTCAAGCCCCAGGTCTTTCCAATGTGCCTGCGGATAATCCATAAGGTCGCAGCATATGCAATTATTGTCCTAACAATAGCCCTATATAAATTGATCAATGTTGTCTTCAAGCCCCAGGTATTTCCAATGTGCCTGCGGATAATCCATAAGGTCGCATCATATGCAATTATTGTCCTAACGATAGCCGTATATGGCCAGTTGATTATTTTCAACTTCAATCGCCAGATCTTTCCGATGTGTCTGAGGAAAATCGGTAAGGTAGCTGTTGCCTTTTACTTACCTTATTAAGATGAAATTCCTTGACCCATTACAAGGTAAATAAAGCTTTGATGGTGGATCAGAAATTGCATAAATCGGCTCCAAAACCCTCAGTCCACAACTCACTCTTTAAGCTATTAGCTTAGGCGGAACCGGAGCAGCATCAGCCATCCAGACTTGCAGTAGTCATCGTCGCCTCCGTCCGAGTTAGGAATCAGGAGGGCTTTGGTGCGCGTTTACGGCTCAAAGGCGGCAGGATTCATGATAGAATCATTAATAATACAAAGCGATGTTTGCCATAGTCGGCGCCGGTGTTTATCCCCATTCATTAGCGCTTCGCCCCGGCCGTATCGCCCGCGATCGGCTAATTGAAAGGCTGTCATTATGACGTCATTACGAGGCGTCACTGCCTTAATGCACTAAGCCTGCGACTTGCCATTGCGCCGACGGATAGTTCAGGTTTAGTGTAGCATGCAAAGAGCCTATGGCGAAGACAGTTCGAGCAAGTTTGTCCGTTCCATAAAAGGGGGAATAAATGCGGAAACGCCAAAATAATATATTGCATAATCAAATATAAATATACCTGTAATTACATATGTTTTAATTAAAAATATTATAGAAATAGTTACAAAATGGTCTTTGGTCCCATCTGATTAAATTTTAATATAAAATCTCATGGAGAATTAAAAGGCCAGAGTGGCTTTATGATTTGTTAACTAGCAGTTCTATAAACAGTAGACCTCCAGTGCATTAGAACCATTTAAAAACCGCCATCTTAAATCGAAAACAAAAATAAATATTTTATTTTAAAAAAATACACCCCAAAACTTCCCCGGCAAGTAGCCAAGGACTACGGAAGGATTTTGAAAGTAAGAACATTACAGCAACGAATGACGGCATCAAAAATGCAAAGCTTTCAGGTCAGTTTAGTAGTTAAATACGGCGGTATGTAGACATCATTAGTGTAGCTTGAATATGAGATATATGTATAAACAAAAAAATCATAATATGATTTCGGCTCAACAAGGCATTTATATACGAAATTTTAAGTATATAAATCTAATATTTCGATATTGAAATAGGAATAGTGTGCGCCATGGTGTACTGACTTCAACCTTTTCAACTGTTGCCATGACCAAATGATGCATGCATGTCAAATTTCAACTCAATCGGATTAAGCGTTTAGGCGCTATCGTAGAGAAATACACACAGACAGATACACAGCCAGACACGTAGCCAGACTTCTATCTATAAATGTTCGCAATCCTTTTAGGGGGCTCGAAATATATATTTCCGCCTTTATTTCGGTATAATAAATTGGGCGTTCACATTACTTTCCCTCCTCTTTGGTTAGTAGGCAGCGATATTGAAAATTCAATAGTACGAATAAATCACAAAACCTTATCCCCCCCCCCCCCCCTCTCCTACTTTACATATTGAGTAAATCTTCTTTTTTAAGTCTACATTATTAGTTCGCTCGAGTTACTCTTCATTTTGATATGTAACACTATTATATTGCATTTCTTTTCATACCCTTAATACACACACATCTCTCAAAATGTATAAAATATTTGAATTCCAATAGGTCTAAAACCAATTTCGGATAATCATTTTATGCAAATATACTTACAACCTTTGTACATGGTACTTACTATTTACAATGATAATAACACTATGTCTATGCGCGTCTTTCACCACTCTAACCCTCAAAAGCATTTGTCATCGCTGTAGATATAAATAAATAATACTCAATTTAGTTCACATATTTTTTATTACATTTCTTAATAAGAATAACATAAGAAATATTTCCCTTGCTTACCCCACCATCTCCTTATTGCGTATATTTAAAAAAATATTCCTTGTGTGATCGATTTACTGGTATTTGGATATGTCAATTGATTATATATTTTTTAAATCCATCATCTTGATACAAAATTTAATAATAAAATTCACACACCTTCGTCGTTTTTCTATTCTTCAAGGAACATTTAGGCCAAATTTGAAGAAAATCAAGTAACGCGTCAGACAATCGCTTCACAAACAAACAGATGAAAAGTAAAACTGTCGACTTGGCTCCAGGAATCAAACAGGACATCGATCCGTTCCGTTAATTAAGATTTTTTTAAAGTGGTATAACCCTTTATTTCTAGGTTGATAAATTGATGAACTAATCTCATTCAATTCTTAAGTTTTTCAGTAAGATTGAGCAATAAATTTAATTCATTTAAGACGTATTTTAACCTCTTATCTGATTATCACCAACGGATTAATCTTTGAGATTAAATATGTTATATTTGTCGACAAAGATTTTAAACCCCCACAAAGCAAGGGTAGCTGAAACAGGTCGACAGTCAGCCCCGGATCTTAGGAAACGTATCAGAACGTTTTCAGGCCCCCTCCCGGCCGGAATGCTTAGTCGATTGGCTAACGCCGCACGATGCGCTAATCGTCCAGCAGCGCCCGAGGTTTTCCCCCAGAGGATCCGATCCCACCTTTCCACGGCAAAGCCATGACAGGGGATCAAAGTTCTTTCGATGCTTGTCCCTCTTCGAGGATTATACCAGATGGGAGTTAAACGGTCAGCTAAGCCGACCCAGGGTAGCAAACAACTCATATGACCCAAGCTGCATGGTACCGTTAGTTGTTGTGAATAGAGCCTATGCCTGTATATATTCAAATAGCGTATAGATGCTGTGCTTCGTAGTATTTCAGAGACTACGTCACTTTCGTGCGAACAAAGCTCAGCGTGATATCTTTTTCTTCACACCGAATGGTCATTGCCCATTATACATCAATTACAATAAAAATTTAAAAAAAAACGATTTTCAACATGCAACCTTTAAATAATATACTAATATATCATCACCGAAGAAAATACACAAAATTGTGCGGCAAATGATCAAGAGCCAATATATTATATAACTATTACATCGTGTCCAATTAGCGAATATACTGCTCTTGGACGTCACAAAATACTGTAGGTAGTTATGAGTTTTTTGCATGACACTAATTTCAGTATTTTATCTATTTTATTATTAAAGACAAGCGGAAAATCTAGTGGTTTCAGTATTATTACTGAAAAAAAAATAAAGAATTATAGTTTGTTTGTTTCTACCCTTTATTGCGAAATTTCACAATGGGCGGGTTTATTGGCATATGACAATTTCTTACAACCAACCCTACTATGAAGTTTTTATATGTATGTATGCGTGTAACAAGTGTGAAAGTGTGTGTCTTGTTATTGCATTCGATCGACAGAATTGAAAATGCAATTCCGTTAATTAGATCCCAACGGAAAATGGTGACCCAGCCGGGAATCGAACCCGGGACCTTACGTGATTTTTTAAAATCAAAACAGTCAAATTAGTTAAAAAAATCCATAACTAAAATATTAGGAAAAACACCATATATAATGTATATCAAAATGTAAAAAATAAACATTTAAATCAATACATCGCAATAGGTAGCTATTTTTATAGATGCTGTTTTCCATTTACTGTTACTTTATATAATATGAAAGCAATATCATATCATGAATCCATGAAAACTTACGTAAAACTTTTATTTTAATGGGTGCAATGTTTTTAAAGTCATGGCCCTCGAATTCTGTCCGATCGTACGAAGGGTGCTCTATCTCCTTAATGTTTTTTAAACGACTGCCCAACAAAAATGAAAAGTAATATGTATGTTTCCGTGTATTTATTCCACCATAACTTCTAAACGCTCGAACCGATATAGAAGTATGGGGTATTGTTTGAATCGTTATGTCATCGACATCGAGTTATGTATGACATCGAGTACTTGACACCGTCCAAATATCAAGAAAATGTTGTCTGTCCAAATCTCCAAATGTGAATAAATTAATCATGTTTAGTGTCAAATGAAAAGTCTGATTGAGTATATTCTGAAAATATATATGTAAAGATATACATAAACGACAATATTTCATAAAAAACCGTAATTACAATAATTAAAAATACAGTAGTTCACTTTTTGTAACGCAGTCGTTATTTAATTCCTTTAAATGTAAAAATTTACATCAACCAGCTTTTTAATAGTGGTAGGAAGTAAGTATATAATAGAATTTAGTTCTATTTATTTATTTATTTATTTTAGTAACACATTTAGTAAAAAATTAATGTCATATTTGATTAAGATGTTATTGCGAAATTGATGCGACATTATTTTTAATGATTGACACAGTCGCCTAACTATGTATGCCTAGGTCTGTTCTAAGGCAGACTTTTAATGACGATATTAAGTGTGCACTGTCAACTTAAACTATAGTTAGCACTTATTTTTAAATCGACAAATATAAAACTACAAATATTTACGCATCTAAAAATATGGATAGATACTTATATATATATATATAGATAAAATATATATCCATATATACACACATACACATACATATATTTATACGAAAATAATAATAAAACCTAAATAAATAAAAATAAAAACTAAAATAATATACATATATAAATCAATTACATATTGATATAACGCTCACCATTTAAAATTATCGTGGAAAAACTAAATTTATTATTTATTTATTTATTTAGGTACATAGGATTAGGTATACAGTTCATTCATTGGTCATGTAATCTTATAATAATTATATAAATTATTTGATAATTAATATAGGGAGGTTTAACACATCTTACATGACCTTTACTGCCAATAGCACATCTAACTAGGCGATAATTTGGCCCGTCTCTAGATGTGCATATTTTTATGCAATTTTAAGAAATGAAGTGTTTTTTTTTTTAAATAAATTATTTGGACCCACCACCTGTATATTATATACATAAATATACCAATTTTATAAAAAATATAGCTATGTAATAAATATATACATTTATAGTTGTAATTTAATAAAATTTAATTAAGAAAAATAGATACTAAGTACCTACTAAATACTATCATTCAAAATACAACAGTCAGCATATTACCTAAACCGTCCCTACCCACCCCCAACAACCAATCGGTTAGAGATTTTTTAAAAGTGGATGTGTTCTCACTACCTACTTTTAATTGCTTCGGGAAGATTTTTATACATTCTAGGGCCAATGAACGTGAAATGGCGCTGGCCAAATGTTTTGTAAGATCTTGGCACCATCATATCACCAGTTCTTGTTGCTCTCGTCTTTCCAACTCGTTGATTATAAGGTGTCAGTTTATTTTTAGTATATATTAGGGCCATGCGAACATGTAATGTTATAGAATAGGTAGGTTTTCTGTACGTTTGCTGTTTCTGTACGTTTCTGTACGTTTGCTTATTTAGTGTATGCAAAAACATAATAATTAAAATATGAATTCATATAACCATGTTAAAACTGTTCTATAATTTTAGTAACATTTGAAAATTTTTGTATTAAACTGCACTTAAAGGTATTTTATTTCGCTCTACGACTTTACGCATCCATCACATTCAGACAAAACGCAATAAGGTGCGAGGCTCGAACAGTTCGATTTGCTCTCGGATTAGCGTAGATAGGCTCGTAATGAACCTGTTGCACGTCTTTCGCCCATCTTAAGTTACGACTTAATAAACAATATTGTATAACACGCGATCCCGACTGATGATATCGACCCCGACCGATTGTATATATTACCATTTCTCTAATTTAACTGAACGAGATCGCGTGGTTAAGAGTTATCAATGGAGAGCAGCCACCGATAAGCGTATTTTGAGGAAATACTCCTGGAATAACTGTAACGATACAAACACTTGGCATTAACCAAAATAATACAGAAATTACTATGTCTAAAAGGAAAACTCAAAATACATTCAACCCAATGTGAAATACCTCTAAGATATTAGAGGTTTAAAAAATATAATTAATATACCTATTTTATTTTATTGATCCCTCTTACATATCATATTTCGGATTTGTTTTAACCATTCGGCTACGTAACGACCAAATTTGGAAGCACATCAGAACACCGTTGACTACGTAACGACCAATATTGGCGGCTTGCTCCCAGAGCGCAGAGTAATATTATTTTCTAATTCGAACGCATCCTAAAATCCATACCAAATGTCTCATTATTACCATATATACATAGAGGGCCGCTAGAATAATTTCGCGCGTCATATCGCGGATATTTTTGGTAAAGTTCCATATTATTTTTTTTCGAGAAATCTAAATTTTTATTGGTCTTTATGAGCTAATATCGAAATATTTTGTATGTAAATAAGCTAAACAAAATATTGCTTTTGGTAGAGAATCTAATAAAAATCATGTTGGTATTTGCAATTTCTAACGTCGAGTCACAACCAGTGATTACATGGAAAGCCAGCAGATGAGTGACCTGCTCAGGTGTAGGTTTCCTGCAAATGTCATGCAATGGAATATATTTGATGTCTTGTACAGTAGCCACTCATAACCCACAGATGGGAGCACCTTATTTTGGCTAAGTGGTGAGCAAGAAGAAGCACATCAGTGTCTCTGGTGATCCCAGCGACATTGCCAGCTGTGAAGAGGCATGAAGAATCATACGTGTATCAGCTTCCGAGCAGGTGATGCTTTGATGCATTTTAGAATTCAGCATGGTTTAAATAGGGAGAACATTCCTGTTGCCCAAAAGTTATATCATTTGCCTGAAAGTATTTTTTTCAGAAAACTACTGCACTATATATGCGGAATAAGGAATCCAACTATCACCCCGAAATTTTAACGAGCATCCAGTGTCGAAAAGCAGCTTACTTGGCGTACGCCGCTCTCTATGCCCCTCTAAAGACAGCAAATGCTACTTTGTCGGAGCGTCCACGCAGGCTAGATAGATTTCCATTTTCGTCATTCTAGCGTTAATCACACTTTAACCAAGTACATAGCAATAAATATAAAACAAGTTTCAAAATCAAACGCATTAAATCACGACACATTCTGTTCTACTTGCTACCGATGTCTTAACGCCCGATATATCAACGTCAAGAATTCCTCAAACATTCAGAAGCGGCAGGCTTTATGGCATTATAACGGCCTCTGACCGTGAGTTATCTTTGTCGCCAAATCTGTCTCGTTTGGTAATAATTGATTGAGATTATAATAAAACTTTAAATTACATTATACGAGATCGTTGTCAAACAATATTTGGGGCTATAAATTCGGTGTTTTTGTAAATTGAAATCGGTCCGATACAACGATTGATCGCCGTTTGTCCGGTGATTGATTTGCTATGATAGCGACGATTGCTGTTTGATGTTGTACACTATTAATCAACGATGTCACCGATCTTATCGATAAACGAGAAGATAATCATTTTTATATTACTATTTTGATTAGTTATTTATATTACTTAACATTATATTAAATATTAATGACTTTTTCTTTCTTTTCTTACCTATAACTTTACTTTTCTCTTTATTTTAGTTTTAAAACTATTCTATTGGTCATTCTCGAATGTTATGTTATATTTAATGGCGGTTATATAATGGAAACGCGTTTTATTTTTTATATATTTTTTTTTGAGGACCACATTTATAAATTCGGTGCTAGCAATGTTACCAAAACTTTTACATAATTTATTGTAATAATAGAGTGCTGTCTACCCTAGAACGGGCTAGTCCCAGTTGGGTGACAGAATCAAATAAGCAAAAGGTTTTGCCATTCGCTTCTTCCTATTTGTGTAAGCAAAATCAAGCTGAATAGTAAAATATCTTTAAATAAATAAATGTCGGTTAGATCCATTGTAACAATTAATTTAGAATAATACGAAAAGGGGATAAGATCATGATAATTGGTTCGTGCTTATTTGTTTTTGACCAATTAAATAAACTAGAATTGAAATGGAATTACTTTCATGGTACTAAACAAGTAACCATAAGCAACTGACTAGTACAATGGTTGTACAATACAATGGTTGGTGTATATGAAATATTAATATCATCTCTCCAAATGTGTTGACTGGAGCCTGAGAAATGTTTTCTCACAATTAAACTGGAATGAAAAGGGTATCAAAATTAAGCCGTAAGCCACCATATGGTATGGTAGTTTCTATAACAAGAACGTCGATTAATACTTTCTTTTCTTTCAGCACTACAGCGACAAGAAAATAATTATATACTCGTACCTGAGAATGGCGATTACCTTACTTGGCTAACTCTTAAACTACAATAATACGATTTCAATAGACTTTCATTCTGTGCAGTCGACTTAAATACTCACCAGATATTTTGCCATACCAAAGTTCCGCCTACTATTGCACTTGATTATATAGCGTATTAGATTGATCAACGTCATACTACAATTAAACGACCTGAAATTTGCTACGAAACGCAACGTGTAGATTGCACTAATAGTTAAAGAAAATATTAATCTACTATTATTATGTTCAATTTACTGACTTTCCTGGTATAGAGTATGGCGGAGCACTGTATAAATATTAAAAAGCAAACGAATTTTTAAATCATTTTTTACATAAATACGTCAATTTTTATTTTGGTATGGTTTTAAGGTTTACATTTGTAACATTTTAAGCGTTTTATAGTTTAGATACACTAATAGATGGCATTCTATCTTTCCGTATTATCATTTATTATAATGGTAAGATGTCTGTGATGTAATCAGACTATATAAAAAATGCAATTATCGTTGGTTAAATTATTGGGTTTTTATAATCTCTCATTTATCTGTCATTTATAAAACAGACCATTCTTTATCAATGTTATAAATAATAAATGGCTATTTGCTTGGCCGTCAATACTATCAGCGCCATCTGCACTTCGCCGTATCGGAAGGGTTGCCAAATCGTGTTGTGGAGTTGCGCAACCTAGTACTACAAAATATAATCAATGCTATTTCTTACATAAATATCATATGTCATTCCTTAACTCTAGCGTCGCGAGGACGATAGGATTGCAGCAGTCATCATTAATATTACTACGTGGTGAATGTTACTACTTATATTTCTACCATGCGCCGATTTGCACCAAATGCTTGGCGCATTGTGCGACAATTGTTAAGCGCCCCTTAATAAATGGTTTAAAGGCAATTATTGGGGTTGGGTAAAAACAATATTTCTTTTCAATTTGTGAATATATAACGGAATAACAGTGTGTGTATTATACAAGTGTGAATGTTTACTACGTTTTTCATAACTCCGAACGTAAGCTAAAGTAAACTATCATCATCTATAAATACGGGCGTTTTAGCTGCGTTAAGTATGCGATAAGCTAATGGCTATGGGTTTAATTTGTTTCTCCTCCTCAATTTATAATAATGTTAACAAAATATCATAGCCCTCCTGCTGTAACTTTTTATTGTTCGTAATAAATAAATGTATAAATAAATAAATAAATAGGTAAGCAAATAAATATATTTTTTAAATAAATATATAATAAGTAAATAAATTAATAAAAGAATAATCAGTTAATTAATTAAATTAATTAATTATTATTATATGCTACCAGGCATTTTTGATTAGAAAGGAAAGGCACTAATAGCAGTTAACCGACCATAAAGTATCCTATGTTTAAAGGTACTTATTACTATTCTCATGTTTGTTTGTTTTGTAAATATGTGCAGCTAATATTATAAAAGAAGACATCGACTATAGACAATATTTTATTATTTATTTGACAAGCAAGTTGATTGATAATTTGAAAGTGTATTGTTCGGCTGATATTATTACATTTTTTGCTATTTTATAGCAGGGCATAGGCCGAATAAATTCATAATCACTATTGATATCAACGTCAAAATAATAGTTTTATTTCCACAATCGTTTCGTTTGCAATCCATCAACAAACAAATGGTCTGCCACTATAGACCGGAGAATGTTTCGAGAGCAAGGCAAGATTGTTGGCCATTATGTCAAAAAGTAAGTTACAAAGATAGCCATAGGCAACATTTTTCGTTGATGTGTGTGCAGATTTAATTATAATATGAATAACAGGATTTCTGAAGCTAAAAAAACAAATTCCACTTGAGATTTACAGATAGTATGTAACTATAATGCGTTTACTATCCCTATTAATAAAAGTGGTGATAAATTAGAACAACCAGCGGGTGCATTAATTGTATTTTTATTTTATGATGTGGGTTCGTATTCCCCAAAATAAAAAAAGTATATGTTTCAATATGATGACAAAAAAATACAAAAATTCAAAGAGATAAAGGGTAGTGAAGTGTAGGCTAAAAAAAAGGTACGTCCTGGTTGACATGATTCCAACCCTTGTAGTGTTATGAAACAAAGAAAAAAATCTTGATTAGTAAGGACGTCGCTATGGCCCGGACCTTAGAATTTTTACGCAAAATGGCGACGATTTGATAAAACAGTCTTTTTGACGCTGTTTTTAAATTTGTTAATTTTTTTTACATGTAAAAAAACGTGATTCTGGATATAGAGGGATATGCAAAGAGGATTTTAACCAAATTTCAAATAAATCGTTTGAGTAGAACTTGAGATATCGAAAAAAGCAGATTCGAGAAAAAAGCGTGTAAAGTTCGAGACCAAGTTTAGGGAGTATAACTCAGATAATGGTAGTTAATTCTAACATTTGGCTCTACTTCGAAATTAATATTTTCTGCTGTTCTTACAGCTAAACGATCTGTTCTAGCTTCATAATTATGTCGGGGATTAAATTATAGTACGGGGTTCTATTGATCGATTCGTTCCGGCACTATCGGTTTATTTTCCAAGTCACAAAAGTCGCTGTAACTCCGAAAATAATTCGAATTTTGAAAAATTCTTTCAAGGCCATATTCCTAGAGGTCTAAACTTTGGGAAAAAATAAGTTTAAATTCCTAGACCAGAATACCCCCTTAAGTATTACTCGCTATCTTGGAGTCGACTATAAAACGAAAACTGGAACTCAAGCATGACTCAATCATCACCCAGCAGTACTAGAGTTCCTGACCAATACTCGCTTATAAATCCGGGTGTGAGTAACCCTATAACTAGGCTCGATACCCATATGTTGTACTCTCCTGTCATATTGTATTGCACGTGTCTACCGCAGATCTAATAAATAAATGTAAAAATGTTAATTGGCCAATATTAATGCTAATTCTGCACATTGGCTAATAATCGACGGTGGACTTAATTCATAATAAATTAAAACGTTCCAGATTTCAATCAACTCAAGAGCAGCAGGAGGCCCAACTTCGGTTAATTTCAGCGAGACCGTTAGCGCTATGAATAATTTAATAAACTGAACTACCTTATCCGATTTTGACGCAGTAAACATTCCCGTCTCGTGTAAGTCCGGTGTTTATATTGTCTACTTCAGCACATTAGAAACCTATCAAATTATTGAAAGAATGTAATGATCGTGTTCGTCGTTGTTGGTCGATGGCAGTGTTTGCATTCAATGGATTTGGTAGTCTGATTTGGTTGACGGCACATGCAGAAATACGCTTACATATTTAAAATTATTTTTTAAATCTACTTATGTACCATATGTACATTTGCAAATATTAAAATAAAATTATAATACATTATATTTGTTTTCAACAGCATGAATGATCTCCACTGGAAAGAACTGACAAAGAAAAAAGCAGATGGCCACTTGTTTAATACTAATATTTATATTTTTTTTCATTGGTAGAGTTACTTCAAAATATTAATAGAATTTTTAACAATCCGAATTATTTTACACAACAATAGTAACAATGTGGATTACAGATTGGATTCTGGAGATTGATTCGGTCTCTAAGCAGTATAAATTCCCTGAAAGTCTCGGATGCACAGCCCTCCGTCCAGATATAACTCTTTACTCTCTATCTCGGAAGGTAGCTCTTATTGTAGAATTAACTGTTCCATGGGAATCAAATATCCCAAAAGACCACGAGTACAAATTAAATAAATACCATGATCTTGCAAATGCCGTAACCCGGAACGGCTTCACTGTTCACCTTCACGCGGTGGAAGTTGGCGCTCGTGGCCTGACAGCTAAATCTCTATTTCACATCTTTAAAGATCTTGGCCTTTCCAGAAAAATAATCAACTCTTTCTTAGAAAAATTATCTAAAACTGCGATTTGCGCATCTCAAATTCTATGGCTTCGAAGGGGGAGTGAATGGGTGGTAAGGTGAACGCTCACATGTGGCAAGACAGCTGTCCTAAACCTACCACAGCCGGTTCGTAAGTCCGGAATCCACTGCTCACCCCCTAGAAGTGTAAAAAAAAAAAATGTATTATGATGGGCCCGACTCCGGTCGGTGAATTCCATGGCAGCTCCGTTTGTATTTATTATTTATATATATAGTGAACAGTAAAAATGTACCAATGTTTTAATTTTTTATAGACTTTACATTTAATTTGACAACTTAATTGGTTTAATACTGTTACACCACACTTAACTACCTACTAGTGTTTTTATATATTACCATGCTGAATTGCAAAATAAAGGAAATACAAGTAGGAATGGATATTCGGTAGCTTTGATATTTCCTGTATCTATTCGATATAATAAAATATATAAAATAAAACGTGTCCAGTAAAATAAAATGCAGTTGTACAATTTAGGAGACATAATTAAACGTTTAAGAGGAGGGGCTGAATGTCGCCAAGGGGTGAAACTCGATATTATTCCATTTATTTTATTTATTTATAATAATAAATTGAAGTGAGTCATATTTCTTTACTATATAATTATCAGCAAATGTCTAAATTTGCTTGGTATATCAAAAGAATAAGAACCTTAAACAAATATGTTACTTGACTTTCCCAAAATATTCTTTCTTTCAAATTGCTTTACTCTATAGTTTTAAAAACTGAGTTATGCCGAGCTATGAGGCCGATGTCTTGCGCTCTTGGCATATCTGGATCTATGTCATATCCGGCGTCTACAGAGAAAAATGTAACGATGTAATTCACGGAAATATGCACGTTTCAACAAGGATTGCATATAAAACTCGGACTGTGGTTGATACGTATGAATTAACATGATGCGTAACGGTGATCGCGTGTTAGTAGTTAATGTGCCGTAATGTTAGAACATAAGGTTATTTCATTACGTCGAGAACTTAACCCCTTGACTCGCGAGGTAAAAATTCAGCCGTACCTTTTGCGCGCGACAGTTTCGCGCGTGAAATCGGCGCGAAACCTTGAGAAAAACGACCATAACTTGTAAACCACTATACGGATCATAAAAAGAAGAACTGTAAAATGATCGCATTGAAATTTGAAATATAAAACATTATAATTTTGTCTCGTAAAACAATTAAGATAATAATGAATAAATATTACAAATTTGGCGAACTGAAAAAACTGGCCAATTCAATCATTTCTATGTTTCTTTATTAAATGCTTTACCAAAACAATTCTTCTTCTTTTTCTTATTCTTTCTATTATTTCTTCTTCTTACCAAAACTATTCTTCTTCTTCTTACCAAAACTATTCTATTATATCTTTCTTCTAACATGACAGCATGAAGGAGTATACGTATGGTTATAGTCGACACATTAAAAATGTCGAAACTAATTTCATAATATGCGTCTTTTCGATCTTCATAAAGAGTCCGTTTTCAGAGAACTACGCAAAATCATCGTTGTTTAATCTGAAAAGAGAGATTTCCCGATATGTGTGTAAAGATTCATACACGGCCATACTGGTAACAGGAAATAAAATTAGGAAATAAAATATTTTCTTACGTACCTACTATTATACCTACTACTTTGTTTTTTTTTAAATTATGATTAATACTCCGTCCACGAAAATATTTGCAATTCGTGCACTGGATCGGGCAGCGTCGAGAATCGAATAAACAGCAATTCTAGTTTTTTGCTATACCGAATAACAACAAAATCTTGTCCCCATGTTTCTATTTTATCTAGGGAAGTCCAATGCGCCCTGTAATGTCACATTTTATATTTCTTGGTGCCGTTTTAAGTAAACATTGGATATTTAGGTTTTTGACTGAAGAAATTTGAGTGTCGCACCTGCCTCCCGCCAACGCAGCGTCGCAATCGCCGATCCGAAAAATTAGGAAACGGGAACAGAAATAGAGTAATATTTCTAACTAAGAAAGACTTAAGGGAAAACCTGGAGTCAAACCAAAGAAAATGTAAGACACCCGAGCACTATCATAGCGTCTGAAATCTTTTATCGTTTTAACCGCCCTACCGCGACCTAACCACTATACCACTGGTGGCATAGTGGTTAGGTCGCCTGGTCTTACATTGGAAGGTCCCGGGTTCAATTCCCGGTTGGGTCACCATTTTTCGTTGGGATAAAATTAACGGAATTGAATTTCAACTCTGTCGGTCGAATGCAATAACAAGAAACACACTTACACACATGTTACACACACATACATATAAACACTTCATAGTAGGGTTAGTTGTAAGAAATTGTCGTATGACAATAAACCCGCCCATTGTGAAATTTCACAATAAAGAGTATAAACGAAACGAAACGAATCTTTTAGGTTATTATTTAAATAGTATGTAAAGTCTTGTTTTTTTTATTAGATCTATAACAATACTTGTTTAAAATATACTACTTAAAATATTTAGAGATTTCAGTTTTAATAACCTTGATAACAGTTTTATATAACCTTGTATTCATTTATTTATATATTTATTTCAATATTACATATATTTTCTAAGGTTACATAGGAAAAACAATTACTTTCTAGTCAAATAAAGCGACAAGTTGATTCACCTCAATCCCATGCAACCTGAGGTACGTCACACATCTAACTAGGCTTACGCCTGTGCCTAGATGTGTTATTTAAGACTTTTCAGATTTAAGATTGAGAGCCGACTTTAAAAGGTTCTTACTAGAGATTAGAGATTAGATTTAGATTAGAAGTAGTCTTAAAATATATATTATATATGTATATACACAATATATTTACAACCAAATATTTTTTGCTGATAATAATAATAACAAAAGAATAATAATAATAGCAATAGATAATCATTCGTACTTAAAATATTTTTAACAAATTAAACCACAATTGACAGTTCCCTCTCCGTTCCAGAGCGCCCCAATTCCAATAGCCATTTATTAATTGCATTTTTGAAACTTGGAATGTTATGTGTTCATCTAATTTGTTGTACATTCGGGGTGCAATGTACCAAGCCTGCCTTTGTGCGAACGCCGTTTTTACCCGAGGTATCTCAAAATTTAAATTTGAGATACCTCGTATAAACAAAGCTTTTTTTTCAATATATTTTTTTCTCTATGATAATATAACGGACGTAGCACGTAAGTTCGTATAG
The DNA here is from genome assembly GCA_944548615.1 of Micropterix aruncella. Lineage (NCBI taxonomy): Eukaryota > Metazoa > Arthropoda > Insecta > Lepidoptera > Micropterigidae > Micropterix > Micropterix aruncella. The sequence goes on from OX155960.1 coordinate 6,948,186, forward strand.
GTAGGGGGGTTAATATCAACTACCTATCTAGATCCGATATTTTGCTATGGCTTAATGATCTATGTGTTATAACCAACATGAGATAAATAATGAAACGAAAACATATTTTTTACAAAGTAGAAAAGAATTGACCAAATTTACACACTGTAAAGATAAGCAATATACCAGAAGCCCCAAGCAGCTTTCCCTGCTATTACAGAAAGTGGAGCTTTTCTGCGACTGGTCAGGCTGTATAAAAGTGAAGCCCTCCAAATGTTTTTGCCTTGGACTCGCCCGCATGGGCACAAAATTTACATCCTATGACCCCAAATTGGTCTATAAGGGCTCTAATATCTCCCTTATAGACCCAAACAATCATTTCAAATTCCTCGGCAGAAAAATCACCCATCAGGGAAAAGACGTCTCGGGCGATCATGTTATAGAGCATTTCAAAAGTTGCCTGGCGAAAATAGATGCCTTGCTAATTTCTGGCCCTCGTAAGGCCTGGATCTATGACAATTATCTAACGTCACATTTGTCATGGCCCTTTCTTATTTACGATTTTACCAAAACCCAACTGTCCCGTCTAGATGCGCTGGTGACAGCTAGTTTAAAATCCTGGCTGTCCTTAGCCAAACCAGCTGACCCCTCGACTCTCTTCAGGTCCAAACAAAATTTTGGGCTAGCGCTTAAACTGCCCTCTCTGCTCTACGCCAACTCCAGAATAACCAAAAATTCGATTCTGTGCAATTCCAAAGATCCGGCAATATCGAACCACGTAATAAGTGGCCGTAGTGATTCAAATGATCTACAAGCCCGCGTAGACTTCCACAAAAAGTTCCTTACTGGAATCAGCCAGAATGGCACTGGTCTGGGGTATGGCAGTACAACCACGAGCGACGTGGACTTGAAGAAGTCTCTTTTGCGGGGAGATTACGACATCAAGAGTATGGCTCATGCTATTGGCCTTCAATGCCAGAATGATTGGACAACAATTGGGGACTTTTGCATTCCGCCTCCAATGCACTGGAAGGTAATGCTCTATGACTGGACGCCAGAGATGCTGAAATTTTATTTGAATGCCTTTCAGCATACACTTCCAGACCCCAGTAACCTCGCTCGTTGGAGCTTTGCCGAGGATAGTTCTTGTCCCCTCTGTAGCAATACCCCTTGCACAGCTAGACACATTCTAGCTGGCTGCAAGGTGGCCTTAGATCAAGGACGGTACACTTACCGCCATGACAAAGTTCTCGCTGTTATTCGCGAGGTAATTAGTCTCTCAGTGGCTCGTGCCAACAAGGGTTTGACAGTATCCTCCAAACCACCAATACAGTTTGTGCGCGATGGCTCTAAAGGCGAAAAACATTTAACTACAAAACCTTTCTCAATAATCGAGAAAGCTACAGATTGGATTCTGGAGGTTGATTCGGTCTCTAAGCAGTATAAATTCCCTGAAAGTCTCGGATGCACAGCCCTCCGTCCAGATATAACTCTTTACTCTCTATCTCGGAAGGTGGCTCTTATTGTAGAATTAACTGTTCCATGGGAATCAAATATCCCAAAAGACCACGAGTACAAATTAAATAAATACCATGATCTTGCAAATGCCGTAACCCGGAACGGCTTCACTGTTCACCTTCACGCGGTGGAAGTTGGCGCTCGTGGCCTGCCAGCTAAATCTCTATTTCACCTCTTTAAAGATCTTGGCCTTTCCAGAAAAATAATCAACTCTTTCTTAGAAAAATTATCTAAAACTGCGATTTGCGCATCTCAAATTCTATGGCTTCGAAGGGGGAGTGAATGGGTGGCAAGGTGAACGCTCACATGTGGCAAGACAGCTGTCCTAAACCTACCACAGCCGGTTCGTAAGTCCGGAATCCACTGCTCACCCCCCAGAAGTGTAAAAAAAAATAGTATTATGATGGGCCCGACTCCGGTCGGTGAATTCCATGGCAGCTCCGTTTGTATTTATTTATTATTTATCACCTCTTTTTCTCATACAAATTAATATAATTTATAGCAAAATATAAGTCATAACAATCAAGAGCAGCTCGTTCTCATATTTCAAATACCAAAACGGAATTAATGCGAAATTCTTTTGAATTTAACAACAGCTGCAATAATCGCCGTTTGCGAAACATATTTTTATGTCATTAATACATAATTAAATACACATTAATCAACATAAATTTGTCATTTTGATATTTTTTTAAAAATACGGCGTGCATTTTCATGGTTTACAAATCAAGTGGATTCTGATGAACCGAAAATAGTCAACAATCGCGGTTTTCGTTTTATGCTACTGAAAAATCCGCAAAATGGCGTAAAGTCACAACCATGCCTCTCTCTCGTCTACCCTTGCTCCTACTCCGGGAGCATCCTCACGCGTCGCTCGCCCATGCCCGCTGTGTTGTTTTACTATAAATAAATGGGTTCTCGGGGCGGTACGGGGGGGGGGGTGGTTTACCCTATTTCACCCCCTGCGCGTTCTACCCTTCTGGTACGCGCAGGGTTGTCGTAGCACGACATCCCGGGCAGACAAGACGACCCTCGTCGTTATAACTGCCCGGGCGGTGGGCGGGGTTTGCTGCCCTCACCTATCGCCTTGAAACTCTAAACTGTTGTTTTACTATGGTGGTGAACGGTTTCGTGCAGCTTGGGGAGAACATCCATTTTGTTCTCGGATCGGTTCATTCAGCTCTTATTCAGAAGCCTCCTCCATTGGAAGGCTACCCTGGGTAAGACTCCCGTGTCTCAGGCCTCAGAGCTGGTGGAGCGGTTTCTCTCGACGGGATTGCATCCCGGCGCCACTGAACAGTTTGCGCACCGGTCGGCGATGCCAATCGGCTGTGCATTCTGACAAATTTCTGAAGGGGTCTGGAGACTATGGAAATATACTGTTTCCTAAGCAGCGGGGGTCCACCCCCGCTGCTTAGGAAACACTTTAGTCTACCCTGTACAACGGCGGTTAAAACATCGCTGAAATTCGTTTATATCTCATTTTAAACCCATTTTCAACTTCTAAAAATCGTCTCATACTATATAGGTGTAAGATGTGTCTTGTCAATTTTCCTTTTGTATTTCGAAGCCGTTGCAGCTTTTATAGATATTTTAACAGTCATCGTATAGACAGGGCCCGCCCGGCCCGTCCATATAGGCAAACTAGGCAATTGCCTAGGGCGCTCGTATTTTGGGGGGCGGCGCGGCGAGGCGATCTGGTAGCGTATATATCAGAGCATATCTGCGACACGACCACGCGAATCGCAGAATAAAACTTCCAAAGATGTTCTGGAACACTGTGTAAAGTTGGAAGAATTTCTTATTCATGGAGACTCTAAGGATATTGATGCAACTGAGTTATTATGCAGCGAATTACCAGCTATTGCAAGAAGAGTACCAAATAACACTGCGCCACAAGAACTTTTAAATTATATTTGTGAAAATGGGTTAGTAGATATCTTACCTAATTTAGTAACTGCAATAAGGGTGTTGCTGACACTTCCCGTATCTGTGGCCAGTGGTGAGCGCAGTTTTTCTAAATTAAAACTAATTAAAACGTATCTGCGCTCCACAATGACCCAAGAAAAACTTGTGGGGTTGTTGACATTATCTATAGAACAAGAAATAGCTCAAACAATAGATTTAAAGGAGATCGTTTCCACTTTTGCTAAAATAAAGGCAAGGAAAATAAAACTTGCTTGATTTAACCTCTAATTAGTCTTTAAAAAAATTATATATTTTACTCCATACAGCTAAACAAGGTGGATATATTCTCTTTTTAACCGACTTCAATAAAAGGAGGAGGTTCTCAATTCGGTTGAATGTTTTTTTAATTTTTTTTTTATGTTTGTTACCTCAGATCTCCGTCATTTATGAAGCGATTTGGAAAATTATTTTTGTATTTGAAAGAATATACTTTCAGATTGGTCCCATAGAGATTTAATCAAAATTAGTTCATTAGTTTGGTTTTAAAATCAAAATAACTGGAAATTAGGTGCAAAAATTATTTGAAGTCGGTTGTATTTTTTTTTAAAAAGTTTGTATTATAATTATATATAAGCAGGTAAGTCATATCTGTGCTCTAAAATTACACAATTAATGTTTTGTGATTTTTTTAAATGGGCGCCATACTAGTCTTTTGCCTAGGGCGCCAAGTTTCCTCGAGCCGGCGCTGCGTATAGAGTCATAAGATATGAATAAAAATAAATATTCTTTACACTATATTTATTACCTAGCATTTCTAATATCCATCTCAAAATCTCGCCACTGCTAATGGTTGCAACGGTGTACGATAGAAGCGTTTTATTGAGAGCAGAAAGACCATTTTATAAAGACATCAACGTGGTGATCGCCGCTCAGGGGCGCTTGAATCGTGCGTAAGAGATTAAGTATAAATCATCCTCCAACCGACGACCTTCGTGACCCCATCACTCTATCAACTTTTGTGTAAATTTGTAATGTTTAATAATAACCAGTGATTGTTATAGAAAATGGGGTCAATGGTAATGGTAATGATAAGGGAGATAGGGATGCGTCCTGCAGATCACCCAGGCGTAGCATGTAAGATAGTCCAACTTAATATATGGAGTTTTTAAAATATAGGATTATAACTATTGATGTTGGTTAATGCGAAGGTATATATTAATAATATTAGTAATATTGAAACTACATTCTCACGATTAGTAGCAAAAACGTTATATTAACAAAAACCACACAACTAGGATAATGCCTCTACAGAGTAGATTCCTTCCTTTTTTGTAAAATAAAGTAAACCTCAAAATAGCTTTTGGTTTTTTTTATAATTGATTCAGGTATTGACAATTTTAATTACTTACGCATTTTTTAGAATTTGGAAACTCATAAGTCATTTTAGTGAAACCAATTGAAACAAACAATCGTAGTTTCGTGCTATTGCAACAACAAACAAAAATGTTACGACGGCTTAAATGTGGAATTTCGGGAATTTTCAAGAAACAAACAACAAAAAGGTACATTTCAATTTTACCTATTTAACTTTTAATTAATTTAATTAAAAATACCTACCCATTTTTACCTTTTTAATTAAATTTTAAAGCCCAATTTTACTTTTAATTTATTTATTTTAAATATATTTGAATTTAAATTAATGAAATACACTCACGAGCAAAGAATACTGGTCACTAACATAACGTTAATATCACGGAAACTAAAAATGTTAGGTTATTCCAACAAAAAGTATTTTATAGGCAATTTAATAATACTCAAATGAAATTAATAAAACTTGTAAGTTTCTGTAAAGTATGGCCATCAAAAATGCTAAAACAAAATAAAGGTTTAAAGAAAACGAACTACGATTTCATCGCATTTAATTTTGCTGCTGTTTCTGTCCTTTCACAACAAAAATATATCTGGTATTCAATATTCATTAATAATATGATAGTTATTTAATAAGCGATCTTTCTTAGTTTCCGAGATACTCATACTTTTATATTGGTGACCCGGATTCATTGCTCTTGAATGTATTGAGTAGAAAAATCATTCATCTCAATCATTCATCTCTATGTGTGGTCCCCATTGTAGCTTTTTATCTAAAGTGATACCAAGGAATACAGTGGAATCGACCAGTTCTAGGCGCTTATTTTTTATGATAATATTTGGCCCTATCTGCTTTACATTTGGAAGTTAGAATTTTATACATTTTGTTTTCTTTTCATTTAGTAGCAGATTGTTTGCTGTGAACCATTCCACAACATTCGAGATAGAATCATTCACATCGTCATAAAACACAGAAAGATGTCAGGAAGACGTGAGAAACACAGGAGCAATTTGTATTTGCCATGAAGAATGACAAATACAAATTGCCCCATTTTATTGTCCAAGGCAAGATCGCTGGAAAGAGAAGCGCTGGCAGGAGGCGGCATTCGTGGCTAAGGAACCTTCAGAACTGGTTTGGCTTCAGTACCACCTCGCTGTTCAGATCCGCAGCTTCTAAAGATAGCTATAAAGCTGTCCAACTTCCGATAGAAGTGGAACTTGAAGAAGAAGAAGAAGAATGAATATGAACGACACCATGGTTATGCCTCCAATGTTAAAGTCGTTCCATGTCAAAAAAGTAAAAGTAAAATAAAATTCCGTCGCTTTTATGTTGTGCTGTGAGGGATTCTTTGCGCGGTTATCAGGAGCTTTGGGGCAGTGGCACTGGCAGATCACGGTATGTTAGGCCACATTGCCAGGCTGCTATCCCGTGATTTATCTCCGCCACCCGATGTCGTAATATATAAAGTATTGCACTAGAGCGGTATGAAATATTCGCTAAGGTTATTATTCCACGGCCGCGGCAAGAAGCGCGCCATCGGTCATAACTCATGCTCGTCATTAATGCGTTCGAAGCGGGATCCGAACTGCGCCTGATCCTGCAGCCCGGGAGCCTACTGTTGTTTTATATTGGGAATCGAATAGTTTCGTGCAGCTGGGGCCATAAAATCCAATGTGTTCTCGGGTCGTCCCAACTCACGATTCAGCTCCTATTCAGGAGACTTCCCTTGTGAAGGAATACCCCGGGAAGGACTCTCGCATCTCAGCCATCACGGCTGGTCGATCGATTTCCACTAAAGGATTACCCGCCGGCGCTACTAGACAGTTTTCGCACTGTGCGGCGTCGGCCAATCGAATGTGCACTCTAACTAATTACTGAAGGAGTGTGGAGACTATGGAAATATACTGTCTCTTAAGCACGTGGGTGGATATTAACCTGTTGTCATGCCACTCTTGAAACGACCTATCCCGAGTGGCATTACGGGCAAAGGACGCTCAGATCCGCGATACATTCATACTGAATTACCGCCGTATTACTAAAGGTAGAGGCCGCTCCAGAGATGTCGGTCCTGTAATTAGTCGGAAGATCGGAAGTATATCCTGATGGTTAGTTCCAGACGAGGATATTCTGCCAAAGATGCCACAGATGCGTCGCAGGGCCGAAACCACATTGTAAAATTTTGATTGGGAAACTCTTACCCAAGCTACGCAAAAAAAAATTACCGTATTTATGAAAATACTATATCATACTGGAAATTAGCCATTTTATTATCACGGAAATACTAAAATATACTACTTTTGCTATCATAGTCACTTGACACAATCACTATCGTGTGGGGGGGTCGGGAAGGGGGCGGGATTGTGGGTATGGAGGGGTTTGAGGGGTTTGGACCAGGGTGGGGGATTTCTTTCTGCCGGGAAAATCTTGGGGTGACACAACCTATTTTTTGACATTTCGAGCGTATCTGATTGACATATGCAAAGAGGCAGAGAACTTTAGTGTTGACATGCCTTTACTGAAAAGGACTTACATGTAGTAATTGGATAGAAGAATTCTGACGTTTCACCAGCAAAAGGTTTTCCTGCGATCGCAATGAGAAGCAGTGAGAGCACAGTGGTGATAAGAGATCATATATGTAGTGGGGTTGATTGTTTCGAAGGACATGGAATAGCAGAAGAATACTATGAAGATTCCTTGTCTCATTTGTTTGCAAAATGTGGAGATATTCCTAATGTTTTTTCACTGAGAACATGAATCATATTATTATGCGATTACATTCACAACCAAAAAGTATGCAAATAATAGTTTATTATAATAATATTCATGTATTTTCTTGTAATTAATGTAATTCCTGTGCCCAATGAAATAGAGTAAACTGGATTGGGCTGCCGGTCAACTAGTTCGCACTGAGACGCATTTTCCTATGTCATCTCAGTAGTTTTAATGCCTCATGCGCCCGTGGGATATTCAATAAATTACCCAGTGGAAAGGGATGATCCTGTTGCAGTAGCTCTGATATTATTATCTCGCTTTATGAAATAGGTAATAGTCCAAGATCTCACTGCAAATTCTCTCGAAAAATATTTCGGTACACCTGACGATCCTCTGCTGACTATTGCCAAGAGGTTGACTTCTGGGATGATTTGAAGGGCTGTCTTCAATCGCAGCATTGAACTGTTGTATCGTTTAAGTTTTTGAAAGTCAGAAAACCTTACGAAATTTCCGACTATATTGAGATGTCAACCACAACGGGCGAACCCGTCAACGCAGGACGTTTTAACGATTCATCGTTCTATCGACCGTGCAGTGAGCGTAGAAGACTTTGGACATTACAAATCCGACGTCTAGCTACGCCACAACCCGCAAGAGACCAACGGCTTTACCGCGAGATAGCCAGTATGTTACCTGGCGGGCCGACACTCGCGCCCTTGCTTCCAATTGTGACCAGATTTCTCCGGTCTCTCGATTGGTTCCGAGTTCGAGGTCGCTTGCGCGGTCCTCTCCCTTACGAAGCGGTGAAACGGTGTGCACCGAATCTATCGCGGACCAAGGCGTCCTTTGCCCGACTCTGAACCGGGATCGGATGGCCAATGGTCATTTCAAGATCAGTCGCCGTAAGGTAGGCAACCACCCCCGCTCTATAGGAAACAATACAGTTCCCAGACTCCCCCGACTGTTAGTCGGAGAGCACAATCGATTGGCTTGCGCCGCTCGGTGCGCAGACCGTCCAGGAGCGCCAGAGGTTTGATTCCCAGGGGAGACTGGTTGACCCAGTGTCCTACCCAGGTTCGCACCCCATGCGTGGAGGCTATCGGATGGGTGTTGACCCGTGAGTGTGACCGACCCTGAACACATGGGTCATCGTGGCCACCTCATCATGGGCCAGTTAGCTCCCATGATGACATATATTCGCATGACAAGTTTGTGAAAATTTATTCATTAGATTTTGTATAAATTAATGGGACATAAGTGTCCCTGTAGTCCATAAAGATAGAAAGTTACATTTTTTTCGAAATTTGATTATTTTATGATAAAACTGAAATCGTGGGTAAGTACTAAAAACATACTAAAAGAAAATGACAAATAATTTGAAAAAGTCGCCATAATAATTGTATTTATTTATTTAATATCATCAGAGTTCGCTGGTCATTTGCGATATTAAAAAAAATATTACGGTATATTTTTAAACAATATATTTTTTTGCTGGTATTAAGATTCTGATGTATTTAAAATATAATTTATAAATTATGCGTATTCGATTATTTATAAAATGGACACATATGTGCCATGGCCCTTAAAGGGTTAATGAATATTTTTTTAATAATCATTATAATTATTAAATTTATTAGGAGAATATTTGTAATCAAAAGAGCCGTGATAGCGGCCGTATGAGTATACGAAATGATAAATTAATTATGAACGAATACATGGTTGAATGAATGAGATTGCGTTAATCCTCATCGCGTGAAATAATTGGCAGACATATTTTTGTTTTTTTTTCTTTTCGCGTTTTAGTGTGCCTCAATTGGATAGCATATAGATATTAGGCCCGATTACGATTCTTTATGAACTAAAATTGATACTTATGTAGTTCAACCGGACGAGACAGAGCAATATGTTAAAACGAAATATGAAATGAACTATCGTCGATTTTCCCGTACCAAAACTGCCTGTGGAAATTATAGACGCCCGAATAAATTTTGACACATTTCGTGCGGTCTTAGATTTAGCTGATTTATCTTCGGTAGGTAGCTTTAATGCGGAAAAGGGACAACCGTTCATTTCACATTCCGCTCTGATGTACTGCTTTTGTCTCATTCACATGAACTAATTTCCGACTTTAGTTCAAGAAGAAACGCAATCTAGCCCATTGCACACACGTTCAAAAACGAATTGTGCGTCTAGTCTACTAAAAATTAATTATGCGATATCTAGGTAGCAGGCAAGGCAATTGTATTTGCCTTGCCTGCTACCTGCTATCACAAAACGCGGTTACAAATCGAACATATACTTATATCAAAACATTTCTGCGGTTACGAAACACCCATATGTAGAAAGTATACGTTCGAATACGCATGTTATTGTAATTCCGCGTAAAATATTTTTATTGTTAGTCGACGCACTCGCGCAATAATGCGAATTTCAAAACGCGACTCAATAGGTGCTGTCCAATATTGGTTATAAATCTCTGGTCATCCGCTCTTCGCCCGCGAGTCGCGCTCACAATGCCGGACGCGGCTACAGATTAGGCATGGAGCGTCTTTTACGTTAGTGTGTCACAGTTTTGAAATTAAGGCGACATGAGACCTCAGAAAAGATCCGAAACGGGCGTACCCGCGAAAAAATAGGCAGGGTCAATTTTGTAGGGTTCGACCAATAACAATCCAGCGTTGACGAAGCGTCAAGCGCAGATTCTACGTCCGCTCGCACCAGCGACAAGGCGCATACTAAATGCTCTATCGCAGCGCTAGCACAGAATAACTATACGCAGTTGTGGTATAAGGCAAAGCATATTTAGCGTAACTCTCAGAGCGCTCTCACTTATTAATTAATTGTAATTAATTTAGGGCCTAAATAAAAAATGTGGCTAAGTGCTGTCCTAGGGAATTAACCAGTCAATATTATGAAATTATAATAAAATACACTCATCGCTTACTTTGTAGGAGTAAACGCGCCTGAAAGTTTTCGAAGTCAGTTTAAAACCTTTTTTGAGTCCAAATTTTAAATTAGTTCCTTATCGAGGGATTCACTAAGATTTTTTTTTTAATTATTACTTATATTTTTCAAAAAACTCATGAAACTAAAATTCTTCAGATATAGTCGTTCCCAGGTATCATGTCGCCTTAAGAGAACCCTAAGCATGGGCGCGCAATTGAGTCCTGGCCGCGGCGGCCAACGAGATACTACGAAAGTATGGAATGTAGCGCGCACTTTGGCCGCGCGGCTTAGTGTGCGCGGTTGACGGCGATTCCGGCTAAAAGTTAGAGAATGCAATCAAAGCTCTATAATAATATTTTAAAATTACGGCACCTAGTTTTGTATAATTCAGATTCGGGCCATCAAAAATTGTCCTATATTTGAATTATTTTTTTTCTATATATATATATATATATATATATATATATATATATATATATATATATATATATATATATATATATATATATATATATATATATATATATATATATATATATATATATATATATATATATATATATATATATATATATATATATATATATATATATATATATATATATATATATATATATAGTTATATTTGATAAGGTTATCAAAATAGAGTAAACCTATATAAAATTGTATAATATTAAAAAATTGTAAAGAAATATTGTATAAAACAGTATAATATTGTTATATTTGATAAGGTTTGTAAAGAAATCCGTTTATAGGATGATGTTTTTATTTAAAATAAAATTAGTAAAAGCTACTTAAAAAGTATCGAAGGAAATCCCGGCTTGTATTGGGAAATGCTTATATTTGAATGAGATATACTTACGGATGTGCACGACTTTCGACGGTGCAATGTAAGTTTAAAGGTCCTTTTGCAGTCGACTAACGATCACTATTCATCCATATATCTCATAAATAGGGCTTATCCTTATGCAACACAAAATGCCTTCAATTGAGACGAATTAAGCGAAAAAATAAAAAATTAAACTATTGATCACTTCGGCAAAGCCGTTTTCCAAATGAAAGTGACATTACGAAATAATTCAAATTTCGAATGCCACCAACATTTAAAATATGATACAATTGGCTGAGTTTGTTATCAACGAGCCATTAAATCGAAATAAAACTAAAAAACCTCCATATGCTCAATGAAATGAAAGAAGAAACTTCGTATGTATTTTTATGTATGTTTGTATATATATATATATATATATATATATATATATATATATATATATATATATATATATATATATATATATATATATATATATATATATATATATATATATATATATATATATATATATATATATATATATATATATATATATATATATATATATATATATATATATATATATATATATATATATATATATATACATATATATATATTATATATATATATATATATATATATATATATATATATATATATATATATATATATATATATATATATATATATATATATATATATATATATATATATATATATATATATATATATATATATATATATATATATATATATATATATATATATATATATATATATATATATATATATATATATATATATATATATATATATATATATATATATATATATATATATATATATATATATATATATATATATATATATATATATATATATATATATATATATATATATATATATATATATATATATATATATATATATATATATATATATATATATATATATTGTGATATATGGATGAATAGTGATCGTTAGTCGACTGCAAAAGGACCTTTAAACTTACATTGCACTGTCGAAAGTCGTGCACATCCGTAAGTATATCTCATTCAAATATTAGCATTTCCCGATCCAAGCTGGGATTTCCTTCGCTGCTTTTTAAGTAGCTTTTACTATTTTATTTTAAATAAAAACATCATCCTATAAACGGATTTCTTTACAAAACTTATCAAATATAAAAATATTATACTGTCTTCTACAATGTTTCTTTACATATTTTTTAATATTATACAATTTTATACTGGTTTACCGTATTTTGATAACAATATACAGCCATTTTTATAAACTTCTCTGCCAGAAATTAATATTGAAGTTTCTTCTTTCATTTCATTAAGCATATGGAGTTTTTTATTTTTATTTCGATTTAATGGCTCGTTGATAATAAACTCAGCCTTATTGTATCATATTTTAAATGTTGGTAGCATTCGAAATTTGAATTATTTCGATATGTCACCTTCATTTATGTGACGGCTTTGCCGAAGTGATCAATTTGTTTAATTTTTCATTTTTTCGCTTATTTTCGTCTCAATTGGAGGCATTTTTTGTTGCAAAAGGATTAGCTTGATTTTTGAGATATATGGATGAATAGTGATCGTTAGTCGACTGCAAAAGGACCTATAAACTTACATTGCACTGTCGAAAGTCATGCACATCCGTAAGTATATCTCATTCAAATATTAGCATTTCCCGATCCAAGCTGGGATTTCCTTCGCTGCTTTTTAAGTAGCTTTTACTATTTTATTTTAAATAAAAACATCATCCTATAAACGGATTTCTTTACAAAACTTATCAAATATAAATATATTATACTGTTTTCTACAATGTTTCTTTACATATTTTTTAATATTATACAATTTTATACTGGTTTACCGTATTTTGATAACAATATACAGCCTTTTTTATAAACTTCTCTGCCAGAAATTAAGATTGAAGTTTCTTCTTTCATTTCATTAAGCATATGGAGTTTTTTTTATTTTTATTGCGATTTAATGGCTCGTTGATAATAAACTCAGCCTTATTGTATCATATTTCAAATGTTGGTAGCATTCGAAATTTGAATTATTTCGATATGTCACCTTCATTTATGTGACGGCTTTGCCGAAGTGATCAATTTGTTTAATTTTTGATTTTTTCGCTTATTTTCGTCTCAATTGGAGGCATTTTTGATTGCAAAAGTATTAGCTTGATTTTTGAGATATATGGATGAATAGTGATCGTTAGTCGACTGCAAAAGGACCTTTAAACTTACATTGCACTGTCGAAAGTCGTGCACATCCGTAAGTATATCTCATTCAAATATTAGCATTTCCCGATCCAAGCTGGGATTTCCTTCGCTGCTTTTTAAGTAGCTTTTACTAATTTATATATATATATATATATATATATATATATATATATATATATATATATATATATATATATATATATATATATATATATATATATATATATATATATATATATATATATATATATATATATATATATATATATATATATATATTCGAATTTCAAATCGAATTTTCGAAATGTCATTCCGCATTTAAGAGACGATTGATTGTGATTGTTTTCATTGTTTTTGCTTAAATTTGTCTTTAATAAAGACATTTTATTTTGGTTTGCAAAAGGATACGCTTTGTTTTTGAGATGTGGATGAAGGGTGATCGTTCGCTAGCGATAAAGGGATCCCATTAAACCTACAGTGTACCGTCGAAAGTGGTACTCATCCAAAAATACATCTCGTTTAAACAATAAGCATTTCCCAGTCCAGTCCGGGAAAACCTTCCAGCTATGTATGTGGCTTTTATTATTTTTATTTTTTCATCAAAGTGTCATCCTTTAAACGAATTCTTTAAAAAAAGATTTTACAAAAAACCAATCAAATATTAACAATATTATACAATTTTATCTTATGTTTTGAACTCTTGTAAATATCATATAGCCTTAAGTATAAACTTCTCGACCAGAAATTACGATTTATATCTTATTTCATGGGAACGAGCAAATGAAGTATTTTATTTTTATTTTCATTTAATAGCTGGCTGATAGCGAGCCCAGCAATCTTATATCGTCCTTTAAGAGAGTGGATATATTCGAATTTCAAATCGAATTTTCGAAATGTCATTCCGCATTTAAGAGACGATTGATTGTGATTGTTTTCATTGTTTTTGCTTAAATTTGTCTTTAATAAAGACATTTTATTTTGGTTTGCAAAAGGATACGCTTTGTTTTTGAGATGTGGATGAAGGGTGATCGTTCGCTAGCGATAAAGGGATCCCATTAAACCTACAGTGTACCGTCGAAAGTGGTACTCATCCAAAAATACATCTCGTTTAAACAATAAGCATTTCCCAGTCCAGTCCGGGAAAACCTTCCAGCTATGTATGTGGCTTTTATTATTTTTATTTTTTCATCAAAGTGTCATCCTTTAAACGAATTCTTTAAAAAAAGATTTTACAAAAAACCAATCAAATATTAACAATATTATACAATTTTATCTTATGTTTTGAACTCTTGTAAATATCATATAGCCTTAAGTATAAACTTCTGGACCAGAAATTACGATTTATATCTTATTTCATGGGAACGAGCAAATGAAGTATTTTATTTTTATTTTCATTTAATAGCTGGCTGATAGCGAGCCCAGCAATCTTATATCGTCCTTTAAGAGAGTGGATATATTCGAATTTCAAATCGAATTTTCGAAATGTCATTCCGCATTTAAGAGACGATTGATTGTGATTGTTTTCATTGTTTTTGCTTAAATTTGTCTTTAATAAAGACATTTTATTTTGGTTTGCAAAAGGATACGCTTTGTTTTTGAGATGTGGATGAAGGGTGATCGTTCGCTAGCGATAAAGGGATCCCATTAAACCTACAGTGTACCGTCGAAAGTGGTACTCATCCAAAAATACATCTCGTTTAAACAATAAGCATTTCCCAGTCCAGTCCGGGAAAACCTTCCAGCTATGTATGTGGCTTTTATTATTTTTATTTTTTCATCAAAGTGTCATCCTTTAAACGAATTCTTTAAAAAAAGATTTTACAAAAAACCAATCAAATATTAACAATATTATACAATTTTATCTTATGTTTTGAACTCTTGTAAATATCATATAGCCTTAAGTATAAACTTCTCGACCAGAAATTACGATTTATATCTTATTTCATGGGAACGAGCAAATGAAGTATTTTATTTTTATTTTCATTTAATAGCTGGCTGATAGCGAGCCCAGCAATCTTATATCGTCCTTTAAGAGAGTGGATATATTCGAATTTCAAATCGAATTTTCGAAATGTCATTCCGCATTTAAGAGACGATTGATTGTGATTGTTTTCATTGTTTTTGCTTAAATTTGTCTTTAATAAAGACATTTTATTTTGGTTTGCAAAAGGATACGCTTTGTTTTTGAGATGTGGATGAAGGGTGATCGTTCGCTAGCGATAAAGGGATCCCATTAAACCTACAGTGTACCGTCGAAAGTGGTACTCATCCAAAAATACATCTCGTTTAAACAATAAGCATTTCCCAGTCCAGTCCGGGAAAACCTTCCAGCTATGTATGTGGCTTTTATTATTTTTATTTTTTCATCAAAGTGTCATCCTTTAAACGAATTCTTTAAAAAAAGATTTTACAAAAAACCAATCAAATATTAACAATATTATACAATTTTATCTTATGTTTTGAACTCTTGTAAATATCATATAGCCTTAAGTATAAACTTCTCGACCAGAAATTACGATTTATATCTTATTTCATGGGAACGAGCAAATGAAGTATTTTATTTTTATTTTCATTTAATAGCTGGCTGATAGCGAGCCCAGCAATCTTATATCGTCCTTTAAGAGAGTGGATATATTCGAATTTCAAATCGAATTTTCGAAATGTCATTCCGCATTTAAGAGACGATTGATTGTGATTGTTTTCATTGTTTTTGCTTAAATTTGTCTTTAATAAAGACATTTTATTTTGGTTTGCAAAAGGATACGCTTTGTTTTTGAGATGTGGATGAAGGGTGATCGTTCGCTAGCGATAAAGGGATCCCATTAAACCTACAGTGTACCGTCGAAAGTGGTACTCATCCAAAAATACATCTCGTTTAAACAATAAGCATTTCCCAGTCCAGTCCGGGAAAACCTTCCAGCTATGTATGTGGCTTTTATTATTTTTATTTTTTCATCAAAGTGTCATCCTTTAAACGAATTCTTTAAAAAAAGATTTTACAAAAAACCAATCAAATATTATATATATATATATATATATATATATATATATATATATATATATATATATATATATATATATATATATATATATATATATATATATATATATATATATATATATATATATATATATATATATATATATATATATATATATATATATATATATATATATATATATATATATATATATATATATATATATATATATATATATATATATTATATGTATATTTATATATTTATGTATGGTTGTATATATTTATCCAATATATATATTTATAGATATTATAGCTAGTAAATATTTTGTTTAGTTATATGTAGTTACTTGATATGACGTGCTTATCATTGTCAATACGTATTGCAATTAGCTCATCTAGATACAGGCCTTAGTTGACCTAGTTAGATGAGTTTTAGGCAGGTGCCAAACACGATGTGACGGTTTCTCTGAACTGTTTATGTTTAATTCTTGAACTTCTTTGGTATAAGTCGTAACCATTGTAATAAGTACTTATAAATAAATAAAATAAATTTTGGATTGGGATGGAGATTTAAATTATTTTATTTTATGGTATTTGTTTATGATGAGTTGCATTAATTACTTTTTTAACTATCCGGCCCACCAACAAAAGAGGAGGGAAAGTATTGCGAACGCGCTAATAAATTTTGCGAGATGAAGACGAAAATGTCCGTTTTGAGCCCCCCCCCCCTGAGACGATAAGGAGCATTTCCAGATGTAAGACTGTCTATGTGTTTGGCTGTGTATATCCCTCCATGATAGCGCCCTAACGCTTAGCCCAATTGAGCAGAAAGTTGGCATGCAGTCGACATTCGATCATGCCTAGAGTTAATAAGATTGTGGTTTTTAAGCCGTTCCAGGAGGTGGCTTACTAGTCATATTTCAATATCGAAATATTGGATACATAGACTTAAAATTTGCTACGTATATTCATTATTAGACCGATATCAAACTTAATTTTCACCGGTCACTTTCTTGAGCAAATTATTGAATCCAACGTGTTTAATGCGTTGCATTCTCACCATCCGCGCTCGTCAACGACGATCGATTCGCGTCGTCGATTTCGAGATTTCTCCTGTGAAAATTTGACATCACGCTCTAATTCCTTTATAAGTCGTTGGCTACTTGCCGGGAAAGTTTTGTGGTTTCAGACGACTACGCCCCAAGTTCGTTTCTTCCTGAATACATAAATCGCGCACAAATATCGACCTTGTATGTAAGCAACATTTTGTCGGTCTATTTGACAGCTCCATATATCGAGACCGACAGTCGATTAAATAGAACGTAATTTGCCGGCGTATAAAATGAATAATCGAATACTATGGATCTTGCAGATCCATAGTATATAAAACATTGTAAATATAGTAATAAATTATTGAACATTGATTAAAAAGAACAAATTTTCGATTGCCTTATCCCTAATAATACTTTAAATTTCCAAATTTAGCGGCCTCAATCCGATTATGTACACTCTTAACTACCAGAATACATATAGGAAAATTTGATGTCCCTATCCCAAATGTGTGGCGTGCCATGTCTTTTTTTGTTGTTCTTTATATTAAACGTTGCTTTCACAAGCAATACCGCAGCAAATACAATAGTTTAAAACATGAATATAAAAGATTTAATACGTTAATACCAGCGGGCTTACGAGTCGCTCCTCTGGACGCAGATATCCGATGTGCGAGTATATTGGGCTCCTGTCGTATCTGTTATGAATTCAACACTCCCCAATTTAATCTGTGATGAGATGAAGCTGAGGCGAATACTCGAGCACGTCGTATTTTACTCAAGTATAGAATGAGCTAAGCTGAAGAGGTGATAAGCTATGACCACCTCTGTTGTTCATGTATGAACATGAAAATTTAACATCACCTAAAATTAATACTACAATGCGAAATTGAAATAATTACATAAATCTATTATACCTCAGTTTCAGTGTCAGTTTCACCTTTGATACTCTTTTGGTTATAAACTGGTTCAACTCGGAGTTGTTAACTACTACGGGCGTAGCCGCCACCCCAGGAAGTTATAACGATATTAGATCATTCTTTCAACCGTGGCGTAGACGCAGAGACTCGCACTGGCCCGTAAGAGTCCAACTCCTTACTGCGAGGCACTGGAACGTGAACATAGTAGGCTGAACTAGGCTTCCACTACCAGATTTAGCCGGATTTCTCCGTCATCCAGTGGGGTCATGGATTCAAGATCGCTTGCGCGGCCTCTATCTGGCATAAACGGTGATTCAGTTTGAATATATCGCGGACTGAGGCGCCCTCAGAACGCCGTGGTCACTTGGGATCGGGTGGCCAACGGATCGTTTCAAGGATAGCTAACGTCATGTCGACAGCCACCACCGCTCTCTAGGAAATATATATCTCCAGACCCATTTAAATATTCGCCGGAGTACGTAAGCATTGCTCACACAGCCTGATACGCAAACCGCCCAGTTCCGCGCGAGATATTCCTTGAATCCGCAATTTTCTGATCCCAACCGCCCCAACTGCTGATTACAGCCGTAGCAGACTCTCACAGCGGCCCTGAGAGATTGTCCCTCCTCGAGGAGGCTACCAGTTAGAAGTTGTACCTGAGTTGAGCAAACCAGATTAGATAAAGATTGGGCAGCACCCTCCAAGCTGCGCGGAACTATTTAGAACCAAAGACGTATAAATAGAGCTGTCGACAACAACAGGCGAACCCGTCACCTAAGGAAGTTTTAACGATATTAATTTGTTATGTCTCCCGTGAGGTGAGCGCAGAAGACTTAGGACAAAACAGTCGACCGTCTAGTTCCGCCACACGCCAACGCCTTACCGCGAGATAGCCAGTTAAGTCACCCAGCGGGCCGACACTCACGCCCTTACTAGCAGTTGCAACCAGATTAATCCAGTCTCCCAACTGGTTACAGATTCGAGATCGCTTACGCGGTCCTCTCCCTTTCATAGGGATGATACGGCGTCTACCGAATCTATCCCGGACCACGGCATGTACCTACTCGTACAGAAAGATACCGCCACATCACCACAGGCATTAGTTAGCCAACTAAACTCGTTCTTTCGGATGCCACTCCGAAGATCCGAGGAAGAGAAAATACAACACTAATTGCGAACTTTTCTCGCATTTTACTGCCGCGTTTATGGTTCACTTAAGTATACAGTGCCGTCGCCATTGACGAAAGCATCTCGGCTACAAAATGCCGAAGTTATTGGCAGTAAATCACGCCGCACTGCGACTTTCTAATCGCTTGCGACAAAGTCGCCTATCGGCGCGCGGCGCCCGCGGGCGACGCAACGCATTAATAATACCTTTTGTGCGATGTAGTCACCTGTTTATTTTCACTGAATGATTTGTCTAACCGTTCTGCCGCCGCTTTCATTGGCTGCCGTTTTGAAACTAAGCAAATCACCGATTTTGCCCTGCGGCTGTATCTACACATTAACCTCTGCGCGGTCAAATTGACCCATTAAATTATTTACTTGATTTGTGATTGCCATAATTATTATGTAAAAAGAGGGTAAACCAAATCAGGGCACGCAGTCATAGGTTTCAGGCTGTCCGTTGCGACCCATAATTATAATTAACCCAAGATATCTTTCTTACCTGAACTTTTATGATAAGTGGACGCCCTCTGAGATACTAACATAATCTACTACTTTCTATCCCTGGCCACCGCAGTCTTATTCTCATTCTTTTTTACCGTGCATGCATTGAGAAAAATATTGGATTGATTATTAAATGACCATTTTGTTATGGCGGTTTAATACAGAATAACAATGTTTCAATCGTAATTTTGTTGATTACAAGGTATTTTGTTGAAACCCCATTACTCGATTGTCTGTATCAATATTTTACTTACGGTTAATACGTAAATAACAGTATACTATAGTTTCAACAAGATGCATGTGTCCGACTATTACCGTACGTATAATACTACCTATATGATATTAAGTTTGAAGCGATATACCAAGGTTGCGACCTAATAAAATAGAATTATGTTTTAACATTACGACACGGTAACTACCGTCACGCCAACACCGTTACGCGTCATGTTAATTGAAACGTATGGACCACAATCCGGGTTATATACCTAATCCTTGTTGAAACATGCGTATTTCCGTGTGTTACATCGTTATATGTTTCTCAGTGTGTAGCCAGGCTTTAGAATGCTTTGCCGAAAAATGTGAAAACCACGCCCAGCGCATCATTTTTTAAAAACAGACTTTCTTTCTTCTAAAAAAAATCTCTCCTGTAGGCATTAGGCTCGCCTTTCCTTAATGCGAATATTAGATACTATTATTATTTAATTTTAGCAATTCGCAAAAATATTTCAAATTACAATCTTGGGCGGACATTCCATAAACATAGGGGTAAGGTAAAAAACTAAATCATAAAAATAAAAATAAAACATTTTTAAAAAATGTTTGAAAAAATTTAAATTGCTACGTGCTTTTGTTATTTAATACACTGTTAAAAATGGAATAAAAAATAAGAGTACAAAAGTCAAAAAATCAAAATCACATATTAACAGCCTTAATAATTACTAAAACTAGGAGTAGGTACGTGAAATAGTCATAGGTATAAAAATAGTCCTAAAGTAAACACAATGTCAGAAATTCATATTAGTTTAATGTTAAAAATTAGGAATAGGTAAAAAAAACAACTACATAACGGCAATTAAAATAATTATAAATAGCCATAAAAACTAATCATAAACATAATGAAATAGTAATAAAATAGTATATAAATTTTATAAAAACATATTTATTATTATTAGTATTATGTGACCCAGTAAAATTTTCAATTATCGTTGTTAAGGGCTCCCTAGACGATCAAGCATGCTTGACAAGCATCGCGTCATATTACCATTAATTAGACGTAATTGATTGATGGATGACTTGAATCCCTGGTATAAACTACAAAATTAGGCATTTTTGGTAAATATTTTTAAAAAATATATGCGTTTTTCCTGCGGTTTACGATCCCTTCCCAGCCCGCGACGCGATGCTTGTGAAGCATGCTTGATCGTCTAGGAAGCCCTTTAAAGCATGCGTATTTACGTGTATTATATCGTTATATTTTTCTCTGTGTGGATTTCTATTGGCTAATCCTAAATTTGCTGTCATTACACCCACTTGAGATGATCCTAGGCAAAGATTTTTTTTTAAAAAACTGTTCCGTATACTAAGTCTAAGAAAAAGTCATATACGGAAAACATATTGTTCCTTCCACATATTTCCTCATAATGTTATATTCTACCGTATTTCATCGTTTAATTTCATTAACGTAACATTCGCTTCGATCGAAACCTTACAATTGTTATTCGATTGCGCCTATGCATTAGCATAAACCATTGCACTTTTTTATAATAGTAGTATTTTCATGTGCGCGCCGACAGACAAAAGGCTGTGGTGCAATTCAACTTTGACATAATTTTCACTTCGCTATATGCATACGTTTACACGCCACGATTGTTCTTGTCAACGCCGAAGGAATTGTCGTGTTCTAAGGCCATGCAGACAAATTGGAATAGCGGCAATATTTCTATTTACAAGTAAAACAATGTAATCATCGTTTCTAAGACCTACTTTATGAAATCATACTATCAGAATAATGAATATTTATTAATGAAATAATTAATAAATATGCCTGGTATCAACGCTTATTCATTTTTTCAACTTATAGAAAACAATTTATTTATTTATTTATTTATTTATTTATTTAAGAATTAATTACTATGAAACATTGATTAGCTTATAAAAATAACAGGAACCGAATGGCAAAACCTTAACCTTTTGCTTATTTGTTTCTGTCACCCAACTGGGACTAGCCCGTTCTAGGGTGGACAGGACTCCAATATTACAATCAAGTTTGCTTGATTGCTTGGTTGCTTACAAATATACAAGTTTTAGTAAAAAGCTAATGACACTAAATTGCCCTAAAATGTGGTCTTCAGAATTAAATAAAAAAATAATAATAATAAAAAAATATTAAAAGATAATATAATAAATAAAATGCAATTCCATTATTTAATCGGCAATAAATATCATATAAAATTCGATTAAATAAAATAAATAAAGTTATATGTGAGAAAAGGAAGAAACGGTCATTAATATTTATTAATATAAAATTACCTAGTCTAAAAGGTATACTTCATTGTCAAAGTCAAATAATTTTTGGTAGTTAGTTCAATGTTAAAATATACTTAACATATATGTTTAAAAATATGTTAATAATTTGTGCACCTAAGTTTTATTATACTATTATTTCTAACATTTGATGTATGGTTAGTCTGTCATGATTCGATAACCATTTCTTTAGTTTATTTTTGAATTCCCTAAATGTCAAGTTCATTTTTATTTCCATATTGATCAGATTGTAAAATCTCGGCGCAATGAAAGAGTAATGTCTTTGTCCAAATGATGTTTTCCTTCTGGGTATTATTGAGCTATTTTTTAAAACTTGTCTCGTTGGTCGCCGGTTCTGAATTATTCCTAAATTTGAGTTACTGTCCAAAAATAGCCTTAAGAGGGAAGTTTTTAGAAAAAGTTGCCTACAGTCAAGAACTTTAGCTTCCTTATAAAGTTCATTAGTGGGATGGCGATATGGTCTACGTAGAATAATTTTTAATATAAATTTCTGCGCAACTTGCAATGGCTCTAGCAGGGTTTTACCACATCCACCCCATCCAATTATGCCGTAAGTAATAAGCGATAATTACAAATAGGATAGAAAAGAATTTACCGCATGAAATTTGTTGCACCCGACGTTTGGGTGACGTTGCAGCCGCCGCTGTTCAGGTTAGACTGAAAGAGCTGTCAATCCGTTTGCGGGTAGGCCGCATACCGCTGCCGCCACTGCGTAGGTTATAACGGCGGTGGGGGACCGGACTCGGAGCGAATTTCGGAATTTCGAATTCGTCTTGTACACAACACTCACTGTATCCTGTCTTACCTCCTTCCGTTCGGCGTTCGGCGGCGGGAAAATTTTAAGAAGAGGGGTTCCACGTAGAAGAGAGTTTGTAACCGTCGTCTCTATTGAAGTTCGGGGTTCTTCTTATTTCAATGGCTTCCCGGATCATACGAGGATAGTAGAATTGTTCCTTGAATAGCACAATGGGGTTTTAAAACTGCATCCAGTGGTTACTTCCGCTATCCAATATATGTTCGCAGAACGCCGATTTTCCCGCTGAACAAAACAATATATTAAAAGGAATAAAAAACTACCGTTACAAGATTATTTTTTTTACGGTTTTTATGAAATATTTGTGGTTTATGTATTTATCCATACGGAAACATATATATTTTCGGAATTTACTCAATCAAACCTTTCATTTATTACTAAACAAGCAAACAAACAAATAGATTTATGTTAATTTATTGACATTTGAAGATTTGGACTTTTAAACAAGTATTTACTAGATGTTTAGGGAGTTAAATTACCCTATGATACTCGGGATGACATAATGATTCTAACAATACCAAATACTTCTAAATCGGGTTAAGCGTTTAAAAGTTATGATGGACTGAAGAAACGGAAAACATTCATAGATGAACCCTGTACACATTACACTTTTTTTTGGGCAGTCGTGTAATTAAAGGATCCCTTTTGTAACCTTAATATTTTTCTTTCTTTTCTTACTTTATTCTTTCTATGAAATCGAAGACTACCGCAGTTGTTTGGCATTGTAAATAGGATCAAAACTGAATTTATCGCTTGAAGTTTGTAGTACCGGACGTTTAGGCGATGTTACAACCGCCGTTGTACAGGGTAGACTAAAGTGCTCTCGATTTGCATCCGTCGTTAATTGGATGAGCAGCAAACAATTATTATTACTTTGCAGATTATAACGGTGGTCGGGTGGCGGGTTCGGCGCACGCGAATTTTGAAAATCCGCCGTGCGCATAACTCACTGTATCTTGTGTCACGTGCTTGCGTTCGGCGATAGGTATTGAGTACATTTTAAGAGGAGGGTTTTAAATAGTATATAGTAGGAAACCGTCGTCTCCATTGAAGTTTGGTGTTCTCCTTATTTCAATAGCTTTGCGGACTATGCGGGGAAAGTAAACTTGTTTTTTGGATAGCATAATGGGATTTTGAAACGGCACCCAGTAGTTAGTTCCGCTATCCAATATGTATTCGCAGATCGCCGATCAGCGAAAAAATCTGTGGAAATCGAAAAAATGCATTCTGTTACAATACAATACAATACAATGCAATCAACTACTCCAATAGATAGGCATTCCTACACTTGGATGCGTCACAAAATTAAATGCATAAAATTTAATTATTAAAAACATAACTATCACGATAATTGTCATGGCTGTAATATTAAATTCAATATTACCTACTTAATAATAATCAAAATATACTAATGTCATCAAATAGTAAGAGAGAATAATATATTAAAATAGAAATGCAAATTCTATGTAGAATAATCAACGTAAAATAATTTTATTGTCAATCGACAGCTGTCATTTTAAAGCTTTACAATATACTGACAATGGACGTTCAAACGACCGACGTACCTTACGCTACGTTTAGAAGAGTGGTGGCAACTTGGCTTTTAAATAAATCTAGGGAAGACTGTGAAAAATTATTAAGGTCTCAGGTGTGATCGTGATATATATTTATTTATATTTTATATATTATTACTCTATTTTATATACCTACTATCATATTATATGTATGAATTTATATATAATTTTAGTATATATATTATATAATATATATTAATAATATTAGTATATATATGTTATATAATATATATAATATATATTATAATAATATATATCTATATATGGTATATATCATATTTATATGTGTTTATATCTAATATATAAAAAATAATTATTATTCCATATAACTTAGTAGATTGTCATAAATTTTAATTTAGTTTATAATTTTATTGATGTTTTTAAATTTAACTTTAAATTTTAAACTCTACTCAAGTATTAGATAAGATTTACCCTCTCGTCTCAAAAGAATTCATCGATGTTAGTACCACCTCAACACAGGTTCATACCTAGTGAGGTGGTAAACCGTTATGTCAAAAGATGAATTTCCTTTCTAAGCTAGGTATAATATATACACTTATTATAAACTGTTTTTTTGTTAGAATCTTTGTAATTTGTAACTTGAATTACGGAAATAAATAAATAAATATGCCTTCGTATTTTTTAAACATAAATAGATATATACTAAATTATATGAGAATTAGAATGTCAGCTATCATAAATCCGTTATGTTGAAAATTTTACAAATTTTGCTAATTATCAACATGGAAAATAAACTCGGAATTTTCAAACTCCCTTATAATGGTATAGACTCCCTTATAATTGGGTTTCTTAGCAAAATATTTATATTTACCTTTTTAAATTGAACCTCTCCAAGGCTTTTCATTTTCTCTGGAATCTTATTATAGAAGGACAAATTTTGGTGTATAAAACTGTATCGCACGCTATAAAAAAGTCGCTGTCGGTTTATGTGGAGATTGGATTTATTCCTCGTATCGTGATGATGAAAATCACTATTCACCGGAACTTCTGCTTTCGAAAATAATACTCAAAAAGTATCTGGATTTTAATTGACGATTCTTTTAGTGGAGCGGCCGTACGTCTTATTTGATTATATAACTTTAATAGATCAAAATTTTATTTTTTTATTAAAATTATCTTTAACCCTCCAACCGCGGGCGTACCCGCACGTACGCGTCTAGCTCTCTCTGTGCGAAATCGCGGTGCACGCTATTATAGCGTTCCATATGATGTCTGGGTAATGTCTGCATCAGGAGACGCTATTTCCCCGTCAACATAGACGATCGGTATTTTCAAGTTCACAAGTTAGGTTGCCACCACACTAATCAATCAATTGGGTTGGCGCTGGGTGAGGGGCGGGAGACGGGGGGGGGGGGGGGGTTGTTTACTTGCCGGGAAAATCTTGGGGTGACGTAAATGTTTTTTTTTATATATCTGTTTAGTGTTATAGAAACGCAAACATTTAACACAACTACCTAAATCTCCCCGCGATTTTCTACAAAAAAATAAGAAAATAACACGCAGTTGGAGGATTTCCTTTTTACTTTTTACTTTCCTGACGACCTATCGGAAAGGAAAGTATTGTGATCGCGCTAAAAAAAAATTTTGAGATGAAGATGGGAATATATATTTTGAGACTCCCTGAGACGATTGAGACTATTTCCAGACCGATCTCTGTCTGTATGTATGTCTGTATGTCTGTATGTCTGTATGTCTGTCTGTATGTATGTATTCTTCCACGATAGCGCCCAGACGCTTAATCGGATTGAGCTGAAATTTGGTATATAAGCTTCTGTTAACCGTCGGAGGAACCCATTAGTTTTTGGAGTCCCTACGCCCTACGGTTGTGGTACCTCCCATACAAATTTGGGGTTCCCGGCGAAAAAATTGTTTCCGCGATAGCGCCCAGACGCTTAATCTGTCTAAGTTAAAATTTGGCATAGAAGCTTCTGTTAACCATCGGAAGAACCTATTAGTTTTTGGGGTACTTACGACCAACTTTAGGGGTACCTGCCATACAAATTTGGGGTACTAGAGTAAAAAATGTCGCTGTTTTTTCGCACCTCCCCGGATACTAGTCAGGAAAGTCTTGGGGTGACACAACCGATTTTTTTTGTATATTTTACACTAGCTGCGCCCCGCGGTTTCACCCGCGTGGTGATGGAAAATTGTGATAATGCTAGAATGATATATGATATATGATAATGCTAGTATGCTATATGATAATATAGAAAACTATATATCTTTATAAATTATTCTGATGTGTAAGCTATATTATTGTAAAGTTTCATTAAAATCCATTCAGTAGTTTTTGCGTGAAAGAGTAACAAACATCCATACATACACTCTTACAAACTTTCGCGTTTATACAGCAGTAGGATATACATTCAAATGCATGAGCGCAACAGAAAATTAAATGAAAATTTAGACAGTGCCGTTGTATACTTTTAAAGTTATATACACATCTGTCTGAGCCCAGGTTACATTAAACGCAAATGATTATCTTACAATTGTGCTAAGCAAAAAGCAGCCGAGCCCGCCTTGCTAGGCACCCCTGTGTTAAGGCGAGCTCACTTCTGGAGTCCCACTAGAGTTTCACGGTTGTGTCAAGAAAAGATCTAATATAACATTTTTTAAATAATTTTAATTTTAATTTATAATTATTATTAATATTAATATCATTGTTATTATTATTATATATTTTTTATTTCTCTTTTTCAGTATTTTAACCAATTGTCTAAACCGCAGGTTAATATAATTCTTACAAAATAATACAATATTAAGGAATAATTACGAAATAAATTGCTGTTATTTTACAAAATATTCCTTCATTAATCAAAAATATTTATCCAATCAGCCAGGCTTTCAGTTTAGCATTAAAAGATTTTCATTTGATTTTCCTTAGAAGTAGGGATAAAATTTTAGTAGCCATATGCAGCGTGCCTCTTTGAAAAGAGTAAGATGTGGCGTCTGTTTTATTATAAAAATACATTTAGTTAAATGCGTAATCCTACAAATCGGTCACGGTAAGAAAACATATCGAGGCAATGCACACACGCGAGCAATTATCCATAAACCGTCAAAACAATGAAGGTATTTTTTGCGGCGCAAACGTTCGCACAGGATTGCGCAATGTGGCGCTCGGCGTGGCGCGCGTGTCATTTCGTTAATAGCATAAAACTGTCATTAGTCCGCTGACAGAATGACGCCAAGTGCCAAGGCGAGGGCAGGCCCTAATTCTCATGGGGGGGCAACCGCCTAACAACCGGCGCGGCGGCCGCCGACCGACCCGTTCGGATGTTGAAGGCGGCCACCGCGCGAAGCCGGCGTCGCGCGTCCAGATTGCCGTACTTTTCTACTTCTTGTATTATTAAACTAACCAATCGAGAGACTGGAGTAATCTGGTCACAATTGGAAGTAAGGGCGTGAGTGTAAGCCCGCCGGGTAACACTCCTGGCTATCTCGCGGTTAAGGCGTTGGCCTCTTACGGTCTTGTGGCGCAGCTAGACGGTGGACTCTTTTGTCCTCAAGTCTTCTGCGCTCACTCCGGTGAGATAGAACGACTAATCGTTAAAACTTTCTGAGGTGACGGGCTCGCCCGTTGTAGTCGACAACCCTAGTTGTATTATTAAACTACCTTTCCTAATTTCATTTCATTTTTTTTATTTTACTTACAGCGCCTAATTATATGTTACAATATGTTCGTCCAAAAAGCAATCTACAGGGTGAGTTTTAGTTATTGGCATTGAATCAGTACGAGCAAATAAGCAACTTTTAATAAACCACAATTAAAAAAATATATATTTTTTAATTTTAATCTTTTTATGTTTTGAAAATAGAATTAAAAAAGTTGAGCGCTTTGTATTGTTATTATCGTATATTCGCGATATTTTACCTATTGCTAGATGGCGCAGCGCGCTCAAGGCTAGTCAAACTTTTACTTATCTCTAAAAAAAAACAAATTTACAAAAAAACAATTTTGTTTTTGTTTTTCCCAAATTTATTTATCAAAAGTTGATTATTTGCTCGTACTGATTTACCCACTTCGAGGATGTCACTAATTAAAAACTCAGCCGGTATAACTACGTGTTACGTTTTACATTTATTATTTTTTGCATTCAATTTACATACAATTTTACTTAAATACGCTCTACGCTCTAGGACAGGCGCACGATTGCGGATATGGTTTTCCTATATAAAATCCTGCAGAATAGCATCGACAGCCCATACCTTGATGTAGGTGGTCTCAAACTTTTGGCCGGCAGTGTAATATAATACTAGAAACATATAGATTTTAATGTATTCAATCAATCTGCTTATATAACAGAATTATACAGAACTATACCTACATAAGATTTTCAGTCAAATTTTTATTTATTATATTTATGTATGTTTTCATTTGTTACATATTTATTTATATGTCTACGAATTTATGTTTGTTTATAATGTATATATGTTTTTATGTACGTATACACATGTAGATAAATACAGACTACCCCCTTGAATGCCTTCTCCTCCCGATCATCTAATTTAGATAACTTAAATTAATTAAATTCGATTAAAATGGCTAAACATTCATTTTAAAATTCTGAAAAAGGTAAACGGACTTGATTGTTACAATGACATATGTATATAAGTATTTAAAGCAACCGCTCTATGTTTTCTTAAGAAAGAAAGAAAATAAATTAATAAACAAAATTTACAAGGGTACGCGCGTGAGTGATTGTTTGCGTGTATATATTTATGTATGAAGGTCGGTATGTATGTGTAGGGGGTAGGGCGAATTTGTGATGCAGTTCTAAAAATTAAATGTTCTAGACTGGGCTGTCACTTTTATTATAAAGTTCATTTTAAGTACCTACCGAAAAACTATCGAGGTTACGGAAAGTAGCATCATACCTAATCATGAGACGACGAAGGGTTGAGTCACTGGCCTAATAATTTGTATTAAGCCTGGGGACATTGAATGTGACTTCAGATGACGAGTTGGGCGTGAAGGGACGTTAAGACTTAATTTCAATATTCCAGGGCTGTCCTCAATAGCATATAAAAAAACATAAAATAACCTCATACCAGACAGGAAATTTATTCTAGACGTGGTTAGGTATATTTTATTTTCACTAAGAAGGGAATTGTGATCATCTCGTATAGTTTTATATTAATCTGCGGCAAATCCGAAAACACTAGCTTGCTAGATAAGGTATGTACCTTTGTACCCGATAATTATAATCATGCTCGTACTCACCATCTGTTTTTGCGGAGCCGTTCTCGCGTACAAATATTAGTTAGTGGCATCTTTTAGCCCGCGCAATTCGGCAATCGTCAGTTTGTTTCTACTCTGTTCTGAAACTTCACAATGGGCGCGTGTAATATCCTACGATAATCTCTTACAGCCAACCCTTCTATGGAAAGTTTATATATGTATGTGTAAATAACATGTATTAAATGTGTCTTGTTATTACATTCGATCGACAGAATTGAAGTCAGGTAGAGGCCGTCCAAGCGACCTTGAACCCGTGACCAAACTGGGGACGGAGAAATTCGGCTAAATCTGGTAATAACGGCGTGAGGTTGGCCAGCTGGATTTAAATTCAGCGCCTCGCGGTAAGGCGCCGGTTTCTTACGGGAATGTTGGCGGAGCTAGACTGTAAACTGTGTTGTCCCTAAGTCTCATGGCTGAAAGAACGATCGATATCGTTATAACAGCCTGAGGTGACGGGTTCGACGTTTGCAGATTACAGCTCTAAAGTGCTATCGGGTGCCTCGGGAGAACCCTGCTGCAGCGCGCACACGGCTTACGCAAAGCCCCGCTAAAGGGAAATTGCCTAACGGAAGACGTCACAGACCTTAGGCAGGGCTTATCGACTAAACCACAGAATATATATTAACATCCAGCAATACCTCACTACCGATGCCGGCACCGCTTCTTGTCCACGTGGTGCAAATAGCGCGCTCGGCGCTATTGTCCGCTCCGCGTTGTGCCGTGCGAAAACGTTGCGTGAGGACTCTTACTTTTTTTTCACGGCTAAGATCGCCACCGCGCACGCCAGAGGCGACAATACTTCCGATCGTACGATATGCGCGAATAGTCCGAGAGCTGGCTGCAGGGACCATTATATTTTTTATATTTTTATTCTTCACGCAGCAGACAGCTCATTGTAATTTGTATTTACATTGATGAATTGGGCTTAA